>OW052220.1:118037027-119237027 GCA_932526605.1 Nephrotoma flavescens | reverse complement strand
AAATTCTATTGCTTGGTCGGCTTAACCTTACACAATTTTCCTAAAATAGGAGTATTGGCGTGACGATACTTGTCGTCACTTTTAAGCAGCATACCTAGTGAGCGCATGTTTAGTGAAGCCGGGATTATTTATGAACAACGAAGAAACAAATTGTTACCCCAAAATGCTGAACAATTATTATATCTGCATCACAATCTTAAACTAATTAAAATTTAAGTATTAAAAAAAATTAACATATTTTATTTAATTAATTTCTAAATTGATTGAAAATGGATTAAATTTATTGTGATTTCAAGCCCATTGGTGTAAATGAAACTTAATTCAACTACTGTGTTCTAGCTATAATAAAGATTTACGCTTCATTTTATTTCTCATTTTTATTTGTAAAAAACGAAATTTGAAATACATCTGTGGTCGAATATATCTGTGGTCTATATATAAAAAGGCATATGTCGAGTTATGACCAATTCAATTTTTGAAATATTTGAATTCCCTGTAAAAAAACTACAGAAGTTATCAATTTTTTATATTTAGTTTTATAACAGTTAGAAAGGAAAATATTCAAATTATTATAAGGGCACATCTCATAAAGAGTCAAAGCGATTCAAAACAAAATTTTATACATGTAATTTAAAATGTGTGTTTTTTTTATATTTATTGAACTAAAATAATGTTTTGAAAACTACCCGGGGTTCGGGTAGTAAAATAATAAGCCGGATCCAGGTTCAAACCGGATATTAAAAATCAAGCCGGGTACCGGGTAATTTCTGGGTACCCGGTACATCACTAATAACAACAGATTCATGACAGAAAAAATTGTTTCCATACACACGTACGCAAACAACGAAAATTTAACGCAACGAAGTTGATCTGTTTCTGTTAATACTAGAACTCGTGTATCTTTGTAAGCAGAACTGGGTGGTCATTTTGTGGTGCGTTATCACCAATTTATATCACTAGTGAAGAGTTTTTTGTGTGATAAAATTCAAAAAGCACAACACTGCAAAATCAATTTTGAGGGGGAATAAAGAACTAAAAGTGATAATTTGACATTTCTGTTTTAGTTATATGAGTATTTTATATGAACTGATTTTCATGCGTTTGATATACCAACAAAATGATGCAAAATGCTGTATTTTTGATTTTTGCTGTTCGCAAAAATGAACACTTTTGGTTGAACCTACACTATTTTCCCCAGCAAATTACAATTCACAACAATAAAAATATTAATGTCGACCACTGTTAATGTTTTATTATTTTAATTCTTCTTTAATTTATAATTAATATTTGCACAACATTTTAAGTTATATAATGACGGTAAACATTTTTGACACAAACGTCAAAACAATTTTTTTATATTTGGTGAAAACGATAAGTAAGTAAGATATTGTGCTCTTTTTCATTCGCATCTATATCCGACGTGACATAATTCATCCATAATCATTCAATTCATTCATGGACGAAGCAACGACAATTTCTTTATGCCATACTTTTTATCACCAATGAAATCGGTTGAAATTTTCACATGTGGAATATAATTTAAAGCAAATTCTTTATATTATTCGAATTTTTCACCGGCTACTTTAATCGTTTTTTCAAATTTGTTTGCAAGTTTTCTTTTATTTATTTCCTTACTAAGGGAAAATTTCCGACTGGGTAAATCGATGCGGAATTATTCCCTTAGTAGGGAAATAAACAATAGAAAACTTGCATATAAATTTGAAAAAACAATTAAAGTAGTCGGCGAAAAAATATAATAATATAAAGAATTTTAAGGCAAATTGAATATAATTTGTGGAGATTTCAACCGATTTCAAGAATACGCGCCCTGGTATGAAAATAAGAAAAATACATAACAAATTTCTAATAGACACGGGAGTACAGTAATATGACAGGGTAGATGAAGCCAGACCACGCCTGATTTAGCAAAACATTTCTGTTTTACGACTTGTAGTCTTTAGATGAGGTGCTTGTTCGAAAAAAATTCATTCATAAAGCCTTAACAGTAATAAGTATACATAAAGTGATAAAGTTGAGGACACCTAAAAGATAGTATTCAGTCTTTGTTTCCCAAGGAGCAATTATGTGCGAACATCGCTAATTTCCACTAATCAAATTCATCGCAAACCGACTCGAGAAAATCAGTCCAGTTTTAACTTTGCATAAACGAAGCTGTTCTGGGATTTGCTTGAAATTTGGTACCCACCAAATCGCGACTGGAAAATAGGCATAGGGTGTTTCTTTTCCAAATGACATTGCTTCATTTTAGAAATATTGCAAGACTGGAGAAAAATACTTAGAAAGAATTTTTTTTGGTTTTTTTTTAATTAGAACCAGTACACTTAGTCAAAATCACCGATGGAAAACTCGTTAAAATATTGTCAAAATAATTCCACGTTTTACAGAAGAATAAAGATTCATGGTTTGTCTTTGTGTATCTGCCTCCGTTTACTTCACGTCAAAATAGCGATGGGTAAGCGTTAGGGTATAAATCCATTTTGAAAATGAGTTAAATTAACTACATAGTTTTATTTACACTTGACATTCCGAAAATAATACTTGTGTGTGCATTGTATTGTGTATTAATGAAGTCGAATAAGATTCGACCAAAATACCGGTCAATCCGACCAAAAGGCAAACAACAAGAGATATACAGGATCGGTGTGAAGTTTCTAAACACTTTTAAATTATTGGACGTTTTTATAATTTGGACCGAAATTTGTGGGAGTGTGCAAAATTAATTTTTTAAGGATGTGGTTATTGCTTGTGGAAAATTAGACGAATCTCAGAGATTTGCTTGTGATAGTATATAGGTTGAAAGGGTATACATTGTAGAATTAAAATCACCTAATGCCGTTCCAAAATGAGCCGTAAGGCACTCGCATAAAATCTTGGACATTTACACACTCAATTCACAAACCAACCTCCAAGAATCGTGTAATGTTCCATAAGCTACAACTACATCCTTTCATAATTGTATGCGAGAGCCCTACGGCTAATTTCGAAACGGCATTTTTTTCTTAATATTTTTCCTTTATTTGTGTCCTCCAATTTTTTTACAATATAATAACAGGAAATGAACAAACAAAAGAAAAAGATATTGCTCCTAGGAGGAGAATAGAGCGGAAACGACCTCCCAGCGCCGCATGTCTCTTGCCAGCAGTTTGATTTCACGCCATGGGCCTATTGTTCGCGATTCTTTCGAATGATCTGCGCCATGTGTTCACTGGGGGTCCGGGGGGGGGGGGGGGGGGGGTTTCGTCTACATTGAGTGTTCCATTCAAAGGCTATTTTTGCAATGTCATTGTCCGGTTTCCGCAGGGTGTGCCCTGCCCATTGCCATTCCCTACGTTTAATTTCGGTGGTGATTGGCTCATTATTTGTTAGGGCAAGTAGATCCGTGTTTGAAATCGTGTTTGGCCAATAGATGCCACAGAGTCGCCGTATACTCTTGTTGATGAATTTTTGTAGTTTTTGAGAAATGGTGGTTGTTACTTTCCAAGTCTCACAACTATATAAGAAGACCGATTTGCTAGAGTTGAAGATCTTTAGGTTCGGTGCTCTTGGAGATGTTATGCGCTCGCTACACTTTGTTTAAAGAATAGTAAGCAAAGCGCGCCTTGTTTGTGCGGACACGTCTGATTCGCAGCAACTTCGTTTTTGAGTAGTTAAGCCTTAGGCCAACTTTTTCAGCGTTATAAATCAATCTCTCAAGCTTACGCGTCATATCCTCTAATCTGTGAGTCATCATACTGATGTCGTCAGCATAGTCGAGATCATTGTGTCTTTCATTCGGCGCCATTGAATGCCGTTTGGTGCATCGATGTTGGTTTGTGCCATAACCTGATCCAGAATAACAAAAAAAAACGTAGGTGAGAGGACACATGCTTGCCTGACTCCTTTGGAGATGCGGTGAAATTGTCGCTGTTCTTGAAATTGTCACGTCTGATTCGCAGCAACTTCGTTTTTGAGTAGTTAAGCCTTAGGCCAACTTTTTCAGCGTTATAAATCAATCTCTCAAGCTTACGCGTCATATCCTCTAATCTGTGAGTCATCATACTGATGTCGTCAGCGTAGTCGAGATCGTTGTGTCTTTCATTCAGGCGCTATTGAATGCCGTTTGGTGCATCGATGTTGGTTTGTGCCATAACCTGATCCAGAATAACCAAAAAAAATGTAGGTGAGAGGACACATCCTTGCCTGACATCTTTGGATATGGCGAAATTTTCGCTGTTCTTGCCCTTAAAGCGCACGCTGCGGGCATAAGGATTTACGATTGTTTTCGGAACTCCGAGATTTAGCAATGCTGTCCAAATAACTTTTCTGGATATTTTATCGAAGGCCCGTTCGAAATCGATAAAGAGGATGTATGTTACAAAGGCGAATTCCATTCAGTTGACTGTTCGATTAAAATTCGCAGAATGTTAATGTGGTCTACATATGATCTATTAACCCGCTTGCTCTCGTCTCAAAAGTGAATCAATAGATGGTGAAATACGATTAAGAATAATAAATGCTATAATTTTTTCTACTGTATTTAACAAGCGTTATGGCTCTTCAATTTTTGCACTCGCTGAGTACGCCATTTTTGGGTATCATAATGATGACTCCCTCTTTGCACGAGCTAGGGATTCCGCATGCTGTCCACGCGTCACGAATAATCGGCTCTAGTACAAGGAACAATAATAGGTGCGCTGAACTTAAAAAGCTCGGCGGCCAGGTTATCAAGACCCGCAGTTTTATCATATTTAAGTTGTTTAGTTGCAGACTATATTTAATTTTGAGATGGTGGTGAAGTTGGGATACTTCTTATAGGGTTGCGACGTAGTGTTCTTAAGAGCGAGTTAAAACTCTCCCCAACGCTGAAGTTGTTCTTGCTCAGTTGAAAGTACAGCTCCTTTATGGTCTTTAATAGGTGGTATTGTTTTTGCACTTTCCTCATTAAGTCTACGAATTGCACTGTAGACCCCACGCATATTACTACATCGAACAGCATGAAACGGCATTATAGGTGATTTTAGTTCATCAATGTATGCCCTTTGAAACTTATATAATCACCTTTCATACAAAAAATGTATGTATTCCTGATGATTGAAATATGGTAATTGTTGACAGGAATAATATGAAATTCAAAAATTTATCTTTTTTACAAACGAAAATAATTTTTGTATTTACACTTTTTAGAAATGTACCTACACTTGTGCAAATATCGGTCTAAAATATATATTTTGTCTAAAAAAATTAATTTTGGAGACTCGCATAAATTTCTGTCCAAATTATAAGTGTCCCGAAACTTAAAACTGGGTTTTTTAATAAATGCTATGCTCTTATATCGAAACCTTGATACCTTTTTTGTGCACCTTTTGATTAAGCAGTTAAAAATAAATAAATAAATATTTTTTATTGATAGAAAATTTTTCGTAAAGAGTATGGTTTCGCGAAGAGTATGATTTCAAAGAGAAAAAATTGATGTGCACTATAGCAAAACAAATTTCTCTAACATGTTCCTTGTAACGAGAAATTAAAACAAATAAAATCAATTCTTCTTTGACTTATTAAGCAAATTTTTAATTTAGATCAAAAAAGAGTTGATTTTATTTCTCATTACAAAGAAACAGTGTTAAATTTAAAGAAAATGGGTTTGCTGTAATGCAGATCAATTTTTGCTCGTATCTGTGAAACCATACTCTACGAAAAATTTTCTATGAACAAAAAATATTTATTAATTTATTTTTGACTGCTTAATCAAAAAGTGTACACAAAAGTATAGGATCTAATTTAAAGAAAACTGTCATCAATATCTCACAAACTAATGTGTTTCAAGGCCATTCAAGATCACTACTAAACGTCTCCTTGACATCTTAATTAATTTTCTCCCATCTCACATCGTTTTCGATATAATAGCCTGGGATTTATTAAAAAACTCATCCTGTACTTACTCGTTGTTAAACGTTGTTATGAGATAGACACTATCGAAACCATTAGAAAACCGAATGAAGCGTCGTAAGCTCTAGAAGAATTTTTTGAACATGCCTGAGAAGAAGATTATTTTGTGATAACTGAGAATTTTTATTAAATTAAAGCTTGTAACAATGAGAATGAATTTCGTAAGTTCTAAAAATATGGACTTAAGTATTTTTATGATATAATTCGGACTCTAAAATAATTCAATTCGCATATTAAAATAATGTTTAGCTTACTTTTAGGTTGTGCTTATATTTACTGATAACGGTCCAGCATAGCAAAAAATGTATACAAACAAAAAAAACTTAAATTTATATTTTTATAGAAGAAGAAATTTTGATAAAATCCACATTATGAATAACATTACTCAAGATTCCGGATCTAAATAAGAATTAAGTAAACATAAATGGAATATCCTACAAAAAATTACATAATCTACCTTTATATCTTAAATACATTTTGATTTTAATCAGATTAAAGTATTAACAGTTGTTTGGGAAGGGAAATTCTTACACAAGATAAAGGCAACTTTCGTTCACTTTTATATTAATGAAAGCAGTTTCAAAATTCCAGGAATTTATTGATAGCTATTTTACCTCATGCTTATAAAATACAAAACGCCAAACTAACACTGTGTTCACAGGGTTCTTAAGTTATAATAAAATTTCGAAATACCCACTTACTGTCTAAATATTCAAATTGTTTTTAAAATGCTATACAAATTTATTTTATTTCAATTCACTAACAAAATATTTCCTAATAATTGTATTACGCATAGCGTTCGTCACGTTGGTATACAAAAGTATATGCTAATTTGCATTCTGGCTATTCAAAATATAAAAATAATAATTAAACTTCAATTTTATCAACATTCTATGATGTCTTATTTCTTGTCTTCAATCTCAAATCTTAATTCTATAACATTACTGTTTTGTGTCGAGCAGCTCTAAACTTTTGTGATTCTATTTGACATTTGTATATTGTTATCTATGACTGTATGAGCAATGTGTGACTACGATCGCAAACCGATTAGATCGACAAGAAATGATCGTGAATATACTCACAAGGAAACACAAAATACAACAAAACTATGATCTAAGATATCATCTTTATTATGAAAATGTTAAAGAAAAAGATGACAATCAATGATATCTCACGTAAACAAAAGATTCCAATGCAACTAAGGATTCCATGAAATCGTTTCAAAAAAAATACTTCAAAAGAATGTATAAGAATTTCATTCATAACAGCGCGCATGCCTAAGGAGTTTAAAATTATGTCTATATGTATTATGTTATATATTGTATACTACTTAAGACAGCTGTTTATACCCACAAATTACAAAAAAAATGAATACAAATTACAAAAACAATACCATATTTTCGTTGTACATACGAAATACACTCAATTTGTTGGTGCTTTGTAAAAATCTCACTTAACGTTAAGTTTAGTATGCATGAACTAAGCGCGCACATTAATCACACGGGTTACCTTGTTTTTATTTATGTATTATTATTATTATTATTTCTTAAAGTTTATTTTTGTTTTTTAATGTTTGAGATCATTTTGCTGTTTAATCATCAAGCGTTTACGAAATTGAAATTCTGACGTAATTTTAAATACGCGTTCGTGAATAGAGCGAGAAAAAAACGTGTTACGATCTTTCCGAAAGAAGTTTTGTGACCATATCGTTTTTTTTATATATTTTTTTTTTGTTGTTATTTTTGTTTAGAGTTTAGTGAACGGTTGCAAGCGCTAATAATACAACCTCTGTTCATCTCGCTTACACACTTGCGATCGCTGGTATTCCAAACCACACAATGGTAATGTCAATAATTCAGAAATATCCCTTAATCATTCGTTTACTTGCTTTCGCATTAATAGCATGATATACGGCGGCTTGTAAATTTTTTTTATTTTTAGTTTTTCGTTATTTTTTCGAAAAAAGTTTTTGACAATTTTTTTTTTTATATGTGATAAACGTCGTGCATGACCTTTATTTTTTAAGGTTTTTATTTTGTAATTTTTTGTTTTTATTTTGTGCGATTGTGTTGTGATAATAAATTTATTCTCAAAAAAAAAAAAATGTAAATAAAATAAAGTGTGAAGAAAACTTAAGAAAATGTTTAAGTTCTTTAAGTTAGAAAAATTAAATAAAATTAAACAGTTTTGTTGAAATAATTTGATCACGATCGGAGTAAATTCAAAAAAAAAAAAAAATTAAATTACGATCATAATCTTCTTTTACGAGTGAAATGAAAGTTTTCCAGTTGTGATCTTTTTTTTTTTTTATTTTATCTCGATGTGTATTGTTTTGGGCTCTGTTGATCAGTTTGATTGATCGTTTTTCATTTTATAGTGAAGTGTGTTTTTAAATATGATGTCTGATAGTCGTGTGAATTTTATCATATTTTCCTAGCAGTTTCTTAAATAATAATTTTTTTTTTATGAAAAATGAAAATTTTTTGTGTTTTGTATTATTTCCGATTTTATAAATAATTCGTGTCTGTGTGCATTTTGTGCGGTGTTTATATTTATGTTTTTTTATGTAAATAAAATTTTGTGGCAGGTTATAAATTAGTGCGTGTGTATAACATACATACGGTGTGATTACTATCTAGTGTTATATTTTATATAGTTTCATTCGATAAAAAGAAAAATGAATGTGTGAATGAATAATATTTTATTCAAGAAAATATGTAAAATTAACCGAGCAGGCGAGCGAACGCGCTGGTTAATGTGTTGATTTGTGTGTCACACACACTTTTTTGTGTTCTTACGTTTATTTCTGAATGACAACAAGTGGGAAATCTGATTTTTATATAATAAGAATGTAAGTGAAAGAAGGTATATTTATATACGATTTTAATTTAAGTCAAGTAGATCACCCACGATACAAAACCGAGCCGCGCCGATTTTGTTGCGTTGTTATGGTGTCATTGCTATATGATTAATACTTTAATGTACGCCAAGTTTGGTGATAGAGCTTGCCGGTATTAAAATAATATTGTTGTTTACATACAGAGTGTGTATTATTGTAATTTGCATAATGAAATTATTTCTTATATACATAAATTTTATGAAAAAGGAAGTTTACATTTCCGGTGACGAGACTTTTTTACAACAATATTATCGTTGAAAGTGGCATGGAATCAAGAATGATATGGAAATATAGTAACTACGTATATTAAAACTGTCAACATTCACATTTGTTGGTTGGTTACAAAAATTATATTCTCGAGACAATATGTAATGTTAGCAGGTACCAAAGGTGAAAGGGATACCGATCTTTTTAAGATGCATATTCTCAATTTTGACGTTTGGTTTAAGTATGTTAGGATTACTTAAATTGTTGGTGTAGAGGATTGTACTGTACAGTTATTGATAAGAATAAATCTCTATTGGAAGACATTTTCACAGACGGTCAATTTAAGATTATTGAGGAATACAAAGTGATGGTTAGATATTTGCTTGTTTAATGTATAGTAAAATAAACTAGATATGCATTAACTATAGGTTTGAAAAAAAAATTTAAGTGGAATATTTTAATATGTTAAAATAAGAATTTTCGTACAGTAAAACCCTCTAGTAATGCATATTTGCTTATTTATATTTTATATTGTTCTCATAATTCTTCTGACTGGTTCGATTTAAAACTTAGGCAATCTCCAGACATTTAGTAACTTAAAAATATTATGGTGAATACCGCATTGTAAATTTAGTTACAATTCATTAAATTTAATTTTTAATGTGGTGTGTAACTTACGTGGTAGCAAATCCATTTTTTAGAGTATTCACTGTGGACTTTTTTCACTATAAGTTTAACGATAACCCAAATTGGAATATTAATCAGGTCATACTGGTGGAGAATATCAGCAACCGATTTATGCAGATTCATCTTTCATGCCAGTGTACAAGTATATATTGAACTGTGGAAATAGTAAACTGTAATTGTGTATATGGCTGAATAGATGATTTCTGATTGAGCGAAATATAATATTGACTGGTCTTAAAAGGGCACAAAATCTTTTGTCCCAATTCTAATCAATAATTTCTTAAATCACTTGGAAAAATATTGTAGCAGTACATAAATTAAATTTGTTACGCAATAAGTTGTGATGTTGGAACGAAATTTAATATACATATGCTGGTCACCACGATAATCGTTTGTCCGCCTGCACTTTGGTCCTCCAATCGTTTGCCGGGCTTAATTTGATTGTGAATGATGTTCGAAATTTTGGCTGACTTTCCAAAAATCAAAACTCAACAAATATAAATTTAATAATCCCGTTCGAGACATGGACTATAATTTATTCACAAAAGTGTTTTTTAGTTTTGTTGCGTACAGGGCTCCAAAACATTAATTTACTATTGGTCGTGTTTTGAAACTATTTAGGATCGTGAACCTTAATTTGATAAAGTAGTCCAATCACATCTGTTTACAAACAGAAGACAATTGGTTATTGAAAGCAGTCAATATTTTTGTTGAAAATATGTCGACAAGTGACCCAAGTAAGAATTAGTAGTTTTAGTCAACTAAGGGTCTCACTTCTTATTTAGAATTTCAACCAAAATAAAATAATTTTTTTTTCTCTAATACGTGAATAAATTTTGTATTTCTCAATTTCCGACCGAAATGTTTCCTCGGGGCTTTAATGGAATTTAGATATTTTTATTTAAATAACACTTTAAGCAGTATGTAAGTTAAATGCATATTTAATGTTTATTAATTTTATGTTCAAAATTTTCCAAAATTATGTTCCAGTAGATTGAAAAATTGTTCAGAATGATGAGAACGAATTATGTAATGAAAACGAAAATATGAAATACACATAATCTAAATTGTAACTGGGATTTTTGGCCTCTACTATACCCGTTACTTAATTAATTACGTTACTTAATTCCACCTCAGAACAATTGTTGTTAACAGTCTTGTCTTTCAACCATAGTTGCCAACGTTTTTTATGTTTGATTTTTAGTCGTTTCTCGACATATAATGGTAAATTTTAGACCTCTCCAACCCACTATACCTTTACAAGTTCAAATTGGAACTAAATATTTTATTCAACAAGTATTATAACAATTTTCAATTTGCGCAGGCTTTTGAAAAATAAAAGACAGCATTTTTTATTAATAGTTTCATTCTTAATTAATTCATCCCTAAACATGTCAAGAAAGTTGAACCAGATAATATAAGGAAACAAATATGTGCATTGTATAATAAAAACGAGGGTTGAAGAACAGTTGCAAAAACTTTAGGCGTAAAGAAATCAACTGCCTATCGATGGGTGAATAACCAACAAATGCCCCCAGAGCGAGTATTTATTGAAAGTTATATTGAGGAAAATCCTAGAATAACTTTAAAACAACTGAGAGATAATTTCCAAAATAATCATCAAACTGTTGATTCTACGGAATGTTTGAGAAAACACTTAGATGGATTACTGTATACGTTGAAAGAGATTCGAGGAGAGCCAGAAAGAGCAAACGTTGAAAGCAATAAAATAAAACGATGTGATTACGTTCACAACATGTTCTAAAAATCAATCAAACAATACACCCATACTGGATCAAACTAATTTCAATTTATATATATCGAGGTCGTTCCAAAAACGGAACAATTACAGCAGGCAGTCGAGGATCCAATATACATGTAATTGGATGTATTGGTAATATGGGTTTGATTCATCATGAAATTAGAAGAGGAGCATTTAAGAAACCAGAAGCAAAAGAATTCATGCGTCGTTGCCTTCGAAATGCTCAAAATATATACAGAACTTCAATCGTAATGGTGATTGATAATGCACCAGGTCAAGCTACCATTGAGGAAGTATTCCTAGAAGAAGAATTTCTTAATAATCACCTACTAAGACTCGCACCATATAGTCCAATGTTAAATGCAATTGAATACGTTTGGTCAATGACGATTTAACTATCTACTTACTGCGAATCCTAGCTGCTGAGGGTAGATCAAATTTAACACAAACAGTGTTCCATCTACTACGGCTAGAACATATAATTCGCGAAAACATAACTACGAAGATTATTGTTCCTAATTGTAACCGGCAGCGGCACGTCGCTCATATTCAAAAATTTATACAGGGCGCGATAAATATGAATGACAAGACTTTTTAATTCATAATTTTTTAAATAAATATATTTTAAATTAACTGGAATAAATTATTTATTTTTCATTCCCATTTTGAAATTATTTAGTCCCAATTTGAAGTTGTAAAGGTACACAGCTGCCTTGCTGCTCTGTTTTGTTAATTACTTCGAGAATTCGCATTCTATCGGGATTTCACGTTTACCCATCTATTTCTGGACAAAGTATGAAACATAAGGTATCTCCTCATTTAAAGTATATTCCTTCCCATATTACTATTATATATGTAGTTTATTTAGTCGGAGACAAAAAAAACCCGGATACCTTAGGACATCAATCCTTCAAATATTAAGTCACAAACTTTTAGAAAACTAGAAGTATTCGAAGCTACATCTTCTCGGTATAGTCTTATAGGTTTCTCTCAGCTAAAAAATTAAATATACCGAAGAGTTTATGTAAAACACAAACATTTAATGATTTGGAAAACGAAAGACATCAACCCCTACACATAAAGTAAGAAAGTGAGGAACCTGATACTAAATGATACATAATGGAAAAATAACTTATTCAAAATGAGATCAAATACTGATTATAAATTATTGAATATTGCATTGTCCTCGAGCACTAAACTGTTCTGTAAGTTCGAGCGCTCTAGGAAGTCTTAAAGTTGGAGAAAATTCGAATGCAAAATACTGCCTTAGATCGCTTTCTAAAAGCAAAAGAGCACATGAATAAAATGCATTAAAGACAGGACAACCATGATGAAAAATTTGCAATCCCTAAATCGCATGTAGAACGTTTCTAAAACAACTTTATGACTTAATTATAAAATTGTCATACATATTTGTAATCAGTGGTATACGCGTTTAACCGTTATAGATGCAGTAATAGTAGTAGTAGCACACCTTGATAATCCTACTTTAAGTCGATTTTGAAATTGTTACAAAAAACAGTGGTTGTTCTTGTACAAAGGCTAAATTTTATTTTTTGACCCGTACAAATCGATTTCTAAATATTCTTCGTTTGAATTGCGAGTTGATTTGAAATTTTACTGCCTTTTGCGCTGTAGAAATCCGACTGCAGACTGATTATCTCATTAGGATGATAAGCGTACTTAAATTAAATCATAAATTGGTAGATCCTAGTGTGAGTTATGACAAGAATGGATCCACCGGAACTGGGTTCTTTTTCGTTTCTTGCAAGTATTTAAAAAAGAAGTCTAGTGTTGCCGCAACATTAAACCTTCCATTTTTTTACAGATCCTTAGACGGTAAAAAAAAATAATTATTAATTTGTCCTAGATGCTGATTGGCCACAAATAAAATCAGAAAAAATTAAATTTTACAGATACCACAAAGAATAAGCAAAAAATAATGGAGGCGGAGAAAATTTTGGTAGTCTCATTTATTAAAATAACAAATCATTATTTAAAATTTTAAAATAGAGTGAAAAGTTAAATTAGGTTAAACTAGAATAAGAAAGTCTTAGGAGCTGGTACAAAACGACTTGGTTCTGATTTTTTAAAAATTTAGTAGGAATAATATGTATATGAAGAAAAACTGTTATAAGAATATAATTACCTGCACCAACCCGAAAAATTCAAGAAAAATGGAAATCGAGAATTTCAATAAAAAATTAGTCACAAACAACTCAGAAAAATTTTGTGATTCTAAAAATGTGAAATTATTATTATATATTATGTGCCAAAGTATTAGTTTATAACTAGCGCCAAAGCGGTGAATTTGTGAAATAAATTGCTAGTAAAAAGTATTTTTGCATCCTCCAAAACCTTCAGAACGATACGCCACATGATTAAGGCAAATCATTATATCAGCGATACAATTTTGAGTATGAAGTTTGGGTAAGGTACTTAAGCTAAATTTGTAGCTAGCGCCAGAACGGTGGATTTATCAACTAAAGCTTTCATAACAAAATCGATGTATTTTTTAAGACTTTTCGAACTATATACCACATGAATATATGGGAATGAAAAAAATGCAATTGCTGCCGATACGGTTGTTTTGAGTACTAAGTTAGTTGCATCATCTAAATTCGTTTCATTTTTGAAATAAATTGCTGATGAATAATTACGATGTACCTCAACACTTATTTAAATGAGAAAAATGCACTTTCTCCCAGCCAGCGCCACATAGGTAGTTTTTATTACTACGTTGCATCACCTAAATTTGTGACATTCTTCAAGAACTTTTCAATGATATGCAAGACGTACAGCGCTGCTATCACAATTAAGGCAATATAAGGAAATGAGACAAATTCCAACTGCTTACAGTGCTACATTGGTAGTGTAGAGCACTCAGGTGGCTTAGCAAAATTCACCACATTCTTCAAGATCTTTTCAACAATTTGCAAGCATATGTTGTATAATAAATGAAAAACTAGCTACCAGCACCAGATCGGTAGATTTAAAAACTAAAGTGGTATCGTCAAAATTGTTATCCGATCCAAGACTTTTGAAAGAATGTACTACACCAGTATATTAGAATAATATCAAGTAACGTTTTATTAGATGTTTTTGAGTTGTATGGCCCATAAGTTTTTCAATTCATCGGATTACAACTTAAAGAAGATTAGTGTAGATGGACGGACGAGCTTGTTTGCATTTTTGGGGCTAGGGACCTTCAAAATGTCGATGGAAGTGGTTTTGGGACTGGTTGAAGACAGACTGAAGTTGCAATATAACCATATATAGGGCCGCTTGTTACAGGCTGTGGGCTCTGTAAACCTGCACAGAACATGAGTAGTCCGCTGCTCCAACATCTACATTCTATCAGATAATCATAATTTAGTTGATTAAGTCAGAGATCTTAATTCGATGAAAACTGCCTAGTTATGTCTGCAACGTAAATTTCCTTAACTTTCTTCAAAACGCTTATTAATATTCCGAGTTCATTTAAGGGTCACCAGATACCAAACAATCTATAAACCGACTTTCATGATAACCTGTTAGGAAATGAGCGAGTTTTATAAATTTGACAAATTGTAGTTTGACAAATTGTATACAGTATAGCCAATATGCAGTTTAACCTTTGTCGGTCATAACTTTTCCAAAACATATTTCTGGACTTCTCTTATCATCCATGTCAATATTTTTTTGCTGCCTATCTATATTACAAGAGTCAAATCAAACTTAATAAATAAATAAAATTGTTTTAAAATAGTAAGTCATGAAAATATCGTTTCTAGTGATGTCACTATGTCAACTTCAAAAATATCCTAAAGAATTATTTTTTAAATGTTAAATCCAAATTTGATTTTTGTTTTTTTGGATTTAAGTTTTTTGTTTAAAATTTCTTTTTTAATATAGTTTTTGTTTAAACCAAATAATCTGAAATCATACATGTAAATCACAGAATAGAATTTTTTTAATTAAACAAATATGATACGCAGATTTTTTTTTTTTAATGTACGTACAGCGACACAATTTAACCTGGAATTTATAATCGTTACTACAAATATAAATCAAGCATAAGCTGTTTGACATAAAAGCCAACTAGGATGAACAATTATTTTTCGTTACTGGAAATTGACAAACAAATATTGCTGAAAGCAAAATTGGCCTTTAATATTAGAGCTAAACGGGCTTTGCGAAAGCAAAACAGCTATAATAGCAACTGATATCGTAATAATAAAGGTAAATAACGTGGTTGCCCACGTGATAAAACAAGACATTTGTTCGATCAGTTAGTAATAGATTTAGTTGAAAAAACTACTCCCAGGTCAGATATGAATAATTTATCAATAACTTCGTTGCAAAAACGATATTGATGCAATATAGGAGAGCGGATACGATAAAAGGCCCTATTTTTACATTTACTCACATTGAAGTTCAATCTTTTGTCAGTTGACTGAAAAACAGCAAAGGGCCTAAGTGGAGAGCAGAGGGTAGTCCCTGTGCTGTGCTCGCATGCAAACTACTTGGGAAGCTTGACCGATAACTAACTCAGTTTGCCGGCGGTCTGAAAGGTAAGAGTGCAACCATTCTCTGGGAATGAATTGGCAGTGGAAACTTAAAATTTTATGAACCATTGATTCAAAAAGTTTTGGTTGGAACGCACGAAACTTCCATGACACAGGAAATAGATCTGTGCGTAGACTTTCATTGAATATATGAAGGTAATGGGAATACATAATGTTTCCGCAAAATAATAAGAATCGGAGGATAGCCATCGTGACCGGCATTCTTTTTAACATTAATCAATCAAGAAGTTCCTATTCCGTAAACCTAATAAATTTAAATTCTTGAAAGATTTCAGAGTGTTACGGTATAGTAGATGGCATCGAAACTGGTACATATGTGGAAGCGAAAAATCTCTCAAAAATTCATAAATATCCGAAAGATGACTAGCGACCGAACACTGTCAAGTCATTGGAGATGGAAAACCACCTACTTTCTCCCTAGTATACATGGAAGTCCATAAGTCGCTAGGACAAGATCTCACTCAACTCGTCCTTAATTTGCACTATATACACTACAGGCCAAATATTTTTAGTCCATGTTTTTTTTTAGAAATTATTAACTTTTTTATTTTTTATAACCAGTTTGTTTTTATTTTATCAAATTTAATCCATTTTTTAAGTGAAACAGTCTCGAAGTTTTACAAAATGTCTAAATTGCTCGCTCGGTCGCTCTGTTGGCCTCTGACTTTCTTGTCGAATGGTTTTGTTTTTTTTATTTACCTTTCAAGAATTTTTAAATTATTTTTTATTTGTAATATGAAATGCCTCAGAGTATATCTATGAATTCACACTCTGTCAGTACCCCTATAAACGTTCAAGTGCTGCTTGCCTGATACACTTAGTCAGAGGTGCAAAAATCGTTTATGTAAAAATGTGCTAATGGCGCCAATAGATTTATCCCAAGCATCTATACATACCCGAAGATTGAGGATTATGCAATAAAAATTAAAATAACTGATATCGGAAACTAACAAACCTTAACAAGAAGGCCTCCATTAAAAATCAGCTTAAATGCTCAAAGCGGATTGCGTAATTTGCTAAATTCAAGTAAATTTAAATAAATAAATAAATGAATTAAATAATAAACCGATGTGACTAATTCGAGCTCTAAAAATTCTCGGCATTAATTTTTCTGATGAAAAATTGTTTCAGGCATGTTGTGTTTTTTTTAACAAATCTTTCGCAGACGATGGATATGTTTTTCGAACTTCGCGATCGATTGATTTCACAAGAGTTTGAGTGGGTTTAGCGATTACAGTGGCCGATGCACCAAATAAGTTTTACATGCTTTAGACGTACGTTTCGGCTCATTGTCGTGCTGGTACGTAAACCCTGGTATAGATAGCATGATTCTCTAATATTAATAGATTACCGAAGCGATCTATTCGTCCCTTAATTTCAACCAAATCGCCTACCTTGTTATCTCCAAAACAACCCCATATCACAGAACTATGTTTAACAGTGAGAATTACACAGACTGGAATCATTTTCTCGCCAGGATAGCCTCGAACATAATCTCAAAAATTTCGACTCATCTGACCAAATGACTGCTTGTGGTCCTTTGTTCAATTTAGCTGTCTTTGCGGGTTTTGGTCGAAAGCAATGGTTTCTTCTCGTCAATTATCCCGTTTAATCCTTGAGTTCTTAGTCTCCTTGGTCGGACGGTTGTCAATGACAATTTATTTTCCCGAATTATGTCCACTTCCTCTAAGATCCTTTGCGTACTTCAGGTAAGTCCGATGCGAGATATGCTTCATTTCACAAGCTTCCCGCTTTGTATTTTAAAACTCAAATAAGAAAAACTTTGTTGATAAAACTTTATTTAGGTTATCTGTGCAGTAAGTAATATATTTAAAATTTTTGTTTTCGTCTGGAAGATACATAATTAGCTCACATCGCTCAGAAATTGATATATACTAGCTATATATTCTTATTTCACTAGCTAAAATAATTGATCTAAGAGACGCAATAAAAGACAAGATCGATTTCACTTGTTTCAGTTTTGTAAAGAAAAAGTAGAAGTTTTGATGTTAATACTTAGTCACATTGCTCAAAAAACCTTGCTTAAATGTGCAACGGGCCTAATATTTGCAGTGCCGTAAATTTTCTGTTGATAAAAGATACATATATAGTCATCCTCCTTTGTTTTGTCCAGTTTGTTCAACCCGTGTGAGTGTGTATTGCACTTTAGACATGGAAATTTTGATTTTTTCCTAAATTTCTGAGAGTAAGTACCGTTACTTGCGCTACGTGACAATGGATCGACGTAATTTAACTCCCAATTCGTAGCTTTTGCCCATTTTTTTGTTTTATTTTGAAACGCATAGATTTCTATTTAATAATGAAAATAAAACAGTTTTCTAAGGGCAAACATTTTCGCGGATTTTATGATTAATAGAAGGTTAAATAAGAAGTGCAATGTCGTTATTTTATTTGTAAGAAACGTATCGACTAAAAACTTTTGGCCTGTAGTGTAATTAATATGCAAAAATTAATTTACACGTTTGAACTCTTTCCCACAGTATCAATCTGAGTTGTAATCTATGCCATGCAGTTTAAACATTTTATGTGCCTTGTAGCGAGGTTTCTCCAGATTCACACCCTCCTTACTATATCAAGGCTCCCTAAAGCCAGTTTTCTTTGCAGTCCCATTTCTGACTATGTCGTTTAAATTCCGGTCACGTTAAAAAAAATCCCAATTGCTATTTCTGAGAAATTCGTTCAAACTTGCATTGTTAGCGGTTCTGAAATTAAAACAATAGTTGGATGTTACGGGCTGTTGCTAGTACGATTTAGTTGAGTTGTCGGTATGCTAGAAAAGTAGTCTATTATTGATAATGCTTTTGCTTCCGTAGGTGTAAAGATGCCGCCAACATCAGTCCAGTTTATATCAAGCAAATTAAAATCACCTAGAATGATAAACTGATCGTTGACTCATAATACAGGTAACACAGCGGAATCTATGAAATTGAGAATCGCGTTGTAGAATTCCAGATCAGATCCACGTACAGCATGTGTATAAAGGTCGATTTATATTATCTGTTCCGTTCAGTTCCTACACGTATCGTGTTCTATACGAGTATTTATATTATCCGTTCCGTACGTGTAGGGACTGAACGGAACATAAATACGAACAGCAATGACGTCTAGACAAGGCTGGCAGGCTACCAACTCATTAAACAGTGAACCGTTTACAAAACTATGTCTGTTCTTCCTGTGAACAACATAATTAGATGGAAAGTACACCGCAAATTGTATTTACAGTCGTTTCCTCTCATACTGGACGCTTTATGACAATAAATCTATGTCAGACTGATGTTATTATTCATAATTTGTTGATTGCTGGTGTTATTTGAGGTGTAATAACTTTTCACTTCGCCTTGATGGTTGAATATTAACCAAATGACGCTGGCGAAATTATTTATTGTTAAATAGTCTCACGCTCACATTATTGCGCTAATTGTCCGTGGGCATTATCATCCGTTTAGTATCAGCTTGGATTCGCTAAGGGTGTCATTCATTCACTAAATGAACGATGTTAATAGGGCCACTTGTGTCAGGTGAACAGCGGATGGCAGCAGATTCAGGTACAATAACTTTACCAGTATCGGTGAAAATAGACGAAGATGTCTCGGATGTATAAGTATCACGTCAATTGATGCAAAATATAACTGCTCAAAACCATTACGAATTTATATATGAATCCACCAAAATTTCGCCTGCCTGTTTTGACACTATGGACACATAAAGACTGCATAAGGAAAGCTTCAATTTCTTTGCATTTTCCATGTTTCAATAACCTCAAATAACTCTAAAAATTGCTTACATGTCTGTATACCAAATTTCTAAATTCACACACATTGACGTCATGAATTTATTGCGATACGAATACTGTCATTATATATGAATCACCTTAATTCGTTTTGCTCATAATCAGTTAACATCGATTTATATAGTGACGCACCTGATTAGTTGTTATGTATACAGAATATTCCTTAGAGTAAATGCAATTTATCGTGAACATGAATGAATGACTAAAGACTTATTATAAAAATACAGCAGACAACTATTAATTCTGTACTGGTTGACATTGACTTATTCCGTTTAGTGCTGCTGTATAGATAAAAAGTACAGAAAATGAATAATAATTCGAAGGTTTCGAAATTTTACTGAAACGGATCTAATTTCCGATCGTGTCACTCGTAACAATTAACTTAATACAAATATATAGTCGGCAAATTATTGCCCTAAATTGAAGATTTATCTATATCGATAATTGTTCTCCGCGTCACATTCCATTAGAAATTTAGAATGATTAGACCAATTAAAATTGTTTTACAATCAATCTTCATCACCACCAAAGTTTTGATTTTATAAATTCTTTATACAAAAAAAAAAAAAAAGAAAAATTAAATTTAAAAATTCGAAATTGATCATTGTACACTAAAATAATTGTTTTCTTCATCTTTTTTTATATTTCCAGGAAATTCAATTGACAACAACAACAGTGTAATAGAGAATTCGAATAATTCCAATGAAGTTATTATTTGTGATAAATTACCATCATCGAATTATACTAATAAAAATAATATGATTTTAGTGAAATATGGTGATAGTGAAAATAATATTAATAAAAATAATAATAGTGTTACAAATTTGGATATAGCCATGGATAATATGGAGGATCCCTACGTGGAATTAGAAATGTATCTGGAGAAAGTGAAGGTGAGTCAAAGAGTACTTAATGTTAATCTTTTTTTAATCTTATTTAAACCTATGAGTTTTAAACTTGATACTTAAAGTTTATGCATATTATTGTAAGAGTAAAGTACTAAAATATTCTTTTTATTGATTTTCATCGCGGATATTATATTTTAAATATTATACGAGTACGTTTTTACCTTACTCGTAGCAGTATCATACAGAAAAAGAACTATTTTTATTGCTTATTTTTATTATTCCCTTCTTCGTCTTCAAAAAAAAAAAAAAAAAAAAAACGTCACATATAAATTTTATCTGTCGTGACCATAACTCACTCGGTCGGATACATATTATGTAAAAAAAAAACATAATATGAAGAAGATTCTTTATGTTTTCAAATTTTCTTAGGGGAAACCTGAGAATATTCTTTTTTCTTGTTTATCAATCTGAAATGGGGCTTAATTTTTATCGGTTTAGTTGTAAACAAAATTATGTGCTACCAAACTAATTTGTATATTTTTGGGTCAAGGGACTAATTTTAATAAGAAAGTTGAAAGTAAATTTGAAGTTATTACCGAAACGGTGGATTTTTATCTTTTTAGGAAATTTGAGCGTTAAACATAAATAGTCTTCAGTAGATTAAATAAATATTTGTAGACCGGGTTATAGAAAGACAATAGCCTCTATAAATATATCGCTAATTGGTATTTCTATTTCTACTATTTGGGCTTTAATTTCCCCTATTTGAACTATTATACCTGCACTATTTGATTTTAACTTATAGCATTTGGTCTTATTTTACCAAAATTTTGAAAATATACATATTCAATGCCCGATAGAATTGAAAATATACATATTCGATTCCTGATAGAGCGCGAAAGTATATTTTGTGCTAATCAAAACGTAAAAGGTACAACTGTGTCTTGCCATGCACATTAAGATTAAAATATACAGAAAAAAAACTATAGGATATGAGGTTAGTGGCGGAAGGTTACACGAAACTCGAACAAATTGACGTGTTGTTACCGTTATTATGTTTAAAAATGCCGACTATGTCCTGGTAAAGATGCCTCAGTGTTAAATATTCGTATATCGAGGGGAGCATGCAATATCAAGGGGCAATATTAAACAACTGATTTGTAATTGACACAAACTAAATGGTCGAGATGAACTATTAATTTCCTTGAGGATGGAATGTTACTCAACCTGCGTGAAACAGAAAGCACGATTAGATGATTTTGTATCTATTCATCTATCTAGTTTTTGTATTTATGCGTCAATATTGTTTGGCCGGTATTAATAATTAAATTGCAAAAAAAAAAACAAGCAGAAACATTTACCAGGGCCATTAATTATTCGCTTCACTTTTTCTGTCGTGTACAAAAAACTATCATTTTAGGCTCTAGACACGATAATAACTATTTGCCATCTAGGGTCTAAAATGCGTGTTATACTTTCTTTTACGTAGTAAAAGTAAGTATATTTATCATTAAATTTTTTAAATTTTTTAACTTTGTTGTACCACTAAACAACTGTTGGTTCTCTGCAGCCCAGATAAATTGGCTAATCGGAATGAAACTTAATGCTTAAGCTTTTCTCATTAATTGGAATCTCCAATGATTGTTTACTCCAACGTTTTTTGTAAATATTTGGAGAATTAAATATCATTTACGAATAAACGATTAAAAACAAACAGATTGTAAATTACATTTCAAACAAAATTAGCTTAGATCATTTTTAAAATTTTACCGGAACTGACGAGCTTTGATAAAAGAAGCTTTATTTCACCAAAATTCAGCAACTCAACAGTCAAGGCAGATTGACTATTCGAAAAATAATCTAACTAATACAGCTCCAATCAAACACAAACAAGTTCATTACCTCACAATGTTATCGCTCTGGCTGAATCTTATTTAAAAAAAAGCTTTCCCAACCAAGGACTATTTCGCTCGAACTTCGGAGGTCTACCGTAATGATCGTTACATTACTGCTGAGAAAGGTCGTGGTGGAGGTGTGCTTATTGCGGTTCGCTGATGTTGTGAATTTACAATTTCAAACATTGGCGATCATGAAATTATTTGCTTAACTCTTACGGTTGGCCTGAACAAAAATTTACATTCTTAACTCATATAAGTAGTTCTCCAAGTATTCCGGTTTCGAAACAACCTCATTACTACCAAAGATTGATTGAAACAATTATTTATGTATTTGGCGCCCTTTCAGTTTATGATGACTTTATTATCTTGGGCGACTTCAACTTGCCACATGTCAATTGGATTTTAGTTAATCAATTATCTCATAGTACTGTGATTTGCAACAGATCTGTCAAATACCGATTAAGAATGGAAGACGATTGGGTTTTGGTGATGAGGCTGCTATTTTTCATATTTCGGTCAAATTTATCTTGAGAAAAGCTGATTTTAATATTCTTATATCAGTTATTTCTTGAGGTTGATTTTTCGTTTATTTGCGATAACCCTGATATTAACGTTTGTGTAACTTTGTTTTACTCAAAAGTTATTGAGTGTTTTTGCCAATCTGTATCTTGTAGTCAAGATAAATTATGTTTTAGCTCTTTCATGATTCGGCAATGCAATTCGCAGCTTACGTAACAGGGATAGCTCCGCATAGAAAATCTACGCATAAAATCGAAAGACGCTGTTTAGTATGTGCGATTTCTCCAGTTCATCGAGTACTAAATTTAAAGTAAAGTTTGAGCAACTTTACTTCCAAAGTTCAAACTGAAATATTTCGTGATCCTCGAAATCCTCTAATTTTTTAGATTCATAAGCTCAAAGTGTAAATCAACCGGATATCCTCAACATTGAATTATTTCAACAATTCCTCAATTTGCTGATTATTCGTCCGGTCCCGATGGTATTCCTCTAAAAGTTATCAAGAAGTGTTGTGAGGCGCTTTCTCTTCCCATTGTAGAAATTCCTAATTACAAACCGATTGCTGTCTAGTCTCTTTGAACTTATCAAACGTTCCATATGAAATCAATTTTATGAGTGCTTAAGCCAATAATAGATATCAGTAAGTCAGTAACCTATTTGATTTTTCTCGTTTCTGGAAATATTAGCGTTTAGAAAATGGTAAACAGGTCGATACTATCTCAGTATAATTCTTCGTAAACATAGATCTATGGGCTTGAAAAGCCCATAATTTGTCATAGAAGAGCTCCTACTTAATTGGTCGCTTTACTTTACCTGTGCCTCATGGTTCTCACTTGGTTGGCTTAACTTCATTGTTTGCGCCAGCGATGTCCCTATATTCATCAATAATTTCATTTTGAATTGTTCTGCTGCTATTTTAATATCAAAAGTTGTATCCACGATTTCAGATTGCACACAACTTCAAAATGATCTGGACAGCTTTGCGTTGTGGTGCAGTTATAACGATCTGGGATTGAACGCAGTTACGTGAGCTAGTATGGTTTTCTAGGAAACATAATAACTCGATTAAGTTTGATTACGTATGTACTTATTGGTGCCGTGCACATCGATAAACATCTGGGGAAAAATTTTCTTCTAGAGGTTTTTGATATTCAGTCGCTATTAAGGAAAATTCGTGTGAGAAAAGTGAAAAACTAAACTTTTCTCGAAATTTTCATTTTTTATTAGCTCTCACACTTGGAGAAGTTGTGCAAGCTCGATCGTATTATGCGTGGATTCCACAGTGAAATATTTTATTTCAGTAAAAAATACTGGGAAACCGAAAAGAGAAGAGTAGATTATAATTACGTTAGGAGTGACAAACACAGCAACTTTTGTTTCATTTTGTTTGTAGCCAAAATTAGTCTAAATAGTGAGTGATAGGTTTACCGAAATAAATACGGACAAACGAAACGCAATTTTCTAACATTTAATTTACACTACACTGTACGTGTAGGAGGTAGAGGCACAAAAAAATAATCCAGCTTTCGTTTTGTTTGATGTTTCGCTATAAAATTTTTTAACTATAAAATTTTCGTAGTTTCCGAAAAATATTTCTTATCATGTACTATTTTTTGAATATGTGTTAAAAATGTTGCTATAAAAAGTATTGAGTTTCATACTTTTTATGACAACGTTTCCCTGCTTACTCTATTATCTTGCCAGTAAAGCTTACTGAAGTTTTTTTTTGTTTTTTTCTAACAAGTAAAGGATTTATATTTTTTTATCTCGTGTTAATTTACTGAAAAAAATTGTTTCACTGTGGATTTCACGAACTATACAGCAACAATTATAGACAACAATTTTTCAAAACATTATTTACGCAATAATAAATTTAAGCCGAAAATCTCGTCCCTATAGTTTTGTTTGTTTCTAAATACATATTTTAATTTTATATTATAAAACAAAATTAATTAAAAACAGATTACTAATAATTTCGAAAAAAAACTTATGAAAAGTAACTCAGAAAATTGCCGATAGAAGGCCAGGGATTAAAAAAATCCCAAGTTTGAGCCTAAGGCTAAAAATTTAAACATCGAAGATGGGGTTTGAAATTTTGCTTAATGCCAAAATAAAAAAACTTAAGCCTACTGATTTGGTTTGGGCTAGAGTACTTGTATTTATATAGACCTAAAAATAAAAAATAGAAAAGTTTGAGCCCAAAAATTGATTTTCTGCGCACCATCGTGTTTTGGTTCTCTCTCTTTTGGTTCCCTCCAAGTACCCGATTAATTCCGTTCCGTGTTCTTTAAAACCGTGTAATTCGAGACTACAAAAAATAAAATTAAAAAAACGTTACGTTTTATTTTTTTATTGTTTGTTAGAGAATAACGAAAATCGTGTTGTTTAAAACCGTGTAATTTGAGAAAATGGGTATCCATGTTCTTCGGACCCGTGTTCTTCAATATCATGTTCTTGGAGGGTTACCTCTACTTATTTACTTTATTTTAATTTTTTTATTTCGTTGCATATTGTTGGGACAAAATTTTGTTGCATTTTTTTATATAATGCGACCCCAAAAACATTTCCGAAGTTAAAATGTATAAATGGACACATTAAAATTTAATTTTAATGTAACGTTCAACATCACATTTAAGTTAATAAAGAACGCTCTTAAGCGTTCTCAAAATAACTACTGTCCTTTTCCCAATATTGTGTCGGTTATCATTCATATAATTTTATATTGCCGCCTAACGTTTCTAGTATGAATGCTAACCTTTTGTATATTTTTTCTTGATTATATGGAAGTTTAAAGACCGAAATTTATAAATACCAACAATTAATATTCGGGATAATTAAAAACACGGAAACTAATACCTCGGATGTATGCAAAATCCCGAATTCCATACTTTACCGTTTATATTCGTTCTTTATATTTTAGGAAGAACATTAATTTTTCGAAATTTCTGGGTCAACCAATTTTTTCTCCAGAACTGAAGTGATTACTATCGTTTTAGGGGTTCCGTTGTACATCTTTATCTACTCCAATATTGAATGACTGAATGTATATAGCTTTCAAAAATTTCGATTTGAGCAGACTATTCTAAACACAAAATCTGGAAACTTGTTGGAATATTAATCATTAATGGTTCAAAAACACTGTGTACGTCCTTTAAACCAAAAAGAATTCTGTTGAATCCATAATGCTCAGATTTGTGATCGTTTTGATTAATTTCTATTTGGTGGACTCATCAGCGAAAAACTTTAAAATGACAAACAGACAATTTTGGTATTTTAAAGCATTTCATAAAAAAAGAAATCAATATGATCACAAATCTGAACATTATGAATTCAGAAGGCCTTTTAGCTTAAATAACATACATCGACTTTCCAAGGAATATTGAACATGTCGTCAGTAATTAACACAGTTTGTATTGTTATCCAAAAATTTGCAAAGGACAAAAGGACAGTGGAAACATATAGTGAATTTCAGTAACCTACGACTATTCTCCATAGTTCAAGAAACAATATTAATGATGTTTTCAAGGATACGTTTTAGACACTCTACGTCAAATTGATTCGATTGGTTCGCGGGCGGGCGACAGGCAACGTCTGTCTATATATTAGTAGTTTATAGTTCTGAAATTTACTTATTGATAGAGATAGAAGGATTAAGAAAAGGCGAAGAAAAAAAGGGCTGACCTGATAGGCTGAAAGATAGGGTATACAGGCAGCCAAATTAGGGAAATACAGTAGAAAATGAAGCAATTCACAAAACTCTGCAAACCACAAAAATAAGTATAAATTATTGAAATTTAATTTCAAATTAGAATTTAATTTCCTGTGATTAAAACTTTATTTTTTTCCGGTATTTTGAAGTCGGTGATTTTTTATTTAATTTTTATAGTTTATAGTGAAAGTGAATTTAAAAATAATACCGGATTATTTAATAGTTATTCATTTAATTTATCATTATTTTACTCATCATTTTAAAAAATTCTTTTATTATAGTGGGGAATTGCGCAGATGTTTTTAAACATTTAGATTGTAAATTTTATTTATATAAATAGTTAATTTGCTTCTTCTTTAAAGTGACTTTTAATAGCTACAACGTAAGTAGTTGTAGTCATTCTCACAACTAACTTTTCGTGCTTACGAATTTTTATATTTTCCTTTGTCTTTTTTATTGTAATGGTTTTATTGTGATTTTTACGTACATTGGTCTATTTTCAATACTCTCGAATTTAATACACAATCGTAGGAAATTCTTCCCTTTAGCATCAATCTGCGTGACAACGACTATGGTAATCGACACTTACTTATAATCAATTTCTGGATATAAATTTACATTCACTTAAAAATTATGAGTTATGACTTAACACTTACATAAAATAATTTTGTAAATAATTTAATAACAACTAGATCACATTTATGCCAAGAATTAAAACTAAAACTATTAAAAAATATAACTGTCGCGGAAGCTTTTTATCACAGTGTATATCATTTGTCAAAATAAAATGAAGAACAATCAAAATAGAGTTGTAATTGTAAATATGGGTTTCATACAGTAGTACAGTGTTATCAAAGCCTAATCGATAATAGCTATTATGGTAGCTTACCGGTAAACATTGACTATCGGTTTGTCGGTTCATAACATTTGAAGTCGACTTTATGTGGATCATTTCTAGGATATTACGTTTTTTCCAAATATTTTCTTTATCTATAATTTTTACTTGATCAAAATTTGGTGAATGATTCAATCGAAGTGAATGATCTACTAGAGCAGTATGTGTGGGGTCTTTAATATTTATATGATAATTGTGATAATACATACGTTTTTTAAAATATTGCTTCGTTTGTCCTATATATGTCTGGTTGCAATCTTTACACTGCACTTGATAGATTAATTTGGATTGTAATTGTTTTTTCTGTTTTGTCTTTCAATTTTGAGAAGCTATGTTTGTATAGTGTGTTGAACGGTTTCGCAACTAATTTTACATTATGTTCCTTCAACAAACGTCTGAGTGGAAAAAAGATACGTTGTTCATATGGTGGTAGTGATACGAATTTATTGGTAGTGGCTTCCGTATTATGATTATTGGAATTCGGATCAAAGAACTTTTGTTTCTCAGCAATGAGAATTTTTTCAATTATCTTTCGTGGGTATCTATTTTTAATTAAAGTTTCTTTAAGAAATTTGAAATGTTTTTGGTGGAATTCCCGCTCTGATAGTAAAAGGATTCTCTTAGCAAGAATCATAACATTGTTTGTTTTGTACGTTAACGGTAAGTAGAAATGATAATTAAGATAACGGCCAGACCAAGTATCTTTATGGTACCAATCTGTACGTAATTGTACAGTTTCATTTTTTATTATTTTAAGATCTAAGAAAGGAATACTATTATCAATTTCATGTTCAATAGTAAATTGTAATTTACTATGAAAACTATTGAAGGACCTGTGAATTTTTTCAACATCTTCACGTTTCGTAATACCTAAAATGTCATCTACATATCTCAAATATAGGAGTGGTTATATTTTTATTTTAATAATTTGATATAATGCGTCGTTCGAACTTGAAAAATATACAGATTATTTTAAATATTTAAAAAAATAAAAATTATTTCGAATTGTCGAAAACGGCCTCAATCAGCAAAATGCTCATGCTATAAAAATTATAGCAAGTCAAAATTCAGTAACATTACGGGAATCAGAAATTTGGTGATAATGAGAATTATCGAATTTCCAGCCGAAAAAACCATGTCGTTTGTGATCAAACCGGAATTCAGCCCTGAACCACATCGTAAACAGAGAATCGTATGAAGCAGCAATTAGAAAAATACAAATATGTTTTTCTACTCCTGTGGCACTATTCTGGCAATTCCACGGGAATTGGGGAAAGAATTTATATGTAATTTCAGTTCAAATATTTTTTTCCGGCCTACTGAGGAGAAAAGTTTGATGTAAATATTTATAAATTGGAAATAATTTTTCCATGTCTAACTTGGTAGCGAAAATTATTCCCAATTAAACTTTGTTTTCAAAAAAATTAACCCTAACTTTTTAGCTCAGTATGCCAGAAAAAAAAATGTTTAAATATAAATTATAATAAAACCTTTCTCCAATTCCCTATTCCCCGGGAATTACCAGAATAGTGCCACTGCGATCAAAAGCAGTTTATTTGATCAAAAATCGAAAGTAAAATGCATCATTATAGCATAGTACAAACTGTCAGTCAAAATTTTTGTGTGCTTAGTCCCTACGGACTAGGTAGGGAGTCAACTTTTCTTGCTTCACAATAATGAAGGTGTAAAGAAAATGTTTTATATTTTTTTTAAATATTAGATTTACAATACAATTCGTATAGTTCTGGATGTTGATACCGCTTTTTGGTAGACAAAAAAAATGTCCAAGGTCATGACATTATTGACTTCGTTTGCCAACGAAGGAATGCTCTGGTTAAATTTCGGCATTTAAAACGTTCTTGTTACGTGGTTCGGGCAAATTATATTGATATTGACAAATACTAGAAATTGAATCGTCAATTACCCTTCCGCTATACTGTGGAACTTTTCCAAATCCACGCCGTTTGATCGATAAGACATCTATCGATTAATGGAATTGTTCTTTTTGAAATTATTTGCTCGTCAATGATGTCTCGTAATAGAACCTTGCAGTATTGGGTGTAACTCTATCTTGTTGGAATCAGCTCTGAATGGTCTTGCACAGCTGGCATTAAAAAAATTTTGAAGATCGTCCGATATTGAGCACCATTGACAGTGCAAGTCGGCGCATTTTCGAAGAAATATGGGCCACACTTCTGTTCAGATGATACTCCGCACAATTTTGTTGGCAAAATTATGATGTTCTTGATAGTCTATCGGTTTTAATTCATGCACAAACTGAATTTTATATGGGAGCATTTTTAATGTGGTCAAAATTCTCTGAAAGGACCATGGTGATAAAAAAAATAGGTGTGTTGAACGTATCCGTTTTGACGTTCCTGGACTATTCTACACACCAGTATACGTTAAATATTACCATTCATGCGTGCCGTACTTCATCCTCCGTAACCTAGGACGTGCCTTAGGTGCTGCATATTTGCAACCAGAAGGTTTATTGTTGGTCTAGATGGTACAGAGCGCAAATTAAAATACCTTCGAAAAGCTTAATAAAATCTAGAAAAACATAATTAAAGAAAAGTTATTAAACTTTCACTCCAGAACGGTCTTTTTGCAACACTCTGTATAAAGCAAATTGGTATAAAAAAATCGCACCCACATGAAACAAACCTTAAGAGTGCATCACTTTTAAATTTTGCTCACTGGGTTTGTTTATTCGACGCGTATAAAATAAAAATTTTATTTTTTACAAGAATATCGTTATATCTTAGATAAGTAAAGGATACAAAATATTTTGAATTAAGTTTCCGTTAAAACCAGATAAGCGACTTCTTATTGGCTATTGAAAGTATGAGCAATCCTTTTTTATTTATTGTAGTTATATGACTTCTACATCATTACCAAAATGTAAAAACAATATTTTTTTCTCCGATCGTATGAAAAAATATATCTTTCCGTTGTTTTTTCGAAACGAAAAGCTCATGATTCCAGTATGTTGTATTTGTTGTTAAGCAACAAGTAATAATAGTACGAGAATATTTTTGCTAGCCTAGGCCGGGAATATATTTCATTATACTTTTGAAAAAACAACAAAATGTATTTATGTCTTATGATGTCGTGGCTAACTAAGCAATAATTTTATGTTATTTTCGATTTTTTACTTTGTTTTGATTTCTTAATATGATAATTAATGAATAACACTAAAAATTATTTTGGGTTTATATTCGTTTTAAAGTCCGATCGGAGAAAAAATAGTATGTACAATTCGGAGGAAAAGTGCATTCCCGGACTCCCGTGGTTGCCACTATCGTCCGGGAATGCAGTACTCTTCCTCCTAATTATACAATATACTATTGTGTGGTGTGTACGAACTGAAAAGAAAAATTATTATGGCACATGCATTCATAGAAAAAAATTAAAATTGTTTTTGTTTTTTGTAAACTTCATCGGAAAACCAAAAATAAACAATATTTTTTTACTTGATGTGATGCTATCCATTTTTTCACCTCTTCCTCCGATTTGCATACTTCTGCCGCATAAACAGTAACTTGATCATTGGCATCGATCTCTCATCGGCATCGCACTAGAAAACAGAGAACAGAAGGACTAGAAATCAGAGAATAGAAACATGTTTTTTACTCCTGCCACCAAACGCAGTGGCGGAATTATGAAAATCGACATGAAATTTCTAACGGATTAGAAACTATTTTTCATCGTGGACGAGGCGTGATAATTATTAGATTTACGTACAAAAAATGCTAGATAATGAATAAAGGCTGTAAGTATATCGTTTCCCCAGTATTTAAGTACAAAAATTCTAAATTGAGATATTCTCTTTGAAAGTTTAAATGCTTATTATTTTAAACCTATCGATAATTTTTAAAATTTAATTACGTTACACGGATGAGTCCAACATACTTACGTCACGAAGGTTCCTTATTTTGAACTTTAGCTTTAAGCGTGAATTCCACAGTGAAACAATTTTTTCAGTAAAATTAACACGAGATAAAAATATAAAACCTTTACTTGTTAGAGAGAAACAAAAAAAAAATTTCAGTAAAATTTACTGGCACAGTAAGCGGGAAAAATGTTGCCATAAAAAGTACGAAACTCAATACTTTTTTTGGCAACATTTGTTTGTCTTTAATAAAAAATTTCAGTTCAATATCGGTTGCTATATCACTTAAAAGCTGAATGATACTTTGCTTTAAGTCATAATTTCATAGGAAATTGATTTAAAATAACCAATTTTAATTGGTATTTTTTTGTTTTAATTTTATTTAATAAACAATACAAAAAGTTACACTATATCATAAAATTCAACATTGTACAACAAATTAAAATTAACATTTTTCAGAGAGCTTTGGTAAATAACTAAAAATGTGATTACATTTTCATCTTTCTTTGAACTAAAGTTATTGTAAATTAAGGAACTCTCTAAGTTAGAATAATAATCGACAAGTATAAAAAACACCGATCCCCTGATTTACAAGGTAGATTAGTTCCGCAGAAAACCGAGTAAATTCGAAAATACCGTGTAAATCGAAAATACGATTTTTCGCGTTCCATGAAATAATGAAAATGAAAAGTTTTTTTTTCATGGGCAATCGAGTAGGTTTGAATTGCTTAAAGAAATTATGATTTCACACAGTGGAATTTAAAATTACGTTAGAATAATTCAAACTACTAGATTGCAAATGAAAAAAACTTTTCATTTTCATTATTTTATGGTACGCGAATTGACCTCCAGGTCTAGCAAATAACGTGGGTGTGGTAGCAGATCCCATCTCAGCATTTTGATGGTGCCCTGGACGATGAGAGTGCGATGGCATGGAGCGTTGTCGTGCTGCAATATCATTCGTTCGTGCCTCGTGCCCTATTTTGGCCGTTTTTCGAGCAATGCATGGTTCAGATTGATGAATTGTATTCGGTGGCGTTCTCTATTGTTAGTTTCGCCCTGTTTCAGCAGCTCACAGTACCCAATTTCTTTCTGGTCTCACCAAACGCAGAGCATTGTCTTCTTTCCGAAGCGATTCGGCCGTGCCGTCGCTGTTGATGCTTCGCCAGGTGAAACCCACGACTTTTTGCCTTTGGGATTCTTAAAAAACATCCACTTCTCATCTCCTGTAACAATTCGATGCAGGAAACTCTTGCATTCATGCCGTGAAAGCGAAATTTTGCAAGTGGCTCATCGATTTTCCATTTGCCCCTCAGTCAACTCATGCCAAAATGGGTCCATTTCCCTCCTTTTGAATTTTTCCTATAGCATGTAAACGTTTGAAATATACCTTGGCGAGTCCTGTATAATGTCATCTTCATTCAATAACGCTTGCAGCTCAGAGTCTTCAAATGTTTTTGGTCTTCCGGAACGCTTCTTGTCCTTAACTTCTGAAGCGTTTAAATAAATCTTCACAGGTAGTTTTTATTGGTAAATGTTCAAAGTAGGCCTCCTCAAGCAAATGATGTGCTTCAGCTGAATTTTTTTTCAAGTTGAAGCAAAAAAGCAAAGCTTCCCGCAAATGCTGTTTCTTTTTGGCCAAAACTCGACATGTTCGTTCTTAGAAAAAATATTTTTGCGTTGCGCTGGTATTACAACTGGTTATCGTTAACAACTGTCCACGCTATGAACAAAAGACAATTGATGACATAAATAACAACGAGATGTGTCGCTGGCACCATCTATGCGTGAAACCCGGAAATTTAGTTGCGCACCTTATAATCTCTCTATCATTTTTGATCCCTATTGCTCCGCGGAGTAATAACTTTCATTAATCTTTTCATAGGTTTCGAAATCAACTGATCCCGTTTGTTTATTCCCATATCTTCCAGATATTTAATAAACTACTTTTAAAAGATTTTATGTTCATAAACGATTCCTTGGCAGATAACGAACATTTATATTCAAGTGAACCCAAATCAGTAGAATTGTAGTTAATAACTCTAACTTTAAAAAATTGCAACATGTTTGCAAATATTTTGGAAGCCAAATTAAAATTTAAGAAATCAACATTCTACATTTGCGTAATTTTCAGATAAATTTTGTTGGAAAAGTGTAACAGGGCTAAGAATTGTGATTCTACGCAGATGTCTTTCTATGGCACTATGTACCGAATCTACCTCCTGTAACTGATTATGTCCTGGTTCTGAATATTTATGAATGATATGATGGATTGTTTTTAGCAGCATAACCTAAAAAGTGTTTTTATTTTGCTTCCTTTTGAAATTCATATTGTTTTGAATAAACATAACATACATTATATATTTCAATACAAATGCACATAAACAACAGATAAATATTTACTTTTTATTTCGAATAATGCAAATATAACATTTGTCATACTGATATCTTTTCAACGAGAAGAGTTATCACAAATTTGACACTACCAATCGAAAGATATCGATTTTCTAAGTAAGGTGGCAATGTTACTCAAAAATCGTTAAAATGCATTTGAAACACTTAAATACTGGGGTGGCGATATGTTGCATGATCAACATTTAGGCATGTATAAGAAAAATAATAAATTTTGATGTTGTTGGTAACAACATATATATACCAAACCCGTTTCAGAAAATAACAATTTTTTCGAGTTATTCGCTATCAAAATCTTGATATGTAACTTTACTTTCAAATTTAGTGCTGCAAAGTTACAGAACAAAACTTCCGTTTATAGATCCGAGTTATATTTTGTGAACACCATTTTAGTATAACTATATTGGAAATTTTACAGTTACAGAGCATACATCAGTTTGCCAATTAGACCATAAATTGTAAAAACTAAACTCCTAAAACGGCACCTTAATCAATCGACCCTGCTGCTGACAAATAGACGCGTTCCACTTAAAAATCCCATCTAACATAAACTAGAGCTATGCTTGCCTTCATCTTAGAATACGTCAGTAAAATTCCAAAGATTTAACATCGTAGCCCCACTACAAATAAAAATCTAGGGACGCAGTATAAAATAAATTTGTGTGGACTAAAATAAAAATGCAATTAATATAAATTCATAAGGCCTTCTTTAAGAGCCGAATGTTTAACCAAATTAGATCAAAAACCAACGGCCGGTTTGCTCGAAGCTTCATTCAATCGAAATATTTTTCCCTATGGCAGTATCAACTACTAACACTAACGCTCATACTCTATATACGAAATACGTACTACTAAAAATTATACTAAGGAGCAAGATATTTTAACTTACTCTGTCGTGCAGATTACATAGCTAACTGTTAATACCTACTAAGACCGAGCTGCACTTTGATTGATTTGAATCGTCGTTTCAACGTTTGCACGTTGTTCTAAAAACAGGCTCATCAGATGATCATTTTGCAGATTTTTAAGAATTGCTTGATAGTGAGGCATGTTGCTTTTTTACACAGAATTTACTGCTAGAATGTATTTTTATGTACTAATACAAATTTCCCAAGCTTTGGTTGTTCTCTTCAACCACAAAGCATCTTATAGGAATTCTATATCGAATCGAAGTATGACTTTAGAACATTTTATTTTATATCATAATCTTTCTTTCGAATTATTATTGTCATTTAATAAATTAAAACGAAACCAAAATGAATTTATCTCTATAAAAGTAATAAAATAAAAAATTAAAAATAATAAATCAAAACATATATATTATTTTACTTCTTCTTTATAAAACAATATAAAATTCTTTTATTTTTTAAAACATAAAATCCAATAAAATAAAAATGTTTAAAATCAACAAATCAACTTGTTCGTTTCTCATAGCCCAAAGTGAATTCCATTAAAATTGAAAATGAAAATCTATACAAAAAAAAAAATCTTACTTAATTTATGTATATTAAGAAAAATAAATATATAATACATAATACAGTGGATTAGATAACTGATAAAGTGTGCTGAGCACAAAACGCTGACTACCACGGCCGAACATATATCGGATAAGTTACCGAAGAGCACCACTTGTTTAGGTAGCTGTATAATAAAAAATAAATAAATATACTGAAATTGATAAATAAAATCATGGGGACACCGGTTTTCCGAATTATTGGAAAAATATACATACAACATATTTTCATAAACATAAATTCTTGCATGATTCTTTTGTCTAGTATTTTTTTATGGACTTGAGCTTCTTTTTCGAAGTTTCTCATCTACTCACTAAATACAACAAAAAAAAACTCTACTTTATAAACAAACAAGATGACCTTCATGCACTTTGATCGCGATTTGCGATGTATAGATCTCTTTATAGTTTTCTTCTTCATTAAATGTTTCTTTTATGTAAATAATATATGTTTTGTATATATAAACATACATGTGTAGCGTACATTTATTATATAAATAGGAGATCCTCGGGAATATAATAATAATAATAATAATCATAATAATTTGTTTAATTACATTTGATTGATTATTTTGATTAGTGCCTCATATTCGTATATGGACTCAAGTAAGTAAATAAACATACGTTTGCAAATAGCTTTATACACAAGTAATTAGTTGTAATTATTTTTTACTGACGATAACCTTTCAATGGAATGATGATGTATGATTGACTGGTTTGATCGAGGTTTATTGCATTTTACTTATTTTGCATCTGTTCATATCGCATATAAAGCGATTGATCGCATTCTTTTTATTTTTGCAACGCAAGGCAAAAGTACACGCAAAAATATTTTGACGTGTATTAAGAAATTTTTACAAATCCGTTAAACTTTCACTCGATAGTACTTTAAATGGGTAATTGCACTAATTAATTCCTTGAAACCTTACTTTGATAATATAATAATATACCTTTTGTATATAGCTAACCTTTTATTATGCGACTTGGTTCAAGCAAATGGTTGAAAGTATTGCAAAATTTTGCTAATGACTATATAATTTAGCCAATTAAGACAATAAATAAATTTATTAAAATCTACCTATTGAATTATTGATAGGTTTGTGTTGTATGAGTAAAGTACATACTCGTATATACACAATCAAATTTGGCACGGGCATTTATATAATGCCAACCATATTGGAAAGTCGAATAATTGTTTTAATTCGAAGCAATTCCCAGGTGTTCAAAATAAATGTATTATTTTCAGTCCTGCAATATTGTACAAATGGTAAAATTTGCTAAAATAGAGTAAAGTAAATGTGTTCTGTGCACTGACAACAGGCAGGCGAGGGGCATATACCAGTACCTTTTAAAAATTAATCTAAAGGCCGATATTAAGATGGTCAAGTTTGGGCTATGGTATATATATATATATATATATATATATATATATATATATATATATATATATATATATATATATATATATATATATATATATATATATATATATATATCGTCGGTTTGGTACAACAGTGTCACATCTTAAAAAACATATTTTTAAGGAAATCGATTTGAAATTCTTTTTGGAGTTGTTCTTTTATTACTAAAAAATTAAACAACAAATGTAATTGTTTTGTTATGAAATTTTTTTTTAGATTTAATTAGAGTATCTAATTTTAATAAAATTAGGGTTCTATTTCGAGTTGTGTCATTATTCCTAAAAAATAATATAATATTAGTAAACTATGAGTAATTTTGAAGTGATACTATACCAGATAAAAAATTGTTAGATTTAAAGGATTTTTGTTCGAATATGTCAAAATTGATAATATTTGACTTGTGTCACTATTGCACCAAACCGACGATATGATATGATATTTTCAACGCGGGGCACTTGTTAACCTGGTATCCTATAACTGTTTTATTTATGAATTTATATGAATAACAAAAATTTATTAATTTTATACTGATATTCTGAACCGTGTACTGCTGCATTCGATTAACACTTAATCACACAAGAATTGGATCAACCTGCGAGACACAGTTCGGTGTACATAGTGACTAGGTCCTGATCTTACTAGATTCTCTAGTTTTGCATGTTAAAGATATATGCTATAGGTTCTAATAATAGAAGAACTACAAGAGTGAACTGCCGTTAAACAACGTATCCTAGTTCGATTTTCTCTTCGATATTTACCATTTCCCAATTTTCTAATTCCCCTTAATATTCTCGCCATTTATGTGAAAAAGTGATTAGTTTTTCAATAGGGATAAGTAACTTTCTTGTTTGTTTTTTTCCACCATGAAGGTGAAGAATACCTTTCTAAAAAAACAAAATTTCTAAACATACGCCCATATCACAAAAGTCGCGTACCAATTAACAAACATGGCTCAAACAAAACAAACCCGCGACACAAATTCTGTTGTTGGCGCCATTAAGACAACAACGATTATTTATGCATCCACACTATGCAAAATAAAAATAAATAAACGAGCATCTACTACAATTCTGTGCCGACATGTTGCAACTATCACATTTGTCGCTTCGATACGTTTTCGATAGAATAACGGTATTTTAGAAGTAAAAATATTTTTTGTTTCATGCAAATTTTTACATTTTCATCAAAGTAGCTCGGTTTTTTTGTCGAAGCCCATCTCCGCCCAATATAAAGTAGATCGACCAAGTACCCCTCTTATGACACTCGCACGTGGTTAATACAAGTAAGAGTATTGGGAGAGGGGAATTGCACAAATATTTTTGGTTTTGGTAATTGTTCACCAAAAACAAAAATATTTGTTCACGGCGTTGGCAAGGGTACTTTGCCGCCATTTATCTTGCCTTACGAAAATAAAGCAAAACACGAAAAACAAACGAAACAAAATTCATGAGTCGGCCAAATAAAAAGCATTTTTCTTTATATACAACTTGTTTCCACTTAATACACATGCACAACACCAGCAAGAAGAAAAGGAAAATCGTTCGCATAAGCAAACTGTTCACTCTCACAATAAACTAACAAACTTCCTGCAAACAGAATAAAATTTAAAGAAAAATCTCTTATCCTGCAAGAACTCAACTAACAAACACACTTCACTAATACTAAAATATCACTATATTCACTATCACACTGTGCCACAAAATGCATTAAGAACCTCAAGTTTGGGGGTAATAAAATTTTTTTGAAATCTGAGAATACGATAGCCAATTTGGCTGGAACGACAAATGTCGAACAAATATCAGCGATTGCATATAAACTTGTTGTTGAGCTTGGAGTTATGTTATGACTTATAGTCACGTATAGTAGGACCTCGCTACTATACGTGACTATAAGTCATAAGGCTACATGCAATTCGGCTATAGAATTCGCAACGATTTAATAAGAGTAAAATGATTTTATGGATAAATTGCAACAATTGATTGGATCTTGAATATTGATAGTTAATTAAATTGTACTTGATTATCTTATGAAAATTAGGTTAAATATAATTTTCTGACCGGCTAATCTCCGAACCTGTTTTTTTCTTCATATTTTTCACGTGAACAATGCATGATTTTACGTATTCAAGAATAAGACGTATATTAAGTGCAAAAATATAACAAAACATAATTTTCATCATCTAATACTGTGGTCGGTTTAAACCGTTGCATCTAGCTACTCGAAATTGACACTGGAAGAGGCCATGGAACCTTTGGCCCTATTGAACGCTAATCATCAGATATCATTACTGATAGTCCCAAATTGCTATTTAGAACCATTTTTGGAAGACAACTGAGCGCAAAGAATGTAAAATCTGAAATACATTTATATATTATCTTTCTGTGGTAAAAAATATGCAATATTCAAGGAGGAACGTGACCTTATGAACTTCCAGAAAAAGTACTATTCTATAGTCATCTCTTGAATTTTAAATACATCTGCCACAACCGACTTTGCTTCTAATAGAATTTCTAATTCATTGCAATTCAAAAAGCAAATTAAGTTAGCCCAGTTTTTCATCCCAGAAAAAAATGAAATTTCCTCAAACAATACTATTTCATCTTTCCCATTTTTTTCTATTTAAACTTGTATAAGACGGAATGTTGTTTTTTTAAATTATTTTCTCAACAACAAAATATCCGCCCCAGATTTTTTCATTTAATTGTTGTTTTTGTACTCTGCGTATGAATAAATGATTAAATAATTTTTAGAAGTGAAATGATAATAATTGATTGTTTTGATTAAAGATGAGAACAATATCAGTCAATATATTATTTCAAGTTGGTAACACAGTAAGGGCTTACAATGACTAAAAGGGCAGTACCAGCCGTATGGTGGTATTGGCGCAAAGAACCAAGATCCATACGGCCCTACAAAGAATATGCGAAAATTGTGTCATTTTCCGAGAAATATGATTTGCCGGAAATCATTGACACAGTTTTGAGTTGATAACAGTTAAGGCTTACAATGACTAAGTGGGCAGTAGTGTTGGCGCAAATGGCCAAGTTCCATATGGCCCCATGTAAGAATAATAGAAAATCAAACTATTGTCCTAGAAATATGATTTGCTGGAGCTGGCCGATTTCGTGAATCCTACCATACGGCTGGTACTGTCCGACTGGCCGCAGCTAGTCCGTGCCATGGCTTATTCGAAACATAAATAATCATTTCCGGCAAATCATATTTCTAGGACAATGGCTTGATTTTCTGTTATTCTTATATGAGGCCATATGGAACTTAGTCATTTGCGCCAACACTACCATATGGCTGGTACTGCCCAGTTAGTCATTGTAAGCCCTAACTGTTAACAACTCAAAATTGTATCAATCATTTCCGGCAAACCATATTGCTAGGAGAATGGCAATTATTAATTTTTATATTGGGCTATATGGAAGTTGGCCTACTGGTCACAATTAGTCCGCACCATAGGTTATTCAAAACATAAATAATCATTTCCTGCATCAATTAAATGTTTTCATTTCAATCTGGGATGGATATTTTGATGTTCAGAACAAAATTTAAAAACACGTTCCGTCTTATACAAGTTTAAATAGAAAAACTGGGATAAGATGAAATAGTATTGTTTGAGAAAATTTCATTTTTTTTTTCTGGGATGAAAAACTGGGCTAACTTCACATGCTTCAATTCAAATTGTCTGTACTCTAATAACATTTTGTTAATTGTCATTAAAAAGTCTAGATGTATTCAACCTTTAATGCCCATTGGTGTTAATCAAATAGTTTGGACGTTGGTCATAAACGATTTCATATAATTGTGCTGATAACTAACACAAAAAATTTAGGATTGTACCTAATTATTGCGGCCAACACCCGACTTTCTTTTACGCTAAATGTACATAGATCTCAAATACCACACCTTATTTCTATTGATCTACCGGATTTTTGATAAAAACATGTCTCGTATAATCAAAAAAACCTTAATATTCACTGCAAAAATTAATAAACCTCCTATGGAAGCTGTCACACACAGATGTCAACCACATTTCGCATGTATCTCAAAATTTGTGAAAAAAGCTTCAATATCTCTGAGTTTTTGTCAAAAATCGTCGTTTCCGCAAGTTTTGGAATACTGTTCTGGACCGATATTGTTGCAAATTTTATTTAGAACCTTTTAGTTCATAGTCGTTTTTCTCGTAAATAATATAATAGTCCAAAGCCAAAATTCGGCTCCGTGAATTAAAAAAAGTTGGAATAAAATTGTTGTTTTTCTGACTTAAAACTAACGTTTTTATTTAATTTTAAAATTGACTTAAAATCTGTAATGAAAATGAAATAAAAAAGGCTGAATTTATTAATGCATATCATAAATCTTTTTGAAAAAAGAAGTGTGTTTTTAAATGACATAAAACGTGTATTTTTAAGTAATTTTGAAAATGGAATAAAATGTGTATTTAAAATCGAAATAAAAAAACCGACCAAATGGCACAGTGGTTAACGCTTTGGCATTTGGATCGGGAGGTACCGGGTTCGAATCCCGATAGAGGCAGGATGCAAAAGTGAAATTTCATCACATATTACGATCTGTGATGAAATGTAACACATCTATGACCCCCTATCGGAGTGCAAAACTCATGGGCCGACCCTTCTTCCAGGTCAGTATAGGCTGGCATAGAGCTTGCAATATGCAGATGGTCTTAAAATCAGTCCTACAGCCGTACGTCCTCGGATTGTCTGAGTGGCGTAAAAGTAAGGACGGAATAAGCAAACCGCGAAAGAGCAGGGAGAGTCTTGAACAGGCCCCACAACAGATTGCAGGGATAAATACAAAAAAAAAAAAAAAACATAAAAATGTACTACATTAAAAGCCCGATTGTCCGGCATCCAATTAACCGGAATACTCAGTTAACCGAAAATTTAATTCTTAGGATTTTTTTTACTTTTTCTGTCTTTTCTATTTAATATTCATTTTTTAATTCATTTTGAAATTCGCAATTTTTTTCCACATTTTCATTAATGAAAGCATTAGTTGGAAATTTTAAATGGCTTTAATTTTCATATTACAGTAAAAGCCCGATTATCCGGCATCCAATTAACCGGAACACTCAGTTAACCGGAATTTTAATTTTAGGATTGTTTTTTCCTTTTTCTCTTTCTTTTCTATTTAATATTCGTTTTTTAATTCATTTCGAAATTTGCAATTGTTTTTTGCACATTTTCATTAATGAAAGCTTAGTTGAAAATTTTAAATGGCTTAAAGTTTCATATTACAGTAAAAGTCCGATTATCCGGCATCCCACTAACCGGATCACTCAGTTAACCGGAATTTAAATTTTTAGAAACATTGTTTGCTTTTTTCTCTTTTATTTCTCTTTCATATTCATTTTTTAATTCATTTTGAAATTTGAAATTATTTTTTGCACATTTTCATTAAACAAATCAAAATTTGAAAATTTTGAATGGCTTTAATTTTCATATTACAGTAAAAGCCCGATTAACCGGAACACGCAGTTAACCGGAAATTTTAGGTCTTTTTTTTGCATTTTTCTCTTTCATTTCTCTTTCATATTCATTTTTTAATTCATTTTAAAATTTGAAATAATTTTTTGCAAATTTTCATTTTCATGAAAACTTTGAATGGATTTAATTTTCATATTACAGTAAATCCTGATTATCTGGCATCCAATTAACCGGAACACTCAGATAACCAGAATTTTAGTTTTTAGGAATTTTTTTTGCAACTGAGAAATCTCTTTCACAAGCGAAATTATTTTCTTTATTATTCGGGGAGTCACATGAAATATACTTTAGTAAAAGCCCTGTTATTCGGAATGCTTGGGGATGAGAGCAATTTAATATTCTACATGCATAGAATACTAATAAACTCACAGTGTACAACACTGAATTTTATTGTACCGCTAGAATATGAACAAAGATTCATTTGTTTCGGTTTTGCTATCAATCACACATTTGCTTAGCTAAAATAGTAAAACCTAGCAAATATAGCATCATACGGAGTTTGAACAGAAACTTCCTATGATATATGAAAGTTACTATTAAAGAGAACAGAACAAATGATCATTGGAAAATGATAATCAACAGCTTTAAAATTACTGCTGAAAAATTAAAGAAAAAAACTCCGTTGACACCTAAGCGGTGTAGAGCACGTGCTGCATTCCAAGACTAGGCAATGATTAATCCAAGCCTCAAATGAACACCGATCGAATGCTAAGGATTTTTTTCAAACCTATAATAATTTATTAATCATCCGATTTACAGACCATCCAAATTTACCAATGTGTATTTCAAACACAATATGCAAAAGAATTATATAAAACCTACATTCCCGTTTCTTCATGGCTTCGTGAACTAATAAAATCTAAAGGGAGCTGGTCTCTTCTTAGCGATGCATATGATTACTACCCATTAGAACCCCCACCCATCAAAAATGACATAAGAACCTTAATCAAATTTGTATGATCAGGACCAGCACCACATACTCAGTAATAGAAGAAGTTTGGATAAGCAATGAACCCCCTTCTGAATGGATTGAAACTATACACGTGTGAATTCCAAAGCTAAAATATCCACAAAATATTAATGATTAACAAAGAATTACATTATGTACCGTAGGTTACAAAATATATCCGCCTTGATGAAAACTTAAATTTCCTATCATGATATCAAGCAGCTTCTTGGGTAATCAATTTACGGGAGATCATATGTTTACAATAAGGCTCGTTCTAGACGAAGGGTGGCGTGCAGGTAATCGGATTTATGTATTATCAATTGATTTGTCGAAAGCCTTTGATACCGTAGATCTTACTGTGGTTTCCGAATGTTTACAGCGATAAGCACCGCACTATTTCGTTAATCGTACCATTAGGCTTATTTTTGGGAACGTACCTCTATTAAATGGTATAATATGCATCCTGAGAAAATCAACAAAAATGAAAGGGTTAAATAGAGCTCCCATATTTCACCACGAATTTTCAATATTATTTTAAAGGATGCTTTGATTACAGTTTCAGATTATACCCTGATTTAAAATTGGAACAACAAGACGAATTACCACTCATTCTTGCTTATGCTGGTGATATTATTCTTAATACTCGAGATATTATTACAATACAATGCATTCTTGCAGAAATAATTAACTTATTAAGTGTAGTTAGCTTAGAGATAAATCCGATGAAGTGTACTACACTTAGATGCGACATCCAGATTCATCGCTTGATCTTCGCGTGTTAATATATTGCGTCACTTCCTCTCGATTATTTATTTTTAGTTTGAAAATTAAATGCCGAGATGAGGCAGTTAGTTAATTGAATTTGTGGGGACAAAACCATTATCGCGTAAAAGAAGAATAACCTAGTTCGCGGTTCAAACGGTCGAGCGCAATCACTAATCGTAATCATATGATCAAAACACCCTTTTAGTATCCTGCAGGGTTCGAAGCCGGTACCTCGCGATCCATGCATTCCAACAGCACTGTGCCGTTTGTTCGGTAAAAGAAAAAAAAAAAAAGCGAAAACTGTATGAAGGGAAACTGGTGTCCGGTTGGTCAGGTTTTCGAAGAACATTTGGTTTATTTATTTTTCTTGACATGATCGAAGATGTAATTCGAGATGCACGCTCCTTCGAAAATAGTTTACTGGTGAAAATAACAATTTCCTGTATTCAAACACCTTAGGTGTAGTTTTGTCGTCTTCATTACGTTTTTCTTTCTTTACATAACTTTTGATTCAATCTTGTGCGGCGGTGTGGTTGCGTCTACTAAAAAAACCTCACTCCTGATTTACCATGGGCTAATTAGAAAGGTTAGCATGTGCCGCTTAACGCAACACAGACCCGTTACAAATCTTATGTACACGTTTTGTTATTTGGAAAATGTTCAGTTTTGGCGTCATTATAACGTTACCGGGTTATATCCTCGGCTTTTATATTAGCGAGTTGATGATTTGATACAATTTAAAATGCTTGAATCGCATCTCATACATTTGTAGTATGAACAAGGAAACGTCTTAATCTCAACCACAAATAATTCACTGTGTGAGGTAAACAAGTTAAATTCTGTTAAATATTCTCTTTGAAAATTGAAAATGTTACGAAACTGTTTTTTATAGTCTGTTTGCATGAAATGTTGAAAGGATTTTGTAAATAATAGTAATAATAATATTCAATAATATTTTCTTGTTAACAACTAAACAACATCAACAAAAAATTCTATGAAAATGATGAAACTTTTCATGAAAACATAAAACTTAGAATATATACGATTATTTCCTATTGTACATAAGAAATACACAATATCGTTTTTTATTTTAAATTGATATTTCATGATAAAATTATTCAAAGCGTACAGTAAACACAAATCTTAGATGTCAATTTATAAAAGGTACTTAAAAAACGTGCCTGAATAAACACCTCTATTTCACCACCATTCTATATTATGTTTATAGTTAGTTTTTGCTCGCCAAAACAATTATTGCATAATCATGTACAACAGAAACATAATGCTGTGTGCCTATACACAAGAAAAATCTGATTGCGATAAAAACTATAAACAAAAAGAAAATTAAAAATTATCTTTATATACATATGTATATATACCAAGATATTGTAAATTCATATAGGTACAAAAAATATCACTTCCATAAAAAAAATTCTTGCTTATAGGATAAAATACATATATTACCGAGGTACAACCATATAATATTATGACCTATGGGGCCATAATTTATGTCGGGTTATAAATTTATTCCAATATCGCTATTATTATTATTATTATTACTTGTATTTTAAATAACTTTATGTAAATACACATAACTAAAGAGCATTACAATAATAATATCACTTAAACATAAAGATTGCATTAATAATATTAGTAAGAAAAATATTACACAGCAACAGCATCTCATTTTCTGCAGTAGAAAATTTATTTTCCGATTAGATAAAATATGAAATTTTTGTGTTAATTCTCACATCTCGATATGACGCTGAATTATGTGCTCGTATATTCATCATATTATGCTGTATCAATTACGAAATTACGTCATCATCTTGTATAACATTGAACGATAAGTTTAAAGCGAATTTACAGCTGTACAGCACTTAGATATTATTATGGCTAAAAATCAAGGCTAAGTCAAATAATTCGTGGGAACCAAAAATTCAAGGTTTGATTTAAGATTTTGGTTAATTTAAAATATTTAATAATGGGGTTTGAATGGTTAATATCAGTCGTACTAGGTAAAACGGAAGATTCCATCCTCTTTATTGAAAATAATTATTAAATTTGATTTATGTGCGATTTATGGAAAGCTATACATGTTGTGGTCCTCATTTGAATTTTTTCTAAGTAAAATTTTTCTCTCCAAGCTAATATTGTTTTTATATTTGATCCATATTAACGGCTATTAACTTTTCTTAGCCGTGAGTATGTTGCATAATTTTTGGGTATCTTGCTAACTTTAGTTCTTGACTTCAAACAATAACAGAAAATATAAAGTTTGTTTTCTCACTGAATCTTGTAGTAATGTGCGCTATCTTAACTAAAACTGTTAAACAGTTATTTTTATAAATCTATTTTTCTGTTTTTTATTTGTTGATGCTAATCGTGTAGCGTAAGGCTTTGCCTTAACGTTATTATATCACCGAAAGTTAAAGATTTTGACAAACTATCCATCCACGTTGGCGAGATCTTGTGAAAAACTCAAGATTTTTAATGTCATCATTACGCATAGTATTTACAGGAGTCGTTGGCTGTACTTTTGGATCATATAGTTGAAACCTATAAAAAAAAAAAAACCTTATGTACATTTAAGGACCAACGGTGTAATATTTGAAAAATGATCACCCTTAATTGACGTTAGAACTTAAATAATAAAATGTTAGCGATGTCCAGCATGCACCTTATTCCGACAGAAAAAAAAATTTAAATGTTCTAATTTCATTTTTAATATTAAACGCCGAATTCAAATTTCATTTTGGATTTTAATAAATATTTCTATTCAATGTGGTAATAGAAATAGCTTAATCGTAATTCATTTTACAATGCCTTCCTTACGCATCATTATAGGGTTGCCAGATTAGTAGATAGATTAGACCAGGTGTGTAAATATGAAACCAGAATTTACCAATAAATGGCGCCACCTGTCAATGTACTATTCGACAAACCACGTCATCGATCCCATTATTTTCTGTTGACATCTGCCGATAACATCCAATTCATAACCATACAAGTTTCATACAATCATTTGAAGTAAACTGCTGCAGAATCACATCGAATGCTTGTCAAAGCCTACGGTGAGCATACCCTTGGTAAATCAAAATGCTATGAGTGGTTTAAGACGGGGAAGACCACCAAAAAAGTTTGAAGTGCTTGCATTGTTGGATGAGGATGACGCTTAAACGAAAAATCAACTCGTTGACCAATTGAATATGTCATAAGAAGCCGTCTCTATACGTTTAAAAGCCATGGGAAAGATCCAAACGCTGAGAAAATGGGTTCACCATAAACTGAATGAAATGCAGCAGGAAAATAGAAAAACCGCTTGCGAAATGATCGAATTGTGACTGGCGATCGACATCGTCTGCAAGGCCAAATCGCTTCGGACGGTTGACAATACAAAGTGATTTTGCTTCATGTAAATGCACCATTCCATTACACAAAGCAAAACCAGTCATGGAAACGTTGGAAGCACTAAATTGGGAAATACTTTCACATGCGGCTTACTCGTCAGACTTATAGATCCGTTGCATCGATAAGGCACGGGCTTGCTGAGCAGCTCTTCACTTCCTATGAAAATGGGTCGAAAACTGGTTTGCCTCAAAATAGGTACAGTTTTATTGGCGTGGCATCCATGGATTGCCGGAAAGGTGGGCACAATGTATAACTATTAATGGGCAATACTTTGAATAAAATACTCTTAATCATTATCATACGATGAGCGTGTACTTTTTACTTAAAAATTCCGGTTTCATATTTACTCACCTGGTAGATAGATCAGAAAAATTAATTAATTAATTTATTAATTTGTAAGTCGAAAGTAGCCTAGAATTGCCTCTCAGATCTGAATGAGATCGCAGATCAAGCCAACATCTACCTGATGTGGGTGCGGGGGCATCTCAATATTACGGGGAATGAAACGGCGGATGAGATCGCTTGACAAGGGGACAACCTGCCTCATTTCACCAAGCAGGGCGAATACTGCTCGCTACGTGTAAATTATTGCTTCAACCTAGAAGAACAACGAACGACAGATGGTCTATAGTATATCTCATGCGTAATAACTAGGCAGATCTGTGCAAAACTAGCGGCAGCGTTATCACTTCACATGTTGTTCTTCATTTGTCATCGTCTAGCGCTTAGCAGACTGAAGTTCCTGGGAGCTCCCTTCCTAAAAAACTTTAGACCTCAGTAAAATGGATTTCAAGGATATCCCAATTTTCGTTGGGAACACAAGATGGTACTGTGAGTAAGTGAGGAGAGAAAATAATGTGACGTGGCTACGGACCTGAGTGTGTCTATGTCAGTCCTTGAAGACAACCATCACAATCTAATATAACCTTCCTCCAAATATCTTTCAAGTTATAATTACCGCACTCTCTTCCGAATATTTTAGACTTCATCCAATTTATATTGATTTTCCGAACTCATGCTACTTTTCAGTATTTTTTGTTTTCTAAATAAATCTTAATTGACTCTTTCCAACTTCAGAGAAAATTGGCACAGTATTACATTGTATTTTAATTTGCAGAATTGACGTCCCAATGACATTTTTGTAATGTTTTACTTTCCATTTTTAAATTTTTTGTTTTACCAATAAACCAATCGGAAAAAATCTAGCTAATTAGGTATACAAGTAAGTGAATCAAATATTATATTTGCAGATTTGGCCAACCCCATTTTATTTCCTGCCACTAACGAGAATTACTAACGGAATAACTTTGGCCAAATCATGCAGGTTACTAAAACTATCTAGCAAAATTCCACGAAGTAATCTATGGAACAACTCCAGTTTGCTTACGTAAATTTTTAAATTTTGCGTAGTGTGCCAAAAGTCTAATTTACTAGAGTAATTGATTGAGTTTTGCGTCCAGTGGCACTATTCTGAAGGGAAATTGGGAAAACTATTTTCATAGTATTTTTGCTTGAATTGTGTTTTTGGCCTACTGATGGAATTCGCTTGGTGTAAAAATTTTCGAAACAAAGTTAAATGGAAAATAATTTTTCCCACTAAAAATGTTTTAAAACAAAAAAGTTTCCCATTCAATTGTTTCTATAACATTTTCATAAAACTGATTCTCTCAGTAGGCGAGAAAAATGCAATTCAGACAAAAATGCTATGAAAATATTTTTCCCAATTCCCTGCCACAGGTACAATACTATGTTACTTATAGGGTGACTTATTTTTTCTCACCTGGAATAAGTCGATCAAGCCATTCCAATTCATGGTATTTGTGGCGTAGTGACAAAAAACAAAACACAATTTCTATTATATCGCGTTCAGAAGCGTTACCCTGGGGGTCGGGGTTAGGGGGGAGGTGTAATATGCCGCAGTAAACATATGTTGGCCCCATATCTTTCTCATAACCGCCGGAGTTGGAGTGAATCAAATTGCCGACCATTATCTGTAACGATGACCTTCACAATCCCAAATATTAAGAAGCTGTCGTCCTCCAGGAACCTACACACCTGCATCGTAGTGGCCTGTCGAACTAATCTTGTGAGGACACAGTTTGAAAAATGGTCGACAGCAATCAATATTCCAGTATTGCCAGCTTTGATGCGAGGATAGGGTCCCAGAAAGTCGAAATATACTCATTGAAAAGGCCAAAAAGTCATGGGGATGGAACTGAGGGTTTGAAGGTTCTGTTAGAGTCTTTATTGCATTTGCACTCATCGCATCAATTGCGCTACATCAGCTACGACAGCGAATCAGAGTAATATCGTTGATTGAGCTCTGTATACTCAATTCCTAAATGAGCGGCTGTTGGTGGACAATGGGCAGAGGTAAGGACTGCAGGACGAATATATTCGGGTATCAGGAGTTTATGGGAAGGAATGCCCAATAGGCTATTTAGGGTAAGTATTAAGGTAAATAAGATTTTGCACGGTCAATAGATCAATTAACTTATTTGATCATGGTAAGGACTGGGCTAACTGAGAGTAGGAGGAATCGAGGAAAGCCGGAGAAGTTTGGTCAACATATAATAAAGAATTAATGTTTGGAAGGTGGTGTATATCTATCCAGAGATTCCATCCCAAGTCTTAAAAGCGCAAACGGCGTTTTGTAAACCTTCTCGGTATTCAATTTCGTAATAGAATCTTTTCAGTTTTAAGCTCCAGCGGTACAATCTTTCGGATGCATCCTTCTCGTTACTTTAAACTTGCATCATCTGTTATAACCGTAAAGGGTCGCATAGGCCCTCTACGTACGAACGGAACTTCTTAATTGTGACGATATTGGCCAAACACTCTTGCTCCGTGACCGAATAATACGGTGAGCAGAATTGAGCTTTTTGGACATATACGCTATAGGTCTGTCGAGTCCATACCCATCTTGCTGGAACAGTACTGATCCTATATCCGTTAATCTCGCATCACATTGTATGAAGAAACGTTCCATAAAGTTCAGTATGGCCAGTCCTGGAGGGGACACCAAAGCCTGCTTAAGTTTCGTAAATCACGATTCTGCTTCATAGGACCAGCGGAATTTTTGATATTTTAAAGAGGAGTCCCCGTTAATGAAACGACGGTACCAACCCGCGAAGCCCAAGAACTTTCGCATCTGCCAAACATTTTTTGGAACTTCAAATGGCCTCAACCTTTGTTACGGATGGCTCAGTAACCGATCCAGTGATTTCAACTAAGCTCGCAGAGGCCTCACGCAGTGATTTTGACGGCTAGATCTCAGGGAGAAATGCTTGGGTTGCGTACACCGTGTTTACAGAAAATTTATAAAAAAATCGCAAACTAAAGATAAATGAAAAAACCGGAAATTCCGCCGAAATTTTTCGGACGAAACTTGAGGAACATTGTAAAATAATTATAACCGGTTGTAACCGACCCCGAATAAACACTCCTCTCCCATCATACCGAAACTGTCAAAATTTAGCAATTCATTTGATTCTTTAATAGTACCAAAAAGGAAGGAAAAACAGAAATCATAAACCAAAATAGGAAATCCAACCCAAAAGACGAAAAGACAATAAGGCCGAATGATACGAAGCGCCGAACAATTCTTGTTTTTTCCTTTCAACAAATGAAAACAAAACATAATGAAACAAACCAATGAACATCACTGCCAAAATAAACTTAAAACAAAACAACAAAAGTATGGCCGCCGTAAATAGATGAAAGCGAGACCAATTTACAACAGGGTCGCGCGCACAAACACCGCCGTGGCGCTTGATTATAATATAGGTTTTTATAAAAACAAATTTGAAAATTTTTAAAAGAAGGTAAATTTAAAATATTTAAGAATTGAAGGAATAAAAAATAAAATATAAAATAAAAGAAATTTGACAAAAAAATATAAGTAGCCTGAGTGGTTGACTACCCCACCCGGTTGATTAATCGTGGTACACGATAATTTATGTGCGCTCCCGCTTGTTGTTAGCAGCACCCGTTGAAAATATGGTATCGTCGAAAAATTTTGGTTCTCGTTGTTGAATTGACGTACCGCTAAAAATGTGACACCCTTCAAAATGTGGCACACGAAATTAACCCCCGATTCTAACGTATAGTCACAGACGTACTTTCAGTCTTAGCGAAAACTTTTGTCTTAACGAAGACTAGATACTTTAAATTCGTATTCTGCACTTAGTCTTATCTGTCAGTAGTCTTAAAAAATTGTCTTCGTTAATATCAGCGAAATAGGTGGTCTTAGGAATCATATAATTTTGACATTTAAACAAAAATAATAATTATATGTATTTGACTATAAAAACCGAAAAATTATTCAAAATGCAATATTATGTACTCTCTCAGCATATATAAAACATAAATATGAGTTTTTTTTACCAATTTCGAATTGAACTGTCGCTTTTCGTTCATAAATTTGAAACAATATGGTAAAAATTTGGTTTCGACAGCTCTACAAAAATCTTTGGAGAGTTTCTAATATATTATTTAAGACTACTGTCTTCAGAATTTCAATGAAGACTTTAGTCTTAAAAAATAAAGTCTTAACAAGAAAGTCTTAGCTAAGATAGTCTTAGTAGTCTTATCGTCAGAATCGGGGGGTAAATTGCGGTGGCTGTTGAAATTTGCGGCGCCAGCTTAATTAAATTTAAAACCATAGCACTACAATACAAAGCCTTATGACGTCGAGTGAATTTTATTGATACACAAACCAAATTTATTTTAAAATGTATATCCCCTTAAATATTCAGGAATCCGAATTAATATTGGACTTGAAAAAAACATATGCAAAATATTTAATCGCAATTTTTATTATTCGTATTTTTTTTTTGTTTAATAACACATGTGTTTTTTACACAAAAATTTTTTACCAGCAATTTTATAGTTTATGTTGTCATTCAAACTCGACTTTTTTCATTTTTTTTTAATACAAAACTTGATTACATAGTTAAAAACAAAATTTGACTCTAATTTTTAAAATTCAACACTAGACTTACATTTAAAAAAAACCAAAAAAACTAGACTTTTTGTCTTCACCTTCCAAAACAAGACCAACAAAAATTCTCGCACCAAAAAACTTCTGAATGTTTTTCTTTGTTGTTTTCTTTTTTTCGTGCGCGTCACGTTCGTACTCCTTCCAACGCGCATCAAATTGCACATATATAAAAAAGAGAACAACCTAAAGAAAAACACTATATCGTCTGCTATTGCACCCACATACCTGTTGTACATCGGTCTCGCTCCCACATTTATCCGACGCTCACGCGACACCATCGTAAGGAGAAAAACGGGAATCAACATATAAAAGTAAGGAGAAAATCGTAAGGAGAAAAGCGGGAATCAACAATGTGACAGCAAAAACAACGAAAATATTAGTACTGAAAGTAAAAAATACTCGAGAACAGGTGGCACTGTAGACATACAAAATACTCCACTGCCATAGAATGAATAAACAAAACACACAGAGGCAAGAGAAATATTTGTTATCACCATAGAGTCGTAACACCTTATTGGGATTAGTTCTCAACCCACCATTCTCATAACCCAAGTAATCTTTTTCAGTACAAATTTGCTTTTCTGGATATTTATTGTTAGCCCAGCTTTTGTCATTTTGTCAGCCATTCAGCGACATCCTGAAGCAACGAAAAATGTTCATTAAAACTAGCTGTCGTAATTTATAAATCGTCAAGATACACGCACGAATACCATCTTCTGTAATTGATGAGGAATAAAATACATCAACCGTCATAAGGTCTGAAGCGCCTTACGCGCCTTAGAAATTGGCCAGAAACCTCTTTCAGATCCAGGCTCGAAATAAAACGAGGGCGATCCAAGCGACCCAGCAAACCGTCGCCATTGGTAAATTCCACGCACTGCGACTATCCCCAATTACATCATTTGCAATAATTCGATCGAGCTCGTTATACATCAGTTGTTGAATTGCAGAAGTGTGATAATGTACTATAACGAGTGGTGGACCATGGTCACTATTAGGTTAGTTATACCCCCAGTGCTGTGTATTGCACAAAATCGTTACACATCTTAAAACCTTTTTTCGCAATTAACTACTACAAACCTCTTTTATCCGGAATTCTATTATCCGGAAAAACATCTATTATCCGGAGAACGTTTTTTTCGTATTCTTTCATTTTCTCTTTTACCTTATTTTTCTAAAATTAAATAATTTTTTTACTACGTAATTAACGAAAATAAATTTAAAATCTTAATAAATGACACGGAAGTTAAAAAAATATTAAAATATGCGTTTTACTGGTTTTACTATGAAATTATTAAAAAAAAAATTTATCCGGAAAAATCTTTTATCCGGAATTGTTTGCCCCAATCGTTCCGGATAAAAGAGGTTGCACTGTATTACTTGTTGCAGGAAGCGATCTCACTAATTTTGAAGTCACAATTCCGGAAAGCTTAGTGATGATCTCATCTTTTGTCTAAAATCATTTAGGGCTTGACTACTTAATAATAAACTAAATTCCCAAACTTTCTACTTAACCTAAATAAAGTGAGAATAAAACTAGAAATGCACAAGCAGATAAAATCTTTAATTGTTACAGAAGTTTTTGTTTTTACATTCAATTTGTTAATACACAATTTTAAACAATAGTTATTAATTTTTCTAATCTATTTCTTTTGTTTTCTAATTTTTGTCGACATAAATGGGCAATAATTTATAATAATACGAACAAAACAAAACTCAAATTAGTAAAAAAAAAAAAATGTTGTGATCTCTGTAGCAGATATAAAAAAAATATTCCCTTGGAATATAATTAGCCAACCTCAATTATTTTGTATTATTACGTACGGTGCGTGTGAGTTGGTGGATTTGTTAAAAATGTGGCCAATTAATTTTAAGCATATTCTTTAATCTATTTATGATCGAACGAAATTAATCCAAGGTGTATGCAGTCTTAAGTATTTTCACCATTGGGTATACCAAATCGAAAGATAAATTAATTTGAATGTAAATCATTTTTTAAATAAAATAATTGCACTAAAATTGTAGTTTAGAAATTTTATATGGAAACATTTAACCTTCTATAACTCAATAAAACAAGCTTATTATTAATGGTGTGCTGGTTGGATACTATTGTACTGAACTAACCATAGAAGTTTTTTTTATTACTACAAAATGATGTAATTAATCATATTTCGCTTAATTCACACATACAGACAAAAAATAGCAATTTTATATTTTTAGCTACGTGTTTGTAACTGTGACTCCCAAACTGTTTTGGCCGTGACAAAATTAAACAAAAATATTTTGTTATTTGCAGTACGTGGTTCGAGAGACGTGTAGTAGCGTATCCCGAAACTGTTTATGAGCCGAGATGGAAATTCGCGATTTTACTTAAGATCGCAAATCTTAGTGCGCGTTATATGCAAATTTTATTTGTTTTATTTTATTACTATAATAAATTAAGCAATAATAGTAGTGATTCTAAAATAATTTGTTATATTTTGATAAATAAATATAAAAAGTGCCCATTTGTTTAGGTCACTACGTATGATTGTTTGTGTTTGATTGCGCATATTTTGAGTTAGTTTATCTAGTCGCTTACCAAACGTATTTATTTTTAGTTAACTTGAAATTAAATTAGTATGTTATTCAAATTGATTGTTTAAATATTGAAATTAAAATGGGCACACACATTATAGTGAATTAAGTACACATTAACGAGAATAAGTTAATTATTCACAAAAATTTTGAACGATTAGTTCATTGCTGTAATAGCATTGCGTTTTCGCACTACGATTTTCTAATAAAATGTCTAGTAGTTAATTTATAAATAAATATGTTTGTAATATCTATAAATTATGTTTGTAATATCTATCTATACATCTATTATAATATCTTTTTGTTCTTAATCGTCATTTCGTAGATATTCAAAGTTTTCAAAATATTTGGAAAAAGGAAAAAAAGAAAAACAACAGATCGAACTTCAATTACCGACGCAGATCAAGGTCGTTTTGTCATATTGATCCGCATTCTGCTATTATCAGCATTCTACTATTAACTATAATAAGCCGTGGATTTTCCGACCGGTAGCTCTAAGCTAGCTTCCAAAACTTTCAAGTTTGCGGGAAACCACTAACCCCTGCTGTCTCTACGACAAACAGTAGCATTGGTTTGTCTTGCCATACAATTTCTGATCTTCGGGTGCTGAAGCGTCTGTGATAACAGTGAACCACAGCCAACCTTACCACAACAAACGGCATCTTCAACTTATTTCCAATTACGGTACAAAACTTTTGAAGGTTTATCTCTATCTCATGCGTTTGTTCATAAATCCCTCCACCGTCGCGGCGGTAGACTTCACACAATTACAAACGGGGAATTCTCCATAAACTAATTTATCAACGGACTATTCTCCGTGTAAATTATTATTTTAAAAATAATGCACAACAACGACATCTTGTACATATACAAATTAGTTTTATGTACAGTACAGAAAACTTTCTGAATCATTTACTTCCCTCGCTGTAAATGCAATCGTCACTCAATTTGATCCGAAAATATAATATCCAGAGTTCTATTGCTGGTATTTCATCGGCACACGTTGGTTTCTTACTGATCTTAAATATGAATCGAAGGAGATGAGCATTGACTCGTAGAAGTTTTAAATAATCTGATTTGCGGTCGATCAGCTTGATTATGGTGTTCTCAGACGCCACGTCCTTATTGAGCACGTAGGGAAGTTGTGGCCCGTTTCAGATCGATACTCATGTCAAACTTTTCCGTAGTTTAATTTTTTACCGGTTCAGTCATTGTTTCAGGTCCGGTCCACCATTGTTCCAGAGTACATGATTTTGATAGTGAAATGCCACAAAATGCATGGTCCGCTGAGTTTTGTGTTAATGCTATGTGTTTGCATTCCCCGATTTTAGTGTTGTTTTGAATTTCTGGTACCCGATTAGAGACGAATGTTTTCCATTTTGTTGCTGGTTTTTGTAGCCAAGTCAACACAATAGTAGAGTCCGTCTATGCATAAATATTCGTCGGTTGCACTTCTAGAGTTTGGATCACTTGGTTAATTAAAAGTGACAGAAGAAGTGGTCCGCATAGTTCCAGACGTGGTAAAGTTTGCTTAACTTGTGTAGGTGCTACCTTTGTTTTGATAGTTAGTGGCCGTCTGATATCTCCTGTGTAAACAGAGGTTTTTTTTGCCGGAAGATACTGTCCCTATCCAAAGGGGAATTGATAGGATTTCAGGCTGTACTAGTTCGTCTTTCAGCTTTAGCCATTTGTAGTATAAGTTTGATGTTATGATAATTGGTGACAACCGTCCTAATGGATCAAATTGTCTTGCTACCTCTGAGACTAGTTCTCTCTTTGTATGCTCAGCTTTTGATGATATTTCGGTTACCTTGAAACTAAAGTAGTCTGAAATCGGATTCCAATGGATTCCTAAAGTTTTAATAGTTTCATCTTCTGCCAACTCCATTTTTCCAGTTAGTTTATGCCCTGGTACAGAGTGCAATAATTTTGGGTGGCTGCTCGACTATTTGGCTAAGTTGAAATCCAGTCCTTTTTCAAGTAATGTGATCAGCTGCACAGCTTGTAGAAGTAGTGCATCATGTAGGCTATCAGCACCGGTTAGAACATCATCGACAATAACAGGCCTCTATTAAGGCCTTTGATTTGTTGATACATTTTGATTATGCGGGCTGCGAGTACTTTTTTGTGTTTTCTCCACCTTGGAATAAGTGACCATAAATTATTTTTCTGGGTAGTTCCGGCATGCAAAGTATCATACAAACTCTAAACCGATCTCGACTTCATTGAAGCGTCAAATACAACGCGAAAGTATGTTTCCTTTGACATTGCATGATGTGGAATGTAGAATTGTCTCCTGCAACTGGGTGATGGTGTCATATGCCCTATTTGAAGATATTCTCTCATAAATTCTAGATATAATCGTTCTAGTCATTCATTATTTTGCAATCTTTTCTCAATTTGCAAGAACTGTCAATTTGCAAGAAGCACCAAGGATGTTGGTATCAGATTCCGCTTAACCGTTTGGCGATAAATTGTTTCACGCTGTTCATCAGTTTTTGTAAGTGGAGATTCATCCGGTACCTCTTCTAGCTCCCAAAACTTGTAAAGGCCTTGAGCTTGTGCTAATTCTTCCTTGAGACTGATGTTAACCATAAGAGTCTTGGGTTGAGCGGTTGTTGCCGGACCAACTATCAGCCAACTCAAACTTATTTTCATTGCATTTGGATTTCCTCGAATGATCTGTGATTCTGACATGTCCACATCGACGTCTGCTCCTAACAAGACGTCTGTAGGAGCCGGAAAATCCTATTGTGAATCCGTCACTATTATGTTTTCGGTTGCTCTGACACATCTGATGTTATTTTCAGAAAAACATATATTTCTATTTGTAACTTAAACACCAATGAAAATGTGATGAATTTCCAGTTGAACTATATGAGCTACAGATATTTTTAGTGTAGCCTAGAATTCTGACCAAGGTAGTACTTACATTTTTCTGATGTAGCTGCTTACATGCATTGTAAATAAGGGTATTTGATGAAATCTATTCTCCGGCTTAGGTGTTGTTTAAAATGAACACGTTCTTTCAGTATTTACTTAATTCACTACTGCTTTTTGCTGACTTCCTTGATTGAACAAAATTTTTCTGTGTGACCTTGAATTGTTTACTTGCGATGGGGTGCTTCTCTACAGTGCTTCAAGCACATTCATTCTCTCCATTAAGAAATGTAAAAATTGTTCCATTATGGGTTAGTCACGACTACCATGAAGAGATTCCTCGTAGTTCTTTAGGCTGTTGTAATCCAATTTTTTGGAATTAATGTGAATGCGGATGGTGCTCTATTCGTCCACGTTGTAGCCCAGATTTCTTAAACCTTCTATAAACTCCTTTAGTGCGTACCATGCATGTTTTTAATATCCTTAGCATATATTTAGCACCCTTAATAATATCGTACGCAGTTTTCTGCTTACAATGCAAGATGTTCAATTAAGATATATGATTCTCCTTTTAAAATCTTTCTCCTTTTAATGTTTTGACTGATTTTGCCTTATATTTGGTGCTAGTTTTAATTTGATGGCTTCGTATTGTTTTATCACTGTGCCATAGTAGTCATTTACGAAATACGGCAAAGTGCGGTTTCTTCATCCTTCTCCATCTAGCTTTTCGATTTGGAGGATATTGCCTCAAGTTTGATGTTCATTAACTCGACGTTTTCTGGCTTGTTTTCCAATGCACTATTTGCTTCCCTGACCATGGAATTGCCTCATTTTAAATTGTTGTACTTTATAGCGGTTCGCTTGCGTTTCGACTATTTTTCGTTACCGGTTGTTTTATTACTGACACTTAAACACTTGAACCAGGTTTACCTGATGAGGTCTTCGTATCTAACGCTAGTGATTTCCTTATAGTGTTTCCAACTCCGCTCTGAGTTTTGCACTAGTGGTGCCTCTCTCTCAATATTCATGTATTAGAAAGTCGTCTTTATACAGAATTAGTATACGTTCTTCAGTATCGAAAAACCATCTAACCGCTCTATTTTGCGGTCGTTGTACGTACTTTTCTTGCTGTTGATGGAATCCTTCTTACAGTTAGACCAGAGGCTTTGTATTTCCTTGACCCTCGGATGTTGTTCCTTGCATAAGTTGTCCATTATATAAACGCTTGGTTGATGGTATTGGTTTCACTTTGAATGATGATTATTGTGAACTTAATTATTTCGTGCACTGTATTTTTAATTTTTCGTACTTGGGTGTTGTTTTGCTCAAAGGGCCAATGAATGTTTATGTACTTGGTTATATACTAGCTTTTTTCATCTCAACTCATAAAACAACATAAATGAGTTACAATATTTAACATAATTAAAATCATGAGTTAACATTTCCGTTGACCCTAGTTGTTCAGTTGAACACTTGATGGTTTCGAAGCAAAATAGTCATTGCTCCATTTTTGCCCATCTTCAAATTTTGTGAACCACTAGTCTTTCAAATATGATCACATAGATCTCTCTCTGTCTCTGGCACTATATCTCATCAAGGGATTCGGCCGCCTCAAATGAGGTTTCATAATCATATTGTCATTTCGGATAATGAGTGATTAATTCATTGTTTTTTAACCAACCGTGAAATTTTTTTCCTAGTCACTGGCGGAAATCGAACCTGGGACCTCCGGTCGCAGAAGCAAGCATGCTGACCACTTTGCCACCGTTGCGGCTGACATCGATCTGAATAAGTAGTAGTCAGAGGGAGACAAGTCTGGAGAATATGCTGCATGCTGTAAAACTTCCCAGCCTAAGGAAAAGATAAGTTCCTGTGTTGATTTTGCTGTATGTGGACGAGAGTTGTCTTTCATCAATATCATCTACCGCGTTTCTTGGCCTCTAAATGGTCTTTTTCCTTCAGAGCATCACTTAATTTGATTAATTGGTAAAGTTCAGCTGGTAACAGTTTGACCAGGTTCCAGAAGCTCGTAGGAAATAATTAACTGGTAAAAATCAGCTGGTAGCAGTTTGACCAGCTTTCAGAAGCTCGTAGTAAATAATTAGTTTCCAATTCCCCTAGACACACAGTAGCACTTTCTTGGCATGGATATTTATTTTTAGAACTGATATTGTTGGCTTACCTGGATATGGTTTCCTGCATTTAGGATTATCGTACAAAATCATATTTTTATCTGTAATGATTCTGCGCAAAAAACTCTTTCTTTTGAACCGAGGAAGAAATACATGCAGATGTCAACTCTTCGGTTTTAGTTTTCTTCGGTCAGTTTATTAATTTTCCTTTTTTCTGTATTTTGCCCATTGCATGCAATCGAAGTGATATTGCTTGGTGAGTAATTCGTAACTATCCTGCAAGCTCTTTTTTAGTTTGACACGGCGTCGTGTGAATATTAAAAGGTTCTATACGGCACTTGTAAAAGTGTTAGGAAATCAATTTTTTAACTTTAAAAGAAAATTTACTTTTCTTTTAAAGTTCAAAAATTGAAAACAGTATGTTTTAAAGAAAATTAATATTTGCCGAGAAGTGGTGAAAATGGATATAGGGCACCTCCCATATACCGGGTGATTTTTTTTAGATGAAACTTCCAAATATCTTGGAAAATGAGCAACCATTCTAGAGGAGGGGATGCATACGTTAGTGCTAAAATTAGTACCCCTCCCCCCCCTTTGTGTACGTGGAGTGGAAGGTAACTTTGAAATAAACTGGAACCCCTATTTTTCATTGCAGATTGGGATTATACGGCTTAACGTAGGATTTCTTTGATATATTTTTTTTCGATTTATGGAAGATGGCGCTGTAACAACGATATTAAAATTTTTTCGATTTCTCTTACTGAGAACCTATGCTTACGAATGTGCAATACGTTTGAATTAAAATAACACGGTTTTAATGTAAATACTTGAAATTATTTTTAAACAAATCGTATTTCTTAAATTTTTAATTTCTGAAAAATGGCTTGTCTCTCACGTATTATGGTGTTCCGTTTACATGGGTCTCATCGCCAATCCGGAATCCGACAATCCGGACAATTGGGACAGTCCGGAATCGTTAGCTATTTCTCGTATATTAATTTGACGATTATGAGTTACTGCTGCCAATACAGCAATTTCTTTACTTTTCTCAGTGACTATTGCTCGACGACTTCTTTTTTTCGATTAAACACTTCCATCAGTAGTAAATTGTTTAACAGTCCGGTAAAATGAAGCAAATGGCCGAATCGTATCCGGAAAACGCGAAACGTAGAGAATGGCAGCATTATCAAGACAATGGCCAGCTTTGATTCATAAACCAGGACCATTTCAAATTTTTCTTGTACAGTTAAATAGTCCATTTTGTATATTAATAGCCTAACGCAAACATGCCTTTTTGTTTTCGAAATATTCTTCGATCTGAATTTATATTTTTATAACAAAATATAAAAAAATCATTTATTTGAACGCAGATTTAATCGCATGTTCCTGGATTACGATACTAGTTAATTTTAATTCAAACATATTGCAGAATCATATGCATAGGTTCTCAGTAAGAGAAATTGAAAAAAAAAAATAATATAAATTTAATTTAACAGCGCCATCTATCATGAATCGACAAAATGTTTCAAAGAAATCCTATACGTAAGCCGTACAATCCGAATCTGCAATAAAAAATAGGGGTTCCTATTTTAGTTTCAAAATTACCCCTTGCCCCACTTACAAAAAGGGGAAGAGGGGTACTAATTTTAGCACTAATGTATATGTCCCCCTTGGAATGGTTATATTTTGTTAATGGACATTTTTTTCGTAGAGTGCTAATTTTCCGAGATATTTGAAAGTTTCAGCTTAAAAAAATTACCCAGTATTTGTAAAACTAATAATATTTTTTAAAATCTATTTCATTTTTTCCATGGATCTAGGACATTAACTCCTAGAAAATAAAAACGTTTTAAATTAAAATTTTTATTATTATCTTATTTATTATACAACACAGTTATCCATTTCCAAATTACACGGTTTCAAACAACCCGATTTTCGTTATTCTCTTTTATTTTTCTAATTAATGTCCTTGCATTTTTCTTTGGAGATTACGCCAGTGGCACTATTATGGTAATTCCTCGGGAATAGGGAACTGGGTCGCGTTCATTGAAATAATGAAAATGAAAAGCTTTTTTAATCTAGTAGTAGTAATCTAGTAGTTTGAATTATTCGCACGTAATTTTACATTCCACTATGTGAAACCAAAACCTATTCGATTGCCATGAATTTTCTTTCTCATTTTCCTATTTTCACGGAACGCGACTTGATCCCCTGCTGTGGCACTATTCTGGTAATTCCCTGGGAATAGGGAATTGGGGAAAGATTTTGTATGTAATTTGTATTTTAAATTTTTTTTTCTGGCATACTGAGGTAAAAATCTAGTGGTAATTATTTTGAAAACAAAATAAAATTGGGAATAATATTCCCTGCAAATTTAGATATAGAAAAATTATTCCCAATTTATAAATATTTACATCAAACTTTTCTACTTAGTAGGCCGGAAAAAAAAATATTTGAACTGAAATTACATATAAAATCTTTCCCCAATTCCCTATTCCCAGGGAATTACCAGAATAGTGCCACTGTGGGGAAAGAATTTAGATGTAATTTCTGTGCAAATATTTTTTTTCCGGCCTACTGAGGAGAAAAGTTTGATGTAAATATTTATAAATTAGGAATAATTTTCCCATATCTTAATTGGCAGGTAAAATTATTCTCTTAGTAGATACTCCTGATGATGATCTAAGAAGTCGATATCGATCGAGTGATTTTGAAAAAAAATTTGAATTAAAATATTCAAAAATCTAATTTTTTATGAAATAGAAACACAAGTGTTTAGTAAAATGTATTTATTAAGTATAATAAAAAAACACAAAACTACTTTTTAGTCATACAGTCAATTCTTCTTCTTCGCCACAATCCATTTCCAGTTGTTTGATGCATTTTGTGCATCGAGACTACAACTCGATTCTCTTAGACGTATCACTTCATGAAACGTGACTATGGATCTTCCTGGTCACTAGATTTTCAAATCAAAATGTCTAAATAATTGTGTGCAAAACTCTCCATAAAAATTTTTTAAATCCTTAGTTGGCTGCATTATTTTCAATTTTTTTCTTTATTGTCACGTCAAAATTTTAAGTGATAGAAATTTTCGTTTAAAGCGATAGTAGTCGCAAGAAAATATTTATAAATCAGCATACTAAGATTTGAAAAACAGCCAGAACGATTTTATTGAACAATTATTTTGTAAGTTTCGATTTAATGATCTAGTAATCAGGAAGATGAGTAGTCACGTCACTTGAAGTGATGCGACTAGGGAAATAGGGGTGTTAGTGTGATTTGCACAAGATGGTTTATTAGTATGCCCTATTGCAATATTAACATTTTTTGTTAACGCTTTATATTTGCCTGTGTCAATTGTACGGCTAATTGTTTTAGTAATAGTTTCCCTTCTGAGGCTTTCTGTTTTTCGAATAACTGGAGATTGGCACACTTATACAAATTGAATGCTGATATTTCCGCAAAGTCAATCATATTAAAAAATAAAACCATTGGCTACCATTTGGTATCCTTTTTGCATGTATATACCCTCACTAGCTTGTCTCAGGTATCAACCCCGCCTTTTGTTTTGTTGCAGTTCAGAATGATGTTTGGTTTCCCAGATTCAGTGTGAACGCTAGCATCATTGTACAGAGTTGACAATAGACAGACGTTTTTGTTTGGCTTGGGTTTATACCTGACTAGAGCCAAATGATTGTCAAAGCAAAACTTCGAAGACTTGAGCTCCCGGCGTTTTAATTCCAGTTGTCCATTGTAATTGTGCGGCCATTGTTTACATACGGAACAGATATCGTATGAACAAGATCTACTGCATAATCATTGGTACGTGGCTCATCCGGTCGTCGGTTAAACGATTTCTATGGCGAAAATACTTTAAAGTCGGCTGGGGTCCATTTGACCCCAATGGACAGAGCGAAGGTTAAGTAACTAAGAATACTTTGGTTCAGTGTTCATAATAGTGTGCTTTATTTAACACAACGTTAGTTTTAAAAATATTTGAGTGTTCGTTAGCTGACCTTTCTCTTTCCCATAAAAACGGATCCGGTGACAAAATATCTTTGTTGTATTAAATTTTAAACGATAATGACAGCTACTGCAGACTCATTGACAGTATGTTATATACGATATTGTACTGTCGTTACTTTTATATAATTCCAACTTTCATTCTTTCTAATAATACATTTAAATGATTGGTGAGTGTATATTTTGCATTCAAAAAATTTGAAATGTCATTCGTTAGTATCACATATCACATTTTTGTTAATCAAAACTGCGGAATCTCGTTAAACAATCAATTATTGCTTTAATAATTGGCGATATGGTAACTAAATTATAATTGATGCAATTTGATATTTTTTGCAAAAAAATATCCGGAATAATAACAACAAATTATGCATATAAATTCCATACCATTCAATTAAAATATATATGAAATTTATATAAATTGCTCCGTTGTATGTTTTTTCAATTAAGTTAACAATTATTACCATACACCCATTAGACCAAACCCATATATGCAAATATTTATGTACGTACAATCTGCGATTTTATTCCATGTACATATTTGTTTTTTTACGATAAAATTATTATTTTTTATCAACAGTATTGTGCACCGAAATAAGCAATTCCGCAATGTAAGCAAAAAATATAAAAAGCTAAATATTAAACTCACACACAAGTTGACATCGTCAATTCGGATATTAATTATCCCGAATTGAGAACACCAATTATCACACACTGCTGTTCTTTCAGTTTAATTCACTTCTTGTAATAAAAAATAAAAATTTACGTTGAAATCAATTACCCACCATAAATTATACAAAAAATAAATAAATAAATACAAAACAATCCCAAAGACAAATATCTTATAAATAAACTGACTGTGTGTGTCTGTGTAACACATCCAATACATACAGAAATTATTTAAAAATAAGGCGACGAAAAATATTAAAAGATTGGTTTTTAAAGATAACAGAATTAAATGTTTGTGTATTTTGTTTTATTTTAATTTAAAATATAATTTGTCTTATTTTTTTTTATTGTATACTTAATAATTAAATATTTTCTTTGCTTAATTTTAATCATGCAATATATGTTCAAGGGAATTAAATTTTTTATTTTAAGAAAACAGCGATACATCACAATGCTTGATGGTATTATGCTATGGTTTGGCGGATATGCTCAAATATGATAAAATTTATTTTTTAATCCCACAACCAAAAAGCGTACGCTCTAATTTTATAATCTAGATCAGATCGCTCTGGGACGAATAATTTGGATTTCGAGCGATTTTTATTTGTCCGCACTTCAGACGGGCATTATTCGACTCGAGAACGAAAAATATTCTGCCTCGTCTCGTCGAGTATCAATTTCATAGTTATGATATATTTACTTAAATTTTAAAAATTCAGTGGTCACATAAAATGTTTGTTTAAACAATCATTAAAAATATCGTTAATGTTCGTCCTACGTGTATTTATTTATGTGTATTGTGTATATATTTTTTATAATCAGTAAACAAAGCAGAAATCTGGTCACCCAAGACATGAGAATTTATAAATTTATCTCATTTTTATTGTTTTCTGATCGAATGACTAACCATGTACTAAATTGATTACCACTGGGTTGTTTAACATCTGTTTAAATTAGGTACTCATCCCACTTTAACAACAGGGAAATGGCGCCAAAACTGTAAAAGCATATACGACCTATTCAAAGTATTATGTTTCATTATGTGATCTCGATACTCGATTAGATAATTTATGTACGACTAGAGTAGTAGATATAATTGAAGTAGGTATAGCGGTAGTGACATATGTGCAATTCATACACAAAAAACATAATACATATATCAATACATAATTAATTTCTACATATGGTAATTTTACAATTACAATTCCGCATCAATGCCTCGTTTTTAGAATAATTAAAAAGTAAACTGAATAAAATAAATCTGCATATTCAATTTCAAACAAATCGACGTCTTGATTTACTAGTTAGTTTCACGTTAGCCTTGTTTTAAAATTTACAGACGACGATAGAATTGAATTACTTGATTTTTGCATTTTTTGAATTTATTTACATCTGTTACTTTCATTTTGATCCAACGATTCACGTTAACATTTAAAATATAGAGCACGTCGAGTTCAAATTTATCAGGATTATAACTTAAAAAGCTCAATAGAAAGGGGTCATTCAGACAGCTTTAGAATGCAAAACTTTATGTTGTATACTTAATATGTATATACTAAGTGTGCATGAAGACGGATTAAGAATTAAGCCCAAACGAGCAATGTAGGCTTACCACAGCACACAAATCCAAATGTAAGGTTGCAGTAACTCCTTAACCGTTTGAGTCCCAGACGGTATTGAAAAAAACACTGTCGAAGAATAACAAACAGCGCGATCGCGCTTTCTCTAAATGAGTACGAGAAAATCCAAGCAGCGCGATAGCGCTTGTTTTATTTTATGTCCAAAAATACCAAGCGGCGCGATAGCGCTTTGTTTATTTTATATCGATGAATCCCAATCGGAGCAATTCGATGTTTGAATAATACAGTCTTGATTATGATGGGATTGGGTATGTTGGATGGAAATGGGATTATTAAAGGATGTTTGGCCTTCTTCTAGAATATTTTCCAAAAATCATTTAATAATCCCATTTCCATCCAACATACCCAATCCCATCGTAATCAGTTAAGAATTGGTCGAGTTCCGTCTCAGATGGCCATATTTCAGAACTTCTTCCAAAAATCATTTAAGAATCCAATGGTCGAGTTCCGTCGCAGGACACCTGATATTCCAGAAATTCTTTCAAAAACTGTTTATGAACCACATTTCCATCCAACAAGCAAAATCCCTTCATAATCGGTTAAGAGATAAACGAGTTCTATCCTAGGTGGTCATATTCCAGAACAAGTGCAAAATCCATAGTCGATTAAATTTAAAAACATTCGGATTTAATGGACTCCCCAATTAGTCTGTCCGAGGTTTTACTGTATTTTTTATATTAAAAATTTTGTTATTTGTTAAAAATAGTTTAATAAGTTCGTTACTGTGCATCCTCCATTTTATTGAATATTAAAAGAAAAAAGTTTAACAGCAACCTAAGAAATATTTATTTAAAAAATGTACGTTGGATCATTATTATATAAAACTGTGTGCAATAAGTTAGAACAGAAAAAATATTAATTAATTTAAAAGAAAATTAAAAATTAAAATTAGATTAATAATTTTAAATGGCAGTTTGTTTTCACAATATGAATATCATACGTATTAATGCAAAACAACAAAGTTAACATTCGTAAAAATTTGGTTTTCGTTTTGTGTTACGTTTTCTTTTTTGTTTTGGGTTTTCTCGACATAAAAACTCAACAGCGCTTGGTACTCAAACGGTTAAGTAAAACCGAGTTTACGGTTGGCGCAGTTTCAATGCTTTTCTTGAAAGTTTGTCAATACTAGCACCAGGGTTTGGGCTTGCCAAACAAAAAATGGTGGATTGTTAAATACTACTTTTAAAATGATGTTGTTGATTCATGGTTTACATTGCCCGTAGAATCCAAATAACCCAAAACTACGATAGATTTACAAAAACTCTTTGACATGAACCTGTGACATTAACAGATTCCCCGGGAATAGGGAAGGGGAAAGAATTTATATGACTTGTAATTTCTGTTCCAATATTTTTTTTTCGGCATACTGAGGTAAAAAGCTAGTGTTAAATTTTTTGAAAACAAAATAAAATTGGGAATAATTTACCCTGCTAAATAGAAAAATTATTCCCAATTTATAAATATTTACGTACATCAAACTTTTCTCCTCAGTAGGTCAGAAAAAAAATATTTGAACAGAAATTACATATAAATTCTTTCCCCAGCTCCCTATTTCCGGGAAATTACCAGAATAGTGCCATTGGTCGAGAAAATTTATTTATTGTGTTAAATTGCTACTGACTAATCTTTGAAGTGCTGTACAAGAATGCATTAATTAAAATTAAAATTGCGAAATAGCATCTATATGGATCTGGGTCCTATCAGACTTAAATTAATTTGATTTGAAAATCGCTTATAAAGTTGCTGAACTATTGATGAAATAGGTAGAGGTGCAGAAAGTACTTTCAAGCTATATTCAGTACAGGCAAAAATTCAGTACTTTTAATTTTCTTTCAATATATTATCCCTGATAAATATATATTAGCTCATAATATTTGCTTTGTACGCCATCCCTTATTAAATAGACTGATTTATCGCGATGAAAGACTTCTGTCGCCCACCAAGGGTTATACAGTTTTGATATATTATTTTTGTACAATGTTTAAATACTCTTGTCAATGGAATTTTAAATATCATCAATATCGCGTTGAAATGTGCAAACTGGGATTGCAAAATATTTAGTATATGAATCAGCATTTCAAATTACTAACAGTGCTGCTTTCTGAAAATATCCTTTTTTTAATGATGATGCAAAAATTTATAGAGTACAACTGGACTGAGCTACACGTAAACGATCACATAAAAAATATTATTATTTCACGTGTAAACGCCCGGGAGCTCGCAAAACTGTTAATTCTTATAGTTCCCGTGGCCTTAATTTTTTGTTATTTTAGTTTAGTTCACACAATTGAATTGAACTCAAATAGTTGTCAAAAAACAACGAACGCTCAATTGGTGGAATGCCAACTTTAGAACAGCTCCAATACCAAATCCAAATTTGATTTGATTTTCTTTTGAAATTTCCCGTCTTTGATTCTTGATAAAAAAGTCATATCGTGCGAACACCTTAATACCCCATGGATATGGCTTCCCTTTCACGTATTGTTTTACATTAAGACTTCTTTTAATCGTAATTATGTGTTGGTCTATTGATACTGTTTCTTCACTTGGATGTTCTCAACATCTTGATAAAACATTTTTCAGACTTTTCAGGGAACGAAGCAATTTAATTTTGTCAGTTTTTTCTTGAACTGCAACTTTCTTATTTGTATTTCGTTGCAATTTACTCTCGATTCATAAAACCTTTTGAGTCGTGGCATTTTTGACGAGGTCAAATCCAAAACATTTATCCTTATGTAGTATGTTAGTAACGTATGTATGTTAGTATGTTAATAACCAGCACAGCTAAACATTTCACATTAATATTAAAATTCCACAGAGCTTAACTAGCTCATCTGGGCTGCTTTCTTTGAAATTTTGGATTTTGGATGTTTCTGCATATAAATTGGTGTATTTGGTCATTTCGTGAAACTTTTGTTTTGGAATATAGCGAGAAAATTATATGGCTTGTGAAAAATCGGTAACTTCCTCCTCAACGTCGAATCTCGTAAATGATAATTTTTGTCTCTCAAACGTACGTGTTCGTCATCTAATATCAGATTTGATAATCAGATGTGAAAACACGTTCGTCGCATTTTAAAAATTTCCAAATCTTCACAACCAATCAAAACATAAAAATTAGTAAAAAAATAATAATTTTAATATTTATTCTACATATATAATGTGTTCTACAATACAAATCTAATAATTATAGTAATTTATAATTGAGGCGCTGAGTTCCAAAGCTCGCTACTTCCACAAAAGCAAAACTATTTTCCTAATGACACCCAATTGAAGTTTATACTAAAATTAATCCTAAACAAACAAAAACAAAAATTCATGAGAGTGTATTGGTTTAAAGCAGTCATTTAGGCGAAGGCAGAACGGAACAAATATTTTTATTGAAATAATTATTTAAATGTTTATTTATTTATTTAATTCAGAGTTTTAAATTAAAAACAATAATGTTTACATATAATTATAGACGTTTATGAAAATCTAAAATCAAATAAAAAATTAACTCTAAATTAAATTATATTAATTTAAAAATGCTGAAATATTTCCGAGTCGTAAAATTTTCAACGATCGAAAACATGTCAGTATAATATTTTAGTAGTCCCATATGTATACTCGACAAGTAACAACCCGGTTAAAATTCTAATGGAGCTCGCATATCAAAAATAAGATTCAATTGAAGAACGGAATTTCTTAGTAAATTTGATTTTAATTTCGTTCTACAATTGAATGTCGTGTTTGATGTGCGAGCACCATTAGAATTTTATTCGGGTTGGCACAAGTAGAGAGCACATATAGGTGAGAAATGAAATTTCTAAGAATCAAGATTTCTTGGAAATCCCGGGTTTCACAAGAATGTATTGTTAGGTATTTAACATCCATTAGAACATATTGCATAGCAATTTAAACCATATATCTTTTTTCTCGAAAGGAACTTCTAACTAGTCAATGCAAGGAAAGAGTTTTGGAACCCTGAAATTTCCAATATATCTTACGCAAAGGGCAAGGAGAGGGTCTCGTGTATTTTTCACTTCAGATACTATAGCAGCGTGGTGATATCTGTCAAAAGTCATGGCCATCATGATTTTTAAAAAATGCAAATAGCGAGTTTTGAAGTCAGCGCCTCAATTATAGTAATTATTTACAACCATCACGAAAATTTGTAAGTAGGTCACATCCATTGAGTTACTAGAAGTAATGTACTCATTGCATTAAAATTCGAACATAATTGTTTATTTTAAATAAAGGGTCTTTCAAAAGTCACGCCTCGAAGTCAGTAGTATTTCTAAACGCTACTTTTTTTAAAGCCATCTTTGACTTTTGTGAAGTAGACAGATGCACAATTTTAACGATGAATACTTACACGCTAGAAGAAAGCATTAAAAATATTCAAACTTATATTATGAAAATCATCGATCTTTAAAAAATACGTATCGTAAAATTCGTGATATTTTAGGTGTAAATAATCGTCCACATGAGTCAACAATTCAAAGGTTAGTGAAAAAATTTTAAGATACTGGTTCTGTCGAGGATCGAAAAAGGTGTGGCAGGCCAAAAAGTAGTCATTCTAGTGAGAATTAGGCATTCATCCATCGACTGTCTGGCGAATTTTACATAAGGATTTGAACTAATAGAAACAGAGTATTGTTACTTTCAACAGGGCACGTATTATTGAAATCGGTAGAAATTTCCACATGTGGAATATAGGTTGTATTAAAATTCTTTACTTTATTCGAATTTTTCACCGGCTACTTTAATCGTTTTTCAAATTTGTTTGCAGTTTTCTATTATTTATTTCCCTACGGCGGGAAAAACTCCGACTGGGTAAATTGATGTGGATTTATTCCCTTAGTAGGGAAATAAATAACAGAAAACTTGCAAACAAATTCGAAAAAACGATTAAAGTAGCCGGCGAAAAATTCTAATAATGTAAAGAGTTTTAATACAAACTATATTCCACATGTGGAAATTTCCACCGATTTCAAGAATACGCGTCCAGGATGGAGCAACGAGTCATACTCAGGTCGATTACATAATTGCACAGCTGAAAAACAACATTTGGACCGAAATTGATGACCTGACCTTAATGTGGTAATGAGTGAGCGTGAGTTCCTAAAAATTTTTATTTTCGTATAGAAGTCTGTAGACGTGCCCTTGGTGGACATTTAAATGATGTCATTTTTAACATGTAATTGTTAAAAGCCATATTTTTACAAAAAGTAAAAAACACCAGAAAAAATCTAAGTTTTAAATAATCACAAAAAAATTACAACCCTAATAACTTTTTAACTACAATTTTACAAACAACATTACTCATGGAAACCACTGACATCAAAGATCAATTTATCTTTAAAATACATAACCTATAAAAAATTTAATGTGATTTCCCTTTTTATAAAGATTATTAGGCCCGTTGCACATTGCAGCTAAGCTAAGCTAAGTGAAGCGATGTGAGCTATGTTCATCGCTCTTGGTTGTAAATAAAGAGTTCTAATGAAACGATGAACACTTGAGCTAAACTATGCGAGCTTTGTTTTTTTGTCCTGAGCGATTCGAATTAACTTAACTCGGGCTGTCTTTGGATTGAAGATGTTAGCTATATCGCTCACACATACATTGCTACTATCGTGTACATATTTATAACAATTGAAATTTGAATGACGTTTGATTGTTGTATTTGGTATTACGAGCGATGTATTTAGCTTAAATGTGCAGCGGAATGAGCTGTGCGAGCTGAACTATGCTAATAGAAACCACGTTTCTACCTTAGCTTATCTGAAATGGGCAACGGGCCTTACAACGGTATGCATCAAAATATACCAACGGCACTATTCTGGTAATTCCCCCGGGAATAGGGAATTACGGAAAGAATTTATATGTAATTTCAATTTAAATTTTTTTTTGTCTGGCCTACTGAGGTAAAAATCTAGTGTTATTTTTTTTGAAAACAAAATTGAATTTTGAATAATTTTCCTTACAAATTTAGATAAATTATTCCCAATTCATAAATATTTACATGAAACGTTTTCCTCAGTAGGCCGGAAAAAATATTTGACCAGAATTTACATATAAATTCTTTCTTAAATTCCTTATTCCCGTCGAATTACCAGAATAGTGCCACTGATAAAACAAATTTTGAAAAATTAGAGCAAAAAACGTAATGTCCTCAAATGAGTTCAAATCTACGGAAAGGGTTAATCATAATTAGCTTAATATTTAAATCAATCTTTTTAAATTACGTACCACCCAATTCAAAAGGTTCAGAGCAATTTACACCAACTTCCATTTCAATAATGAATTCCATTATATACGGCACTAAAATATGATGTTAAAAAATTGGAATTTAATAGCCGGAGCCAAGCACATAAAATGCTTATAATTACTATTATTACGTACATATTTGCAAATATAACAAATAACAGCAAAACTTAAATTTGAAATGCTGCTGCTGCTACATAAAACAAGAAATTTTTTTGTTTCATTTTAATGATGATGGATTAATAATAATCTGCTGCGGATGGTGGACCATAAGTGAATTTATATATCTTTTCGTTTTTGTGTAACAAATCATTTTGGGTTAGATCCTGCGGATATACTAAAAAAAGTACAAACTTATAGTTGTAATTACTTTAAATAATATTTAACAATTAACATTTTGTAATCTCGCTCGTTTTAAAATGGTAAGATTAATGGTGATTAACTGTATATACACGAGTAATCAAAAAATACAATCTTATTATGTCATCGTTTTTGACGGATGTGTTGCCATAATAGAATCTAAACTATTTTTTTTTTGCTGCGGTCGACCGATGATTAAAAATGTAGTTAGTGGTATAGATTTAATCACATAGATTTAGAATTTTTGAAAGGTATTAATTATATTTTATTTATTTATTTTTTTCAGGTAAGTGACAATTTGGGAATTTCTAATCTGTGTCTACGGATCGCAGTCTGTGCAGTTAAGTAGAAATGTTTATGATATTATTTTGGAATCGCTCTTTTTTTATTTTTTTTTAATGGATATGTATCTATAAATATAAATTAAAAAGTAATCTGTGTCTATGAACCGACAACAAAAAGAAACACTAAAATTATGAATAAATTAATAATCAAAAAATTTGAATTTATAATTTTTTAGTTTGTTTGTTTTAAAAAATATATTTATTATATATATTATTACGAATGCTATTTCGAAAATTAATTTGTAACGTTGTCAGGTTTTATAAAACTGCTTCTGGGTTTCCACATAAAATTAGTCGATTTATCACTATTAGTTACGTATTCAATGTATAGTTTTGAAAAGGCAGATTCTAACGGTATTTGATTTTTAATTATTGATTTGCTATTTAATATTTGAAGACATATGAATTTATTTATTAGTATGCTGAAGACGTTGTCGATTCGAAGGAAATAAATAATTTCTCATCTTAATCAAGATCGACGAAAGATTATCTTCAGCTAATATAAAAAACTAAATGTCTATGAAGCTGGCTCAGAAAGTTAGCACGTAAAACACTGAAGCCACATTAATGGTTCGGGTCTTGAATAATGTATTTTTAGAATAAGTTACCACGTAAAAATTAATGACTCAAATATTATTTTTATAAAGTTAGCACCAACTATTCTTTATTTAAACGGGATAGTTAGCCCAAATTTTTTTTTCGATAAACACAAATTATATTTTATAAATAATGATTATGAGACATGATTAATTAAAAATGCGTCGCAATTTTTAAATGTTTGTCAGACATTAAATTGATATATTGAAGTAGAACGAATTAGGTTGGTTGTATCGATTCGTGCTGGGCATTTCCAGAAATATGTCGGAGAGCAAATTGATTGAGCAATAACGATTCGTAAAATTGATTTTATATTGAAGTAGGACCAATTACGAAATTATTCGTACTGTAGATACCAGTCAGTTTTTATTATTTACTAGTTGACTCGGCGGACATTGTCCTGCACAGGCGGGCTTTTTGGTAATAAATGTTTCTGTAAATTTTTGATAAATTTAATTTTTTATTCAAACGAATTAAAACAAAATAAATGTTTTTATGGAAAAAATAAGTGAAAAATGTTCAATATAAATCATGGTAATATGAACGATTATTGTATTGTAATATTAATTTGTGCGCACTATGTTCTTTGTTTCGCCAGCTTCTGCGTATATGAATAAATTTTGTGGTTTTCCATCGCGAGAGCATATGCGACAGCCGCATACACGCATTGTTTGTCCTTCTGATTTATTTATGGGGATATGCCAGACGAATCGGAAATTGTAGGCGTCTAAACTGAATCGGAACATCGTTTTAGAACATTATGCTGTGCAGTAACACATGTTCTCCTGTACAATTTCCACGTATTATAGTTGCCTCGATGATCGTATAAATTGTTTGACTACTAATCTAGTGCCATTGCAGATCATTCCTTGTAGATCTAGAATTTAAAAACTTGGTGGGAAAATTAACACTTTCATTTTCATCAACGACTGTATCAATAGATTTAAATGTATATATTTCTGCGTTCAGCATATTTTGTATTTTAATATTGATAGCATAATATCAACATTTTTAGCCGCCAAAATGGCTCTTTCGCTTAACCATTGATGGATTTTGTAGTTTTGACGAAGATTTGGAAAAAATTTAGAATTTAAATGCATTGTACATGACGGCAGAAATCGTTTGGAAATTTCAAAATTTGATTTGTGAGATTGACATTCATGGTTCCAATTTCAAATCATTGAGTATACAATATTGCAGCAGATGGACATATAACATTTGCACACTCATATTTGTTATTAATTTTAATGAGTGGACGCTGCGCTACAAAAAGGATTATTTTAAACAGGCATTTATTTCGTCAACATGCATTGATCGCTAGCAATGTTTGTCTAAATCGCCTGACAAAAAATTCAATACACAATTCTGCGAAATAAAAAACAAGTGTTTAATTTAAAACACAGAAATGATATTGTCAATTTCATTGCAGCCCTATTCCTGAATACGATACGAAAACGAAAGTATAAGATTCCTATTCAATTTTAAATAAGAATCGTACGAATCTGATTCAATTCAAATATGAATTTTGCATTTTCGTTTGCTGGTCTAATTTTCATTGTATTTGCACGAAAAATTAAAACAATTTTTTTTATTATCCCTGCAATCTGTTCTGGAGCCAAGGCTCTTTCAACTCTTTTGCGAATTTTGTTTTTCCATCCTTGCTCTTACGCCATTGCCAGCCAATTCGAAGACGTGCGACTATATGTCCAATTTTATCACCGCACATTGCATAGCTCCATGCCAGTCTATACTGACATGTTAAATGGGTCAGCCCATGAGTTTTGCACTCCGACAGGCCAAAAAATACGGTGAAAAGACTGCCGGTGCCTCATAAAATGCTTTTTTTTTTTGTTTGTTTTTCGGCATCGAACGTGTCCGACATCGAACATATTTTATTTGGTTTATTTTATTTTTTTTCCGTGTGATTATTATTGTTGTGATCGCGCTATATATTTATAAAATCCATTTATTTTTAATAATCGATAACAGCGACATCGATCGAGTCGAGAACATGTATTAGTGCCAGACTAACATAATCAAAATTTTGTGTCAACCAATGAACCGATTTCAGAGAAATAACGGTCTTGCATATCACGCCTACAGCGCCACCTACTGGGTCCAAAATTTACAGAAACCCGTTTACAACCAGGACACACATATATCACAAATCTGGAGTCAATTGAAGATGTAGTTCCTGAGATTAGCGGTATCGAACATATGCACCAACATTTTTATATATTAAGAAAGCCAAAGCGTGCCTATTATTTAAATTAAAAAGGCAATCTAAGAAGGGAATTATCAACGATGCATGGTTGCCAAATCCGGAAAAAAAATTTTTATTTGATTTGGCATAAAATTCAGTGGTATTCGTAATACGATAAACGAATTAAAATAGTCGTTTTCTAATCGAATGTTTTAAGTACTCACAAGCAAATGTCGGTTAGAACACCAAACCATATATCGGCTACTCAAAATTCTAAACTAATTTTACAAAACTCATGGTAGCTAAAAGTGGACAAAAGCGCTGACAAGTACTTGGAATGAAGTTTTATCACAAAAAAACTTGCAAAAAAGGGTCTTTCAATGGGAACGCTAACAAACAAAAAATTGAACTTAAAATATTAAGATACTTGTTATTCTTCAGACATTATGAAGTTCTAAACTGTCGGAACAAAAATTCCAGCGGAATAATCATAAATTATCCCTCTATCGAAGGTTACATTCCACAGAGTTTAAAATTTTTGCATTGGCAGAGACCTGGCTAAATTCTAGTGTTTCTGACAATGAGATTTTTAATTCTGATTGGCTAGTCTATAGAAAAGACAGAAATTATGATCTAAGAAATAACACAAGGGGTGGTGGGGTATTGTTAGCAATTCACAAGTCCATCCTCTCATCCGAAATAAATTCTGACTCTAAATTCTACGTTCCGATACACCCACTATCCGAACAGATATGGTGTACTATTAATTGCAGCAGCAAAACATTAATTATTGGTTGTATCTATGTCCCTCCAGCATCGAACGAAAATTTCTATGAAAGTATTTTTAATTCAATTAATGTAATTTCAACTAATGACGATAATGAAATTTTAATTTTTGGAGATTTTAATAGACCCTACTTACAATTTACTACTGACGATCAAAATTTACTTTTACCGACAAATACAAACGACAACATTGATATTAGACTACTAAATTGTACTTACGGCAACAATATGTACCAAATCTCTGATATTAAAAACAGTAACAGTAGACAACTTGATTTAATATTTGCAACAGCTTTCGAACATTGTAACGTAAGAGAAGCTTATGATACTGAGTCTTGCTTTACTAATTCAATACATCATAAAGCATTAATAACCAACTTTAGCCTATCTACTTCACCTTGCAAACTTCAAAACGAACCGATATACGCGTACAATTTCAAACAAGCTAATTTTAACTCAATTAAGACAGAAATTGATATGATTAATTGGCAAGAAGTATGTTCCTATGATAACCTAGATTTCACTATTGATCAATTTCATACTATTATTGATGGAATTATTTCAAAACATGTTCCCTGGGTAAAACAAAGAGAAAATAGAAAAGAACCTTGGTTAGATAGACGTCTTAAGAATCTACGCAATAGAAGGAACAGAGCTTTTAAAGTTTTCAAAAAGAATCCAACAACGAACAATAAACACGACACAATCAGTTATATGAAGAATTTGAGTCCGCATCAAGAATAGCTTACAATAACTACATCAAACAACTCGGTGAGAACATAATTTCAGAACCAAAAAAGTTTTACGATTTTGTTAACTCTAAACGGAACACTAAAGGATACCCAGTAACAATGTATTTGAATGAGGTATATCGTCCTCGAACCCCAAAACCCTCTCCGATCTTTTTGCTGAGCGTTTTCAATCCATTTATAAAAGAGAAGCCAATGGAAGCAGTTTACCTGATTTCTACCAGGAAATCATATCACGTACAGAATGTGGAGTTGGAAGAGAGGGACATTTTGACCGGACTGCGAAGTCTGGACATTAAAAAAGGATCGGGGCCTGACGGCATTCCGCCCATATTTTTGAAAGAATGTGCAAACTCTCTAGTTAAACCATTATATTACATCTTTAACCGATCTCTAGTGGAAGGAATCTTTCCTAGTTTTTGGAAATTGTCATTTTTGACAGCAATTTACAAATCTGGCGGAAGGTGTAATGTAGCTAACTACAGAGGAATTGCTGTCCTATCTTGTATTCCCAAACTCTTCGAAAAATTAATTCATGATAAGCTTGCTGAAACCATTGTCTCCAATCTTAATGATCAGCAACATGGATTTATCAAAGGTAGATCCGTAACAACTAACCTGACAATCTTTACTTCTTACTTATTAAAACAAATGGAAAAAGGATTTCAGGTTGATGCAATTTACACTGATTTCAGCAAGGCTTTTGATAGAGTGGATCATAAAGTGTTGATTAAAAAACTAGAACTCATGGGAATAGGTGGCTCATTACTCAACTGGTTGAGCTCATATCTAAAAGTTCGCTTTCAAGGCCACATATCACAAGCAGTACAAGTAAATTCAGGGGTTCCACAAGGTAGTCACTTGGGGCCATTGCTCTTCAATCTCTTCATATCAGACTTGTCTACAGTACTGCAAAACATCAAGCATTTATTCTATGCTGATGACCTAAAAATATATCACAAAATCGAAAATACAGACGATGCAATTTGTTTACAATCAAATCTAAACAAATTGATATCGTGGTGCAACTGTAATAAATTAGACCTAAATGTTGACAAGTGTTACGTGATCAGTTTTACAAGGAATGTTGTTCTTCATAATATTGACTACGTAATTGATGGGAGGAGTTTGAAGAGAGTGGACGAAATAAGAGATTTAGGTGTAATAATTGACACGCAAGTCAATTTCCATAAACATTATGATGTAACGTTGGGAAAGGCATATGGGGTACTGGGTTTCATAAAAAGAAGAGCTAAAGAATTCAACAACTTATGGGTAACGAAATCACTCTATTGCTCATTTGTGAGATCTATCCTTGAGTATGCTTCGGTAACTTGGATGCCATATACCGAAAAGTATACCATAAAATTTGAATCAGTACAGAAGCAATTCTTATTGTTCGTGCTCAGGCATATGTTCGATCCGCAAGATTATACCAACCTACCAAGTTACAATTCTAGACTCGACATAATAGGTTTAGATACTCTTTCGTCAAGACGAGATTTACTCGCGGCCAGTTTCATTTTTGACGTGTTACAAAAAAACATCAACGTCGAAGAAATTTCAAATGCTGTTGTGTTGTATACCCCTGGAATTATATTCATAATTATGTATAAGTGAAAATATTGTTAAATCTCGTTTGTAAGACAATATAAGTTCAGTTTGTATGTTTGCTTATAAAAATTAGAACGGTGTTGCTTTCGTGCTCAAAAATAAATACGGGCAGTCAACAACAAGGATCACACCGAGCAGTTCGTAAAACGATAAAAAAATAAAAAGTTCATTTATAATAATAAAAGTTAATTACTAATTTTAAATTTATATTGTTGTTTTCTTTTATTACAAAAGTTAAATAAAGTAATCGTCACATTACATGGCGACCGTGAAAAATAGTTTATTGTGTTAAACCTTAATTAATTTGTTTGTGAAAAATAAAAGTTTATCGTACAATCGTGCTGTTAAAATGTGTATAAAGTTTCAAAGTTGTCCAGACGATTAACGCTATAAAAAAAAAATAAAAAAAAAAAAAAAAAAAAATCATTCGATCGAAAGGTAGATGTGCCGTTAAAGAGAAGAAAATTTCAAATGCACAACCTGGTCGATATTCGATATATTCCAAAATTTGTATCATACATCATATCCCGTGGTAGTACAATTCAAGTTGTAATTTTTAAATAAGAGCATCAGGTGATAATAATTTTCCTGAAATAAGTTCAAATACTCGTACGTTTCTTTTACATTTTAGAAAGTTAACTTTTTGGATGAGAAACTAACATCAGTTAGCAAAATTAAATTGACAGGGGCTGAATTCATCCATTTAAATACATATATCATTTGTGGATTAATAATACCATGAACAAAAAAAAAAATTGTATAAATAATGTTAACCGTTAAGGGTACAAAGCAGAAAACATACTTTATGGAATATTCCTAAATAGTTGTAAGTCAAAAAGCATTAAACTTAAATCTAATTTCATTATTAATTATTAGTATTTGATAAATAATTTGAATTCTTATTAGTTATTAATTTATTATAGTTAATTTGTATAAAATTAATTCCAATTTTTTTTCGTATATCGGTGTTTATATTTATAATTGTGAGTTTCTTGGCAACAGTTTTTTTTTTTTTTTTTTTTTTTTAATTCATCAAGATTAAGGTCATTGCTAAATTTGTAATTGAGTATCATAGTGGTAATACCTAGAGTGTGTTAGTTATTGTGCATTGTTGATTCGATCATTTTTTCTTTATCATAATTTTTTTTTCACGAGATAAATTTAAAACTGTATATGAATGACCACACGATATGAACAAATATTAACAAAATATTTTAATGAAATTTCACAAATAATAACCGAAATTGGAAACGTCGATCATAGTGAAGACTCGAAATTTAAAAAACTTATAGTATTAAGAAATCATTTTGATACTTATATTGAATATTTTAAAAGTAATATTGGAAAACTATCTACCTTTAAGCAAACACATATCCAACGGCAAAAGTCATTGCTGGAACTGAAATGTAGTAAAGCCGTTGAATTATTAGGTTTCGACTACGAATCTGACTTTATTTTTGCACTGTCTCTGGATGATATAAATGATACATCGAATTGTAAAGATTTTGAAAGTGATAGTAGTGACAATCCTAATGATGCGGAAATAATAAACTCCAAACAGTGTGATACAGATTTTGTCGCAGGTAGCAATTATTTTAAAATTTCTAATTCAATCAAACAATCTTCAAATTGTCAGCCATCATCATCTAACCAATTATCAACCAAGATGACTGACAAATTTGACCTTAAACTTGCCAACTCCCTTATACCAGATTTTGATGGTAATGTTAAACATGTTGAGGATTTTTTAGACAAATGCGAGTTTTATGATAGCCAAATTGAAGCTGCAGAGAAAGCAAAATTCTTAAGTTTTCTATTAAAGGTCAAAATTCTTCGAAATGTCAAATGCAAAATTAGCACGGAAACAACACCAAAATCATTCGACGATTTCAAAAATCTAATAATTAATCGTTTTTCTTGTAAAACAACTAAAGAGAAGAAGATGAATGAGCTACACAGCTTAAGACAAAACCGTAGTTTAGAAGATTTTGCTACTGAGCTGGAGAGTGTGTGTGCTGACCTCATAAAACTGAAAATGAAAGATAAGGAAGAGTGCGAGCGAAAGACAATTAAATCAGAAGTTGAAGAGACAGCAATTAATGTTTTCACAAGAGGTATCAAATTAGTTGAAATTCGTCAGGCTTTGATTTATAAGGAGCCAAAGTCTTTATCAAACGCGATTCAATTTGCTTTAGAAGCGGAAGCGAAATTGGGGCCAAATGAAACATCTATTAATCAATATGCAGTACCAAATGCTTCAAACTACAATGGACAATATAAACAACAATATCGCAATCGGAATTTTAATGCTCATAATCCAAGAAATTTTAATTCACATTTTTACCATCATAATACTACATCAATTCCACGTCACAACCATCATTCTAATTATCAGCGCAATACAAATGCAAACATAAATCAACGATATCATGGTTATCAAAATTATCACAATAATTATTTTAATCATAACAATGATGCCAACTCTAATCAAAATTGTAGACACATTTCGAAAAATTACAACTCACAAACATTTTATAGACAACAAGCACAACCACATAATAATCATAATCGTAATAATAATAATAATACAAATCGATATGTAGAGCGAAACTCAAATCGATCAAATTTTCATGTAGTTGAGATCGATGAGGAGTCGGGAAACGAGTCACGCCCTCAACAGGAAGAGCAGGAAGATACTCAGTTGGGGGCTGCATCAAACCATCTTTAGAAGTATACACTTTCAATAATCTTTCTAGTTGCGATTTCATTAAAGTGAAAATCAATTCATTAAATAATAAAACATGTGTTCTAATGGTTGACAGTGGTGCCGGTGTATCAATATTAAAAGAATCAAAAGTTGAATACCTTCAAAATGTATCTCGTGACGAAAAATGTATAATTAAAGGTGTTACGGCTGGAAGAATCGAGACTTTGGGAAGTATTTCTTGTAAATTATTAATGGAAAATTCATTTGCTCTGCAACATGAATTCCAAATTGTATCTGAAGATTTCCCTATCGAAACTGATGGTATTCTAGGTAGAGACTTCCTAAAGAAATATAAGACAAACATCAATTATTCAACATACATACTGGAAATACCTTGCAAAAATAATAACATTTTAATCCCTATTTATGATAGATTTGATGATTCAATTGTAGTGTCGGCAAGAAGCGAAGTGATAAGAAGATTAGATTTTCATATTGACGAGCCAAGCGTAGTATTATCATGTGAAATTGAGCCGGGTATTTTTGTTGCAAACACCATAATAAATGATGAGCCCTATGTAAAAATTTTGAACACAACCTTATCTGACAAGAAAATTAAATTATTTAAACCTGATATAATCCCATTAAAATCGTATGATATTTATTCAATCAATGAAGATAAATCAGCGCCATTTAAAATCGAGAATTTAAATCAACGTTTTAAAATTCTTCGTGAACAATTTGAATTCGAATCATCAGTTGCTTTTGGAAAAGAAACTGTACTGGATATATGTGAGCAGTTTGCTGACATTTTTTATGTTGATGGAGAATGTTTAACAAGTAATAATTTTTATAAACAAAAAATCGATCTATCCGATGATCACCCAGTGTATGTAAAAAATTATAGAATTCCACAAGTTCACTTAAAAGAAATTGATCGTCAAGTTAAAAGCATGTTACGTGATAATGTAATTGAAAATTCTTACTCACCGTACAATTCACCACTCTTGCTAGTTCCTAAAAAGGGCTGTACAGATATCAAAGATTGGAGAGTTGTTGTGGATTTTAGGCAAATAAATAAGAAAGTGATTGCAGATACATTTCCACTACCGAGAATTGATGAAATATTGGACCAATTAGGCCGTGCAAAATTTTTCTCAATATTAGATCTGAAATCTGGATTTCATCAAATTGGAATAGAATCCAATTCAAGAAGTGTTACAGCATTTTCTACTAATTCGGGTCACTACCAATTCAAACGGTTACCATTTGGATTAAAGATCTCTCCAAACAGTTTTCAGCGTATGATGACATTGGCTATGTCTGGATTAACTCCTGAAGCTGCCTTTTTATATGTAGATGATTTAGTAATATTTGGCTGTTCTTTACGACACCATAATAAAAATTTGATTAAAGTGTTTGAACGAATCCGGAGGTACAATTTGAAATTAAATCCAAAAAAATGTAAATTTTTACAAACCACTGTAACATATTTGGGCCATCAAATTTCTGATTGTGGCATTTTACCTGACCCATCTAAATATTCGGTGATAGTAAATTATCCAGTGCCGCAAAATGCTGATGACGTAAGACGGTTTGTTGCTTTTTGCAACTATTACAGAAGATTTGTTGAGGATTTTGCTGGAATAGCTCAGCCATTAAATCAATTATTGCGTAAAAATGTAATATTCAATTGGACCAAAAGTTGTAATGATGCATTCGAAAAACTAAAACACATTCTTATGAACCCACCGTTGCTGCAATATCCCGATTTTACACAACCATTCCGTTTAACTACGGATGCCTCAGATATTGCATGTGGTGCAATATTATCGCAAATGAAAGACGGAAAAGATTTACCTATAGCTTATGCTTCAAAGTCGTTCACAAAATGCGAGAAACATAAGCATCCAACTCTTAAAGAACTAACTGCAATACATTGGGCGGTGATGTATTTTAAACCATACCTGCTGGGTCGTGTATTTAAGATATTTACGGACCACAGGCCATTAATATATTTATTTGGTATGAAAAATCCATCTTCAAAATTGACGCGCATGCGTTTAGACTTAGAGGAATTTAATTTCGAAATTGAATATATAAAAGGTAAATCGAATGTCGGTGCAGATGCTCTGTCGCGCATTTCGATAGGCAGTGATGAATTAAAGCGTATCTCAATTAATTCGATTGCAATCATAACTCGGAGCATGGCAAAGAAGTCACAAGAAAATGTTAAAAATAACCAGCCTGATCAAATTGAAGAGCCAGAAAATAATTTATGTGTTTACATGGCTATGACAATAAATGAAACCAAAAATTTAAAAAAATTACAATTTCAACTCCATGAGGGAGTACAGAAGAGAGTAGCAACTATTGAAAATTTAAATAATAAAGTTATATTGAATATTTTTTTAACATCGTTTAATGAAGTGGACTTCGCTCTAGAGCGAGCACTTCCAAAGCTGGAAAAAATAATGAATGCCAATAATTACTTTAAACTGAAACTAGAAATGAATGACGCAATTTTTAAATTAATAAGTGTTGATAAATTTAAATCAATTGGAAATTCTGCATTGAAAATTATGAAAATTGTTTTATGTCCGTTTCGTACTTATATAAATGATGAATATGTTATCAATGAGCTGTTACATAATAATCATGATACCCCCACAGGCGGTCATGCGGGAGTCAGTAGATTATACCGTAAATTATGTGAGAAGTACGTAATTCCCAACTTGAAAAAACGTATTCAACTATTCATATCTAAATGTAAATCTTGTAAATTAAATAAATATGAAAAAACTCACAAGGAACCGCAACAAATTACTGATACACCAATGACAAGCTTCGATGTAATTTCAATGGACACTGTTGGCCCTTTGACTCGATCAGATCACGGAAACCGTTACATTCTTACAATTCAGGACGAATTAACAAAATATGTGATATTACGAGCAGTTTCCAATAAAGAAAGCTCAACTATTGCTAAAGCATTTATTGAAAGTTTTATTCTTTTATTTGGTGCCCCACGTAAAATTAAAACCGATATGGGAACTGAATATTTGAATTCGCTATTTGCAAGTATTATTGACATTCTTAAAATTCAGCATAAGCACTCTACGCCGTATCATCCCCAAACAATTGGTGGTCTTGAAAGGAATCACAGAAAATTAAACGAATTCTTACGATCTTATATTAATATTGATTTAACAGATTGGGACAATTGGATAGATTATTATCAGTTTTCATATAACACCACACCGCATATTACACATGGCTTCACACCTTTCGAATTGGTATTTGGGAAAAAACCAAATTTGCCAACAGATTTACAAAATGGTGAAGTTGAACCCTTTTATAATACCGATGATTACAGCAAGGAAATGAAATATCGAATGCAATTGGCACACTCTAGGGCGTATAATTTGTTATTAAAGGAAAAAGAGCGTCGCAAAGTCAGGTTAGATGATAAAAATAAATTAAATTATATAGATTTTAAAGTGAATGATCTTGTGTTGCTGAGAAATAAAAATCAAAATAAATTGGAATCCGTTAAGGACGGTCCATTTAAAATTGTTAATATCAGTCCAAATAATGCTATTATTGAAAATATTAATTCAAAAGTAAGAAAGGAAATCCATAAAAATTTGTTAACAAAGTTTTAAATATATTGAACATAAATTATAAATATTAAAATAAAATGTATAAAAATAGCTTTTGTTACAATACAAATTGTTTGCAGATCCCCAAAAACCGAACCGGCGCGGTCAAACGTCCAGCATAGGGTAAAAATCCTGATCCGCTAAATCCGGGTTAAATCCATTCCCAACATGTATTGTAACAAATATTAGAAAAACAATTAACAAAATAATAATAATAAAATAAAAAAATTATTATTATTATTTTTCCAAGGGGGATGGTGTTGTATACCCCTGGAATTATATTCATAATTATGTATAAGTGAAAATATTGTTAAATCTCGTTTGTAAGACAATATAAGTTCAGTTTGTATGTTTGCTTATAAAAATTAGAACGGTGTTGCTTTCGTGCTCAAAAATAAATACGGGCAGTCAACAACAAGGATCACACCGAGCAGTTCGTAAAACGATAAAAAAATAAAAAGTTCATTTATAATAATAAAAGTTAATTACTAATTTTAAATTTATATTGTTGTTTTCTTTTATTACAAAAGTTAAATAAAGTAATCGTCACATTACAGTTGTTTTAAATCAAGGACGCACTCGACATCTAAAGTACTTAAAAGAAGTTCACCACCCTACCAACTATGGAATGAATGAACCAATAAATAGAGCATGTAAAATTTTTAATAACCATATTGAGGCTTACAAGCCAGGTACTAACTTGACAAAACAAACATATACGAAAAATTTTTAGATTGCAATTTAATTAAATTTTTAGTTTATATAACGGACTGTATTTTTGGGTTGCTACCTAACTACTATTGGTGAGGACACTAAGTACTCCGAGTCACACCAATCGTAGGTTTGTATGAACCCGTAAGAATAAACGTAGCAAGAACATCTTACATTTAATTTTTAAGTATCAAAATAAAAAAAATAATAATAAAATAAAATTTGAAAGAATAAGTTAACGAAATATTTTATATCGAAAATGTATTACAAATTTGTTAGAAAATATGAATTTATATATTTAACTATGAAAAATTACTTTCATAAGAATATTTTTATAATAATATATCTTGTTTGGTAAATAAATAAATAAATATTAAATGTGTTCCTTAAATTGACAAATTGGTTGACCTTCGATGTAAAAGAACTCGGTATATGGGATTTTGAAATTGTACAATGTTACACCAATCTTCGCCATTTCTTACCGAATTATATGAAATTTGGTTAGTAGTGTTGGATAAAGATTCTAAAGCGAGTTTTGCTCAAAATTCTGTGATATGTTCATATTGAAATAAACTGCTCCATTTCATAACCAATCATTAAGAAGTTCTAGGATTCATTTTAGATTGAAACATAAATTTTAAATACAGTTCTGGTATTTGTCGATTTCACACGATTAAAATTGATTCTAAGATGCATTTAACAATGTAATCCATAATTAATAGTTGTGAAGTTTGCATCGTAGGTATATATTGTAATTCTAATATGTAATTTGAACAAGGCTCTGAAATGAGTCAATGATGGGCGCTCTCTAGCAATTCTTTACAAGTAAATACAAAAATATTTGTGCAGAGCTGCAATTTAAATATTGAATTACAAATTTGCTAATCTGAATGGAAAATTAAGGGAGATTATCGTTTAGAACTCGATAAGTAAGCTTTTGGATTTTTTTTTTGAATTCTAAACGATAATCTCCCATTAATTTTCCATTTAGATTCGCAAGTTTCTAATACACAATTACCTGGAACCCTGCACAATTATTTTTATATATACATTGAGAAAAAAAACTTATAAAAATGAAAAATATATATATATATATATTTTTAGGCAAACAGTGTCTTTTCAAAAATAAAAAGAAAATCTTTTTAATTTTAAAATACATTTTTAGCAAAGTTTGTTTATAAAATTAAAAAATTAGCTTTTAATCTTCAAAAATTTATTTTTCAGATATATGAAATAATTATTTATAATTTTAAAAGATATTTTTTTAATAATAAAAAGAAGCTTTTCTAGTTTTAAAAGATTTATTTTAATTTCACAATAGTTAGTTAATATCACAATTACACAATCAAATTTTTGATAAATAAAATAATCCGAAAATTCATGTTAGTGCTCGAGAGGATGATTCCTAAAAACTCCCACGATACGATGTTAACGATACACGGCTTATATCATGCGATTTACTATGCTCGGCTCCTCTTGCTCTTCAATCGCCATTAAATTTCCTATAAACAAATACTTTTTTATTCTATGAATTAAATACACTTGCATTTAAACCTGTGCAGATCTTTAAATACGTCCTTTTCTGTTAGGGGTATTTCTCTTTGGAATTCTATTCCATTAGATATTAAGAGGTCAGCTTCGCCTAAATCTTTTAAAGCGTGCTATTTAGCGTGGCGCGCTTGAATGACAATGCATATAGTTCTATTTTTGTAATAATACTTTTGTATTTATTTGTATTATTTTTGTATGTATAGTCTATAAGTATTCACTTCTTGCAGTGTTCTCTGTAACAAATGAGCTTGAGCTCAATACGAAGGGTACTAGCATGGAGTGGATTTGTTTTTTGGAAAAATCTGAGGTTTTTATGCCTAATGGAAGTATTTTTTTTTGTTGTTCATTTATATTGCTTCCATATGTGCTTTTCCTTTACCAAAATTTTTAATGGCAATGAATAAATAAATAAATTTATTTTTGTTAACTTACCGTATCACATGCATTACAAAATTTTTTTATTTACTAGAAACACTATTCAAATAATTAAATTAACTATTAAATTTGATATTCCACGCGAACGAGAACACTGCTAAAATTTGCGACTAGAATTTTTTTGTATTACTATAAAAAAAATGAACAACGGGGCTTAATAATTGTTTTTTTATTTACAAAACGTAATTAAACGAATAAAATACGGTACCATTATTATCAAACAAATGTTTTTTAAATGCAAAGAATCTCTTTTTAAAATTTATTACTCTTGTCAAATAAATCTTTTCTTTAAATTTAAAAGGTTGTTGTTACAGTGTTTTTTAAACAATTTTATAAATTATTTTATTAAAATCAAAAAACTTTTTATTAGTTTTTAAAAATTTCATTTAATAACAACAAATATTTTTTAATTCAATCTTTTATTTCAAATTTTTAGAAATAAAAAACTTTTTTTTTCAATTTTACAAATCAAAATTTTTCTCAGTGTACTTGTAAATAGTGGATGAGAAGCGCCCATCATTAACTCCGTTCAGAGCCTTGTTCAAAATACATATTAGAATTACCATATAGATGCGATGCCAACTATTGATTAAGAATTTCCCGGGATCTATCCAGCATAGCATACCAGATACCAGAACTTCATCTAAAATGTATGTCTCAATTCAAAATCAAATTCCATATAGGTTCGTTACGAAAAGAAGCAGTTTAGTCCAGGACAAACAAAACCCGAATCTTTGTCAAAAGTCACGTTAGAAACCCTATCTAATACTACTACCCAAACTTCATCATAATTCGTTAAGAAATGGCATGGAACATTGTTAAAATGTTAAATGTCAAATTCCTTATAATGAGTTCCTTTACTTCGAAGATCAATCAAATTGTCCATTTAAGGAATACTGTTAAGATCTAATCCGCTGATAAAAAATTCGCTAATCGCTGCCGCTTACATAATTGAAAGTATTCGGAAGCATTTTGGCTCTACGTTCTTCATTGTTTACCATCAGCTGAATCAATTCCTCACACCATACCCCAACCGCTGCGGCCATTGTGGGGTTACCGCTTTTAAACCTTCGTCGTAAACCAGCATCTTTACTATTTGCTCGCAATGTGTCTCTAAATCACATCAATTGTTCCGAATTACTGGCTTGGCCTAATATTTATGCACTGGAATGTCGTACGCGTTGCCGTGGCAGTTTCTTGCTAATCGACCCTGGCTTTTTTAACTTGCTACTCTGGAAACCAGCCTTGTGTACGTCGCGAGTTTTTAACTGTTTTTAAAACTGGGTGAATCATTATAGATTTGAGCATGCTACCGATCATGTCCGAAAGTGATCTAATTGGACTGAATAAAAAATTTAATTACTCGAGCTTTCCTTTCCGATGAGGATTGATTGATTAGCGCTATCGATCTCCATTAGAAATTCTGTATATACCACATCAAATTTTTATCGTGATGCAGTTATACGTTTGTGAAGTTGACCCAAAATTTTGGCCCAAATAATATATTTTGCCGCTTCCAATACCGTCATCTATTTTTTTTCAAGTTTCATCTGTTTTGACGATTATTCTCATAATCTTTGATAACTATCATGACATAAAACTGTAAAACCATAGAATTTCACATAAATTTGAAGATTAAATATGAATTTGAATGAATTAAATATAAAAAATGTGTTTTAAATTTCTAAAATTATACTAATTATAAAATAAAAAATATATACATTTAGCTCAAACATGTTCTTACTAATTGGTTTCGCAATATCCTGTTTACCCTATCATGATGGCGCTTTAAATGAAAGTGATAAAGTACATTTCTTAAAATTCTAATAACTTTAACACAAAAACTAAAATTTCTATCACGTATGAACTGTCAGCCCAAAAAACATTTTTCTTTATAGATTTTTGAAGTAAGCACAATTTTGTTTTATCTTGACAGTAACAATTGTCTTGAAATTTATCAAAATTTATATCGAATACACTCAGCCCAAAATTCAAATGTTCATGGTTGAAGGAACCATTGCAACCGTGCATACGGTTCCAAACCGCCCAAATATGTATTAAAATCGAGAAAGTTAGCGAAAATCATAGTGAGACCGATGACCAACACCGAAAAGCTCAACTTCCATTAAATATTATGATTGTTCGTAAAGCGGCTGAATGGGTCGGGTCCCATTTGAAACGCGATATTTCAAAAAGCCATAAAAAACGCGATATGGTACAAAACGGGAGTTTATGCGATCGGGTTATATCATTCGGGTGAAGGGGAAATTTTATTTCAGTTTATAGGAATTTAAAAGTCGATATAGGAACGATAGTGCATAGGATCGGTATCAGGTGGATCGCTGCGCTCCCGTCGCTAAGCAACGCATATTCTGTACCATATCTCGTTTTGAAATATCACGTTTCGAGCGGATCCCGGCTGAATATAGGTCATTCTCAATATGAGGGTGTATTGTATTGTATGTGTAATAAAATAAAACTGTTAATGAACGGATCGACTAATAGTATTTTTACATGACACGTTTATTAATAAAGGCTGACATACGTCATAGATTTTTTTAGTTATGAAAAATTCCAGATACTCCGATTTTTTTAATAGAAGTTCACATATAAGATAGTAAACAAAAGTAGAAAATTCCGTTTAAATTCGAAAAACCGATAATTTTGGCGTATGTCCGTCTTTAAAACTCGAGGCCACATATTATTATTCTTTAAAATAATATTTTCATGAACCAATTGAAAATAATAAGAATTGCTTCTGGGCTGTTTTAAATTTATTATACACGGTCACAATGGTTCTTTAACTATGAAAACCTAGATTTTGGACTGAGTGTATTCGATATAACTGTCAAGACAATTATTAATGTCATGGTTGGGCTGACTTCAAAAGTCTATAACGAAAAATATTTTTATTTTTTGGGCTGACGTCATTAAAATGTAGTGATATACGATTTTTTGGGCTGACAGTTCATACGTGACAGAAATTATAGTTTTCGTGTTACCACTGCATTTTTTTGAGCTGACACAGGGGGGGATACACAAATGTGAGATGATACACAATTGTGGGATACACAAATGTGAGATGAACAAATAAAAGTTTGTGCACCTAGCATTTGTGTATCACACCTTAATCCTTTTTTAAAAATTAGATGAATGAGTGACACCTTCTCCTAAGCTCTGGAAAAACAACACTGCGAAAACTGTCATTATAAAACAAAATTATAATTCAAAATATTACTCAGTGTCACGTGAATAATTGAAGGCCCCTCCCACTCGTTTTTGCGATCATCTCGTTTTACGTTCTATTGTAAAATGGATTTTCGTTGCGATTATCGATTTGGATTATGCTAGCTTTAAACTAGAAAGCCCAATGCTCTGTCAAAAAATGTGAAGTTGAAAAAGTTGAAAATTTTTTATGAGTCGTGTGATTACTCAAAAAAACTAGATCTTGTTTAGAGTTCTAAATTCGGTGTTGGTCCAATTTTTGAATTGATATAATATATGGAGAAACTGAATACTTTGTCAAGAACGAGGGGACCTACAATTTTCAGAGTTAATAATAGCCTAATGACTCACCATTTGGGTTCTGCTAGCTTTAAAATTGAAAAGCCTGCTTTCTATCAGAAACAAATGAATCAAACCATTTATTAATTGGGGCAGTAGCATGCACTGTCTTCTTATTTTAAACTAACGTAACGAGTTAATACATCATTCAATTAACCTGCAATCAGAGGAAAGTTTCACCCGAATAAAACTAAACACATAAAACACTGAATTATGGCATTCTAACCAAATAGGTTAATTAAAAAAAAATAAATATTAAATTACATTTTTTTAAACATCTTTCTTTCCAATTCCGTTGATGTTGATACAATAATAATAATCTATTAATTTAAAAACATAAGTAAACATCAAAAAATTTCTCCATCCATAATACATCTTTTATACAAATGTTAAAATCTTAATTAAAAAATCACCAGCGTGTTGTACGAGTAGTACCTTTTGCAAACCATGAAAAAAAAATGTTTTGAAAAATTATAAGTCATTAATATATTCTACAATAAAAACATGAATAATTATTTAATTTAAAAAATAAAAATAAATTTTCAATTACTTTTCAAAATTTAATTTAAATAATTTTTTTACTATAAAGAAATTTCCGTGTTTCGGATAATTATATTTTAACACGATCTTAATTTTTTTTTTAACAAATCGTTTTCTTTTATATTTATCACATCGAAAGTGATAAGTTAAAAAATATTTTTTTTTTACACTTAATTAAAATAAAAATTATTATCTTTCACACAAGACAATGGATGGTGTGGGAAATTAAATATTACGCCTGTAACATAATATACATATTATATACAATTATTTAATGTGATGTGTTTTTTTATTAACGGCTCTTGTTGTTGTGTTGTGGTAGCAGTTTAGTCCATTTGCGCTAATGAAACATAATTATTGTGTATAGAAAGAACCATTATACAAAAAAAAAAAAATGTTTAACAAATGACATCATCGTAATGGTCACACATGATGTGATGATTTTATCAAACGCACTACATAACAGTTAATAAATTATATTTAATTACTTTGTGTAGAATGAACACAATAAAAATGTATAATTCGTTCGACACAATTTTGTTGTATGTAAGTACGCACAATTCTTAGATTTAGTGTGAGCACATGGTACACCACATATATATTTACAATGATATTCACTAAATCTTATTAAAAATTACTATACTATTAATTATTTTTTTATCGATATATTTTATCGCTAGCGTCGAGCAAGAAAAGTTAGCACGTATTTTTTAAAAATGTACGTATGGTAATACTTTCATCAAATATCTAAACTTAAAATTAGTATTAATTTTTAACGCTTTCATTTAATCATAATTTCGTTAATTGATCCACAATCTAATTAATCATGTAAGAAGTCTCTCTTTCATAAATTGTTCTAAAAACAGAATAGCGGTTTGGATATTAGCTAGAATTAGTACGAAAATGTATGGTCTAATTCACAAACTGTATGTAAGCTCCGTAACTGTAACATTTCCGGTATGTACTAAAATGGTTTTCACATAAACGTAACTCGGCTCTATAAACGTAAGTTTTGTTCTTTAATTTTACGGCACCAAAATTGATGACTTAAATTTACACATCAAACACTATAAAAATAATTGTATGGTGTTCATTTAGTATAAATTGTGCAGCCCCGACAAATCCCAAGCGGAAACATTGCCGATAAAACCCACAAACGTTTCCAAGGGCGGCAACAATACTCTGTCTGCAATAGTCAATTTACCAGTTCTAGACGTCAATTAACAATTAAAATGTAAATAATATTTGTGATTAAAAATGTAATATTACTACTTAAAGCTAGTATGCAGCTGACGTGAAAGAAATTTTTGCTGTACTCCAAAATTAAGCAGATAAATATTACATGACAAATTAGTTTGTAGAATTTCGTAACATTTTAACGCAGATAGCTTCACGTTGAATTATTATTTTTATAACTTGAGTTTATTTACCAAACAAATACAAATAATTTTGAAATGTCAAAAATTTAGCTTACTTTTATTGTACTTGCAAATAAAAACACAGTGAAAAATGTGTAGAGTTAAAATTCCAAATCTAGGAACGAAATTTTCATTTTCGTTTTCGCTTGTGTCATTTTTGTATGAAAAATTTCATTTGACGTCAGCTGCGCACTAGGCTTTAAATAAAAAACTTATATTGTCTAATTGATTGATTGGACTGCAGAACCACTTGACAAGTGTTCTGGATAACACCCGGCCTATTCCTACAACCTGGTAAGGTGTTAGATATTGGGATAGGAAACGTATTTTTTTCTTTTTTTTTGGGATGTAACGACCCAGTTTCAGAGACCTAGCGATCGTACGGCATAACACAATTCTAATCTACTAAGAGTAAAGGCTTAATAGGTTTAATGGATAACGATGATTTTGGTCTTCAACAATTGCTTCTCTAAATGAGCAACCTGAGAAAAAAATACTATTATTTCACTTAGATCTAGAAATTCCTGAAATATAATTTTTCATCATTAGTACTTTTCGGGTTCCTAAATAAAATTAATTGATTGAATCAGCCCGGTTACAGATACCTAGATAAAGCCAATAGTTAGTAACACAATGACAATGACAACACAATCCTAAACTACACAATCAGCAAATAAATCAGAAATATTAATATATGTACTTTATATTCAGAAACATTTCTATACAATAATTCAAAATTAGACTTTTCAAATATATCATGATGATTAAGACCACCAAGAATAATATGTTCCATAAAATCCAACAAACACTTTAACAATTTGGTTCAACCGCCAAGGTAAATATTAATAATTAAATAATAATATAATCCTTCATAAAATGAATTCATCCAATTCATACAATACATAAATATAAATATTTATATACAATATAACCCATTCATAAACATCCACATACAAACATTGACATCGTCGGCGAGAAATGCAGAATGAGCAAGTCCAAACCGCCAACCCCAAGACACAACCAAAACGTCTCCACTCCCATCCTCGCAATCAAACAATCTATCCTCGCAATAGAAACAGGCTAAATAAAATTTCCATCATAAAAAGAAACCATCCAAACGCAAAGACGAGAGCAAGAACGCTTCTGCGTTCCAAAAATTCACGACTAAAGACCCATCCACTCCGTACCCTTCGCCGACGATACACAACATTCAAATATTATAGGTGATACAATTAATAAAAATTAAGCTAATGAATTTCATGATCCCATAGTCCCTTATCTGAAAATGTTCCATAAATTAATAAATTTAAATTATATTAAATTAATATAAATTATATCTAGAAAATAAATTTAGAAATTAGGATAGTGAATAAATGAAATTTAAAACATCAATTCAAAATAAAGTGCACTTGTTTGAAAAACGGTCATTTAAACCCAATATCAACTTCAGCTACCATCTCTTGGAATACTACCCAAGTCTTAACCCAAAACAAAAAATGTATCCGCAAAACATTTCGAAGAATACAGAACGAACACAGTTAGGTTGAAAGGATTAAATAAAATCATTTTCAAACTAGTCAATTACGACTTTAAGTGAAGTGAAATTGAAATAAATCTTAAATCAGTCCTAGTAAGTTTAACGAATATTTTGGTTCGGTATTTGTACGAAGTAGTGAACATTTCAATCAAAAAACCCTACACTACACTATAGTTCAGACGAAAGTGCCTTCTATTTTCATAATGTTTCGGTAGATGAAGTATGCACTCAACTAGGTAATATTAAATCAAACGCTGTTGGAGCGGACGGAATAATCCGAAGTTTTGTTAAGCTATTATTGCCAGTCTTGTTGCCCTACTTAACATACGTAATGAATTCAGGCATTACTAAATCTGTGTTCCCAGATGCATGGAAAATTGCTCTGATTACTCCAATTCCTAAAATACGCCATCCGGTTAATGTAAATGATTTTCGCCCGATTACCATTTTACCAATATTGTCAAAAATATTTGAAAAGATAATTAAATCTCAAATTTCCACATTTGTATCTAAAGAAAATTTACTAAGCAAGTATCAGTCGGGATTTCGTGTGAACCATAGTACTACTACAGCGCTTTTGAAGGTCGTTGATGACATTACTTCTGGTATTGAAGATGGTAACGTTGGTATATTGGTTTTGTTAGACTTCTCCAAAGCGTTTGACAAGGTAGATCATTTTTTGTTAGTGTCAAAGCTGTGTTACGAATATAATTTTTCAGAAAGTGCTTGTAATCTAATTTTTTCGTATTTAAACTTACGACAACTTACGTTTAAACTTACGTTTCATCTGCGGTGTACCTCAAGGCTCCATTTTGGGACCTCTTTTGTTTTCAATGTATATAAACCAAGTGTGTCATATTATTGAGCAAACTAAAGATACTGGCTATCACCTTTACGCTGATGATCTACAATTATATTCCTTTGGAAGCTTGATGATCTGGATAGCGTGGTAAATAATTTAAATACGACTTTAAAGAATATTTTGGATTGGAGCTAGCGCATAAACTTCAAATTAACCCTGCAAAATCTCAAGCTATTATCTTATCTAATAGTACACGAGTCATTAGGCCTACTAATTATCTTGTAGTTGATAATCATAAAATTGAATTTTATGATCACGTAAAAAGCTTAGGTCTGATTATTGACAGTAAGTTAAGCTGGACAGCTCATGTAAATACTATATGTGGTAAAATTTATGGAATATTAGGTAGGTTGTGGAGTACAGCCAAACTAATTGAACAAAACGTTAAAATGCACATTATTCGTACATTAGTAGGGCCAATAATTTCATACTGTGCATCAATATACTCAGAATGCTCCAAAATATCATTTATGAAACTAAATGTTGCTTTTAACGCTTAAACTAGATACGTGTTCTCGAAAAGAATTGGTGACTCTATATCCTTACTTTCAAACTTGACATTTAACATGAGCTTGAGAAAATACCTTGAGTTCTTGACGTTAACTGTCATGTTTAATTTAATACTAAAGAAGAACCCACGCTATCTTTATGAAAATCTCAACTTTAGCTCATCACAGCGTACAATCAATTTAAATCTGCCCAGGTCGTGTAGGTCGAAGCCAAGACGCCGTTCTTTTTTTGTTAATGGAGTAAAACTGTGGAATAATGTTGACCCATCTGTCAAAGCTGCGTCAAATTTAATTAATTTCAAGAAGATGTATCTGGATAGTCATAGTATATTGTGATTTGATCCTTTTTCCTTTTCTTTCCTATCCTATTTTCCGCATCCTTTTGTAGTTTAGTTATTGTTATTATTATTACTATTATTATTATAATTAATTATTGTTATAATTTAGTTTTTAATTTGTAGTATAATTCACACTCACTGTTATTTATAAGTCTTATATTCTCATCCTTTTATACATTATGTAAAACACAAAAGAAAATATTATGCGTTACACAAAAGAAAATATTATGTTTATCATATGATATTGTAAAAAGGTCTTGGCCTTATTTGTGTAAATAATTAATTAAATAAAAATTAATAAATAAATAAATAAAAATAAATAGTGCGATACCTCTATATACTATACCGCTTTATGAAACCAACTATCTGAGGAACTAAAATTAGTATACGCGACATACCGCTTATTATTGACCCCCACTAAATACCTGGACATGAATTTCCACTGCCATGAAAAATTAGATCCCCGCTTCATATAACCGGAAATGATTTATTACATATTTGTGGAACTAAACGAAAACAAAACAACTGCAAAACATAAACAATGAGGATGGAGCTGCTTTAGAACTTCTTATTCATCATGGGAACCTATTCATACTGCCACCGAACGACGAAATTTCTCACAAAATTGGGCAAAAACTTAATTACTTACATTTGCTACAATACTTCTGTCCGCCATTAAATATTCCCTCAAACTAACTGCAGTCATACTCATGAGAAAAAAAAAAGAAATATTCCAAAATTTTCATTTTGTCGGATAAATAGGGTAAACCTGTTCAAAATCCTATGTAAACGATATGTTTAATATAGAGAATTATAGGCGCGCTTGCCTGTCACTAATACCAACTCAACGTTATTTTTTTTATGTCATAGCCATTTGTATACTGGCTCTGTTTAGACACACAAATTTTTTTATTGTTTTATTATGCCCTCTCGAAAACAATATTTAAACCAAACCACATGTAAAAAAAGCGACGTTGAATTTCCACTTCAATTCCGTTTGGGTCAGCGCCGCTTCACCGAAAAAAACTTTGGTTGAAGTATGAGTCGACTTTTTAGGTAAACGGGGAAAGTGTCAAAGAAGAAGCTACTTCTTTGAAGCACCGTGTAGCACGGCTATTGTTTTATTCTTATTTACGAAAATATGCCGCTTCGTTTACACACAATGCCACGATATAGCATATCAAATTCATGCTACGTGCATTCATCCATCCACAAGGGATTTCAAAGAAGCACTGCTTCACGCTTCAAAATAAGTCGTAATGGATTTTTATTGCTAATTTAAAACTTTATTTTATATTTAAACCAAAATGTTTTTGTATTGTTTTATTCTGCTCTCTCGAAAATAAAATTTAAACTAAAATCTACATTGAAATATATCCCGTTATAAATATTTCAACTCGGTTTTATGTATATAAACACATTTCATCATACACGTCACGTTTTTCAATTAATCACTGTACTGTTTATTTGAAACCAACTATGTATATTATACAGGGTGGGCCAACTTGGATTGACTGATTTGGAATGTTTGTAATTTTTATATTTTTGAAATTTTTTATTTTATTTCTTTTTTTAATGGAAGTATAAATTATAATTTTTTTTTAACGATGTATGAAAAATGATATCCTTTAGATGGCGTCCATTCTCCCGTTGGCAGTTAGTGGCTCTATTTAAGACATTTTGCATTACGTTGCGCAACGTTTCTGGCTCCAATTGAGCAATTTCTGTGCGAATATTCTGCTTTAGCTCCTGAATATTTTGTGGTTTGTTAACGTAAACTCGATCCTTCAAGAAATCCTACAAAAAAAAAGCAGGGGGCGTTAAATCTGGAGAACGAGTTGGCCACACGAAATCTGCATTTTTTGAAATTATTCGGTCATCGAAAAGTTATCGCAGAATCGCCATTGTGGCTTTTGCGGTATGAGCTGTATCTCCATCTTGCTGGAACCATATGTAGTGATTGCTGAGACCTACTGGATGTAAAAAAAATTCCAGCATGGGGGGTATACCGCCCCAGAGACGGTTTCGGGCTCCTGAATTTTATTTTCAAAGAAATATGGACCAATAACTCTATCAGCCATGATTCCACACCAAACAGTGCATCTGAAAGGGTGTAATTGTTGCTGATGCAATGCTCTCGGATTCTCCATACCCCAAATTCGGAAATTCTGTTTATTAAAATATCCATTTAAATGAAAATGTGATTCATCGCTCATAATCAGATTATTCAAAAAACTGGCATTTTCTGTCGCTAGAAAAATCAATCTATTGGTATATTGTAGTCGTTGTGGTGCATCCCTCGGCAATAACTCTTAGACCAATTGAATTTTATATGGAAACATCCCCAGATCAACTTTTAAAATACGTCGTAGCGATGTTCTGGATATGCCCAATTGAGTAGCTCGTCGACAAGTCGACACAGTTGGATCCGTGTGAACACTTTCTGGTACAGCATCTACAGCTTCTTTAGTGCGAACAGGTCGAACAATATTTCTTCGTGGTTCATCACCTACTGAGCCCTAACTCTCAAAACGGGTCATTAAGCTTCTTATCATATTTACACTGGAGGCCGGTGCAGTTTGATAGTCCGGAAACATAATAAAATTTAACAATTTTCACACGTTCGTGCACTGAGTATGATCACATTATAAAATTTTATAAAATTCTTTATTATCTGCAGAAAAAAAAAATAAAAAAATTTTAAAATAAAATTATAAGCATTTATTTACACACAAAAAAAAATATTTAAATTAAATGAAGGATCGAACACAAAACACGTCTAGTTCGTTTCACATCACTTTTCTTCCTCCAAATAAAACGCTTATATTGTCTAATGTCTAAATGCAAGAAACCTACAAAAACATTAATTAATTACTTATTTTTAAATTATACAAAACAATCTTTGCATTTATTTTCCAGGTAATATAATATATTAAGAAAATGAAAATATTTGAGGGGTTCTAAACTGATCCCTCAATATTTTTCATTTTTGCGAAGTCATATGGAGGAACATATGACTCAATATCTGGTAGCAGGGCGGTCTGGTGTACGTGTAATATTAAATGTGACAAAACGAACCTTTATATCGCAATTTGAAACCAAAACCTTCTGATGCCAATTCCGTCTAATATATCACAAAAATAATTTATTGCACACCTGAATGAGGTTAACCTACCCTCGACTAGATTTCTAGTGTATTATTTGTTCAAAATCTGAGTGCAGTCTGGTTTAATAAATTATTTAATTTGGTTAAATTAACTTTTTCGTTATAAATAATCGTTTGGGGTGAAATTCACTCTTAGGAAATATATTGAGGTGGTCTTGAACTAACTAGTTCAATGTAATTAATTTATAATAAATTCTGGCCCGCTCGTTCCTGAAAAACGGTAACTGTTTTCGGGGTTTGTTGTAGTACATTGTACTAAATGTGTTACCGCTAATGAGGCGGGTTAATTAGACCGGTGCAGGTTTAAAGCACTCAGTTTAGAACCAAACTCAGAAAATTGGTCTGCAGAATTTTTTTCAAGTTGGCCGTATTTCAAAATAATGTTTTCCTTAAAGGACCACATGAAATGACCGGGAATTTAAAAAGAAAAAGAAAACTTCGATAATTGAATTCAATTTATCATCAGAGCAGGAACTAATATTCTAGAATAATAATATTCTAGACGACACAGATTCTGTTTTTTTTCAAATACTAAAACTCCATTTCCCTTTTTTGAAAAGGACAATTTTCAAATGTCGAAAATGAGAAAGTTTAATAAAAATGCAAACGATAAAAATAATTGTCAAGGAGAAATTTTTAATACTGAAAAACGAAAACTGGAATTATACGGAAAACAAAGTGTAGTAAAACACGAGATAAAGACGAGGATTTTTGATAGCTTAGTACCTCATAACAAAAAATTCAAGCAATTCAATACAATCACGGATACGAGAATTTACCATCGCCACAAATTTTCTCGGATTCTTCATCACGCTATTCCATTCCAATTATTCCTCCTATAAGTGATTATTCCGACTGTACAAATTCAGTTCCGAATATGCAAAATTTTTAATAGTCAACTGTGTCTGGAGCCCTCAACTGTTTCTGCCCAGTAATACAGAACATGGCGTTTACTATTGTCACCAAATCGTACTTACCAGAACACAATTGAATTATTTTTTTTGATATTTTCCATGAAATAAATACATGAAAATTTTTGTTGTTTAATTAAACTTTTTGTTTAATCCGTGTGTAATTTTTTCAAAAACATAATCAAATGATTTGATTGACATACTCTCGTATATTCAAAATATTTAATAGGATCTTTCCTCAACTGATGATACAAATGATGAAATGTTGGTGGTTATAACAACTGTTAAAACACTTATTCTTCCCCTTCTTCTGACGAGTCCATCTTGAATGAACAATTAACATACAGAAGACGGAATGCGGCACATTGTTACTTTTATTCAGTTCTAAAAATTACTTCTATCGTATTCATTTTGGATAGCACACGCTTCGCGCCTCGCTCTAAATTGCATCGCTTCTCATCGCATAAGAGGGCGGGAGCTCTTCAGATTATGTACACACTTGTTATTACAATTATGTAAATAATTTAAAGAGCTTAAAATTTAATTAACTTTTGTTAATTGTTAACTCATGTTAATTTACAAGTTACAAACATAGCCTTAGATGTACATTATCACCTTGAAGTCTTTGCCTGTTCAGACCCTTCGCTAAATTAATCAAGCACATTCCCACAATTTAAATTACGTACGAACCCCTCGGCCAGCGAGCCTAACTCACATCTTGCTCGGATTTTTTTTCCTGATCTAGGAAACCACTGTGCTTATAAAACGTATAATGTTCATTTAATGACAACAACACAGCAGCACCATTTTATTAACATTCCTCTGAAAGGAAACATAATTTTTATTCTAACATGGATACATTTTTAAAACAATTATTTATGCAAGAAACAGCCACAAACGAACAGTATCACACGATTTTCGTAAATAAATATTCTGTATTATTTACCATGTAAATATTACCATAAACCATTCCTTTGCCATTGTCCTCGTTCAACATTTCATGCAGACAAGAATTTTAAAATTTATTTCTCTTATAACTAAATCAATAACTAGAGTGGTTTTTTTATTTTATTGAAACTAAATTAATAATAACAAAACAATTTTTTTTTCTAAAAGTAAAACATAAAAAATTCGTTTTGAAAACATTATTTTTCACTTAAAAAAATTCTAAAAGCTCAAATTACTGTAACATGGTACAAGTAAAAAATTTATATTTTAATTTAACTTTTTTTTATTTATTTATACGAATATGTATTTATATTTATTTATATATAATGTGTGTGTACACATACTACATATAGTAAACAATCATTAGTTCTAACATTATTTATAGTACCAACGTCTCTGAAACGAAATAATTTTGTTTGGTCTCGTTATTGTGGCGGAATTTAATGGAACAGACTTTTCAGCATACACCCCTACTGAGTGTGTGTACCTATGCGCTGCTTTGCCTGGCTATGAATTATCTCTCTATCTGGGATAATTGCATGATAAAACGATAAAACAATTTATTCTGTGTTTTAATAATTTTTCATCACTATTTTTTCATAAAATAAATACAAGAGTTGTGAATTAAATGAGCAATTTATTATAAATAAATACGTATTGTATATACTTATAACACAGGAGGGTGATGCGGAAATGCTATTTTAAATTTTATAAATAATTTAATTTAATTTTAAGTAGAAAAGCAAAAAATTAAATCGAAAACCGCGATCTTAACATTAAAACTGTTATATATGTTTCAAGATCTTGTGTTCAGATTACATATGCATGCCCACAAAAATACTCTACAATTTAATTCTTAATTTTTTATGTTCGGCTGTGTTGTACATTTAATACTGTTGTCATGTAAGAACTTGGTTTGGAAGCGTTGTTACATATTCGATCGATCGCACAGTAATCATTATACGCCGTGATAGTAACTGGCGATCGTTTTGTATTTTAATTCACATAACGTTACTATAAACGAGTGCACGTACGTATTGTATGTAAGTAAATCGAGGAGCGACAGACACATGGGAAACAAAAGATAAATTCATTTTTAATGCGATCAATTTATGAGATCATGATTTATGAAATTGTATTTAAAGATCACGATATATTTTAAAATAATTGAAAAGTGATTTTTTCTTTCTTCTTCTCGTCTCTTGTTGTGTTTCTTCGTTGTTTGTCGGAAGTTTTATAAACATTTTTTTTTTGTTTTCGTTATAATTTTCTTTTCTTCTGATTAAAATCTAGATTTTTTTTTCTGTATTATGTTTTTATATAATTTCTTGGGTGAGCAATGGGTTTTCAATTGGGAAGTGTTGAAATAGAGAATTGATAATGTCAGTATGGATTAGGAATTATAATGTATGACAGGCGCCTAACATATAAAGTTTATTCAATTTAATAGAGAGTTTGATTATATTCTAGCTGCATGTGATTTCGCCCACATTAATACTAATCTCCAGAGTTGTGCTTTTTAAGATGTTGAGGGTCATCAGCGCTGTTAATACCAGGTAATATAGACGGATTATTTCTTCTATATCTAAAAATAATAAACCATGCTTAATTCGGTATATAATTATACTTAATATGTTTCTTTGTTTTTTTAAATAAAAATCTTTTATTAAAAAAGATTCTTATATCTGGCATAATATGGCGATTTCCGGGTTTTTTCCGGACAGAATAAAGATATGCAAGTGAGATTTGGTACATTTATAAAACTGATACCAGTGAAGTACACGCCAATTGTTTGTTGTTCTAAATTTTCGACTATCTAAATTGATGATTCATATCTGACTTATAGATGACATAAAACAAACTGTGTCTTATATATAATTAAAATTTTCTAAATAAATTCAGTTTTTTCGATCGCTAATCTATATATAATCGGCAACTGATAATATTCCTTTTACTAGTTTAGGCTTTTGAACTAAATCACATTTTGATGAATAATAGTGGCATCTATCAATGACTAGTACGAACTAACAAATAATTTAATCAAAATTTGGTTTTTAGTAACCCGTTGAGGCTAATGATTATTCGTAATCTTTTGTAAACAGTTTATATTGCCTTAAGAATAGCGTTACAAAGTTGTTCTGTAAAAACCGGTTCGCATCACTGGATTGTGAATACCGTTATAAATTCGTCGGTTTACAATAATACTCGTAATTTACATCGCTTCTGGAATATTGCTGAAAATACTGAAAATAATCTTGGAATATTTTTCCAACGCTTAAAAACACAACAAAAAATAATTTTCACAGTTATTTATTATTAATTCAATTTCCACAATTTTGAATAAATCACACACATTTATTTCACTTAAAACAGCACTTATTGATTTTTCGCGGGGTTCACTTTCGCGTACCGCATCTTCTAAAAGACTCATCCATTGTGAACATTCTAGATTCGCCTGGATTTATACTCGTACAGAAGTAATAATCTCGACGGTTCTGTGGTTGACTACTATAATCTTCAATACCACAAAAGTGACACAAAACCATCTCTAATGCTACTACTTAAAAATAGATGTCACTAATTCACAAAAAACTGTTATTAATTTTCTAAATCTTAAATGAATAATTTTCTCTGAATAAACGTCTCGCCAACGCTGAATTGTTTGTCCACCAAACCATTAGGCGAAATCGTAATATTACCCCCGAATATAGCCTGTTCGTCCCGAACAGAATCCAAACTACCACCTCTGCGCGAACCATTCCAAATTCACTAACACGGGTTTCCCTCGTTACCATTTATTTATACTGTAAACTACCTCGGCTATCTTTGTGATGACAGTACATGGCCACTTCCATGCCGGTTAGGAGCTTTGGTGATAACTTCGTTGTGGATTGTAGAGCCAAACAAGTTGTTCGTCTTTGAAAGTTTTATTATTTGAACTTAATATCTGCTGGCAATCCAAGCAAGCTTTGTCATTCATCTACATTTTAGGTCTTGGCTATTCATGTTCCATTAATATTTTTGCTTCGTCTGTACGAATTCCATTGGATGCTATTTTGTAGTCCAAATAATTTACCTCTGTTCGGAAGAATGAACATTTCTTAGGACTTAACTTTAACCCAGCGGATTGTATTCGCTCGGAAACTTCAGATAAGTTCCTCACGTGCTCTTCAAAAGTTTTTTCCATTGCGATAATATCAACTTAATATCCAGGACACGTTCTCCAATGTCATCCTTTTAGTACGCGCTATTAACCGTCTAAAGGGCACTAGATACTCCATATGATATTACATTATATTACCAGAGCCCATTGCCCACACTAAATACTGTTTTCCCACGATCTTCCTCTTGAACTTCTACATTTCAATAACCACGTTTAAGATGCAATGTAGAGAACATTCTCGTGCTTGATAATGTGTCACCTTCATTCCAGGTAATGGATAGCTATCCTTTTTCGTCAGTCACATCTTTAAGTTTTTGATACTCTACACAAAATCACACGATGACGTCCTTCTTTCCGACCAAGGGCTCTTGATAGCCGGTGTCTCTGTTCCGGTGTTTTACCATAGTGGTCCTTCCATTAGTTTCTGGTGTAATACAAAAAAGATTTTCTGTCCAGTTTTGCATAAGTAGTCCCATTATTTCGTTTTGTTCTGTGTTGTCTTTTCTCACCGAATTTCTCTGTTCGCGTTTCACTATAGTACTTACCTCTTTACATTTTTCAATGATTATCCCTTTCATGAAGGGGTTTGACTTAATCGAGAGATTTAAAGCTTTAATTGGAACTCTATCGTCTTTATTTTATATTACTATGGATTTTCTGATCATTCTTCTCTAATTCCTTGTTCCGGTTCATTACCTTCTACAATCCACAACCTGGATCACCCAGAACCATCTTCCAATCTCCCCCAAATTATTGTATCTGTATTTGGTGACAGCTTTTCTCTGTGATAGTTTATTTTTCACCTGCAGCGGCGCTATTCTGGCTTTCTCTGTGGCACTATTATGGCTTTCCCTGAGAATAGAGAATTGGGAAAAATATTTTCATAGCATTTTGATCTAAATTGAATTTTTGTTACTTACTGAAGAAAAAAGTTTATTGTAAAAATTTTTAAAACAAAGTTTATTGGGAAACTTTAGTTCCCCTATAAATTTTTATAGGGAAAAATATTTGCTCATTTTACTTTGTTTCCAAAATATTTACACCAAACTTATTCCCTTAGTAGGCCAGGAAAATACAATTAAGACAAAAATGCTATGATAATATTTTTCCCAATTCCCTATTCCCAGGGGAAGCCAGAATAGTACCACAGTGACACTATTCTGGTCATTTCCTGGAAATAGGGAATTGGGGAAAGATTTTATATGTAATTTCTATTTTAGAATTTTTTTTCTGGCATACTGAGGTAAAAATCTAGTAGTAATTTTTTTGAAAACAAAATAAAATTGGGAATACCTTTCTCTGCCAATTTAGATATTGAAAAATTATTCCCAATTTATAAATATTTACATCAAACTTTTCCCCTTAGTAGGCCGGAAAAAAAATATTTGAACTGAAATTACATATAAAATCTTTCCTCAATTCCCTATTCCCAGGGAAAGCCAGAATAGTACCACAGGTCGATTTCCTTTAGGAAAACGGAATTAGTAAAATTATTTACGTAGTATTTTTGTCAAAAATATCATTTTCTGTCCTACTGAGAAATCATGTTTGATCTAAATTTTTATAATTTACCGAAAAATATTCCCTCCGTATCGAAATTGGATAGGAAAAATATTCCCAATTTAATTTTATTTTTGATAGTTTACACCAACTGTTTACCATGTATGCCAGAAAAAAAAATTGCAGCAAAAATACTTTGAAAATAATTTTCCTAATTCCTTCTTCCTAGAAAAGTCAGAATCGACCTGCTGAGGGTTGCTATATTTGAACCGCTGACTCGCAGTTATATCTCGGAATTACCATAGTTCAGGACCCCTCGTCTGACATCCAATACTAAACTCTGAATTCTTATTTCCATTTCTTTCTTAGCTAGCTGGACGTCGCCAGTCACTTTACAATTTCAACCGTTGTCGTGCATTCACTGACGAACAATAGTCTGTGTTGTTCCTATGTCTAAAGTAATCACACAACTTTTCCTATCAAGATAAGGTCTTATTGTTAAGTAGTCAAAACTTCGTGCTAATCTGGAAATAGAGATGGGTTATGACGCAATCAGTTGTGGCTTTTTAAGCGGACCCGAATGCTGTCAATGAAAGTATCCATTTTGGATAAAACCTATCCATTTAATCGACAAATTTAGGTTAATTGCACTAGTCGCTCGAACTCTGATGCGTCCTCTTGAAGAGCTTCCCCAGCCCCTGGTAGCATTTTTTCATTTGGATGCGAGATAAAGAGTTTTTATTTTTATTTTTCGTGTATATGTTTTTGACACATCTGACATCACGCGATGAGCTACAATTGTTCTCAGTTAGCATGGCCATTTCATCATGGAAAGACTTACACCAGAACAACGTTTACAAATTATAAATTTTTTTTTTATCAAAATTCGTGTTCAGTGAAAGTGTGTTTCGCGCACTTCGTTCATTTTATTGTCGTCATAATAGACCTACTGATCAAGGAATTCAAGCCATTGTGACAAAATTTCTCACCATTTTCACATCATTTGACATCAATCTACTAAATGGTATGCGTAGAAAGCGTATAGAGGAAAGTATTACTGTTGTAGCAGCTAGTGTTGATGAAGACGACAAAATGTCCATCCGTTGCAGGGCACAGCAATTGGGATTGTGTTATTTGACTGCAATCTTACAAATACAACTCGTGCAACAACTGAAGCTGAACGACTTGTCGCAGTGTTTATGTATTGGTCAGTTAGAACATCTTGAGGAAAATCTGTCTTTTTATCGACAAATTGTGTTCAGCAACGACGCTCATTTTTGATTAAATGGGTACGTTAATAGCAAAATTACCGCATTTGGTGTGATGAGCAGCGACAGGCAATACAAGAAAAAATCACTGTTACCGTCAATAGCGCTCGGTGTCGTTCGATTTTTTCGGAGTTTCTTTTACCCAAAATGCAAAAAACTGAAATCTGGTCGATAAGTGGTTCCAGCAAGACGAAATCACGTGCCACACAGCACGCTAAGCAATTGGCTTATTAAGAAAAGAATTCGGCCTACAATTTATCTCACGTTTCGGTCCGGTAAATTGGCCGCCTAGAGCATGCTATTTGACTCCTCTTGACTATTTTTTTATGGTGCTACTTGACGTCTCTCGTCTATGCTCATAAACCAACAACTATTGCAGAATTGGAAGACACATTAAACGTGCCGTTAGATAAATAGCAGTGGCCACTATAAATGTAAATAACAAATGTAGATAACGGACATTGATTTATCGATTCAAACAAAAAATGTTACTGTGTTTTTTGAAAATATATATTTATATATATTTTTATATATAATTTGCAATTTTATAAAACCGCACACCCAATTTTGAGCATCAAAGCTCATTAATAACGAGGGTGCAGTTCATAGTTTTCTCCAAAATTTTAATATAAACCAACTTTTAGTGCTCGCATATGCTCACTTCCGTATTTCCGATAGCACCTTAATTATCTCACTGTAACTGTTGCGTTCGTTGTAGGAAATTATTTGCAATATTTCGGCTCCTCCTCCTTTAATGGCTATTATTAATTCTACGACACGATCCACTTTATGCCATGCATTTCTGTTGGTAGCTGTTTCAAAATGAAATTTAATTTAAAAATCTCGAAGGAAGTACCATCGAGTTTATTCGAGTATGCTACTTGATCCACCTGCGATGTTGCTCCATATGCTTTAAGGCAAAGAAGAACTTTTTCGAGACGTTGAACCTCAAACTGCAAGTTCTGTTCAACAACCTGAACTGCACCTGTCGAACTTCGTTATGAACCTTCTCCACTTCAACGTGCACCTCTAGAAATACTATATTTCGTTGCATCTTTGGATGATAAACTTCTTGATTCATTTTTTTTTTTTTTTTTTTTTTTTTTGTTTTTCAAATTAAAGCACGCAGGCTTATCATTTATTTTCAAAACGATTTTTTTACATATAATAATAATAATATACAAAATGAAAATAAATGAGTAGGGTAATCATCACCGATTTAACGGCAGTATTGATCTACCCTTTAACAAGAAAAATTTGAAAAAAAAGTTATGAATATTACAATAAAAATTTAACAAAAAAATATAAAAAATATAAACAATTGAAACTAAAATTAAAATTAAACTGCATCAGACTAAAACTCTAAATAAGAAATCGATATTAGGGTGCTCAAAAAGCCAAACTTTAAGTAAATTGAGAAATTATTTTGAATTTATTTGTTGCCGTATGCTAAGTGGAAGTTGGTTAAATAAGGAAGGAGCAGTTACCAAAAAATATTTTCTAAAATGTTCACTAAAAAAATGTGGAACAACAAATAAGAACTGATCATTGTTCCTAATGTTGTATCGCACATTTGATCTCAATAATCGGTGCCCACTTCGCAAATAAAATAAACGTAAAACCTTATAAACATATAGATGTTGTAATGGTAAAACTTTAAAACTCAAAAATAATGGCCATGCAGAAACCCGCGAAGACTTAAAACACATGATACGAATAGCATATTTCTGAACAATAATGAGAATTTTTAAAGTTGAATGATAGCAACCACCCCAACACGATAAAGCATATTCGAGCCTAGAGTTAATGCAGGCACAGTAGAATTTTAGCAATACCGATTTAGGAGCTACAGGATTTATTTCATTAAATGTTGTATTGTTTGTTGCGCCTGTACTTTGTTGATCAAATTTTTTATCCATTTGTTAATAATTTTTTGTGATTTGTGACAATTATGATATTGAATTTTCATTTGAATTTGTCAGTTAAATTTTTGTAAATATTTCTAGCTCAATATGGTTGCAAATTTAATTTAAAATCTTTTAGTTCAGTTTTTCTCGTAAATGTTATTCTTTTGGCGGCCGCTTCCGGTGCACCATTTCGGCCTGGAATAAAAAAGCTTATCTATGAAGTTTCATCCCGATCAGTCAAACCAGAGAAAGAAATCGTGTCTCTATATCGTTCACCGTTGACTGTAACATTCCGCCGATAATGGGTGGAAGAAGACAGTGATATCCTCTGGATGTAATGTTGCTTCGACAAAGGCGTGTGTATTATCTTCATTTCAAATTCAATAATTCTGTTTATCAAGCAAAAGTGAGCTTTGTCGCGGAACAAAATTTTGTTCGAAAAATCAATATCAACATCAATTTTTGCTTCAGATCAATTTCAACAATTTGCAAGCGTTGCTCTGGCGTGAGTTTATTCATTATGAAATGGCAAATAAAACTAATGACAAAGCAAATGCCAGCTGTCAAATCGGTTGTCACACAAAACAGTGTTGCCAACTTAAAGATGTCAACCGCATCTCTAAAAACACTCTTTACGTTACAGTAATAAAACTTATATTCTAATTTTTAAATCAATTTTTTACATAATACATGGTGGACCAAAAGTCACCATGGGGCTTAAAAATTTAATAACTTTTTCGTTCATATATATCTTTTTTTTTCAAATTATAAAATATACAAAATGGAAATTTTTTCACACTAATTATAGAAAATAATGTCACTTAAATGACCCCCGCCTTCAGTTTCACAATGCTGGGCTCGTTTTAGAGCATTTTCCATAACATCTTTCAAAATTTGTGGCTTTAGCGTTCGAATTTCACACCATACTGTACATATGGGGTGCAATTGGCGTTGATGAAAACTGGCTCTTGGATTTTCAGAACCCCAGAACCTGCAGTTCTACTTATTAACAAAGCCATTCAAATGAAAATGAGCTTCATGACTCATAATCAGATTTTCAATATAGTTGATTGCATTTCTGGCCGACTGCTGAAATTTAACAGCAAAATTTAGACGTTGGCGATGATCTCCAGGTTTTACACCCCTATTCCACTAGTCGCATCACATCAAGTGACGTTACTACTCATCTCCCTGGTAACTAGATCATTAAATCGAAACTTACAAAATAAATGCTCAATAAAGTCGTTCTGGCTGTTTTTTAAATCTTAGTATGCTGCTTTATAAATATTTCCTTGCGACTGCTATCACTCCAAATGACAATTTCTATCACTCGAAATTTTGGCGTGACAAATAAATAAAAAAAATTTCAAACTAATGAAGCCAACTAAGATTTAAAAAAAATTTATTGAGAGTTTTGCCAAAATTATTTAGTAAATTATGACTTTAAAATCTAGTAACCAGGAAGATCCATAGTCACGTCGCATGAAGTGATACGTCTAAGGGAATTGAGCTGTTAATCCTTGCACCAATTGCACCTTAATGGGAATAACAGTAAGTCATTTTTCTAAATGCGCCGTAGTGACGTACGAGACATTCCTAGCTGAGCAGAACGCCTTCTTTTAGATGTTTCTGGTGTTTCGTTAACACTTTGCTCTACACGTTCAATATTTTCCGCAGTGCGAATTAAACGTGGTCTACCGGTTTGAGGCAAATCTCCAAGCAACGAGTCATTGCTTCAGTACGCCTATTTTGATCCAAAAATAATAACAGGAGAGAAGAATTACCGGAACGCAATAGTGTAGAATATATGTGTTTTTGTATTAGTAACAAACAAATTTGTTCGGACGTAACGCCACACCATTCGCAATGATTTTATTTTAAGTTAATAATTTTATATTTTGTAAATTAACAAATTTTATATCCCTTTTGTGTTTTACTAACACAATTGTGTAGGTACCATGTCATAAATTACCATGTCATAAATTTATTTTTGGTTGTGTTTTGAACCAACTTACATATTTTTGTATTCCTTTCAAACTTTTTTGTTCGAAAAATAACACTAACTATACACACAATTGTGTTGGTTGCACTTCAAATCAAGTGCAATTTTTTATCAAAGACGTCATTGCATACTATGGTTTTATACTCACACATTTGTGTGGTTTGGACTTTAATAGAGTCATTTTTTCAGGCAAAGAAGAACTTTTTCGAGACGTTGAACCTCAAACTGCAAGTTCTGTTCAACAACCTGAACTGCACCTGTCGAACTTCGTTATGAACCTTCTCCACTTCAACGTGCACCTCTAGAAATACTATATTTCGTTGCATCTTTGGATGATAAACTTCTTGATTCATTTTTTTTTTTTTTTTTTTTTTTTTGTTTTTCAAATTAAAGCACGCAGGCTTATCATTTATTTTCAAAACGATTTTTTTACATATAATAATAATAATATACAAAATGAAAATAAATGAGTAGGGTAATCATCACCGATTTAACGGCAGTATTGATCTACCCTTTAACAAGAAAAATTTGAAAAAAAAGTTATGAATATTACAATAAAAATTTAACAAAAAAATATAAAAAATATAAACAATTGAAACTAAAATTAAAATTAAACTGCATCAGACTAAAACTCTAAATAAGAAATCGATATTAGGGTGCTCAAAAAGCCAAACTTTAAGTAAATTGAGAAATTATTTTGAATTTATTTGTTGCCGTATGCTAAGTGGAAGTTGGTTAAATAAGGAAGGAGCAGTTACCAAAAAATATTTTCTAAAATGTTCACTAAAAAAATGTGGAACAACAAATAAGAACTGATCATTGTTCCTAATGTTGTATCGCACATTTGATCTCAATAATCGGTGCCCACTTCGCAAATAAAATAAACGTAAAACCTTATAAACATATAGATGTTGTAATGGTAAAACTTTAAAACTCAAAAATAATGGCCATGCAGAAACCCGCGAAGACTTAAAACACATGATACGAATAGCATATTTCTGAACAATAATGAGAATTTTTAAAGTTGAATGATAGCAACCACCCCAACACGATAAAGCATATTCGAGCCTAGAGTTAATGCAGGCACAGTAGAATTTTAGCAATACCGATTTAGGAGCTACAGGATTTATTTCATTAAATGTTGTATTGTTTGTTGCGCCTGTACTTTGTTGATCAAATTTTTTATCCATTTGTTAATAATTTTTTGTGATTTGTGACAATTATGATATTGAATTTTCATTTGAATTTGTCAGTTAAATTTTTGTAAATATTTCTAGCTCAATATGGTTGCAAATTTAATTTAAAATCTTTTAGTTCAGTTTTTCTCGTAAATGTTATTCTTTTGGCGGCCGCTTCCGGTGCACCATTTCGGCCTGGAATAAAAAAGCTTATCTATGAAGTTTCATCCCGATCAGTCAAACCAGAGAAAGAAATCGTGTCTCTATATCGTTCACCGTTGACTGTAACATTCCGCCGATAATGGGTGGAAGAAGACAGTGATATCCTCTGGATGTAATGTTGCTTCGACAAAGGCGTGTGTATTATCTTCATTTCAAATTCAATAATTCTGTTTATCAAGCAAAAGTGAGCTTTGTCGCGGAACAAAATTTTGTTCGAAAAATCAATATCAACATCAATTTTTGCTTCAGATCAATTTCAACAATTTGCAAGCGTTGCTCTGGCGTGAGTTTATTCATTATGAAATGGCAAATAAAACTAATGACAAAGCAAATGCCAGCTGTCAAATCGGTTGTCACACAAAACAGTGTTGCCAACTTAAAGATGTCAACCGCATCTCTAAAAACACTCTTTACGTTACAGTAATAAAACTTATATTCTAATTTTTAAATCAATTTTTTACATAATACATGGTGGACCAAAAGTCACCATGGGGCTTAAAAATTTAATAACTTTTTCGTTCATATATATCTTTTTTTTTCAAATTATAAAATATACAAAATGGAAATTTTTTCACACTAATTATAGAAAATAATGTCACTTAAATGACCCCCGCCTTCAGTTTCACAATGCTGGGCTCGTTTTAGAGCATTTTCCATAACATCTTTCAAAATTTGTGGCTTTAGCGTTCGAATTTCACACCATACTGTACATGGGGTGCAATTGGCGTTGATGAAAACTGGCTCTTGGATTTTCAGAACCCCAGAACCTGCAGTTCTACTTATTAACAAAGCCATTCAAATGAAAATGAGCTTCATGACTCATAATCAGATTTTCAATATAGTTGATTGCATTTCTGGCCGACTGCTGAAATTTAACAGCAAAATTTAGACGTTGGCGATGATCTCCAGGTTTTACACCCCTATTCCACTAGTCGCATCACATCAAGTGACGTTACTACTCATCTCCCTGGTAACTAGATCATTAAATCGAAACTTACAAAATAAATGCTCAATAAAGTCGTTCTGGCTGTTTTTTAAATCTTAGTATGCTGCTTTATAAATATTTCCTTGCGACTGCTATCACTCCAAATGACAATTTCTATCACTCGAAATTTTGGCGTGACAAATAAATAAAAAAAATTTCAAACTAATGAAGCCAACTAAGATTTAAAAAAAATTTATTGAGAGTTTTGCCAAAATTATTTAGTAAATTATGACTTTAAAATCTAGTAACCAGGAAGATCCATAGTCACGTCGCATGAAGTGATACGTCTAAGGGAATTGAGCTGTTAATCCTTGCACCAATTGCACCTTAATGGGAATAACAGTAAGTCATTTTTCTAAATGCGCCGTAGTGACGTACGAGACATTCCTAGCTGAGCAGAACGCCTTCTTTTAGATGTTTCTGGTGTTTCGTTAACACTTTGCTCTACACGTTCAATATTTTCCGCAGTGCGAATTAAACGTGGTCTACCGGTTTGAGGCAAATCTCCAAGCAACGAGTCATTGCTTCAGTACGCCTATTTTGATCCAAAAATAATAACAGGAGAGAAGAATTACCGGAACGCAATAGTGTAGAATATATGTGTTTTTGTATTAGTAACAAACAAATTTGTTCGGACGTAACGCCACACCATTCGCAATGATTTTATTTTAAGTTAATAATTTTATATTTTGTAAATTAACAAATTTTATATCCCTTTTGTGTTTTACTAACACAATTGTGTAGGTACCATGTCATAAATTACCATGTCATAAATTTATTTTTGGTTGTGTTTTGAACCAACTTACATATTTTTGTATTCCTTTCAAACTTTTTTGTTCGAAAAATAACACTAACTATACACACAATTGTGTTGGTTGCACTTCAAATCAAGTGCAATTTTTTATCAAAGACGTCATTGCATACTATGGTTTTATACTCACACATTTGTGTGGTTTGGACTTTAATAGAGTCATTTTTTCAGTCAAATTCACTTTCCTCAAAATTTAGCATAATTTTGCTTTTGTCAAATTATGCTAAATTTTGAGGAAAGTGAATTTATTTTTTACGTGTCTTTTTATTGAACACGAAATGTTTTACAATTAATTTTTTTTATAAAATATAAAATTTGTTAATTTACAAAATATAAAATTATTAACCTAAAATAAAAACATTGCGAATGGTGTGGCGTTACGTCCGAACAAATTTGTTCCCCATCTAGATACCATGGGAAAATGTCACAAAACAGGAGTGGAAGCACCAAAAACTTGAACCGATCCCACCCGGTTCGATAAATTTTGGTGCCTATGGTCACAAAAACAACAAACATACATGCGTAACAAATGACAGCACACTAATTCAAAATTGTGTATTATACGTCGTATACGTATACATAAATTTGTGGTTTCGTCTCCCAATTCTCGATCAAAATAGGCGTTCAGAAGGCCAAATTATGACGATATGCTCTTTGCGTTAAAATAATTGGTCGCTGATTTAAATAATAAAATTCTATTATCCTGGTCCTTTCAGGTGTGAATCTCTCCATTATTTATTCTCCAGGTATAATTTATATAATCTGAAAAAAAAAATATAAAAACGAAGTTATTAAATTTTTAAATCACATTGTGACTTTTGGCCCACCCTGTATAATTATTCAGCCTAAAAGTTGATTTTAACTTGTACATATAATAAAATATTTTTTTATATAGTAAAACATTTAAACTTGCTTTGTGTTGGTTAATCCACTTTTATAGTCGTTTCATTAGAATTAAATAAACGGTCAAACTGCTTCGATAGTTTCTTAACCCTCGATAACTATTAACGTTTATGTCTACTTGTGTTCAATTATTTCGATAACTTGAATAAAACCGAACAGGTGTCAATACAAAAGTTTGTTACCCTTTATAAGTCGTTTAACATACCTAACGGATTAATGATGTTAAAGACATATCTCACCTTGTAAGAGTATAATAAATTGATTTTGGTTAATGATTAATGGTACTTCCATATGGCATTTTTCTAACAACGCCAGGTAACAAACTGCGATTATTTCAATGAACCTAATATTTATAGGTTAAATATTTCTTTGGATTGGCTCAACAATATCAATTTGATTGGTTTGGGTAACCCATTTCCATACTGCCATTTCCAATTCATGCTAATCTCCTGCATGTCGCTGTAATAAATCTCAATTTTATAAAATTATTTATTACTAATATATATAGAGAAACTTCTTGATTTGGAAATATTATATAAATTAATTATTCAAAATCGAGAAGAAACGAATCTGTCGGAAGTTTTTGTTATATATGAGCGTTGTGAATTTCTACTTAAAGCTATTTTATAATCAATCACTCGTTACTTAAGCGCACCATTATCATCGAGAGATGCTGTATAATTTTCTAACTGCTTATATTTTGTTTTTCGTATATAAATTCAAAATGAAAACAGAATCATTAATATAACTTAAGATTAAAAAGAAAAAAAAATTGAAAACTCCATTGTCTTTTGGCTCTTGGTAGGTACGTTGAAGCAACACGTACTCGTATACAATAAACGTGACGAGTCCATATTATCATCATCATCGACAGCAAGTCGTTTATATCTGCGCACCATATGCGCCACACACGAAATATATGATTAATTATTAATAATTTATTTGTATATTAATTGAAGACATTTAAATGGTTAAATTAGCAATTATAAATTGATTTTTTTTTTATTCATGATTTTTGGGTGGCTTCGACATTATAATGTACATTCGATTTTTTGCGGTAATAAATCGTTTTTATGTACTCGTACATTTGCCGTATTTAAATAATTTAATTGAATTATAGCTAGTTTTATTTTATTTGTTTGCCATTTCAAATTATTTTATTTATTGATTTTGATTGGAATTTTATTTATCGCATAGGAAGATTTTAAATCAATCATCTAGAAAATGATTCTTTAAACTTTTCTCTTTTAATGTTAAGCCCACGATTGGTGTACACGTATATCGATCTATAGAGGAATACCACCTACATGCATTTAAATTTTAGTGCATGCATAATATTACAATTAAATGTATCTTCTACCCAAATGAACTACCAACCTTTGTTAGAAATTCATATAATTTTATGGCTCAATTAAAAATTAAACAAATACCTAAAAATGGTCTGTTCGCCTTAACACTTTTACGAAGCTTGCGCATTTGAACTTTAAACGGTTGATAATTTATGGTTTTAGCTGAAATGACTTTTTAATTTTTTGCAATAAAAAATTATTTTACAAAATTTCTCTTGGAAATTTTTATGATTGCATCATTCGTGCCAACACACTTCGTGTCATTAATAATAATGAAATAATTTCCAAATATGTATCCAAATCCCCGTCACTATATGACAAAAAAAATATCGTCACTCATTTGAAACAGAAATTTGACATAATTCAGAATAATCTGTGTACTTTTAAAAAAAAACTATATTTCAACACGAACTTTATAAATTATTGTACTTATAGTTAATAATTGTGTGATTGACGTACAATGTGTTTTATTTTGATATTCTTAAATATACAAACAATTTTTCTAAATTAAAATCACAACATGAAACCCATCATCATCATTAAATAAAGTCAAAAAGAACAACAACCATAATAATTATAATCATACAAGAAACTGAAATGAATGAAGCATTCAAAACAACAATCCACCTCCACACAATTATCAAATTGTATAGAAGTTGTCGTTTAGAAAATGATTTCATATCCACATGAGAATTTAAAAAAATTGCTTTTTTATACTCATAGTCATCCAGTGTGCTTGCATTAACTATATATTTAAGTCTGTTAGCAGAGAGTATCAGTTAGATTTCGTAATCAAATTTATTTTTATATGTGCAAGAACGGAAACTGTTTCCAATTTACATCTACAAGTTTTCGACTTATTATGCGTGGTTTATAAATAAAACTGAGGCATTGTATAGTTTTGAGATTCGAACGATTGACTTTGAAGACATGATTTTTCAAAAAAAATTTGAGACGATTTACAATTGATTGGTTGGCGTTGAATTTAATGTCAAACTCATTTATAATCATCCATTTTCACAATTATAGAGATGACCCTGTCCAACAACAACATGACTCTTGCTCTCACGATAATTTTTTTAAGACATCTTGGTTAACTATGTATGTAAATAGCGCAGGAGTGGGAATACCATCAGCCACAATAGAAAACCACGAAAGTTTATACTTCAAATGCAACGGCCACCACTTGATTTTAACAGCAGCCATAAAAATTATTTTGCTGTCAGCAACTGTGATAAGGCTTCGATTCCCTGATCCTTCATAAAATCAAAGTTTGCTATATAATTTGGTACACGCAGTGAAATTTTTTTAAATCTTAGTATGCTGCTCTTTGAATATTTACTATGCGATAAATAAATAAAAAAATTTCAAACTAGGCAGCCATCTTAGATTTTAAAAAAATTCAATGCGTATTTTGTACAAAATTATTTAGCAAATTTTGATTTTATAATCTAGACAAAAAAAATCATAGTCACGTCGCATAAAGTGATGCGGCTAAGAGAATAGAGGCCTAAAATTTACAGCATTTACAATTATTCTCAATAAGGGCACTGGCTAACCAACAAAATACACAAAAATGTGGTGACCATTACAAAATTGTATGTGGCAGTAAATTATTAACCCACTCTGAACCAATAGATTTTTATTTTCTCCTTAACGATATATGCAGGGAGTCCTGTTGCACTATTCTGGTAATTCCCCAGGAATAAATTTATACGCAATTTATATTTAAAAAAAAAAAATTCTGGCATACTGATTGTGGTCTTTTTCATTCGAATCAATATACGACGTGACATAATTCAGCCAAATTATATAATTACCACCCAGGTTCTGTGAAAACAAATGTATGGGATGGGGGTCAATTACCGTGTAGACGTATTTAAGATCTAAGTATGATGCTTTTAAGTAAAAAAAAAAAATTATAAAATTTAGTTTTTCTTTATACGTTTATTTTTAATCAATTTTAATGTACCATGATCTCCCCTACAATCACCCAATACAAAGTTTGGCTCAGAAATAAAAGTGCTACATGGAGTTACAAAAAACATTCAAAATGTCTTTGAATTTTTTTCTCCTTTCTAAAATGTATATTTTTTAAATGATCTTTAGTTGCCTTTCTTCAGGAAAAAAATTACAGTTGATTCGTTGAATAATAATACGAATGTATTTTTTTTTATCTTTATGGCGAATATACTCGACATTATGCGAGAAATTTTTGTTTCGTTCTAACGAGTATACTCGACATAATCAGTTAAAGAGTTAAGTATGCCTTTGATTATTTCAATTCTTGATTATTCTTCCCTTATCTGTTGAGCTGCTGTTTGTATTTGTTATATTAGTTCTTCTTTTTTTCAATTTCTTTGCAGTATACGAGCTCCTTTATCGTTCCCCAGCCACAAAAATCTAATACAGTTAGATCGGGGGCTTTGAATTAGATCATGTCTTCCAATCCAAGTGTTCGGATAATTTGGTCTATCGGTAATAGGATGGTATGGATGAAAATTCTCCTAGTGCAATACTTGATGAATTCGATAGCGAGAGATGTTCAAATTTAAAGCAAGCCTCTTTATGGTAAAAAAAGGTTTGCTGTTACAGTAACATTACAAATTATTTCTTCGTCGACATCCAAATGAATTGGGGAGACTGTAAAAGGCTCTGCCCGCGTATTTAATGTTGTTACAATATCTCGCAGCCTTCTATGAATATTTGTAAATACTGTTGCGTCAGGAACGCGACGCATTGGAAATTGGCGTTGATATTCATTGCGAGCTCGTAATGCATTATGATTGCAAAAAACCGTCATCAAATGGACATCAATGTAATCCTAACCTGTGAACTGTGCTATCACAATATTAATTTTCTTAAATTATTTAGAATTTTTGATTCACAACACTGACACAACAGAAGACAATTTCTCAAAACTAGTAAAAATGTTTAATTTTTGTTTTTTCGACATTTGAACAAATAATCATCGCCTATTATTTTTCTGATCTAGAAAAACTGTTAGAATATTAACACTACAACATAAATAAATGGTATACGTAGAAACCATAGTTTCTACGTGCCTGAGCACGTGGTTACAAATAATGTATTGGGGGATTGTAGGGAAATGAGATCATGGCGAATTTAAATTAAGTAAAAAAAAGTGGGAAGTTACAATTTAATATTTGTGTGTTCTTTTTTTCAGAAGTAAATTTTTTAAACACTCTGTATAACTAAAGGTTGACCGTGTATCATTTTACCGTGTTTTTACCGTGTATCATGGAGTCACCCTTTAAAGGGTTAACGTCCTAAACACGGACACCCTGTACATGAACGATGTTTCATCTATTAGTTTTGTTTAATGAAAAAAAAACACAATATAGTTTGGAAATTCAAAATTGTTTATTGAAAATGAAAGTTGGTTCTATGCCATTTATGAATGCAATATGACATCGTTCACTTGACCACCACGGCGATATGTGCTGTTATATAATTTTTACTTACGTTACTATCCTCTATAATTCACAAGACCCCAAAGAAACCTTTAAATTATCAACACATTTTAATGCTGTTGCAATGGACGACTTGGTTTTCGGTGCGACCTCCTCTACATCACAGTTTTTGGACGCAGCAGAGCAAAAATTACTTAAAATTTTTCAATAAGATTTATTTCCCGTGACTTAGCCGGTAATTCCAGCTGCGTTTTTTTTTTAAACAATCGAGTAGAGTTCGCGATAGCTATTTTCAAATTTGTCGAATTTAAAATTAAATTTTTTTTTTTTTTAAATTAAATAATTTAGATTTAATAGAAATCTATGTATAACCAAAAAAATCCTTCATAAAATTTGTATGGTTTTCTTGTAATATCGTTGTTCTGTATAGTTCTGAACCACTCCGTTATTATACAGAACTATGCAGAACAACGATATTACAAGAAAACCATACAACTTTTATGCAGGATTTTTTTGGTTATACTTAGATTTCTATTAAATCTAAATCGTTTAATTTAAAAAAAAAATAAATTTTCAATTTTAAATTGGAAAAAATTTGAAAATATCTATCGCGAACTCTACTCGATTGTTTTAAAAAAAAAACGCAGCTATTGATATAATCGGTTGCATTAAATTCATCGTCCACAATCTCTCCCTTTTAAAGTTGAAGTTCATTAATGTTGGTTTCTGCAAACGGTTAATTTATGGTGGCCTCTGGAGTGAGAAATCCGCAGGCTGTAAAACATTATTTAATTGCTCCTTTTTTGATTATTTTTATGGGTTATAAAGGAACCCTATTGCTTCTAAAATGTTTATGTTTTTAGCCATTCAGATCAATCAACCCATCCGAATTTCTGGCCAAAAGTCAACATTGTAGTTTAAAATTCTGAAAAACTTAATCTAGAACTTTTTAAATATAAAAACATATTTGTAAAGAAAGGAATAGCTCTGCGACCTCCCAATTTTTGGAAAAGCTTAAGTATGAAGGTTCATCCCGATCAGTTAATCCGCCTGGACAGAGATTGAATTTTTTGTTGAAAAAAAGTTTCAAACTTGTAATTTCCGTTAAAATTTTGGAAAACTGATGTTGACCGATATTGTTGCAAATTAATTTAGAATATGTTAGTTTATCGTCGTATTTCTCATAAATGATATTCTTTTCCAAATATTAGTAAAATATCTCCTTTGGAAGCAGCCAATTCCGGTGGACCGATTTCAGCCAAAAATTCACTTGGACCTCTCAAATTATGGAAAACACTTAAGTTTGAAATTTCCTTTTGAACAAACAATCTATCTGGGCTGTACAGAGACCAAATTTTTCAGATTTTTGGTAAAAGTCGTCGTTTCCATTTAAATTTTGGAAAACTTTCAGCTTATAGTGGCTGCTATGAAAGATGCTACTTCCGGTGGAAGAAAGCTTCTATCGAAGATGCTACTGTGGTCAAAAATCACCAATGTCTCCTTATTTATGGAAAATGCTTTTCATCTTTATCAGTAAATCCGTTTAAAGCTAAGTATCTAGCTCGCGCTAAGATACATTTTAACGCGGTCTCCACAAGTCTCCATTACAGATAAATTAGTAAGCTAAAAAGTTTATGTAGAGATAATTTTTGACCTTTGTTTTATTTATCCTACAACAAACAAAAATATAGTTCAAAACTATTTTCATAGTCTAAAAAATTAGTTTGTTCATCCATTAAAAAAAAAAATAAATTTCCACGTTTTTCTGTCACAATTTTTCTAAATTTTATTGTTCTAGGGCAGATAAATTGCCGCAAAAACATTTGTAGAATTTTCACTAGTGTAGTCTATATGTGAATGAGACAACTACAAACTTTTCACGTCAGCTGCTGAGCTAAATATTTTTTTTTGTTATTTCGCTAGCTAAATTTTACGTCAAATTTGCAGTGATCACACAGATATTTAGTCTACACAGGACGACATCCATACAGATTTTTTAAATGGGGTAAATGACTTCGGCGATATACTGAAAATTTTGAGGTTACCACTTTTCATCCAGTTTATGTCCAAAATCGTCATTGCCGCTTTAATTTTGTAAAATTATTGTGAACCGATATCGTCTTAGTCGTTTTTCTCGTAAATGACACAGTTTCCAAAATATTTGCAGAAAACGAAAGAGTTACTACGTAACCTGCTATATATATCCGGTTGACCGATTTCGGCCAAAATTCATTGAGTTGTAATTTGTGGAAAAAATCCTAATTATGACGTTTCATCCCGATCAATCAGTCAGAGTCTGGACTGTACAAAGGCGGAATTTTTGTTCAAAATCATGCAAATTTAGTTTCTAATCGTTTATAGTGCTTCTTCGCGTAAATGATATACTTTTCAAAATATTTGTAAACAACCAAAAAGCTTCTATGGAAGCAGTCACCAGTGGACCGAAATCGGACAAAAATTACTTGGATCTCAAAATTTATGGAAAAAGCTTAAATATGAAGTTACACTCCGATCAGTCAACCCGCCTGGGCTGGCGCTACAGCCAGACGTTTAGTTTGCACTCAGAGATTTTTTAAACTACTTACTCGATGTCAAAATTTTTCATGTTTACTATTTTTTATTTTACATAAATTAGATATTTTTTATTTTACGTACAAATATATAAAACGAACTCAAATTAAATTATGAGCCATTTTCATTAATTTTTTGTGACAAATTAACAACAATTTTTTGTGACACTGTTTGGTGGTTGACATATTTCGGTTACACCACGGATGGTGGTTTAGTTATTTAGGTTGTATATATATATATGTAAACTAATTATGAAATTTAGATATCCTTGAAAAAAATCTGTTGTGTTTATTCCTATTGTTAGAGAAAATATTCTTTAGTTTACAAATCCATTTATTTTTCATTTGCCACTTTAACAATACTCCCAAAACTTATGACCTAATTAGCAAACTCTGTAAAGAAACTCGGTGTGCAAATAACATCACATTAACACTGCAGCTATTCATAGATACTTGTACCATTTAAAAACCATCGGATTTGTATCAACCAAGCTTGGGACACAAAAAGAAGATATAGTAAACTACTAAACATTGACCAGCGGAACCTCTATGAAGTTAGAAAAATAGTCACCTAATTCAGTTCAAAAGTAGCAAAACCATCCACTCCTTTTGAATCGTCAGTACGTAATGTACTTTTCAAAGTATTCATCTAACTGTATATGAAATGTCGATAATGCAAGTAATCGCTATTTACATTGGTTGGTGATAGTGATTGCAAACCCAGTTTTCGATTAACCGATTAATCGTTTCGTTTTCAATCACCGAAAACCCGGTTTTATTTGAAAAAAAACGGGTTTGAAATATTTTCCTATATTTTTATAAGAGATGACTCTGTATGCACTTTCGGCTTATTTTGATCGATCTTCGTCCAGTATTTATTTCGATATTTGTACAAATTATACTTTTTTGTTGGCATTTCTACATTTGTTTGACATTTCTACATTTCTGTCATTCATTGATTTTTGAATCAAAATAATTTAATCGTAACAGTTTAAAAATACTGAATATAAAACATGGAAAATAAATTATTTGAAGAATATAGAAAAGACAAGAATGATGAGTACACGATATGGGCTCATGTTCTATGAGAAAAAACTGGAAGTTGTGCTAAATGCAAGAAATTTGGGAAAAAATTTAAATGTTGCGGTGGATCTACTAGTGCGCTTCCTTTCCATTTACCGCTCTCCACAATTATAAATGTAGCAAAACGGAAGATAAGTGCTCCATTTACAACAAATTTCTCTGATTCAAGTTCATCCAACGAAATTACAGAATTCTTTGGTGAAAATAAACAAGATTTTTCGTTGTCTGTTATTTTATGGCTAATTGCAAGAGATGGTATACCATTTTCTGTGTTTTGCACCTCAAATGATCTCAGGGTATTGCTTATGGCCAAAGGATTCATGTGCAATCAAATACCAAAATCACCCAACACCATAAAAAAATTGTAATGGATTTATGCTGGAAAAATTCAATAGGAAACTAAATCCGAATTGTTTAACAAGAAATGAATGAAATTAGATTTAGTTTAACTTTTGATGAGTGGAATTCTATAAGAAACCGTCGATTCTTGATTTACTGTCAGTTTATCGTGAACAGTTTATCGTGAGAAATTTATCGTAGAACAATTTATCGTAGAACAATTTATCGCGGAAACAATTTGTCGTGGAATCAATTTATCGTGGAACAATTTATCGTATAACAGTTTATCGTGGGCAATTTATCGTATAACAGTTTATCGTGGACAATTTATCGTATAACAGTTTGGAACAGCTTTAGTATCGCAGTCAAATTTTTTTGACAGTCTGAGCGACGGTAGCGCCACTTTGACCAAGAGCGGAATTGTTTATAACTAAAAATGTGCCTTTGCTTAGCATTTTGGTCCTAGAGCAATCTATTGGAATAAAAACGAACTAAAATTTTAAAAAAATACGTTAAAACGTACTAAAAAAAATGTAATAAAAAAATATTGAATCTCATTTAAAAATAAATGAAATTTAATATTTTTTTATGGATATATTAAATTGAGAGTGGGAGTCGCACTGCGTGCCGCACGTAGGAGCAGATTATATAGAATCTATTAATGACACCTACGCTCCTCCCCGTAGCCGTGCAGGGCTCTTTAGATTTTAATTTCGGGTGGCGTAGGAGCCGGGATCTTTAATCGGTTAAGAAACTACCGAGTTCCGTCCCACATGGCCATATTCCAGAACTTCTTTAAAAAATCATTCAATAATCCCCTTTCCATCCAACATACCCAATCCCATCATAATCGGTTAAGAAACTACCGAGTTCCGTCCCACATGGCAATATTTCAGAACTTCTTCCAAAAATCATTCAATAATCTCATTTCCATCCAACATACCCAATCCCATCATAATCGGTTAAGAAACTACCGAGTTCCGTCCCACATGGCAATATTCCAGAACTTCTTCCAAAAATCATTCAATAATCCCATTTCCACCTAACATACCCAATCCCATCATAATCGGTTAAGAAACTACCGAGCTCCATCCCACATGGCCATATTCCAGAACTTCTTCCAAAAATCATCCAATAATCCCATTTCCATCCAACATACGAAATCCCATCATAATCGGTTAAGAAACTACCGAGTACCGTCCCACATGGCCATATTCCAGAACTTCTTCCCAAAATCATTCCATAATCCCATTTCCATCCAACATACCAAATCCCATCATAATCAGTTAAGAAACTACCGAGTTCCGTCCCACATGGCAATATTCCAGAACTTCTTCCAAAAATCATTAAAGAATCCCACTAATTTTTTGATACCACGCATAAAACCTTTCTACGATAAATTGTCCACGAAAACTGTTCTACGATAAACTGTCCCACGATAAATTGTGTCCACGGTAAATTGTGTCCACGATAAACTGTTCTACGATTAAATGTTCACGTTAAATTGAAACACGATAAATTGTTTACGATAAAGAGACCGTCACCCTTCAAATATAAAGGCACATTTCAATGAAAAAATAGGGAATTTATGCTTGGTTCGTATTCACGGCAGGTAGTACTCCCGCCGTAAAGTGTACCGAGCTAATTAAAAATAAATTAAACGATTTCTGATGTAAGTTCAACCACCGATGGAGTATCAGTAATGTAAAGATTGAGCCAGAACATCAGCTTTACCTTGCTCATGGCAATCAGCTAGCAGTGCTTGACGTGCTTTATATGAATAGAAATTCTGAATTGGGTGTCATTGTCGTTGACGAATTATCCGAAACTTTGACTAAGTATCCTGCCAAGAAACTGTAGATTCCGGACACGAATGCGAGGATGATATAAATCCCGGTGCAGACAACTTTGAAATTTCACATAACCATAATTTAGATTCAGAATTATCCGACCAATTTGAACATAATCCTATTATACATCCCCTGATAACAAAAATTCGTAAAGTTGTAAACATTTTTAGAGCTTCTCCAACAAGAAATACCACGTTGCAAAAATATGTAAAACTAAACTATGAGAAAGAATTGGAATTATTTACAAAGTAAAGTCTAGTAGTCTACAGATGGCGATCGTAGAACTAAACCTCACCGATTATTCATTTTGTGAAAATGTTTGAATATTATTGGTGCAGATTATTAAAGATTTTGAGCCGAGATGCACCTCTTCTTACTGCGAACGCTCCTATTACCTTCATGTTATCAAGACTGCAGAATATAAATAGTATTCTTTCAAATGAAATGAAATCGAATTTTTAATTAATGAAAGGCGAACGGATCCATCACCCGTTCTTCTGTATTTACATACTGGTTTCTGCGAAGTCAATATCGCAAGTTCCAAATGAAATAGAAAACGCTTATATCTGTGATTTACAAATTATTGACAAGATTAACAGATTCAGGAAGAGACATACAACCCCCACATAACCATTATGGAAGCTATCTTAGAAGTACTGTCGGACGACAGCCAACAACAAATTCAACTAACTATAAAACAGATGATACGAAATGCAATTGAATAAGGAGTTCCGCCGTCTCTCTTAATTAAAAGAGATTCTTTAAATTTCTTGACCGTTATATGTAGAGATCTAACACAGTTCGAAGATACCAGTACCAGAGGAGTAAGTTTTGAATTTATTTATAAATTCTTATTGACAATTCCGCCAACCAGCGTAGAAGCTAAAAGAGCTTTTTCTTCTTTAGGAAAAATCTGTACTAAAATTAGGTCACGACTTGCTGATGACACAATTGATAGTCTCTGCTTTTTAAGAGCCTATTTTAGCAAAAAGTAAAGTTATTAGTTGTTACTGAATTTTTGTGTTAAAATCTGATACATATAATTTATGAATTTGTTTATTTTATTACGAATAGTTTTAATTAAAAATAAAATTTTTCGCAAGTTGCAAGGATATTTTGCATATTTATTTATTGATATGAAATAAACCGGTTGTTAACCGGTTTTCAAATTTAGGACCGATTTTGGATGTAGAGTCCGGATTTTTAGGTAAAAAATTATATTTTTTTAAGACGCAAAAGTCAAAATTGGTATTATATCTGGGGGTTTCGGAACGAATGAAAGCGGATTAGCCCTATCTGTTTGCACATATTTTTACATATTCTGATATAAATACATATTTTCGTTTTTAATAGATATTTTTTATTTTTTTCTACAATTCAACAAATTTATTCGAAAAAAACTTTTTTTCGAAATTTATTCGAAAAACGCGCTTCCATACTAAAAAAATATTAGGTACTAGTTCTATTTTTCGGTGTTAGTTTTGTTTTTCATTTTCTCTCTCTCTCTAACTAAATTCAATTTAGTTTGATAGCTGATCTTGCATGAACAACGATTCCTATGTTTTTAATTATCGGTATTTATTAAACCATATTTTGAACTACAAATTGATAGTTTGCCGAAAAACAAACAACGTTTAAGCGTTAAATTACATGTGATAGTGAATGAATATAAGTATGTTTAAAACCGATGGATCGGTATGATTTTGCAAATACTGTGAAAAAGCAATCACTGTGCAACAAAAATCGCAATTGCACCAACATTTAAACAGTGCGAAACACCGCGAACAAGAAAAACGTCGTGCGGATAAAATCTCCCAATCACTACTTCCACATTCTTTGGCAATACCTAATACGTCGAAATATAAAGAAGAGTTATAAGGCCTCGCCTTTGTAGCTGCTGATATACCACTAACAAAACTTGGTAATCGTCGCTTAAAATCATTGTTGGAAAAAATACACAACTGAAACCGTTCCGGATGGATCTACGATAAGAAAAAAATTCGTGAAACAGCTTTACGAAATAGAAATGGATATAACTAAAGAACGAGTTCAAAACAAATTCGTTTGGATTTCTAAGATCCGAATATTTCCAAAAGAAAATTTATTTTAAATGTGACCGAATTGGGGAAAAAAACCATTCGACCATTTCGATATTATTTGAATCAGTAAAATTATTAGGAGACAATTTTGAAAGAGATCGAATTTTATTATTTATTTCAGATGCAGCGCCGTATATGGTAAAGGCAGCGCAAGCTATTATTTTGTTTTATCCTAAATTAATTCATATAACGTGTATTGTTTACGGGTTTCACAGAAAACAGTTGCAGAGATCATTCGATCCCCCTTTAGTGACATCAATCGTTTGATATCAAGTGTAAAAAATATTTTTCTAAAAGCGTCATGGTGAATACAGATTTTCAAGACTACGGAACCAAATTTAAATCTACCACCTCAAACGATTATAACCCGATGTGGAAGTTAGTTGATTGCCGTGAAGTACTACAGCAATAGTTTAGATAAATTGTTAAAAATAATCAACTTATTAGATGAAGAAGAATAAACCAGCATTAAAGTTGCAAAGGACTAAATTTAATATCAGAAACGATCTAGCATTTATTACGGCTAATTATATTCGTTTTGCAGATACGATAGAAGTCTTGGAATCTTCTAATAAATCATAAATCTGATAGACTCCCCAATTGGAAAAACAATTTTGCTTAAACTAAATAATGTTTTGGAGCAAAATACTGTACTGAAAGTGGTTCAAATTTTGACCACATACTATATTTATTTTAGTAACATATATTTTGGTTTTAGCAACATATTTTTTAATTTTAATAACATATTTTAGGTACATATTTTCGATTCCTGACTAGTGGTTTGTAATAAAATCAATTGAAAAATGAATTTTAATCTAAAATTTAGAATATTCGCTAAAATAAATTTGAATTAATAATGTTTGGCGAAGTAACAACAAAAAGTATTATAACTAGTTATAATCCTTTTGACCACAAAAATTGCTAAAATTTAATGTTACCCATAAGTAAACAAAACTACTTTAACCCTTTCAACACTGTAGGGACATATCGTCCCAAAGAAGTTCTGTCAACATCATACTAAAAATATATTTGAAAACTTCGCATTGTAAGCATCTACAATTTTTTAGTATTTATCAGAACTTCTTTAGGACCATATGTCCCTACAGGGCTGAAAGCTATTTTTTGATTTTTTGTATTACTTATTTGACGACATTATAAAAAAATCGTGTTGAAAGGGTTAACACAAGAAAGTATCTCAGTTAGACTTACCAACCATTGTAAAGTTAATCTTAGTAGTGATTCGGATTAACTGAAATTAAGAATTTAATTCATAAAATTATATAATTAATATTAATTTATATATGTACTTATCTTTTTGAATAACTGTGCGATGCATTGTGTAAACTCAGAACTTGTTATTGAAGCTGTCATACGCACAAAGAGTGCGGTTAATATTGTAATTAGCTACATCGTATTAGTACTTTATTTTATAGTATTGATAGTACCTTTTTATACATTTAAGTTTGCTACAACCTACGTTAATTATAAAAGCATTACAGAGGTTAACGTATAATTGGTAAAAATTGTTAAATTCAATTCTATTTTCTTTAATCTGGCGAACAGCAAAGGCTGGCTAATAAAATAATAAATAAATCTATAAGTGTAAAAGTTCGTGTGCTTTTAAGATCACTAAACTTAATAAAATTAAATTAAATACAAAATTCAACCCGTGCTCGCACTTGTTTTTTTTTTGGTTCTACAACCCATCAACCGGTCATCTACAGCATTTAAGCTTTTCATCTGTGACTATCCTTAGTTTCATCCCCAATTTTCCTACTTTATCCACACGTTCATTATTACAAACACGGAATGGGATAAAGATTAATTATAAACAATGATACACGCTCGACAAACATCCTTAGTTACATAATTAATGCCATTAACTTAAAAAACTTTTATTTTAATTTTCTTTGTACAAAATTCAGTTTTTCTTAAAGATAAAATATTAACAGAGAAACGATATGCATATTCTAATCATGTCAAACTGAAACCGAACACAAAATTAAAAATTAAATTAAAATATTACTTCATAAAAGAAACGTTTAAAAGTAAATTGAAAATTTACGTCTTTTTTATTCTAAATATCTTCACGATTAGTTAGAGTTAATCATGTTAACTTGAGGAATTTTAGTTTATGAAATGCAAATTAACTAACTAACTCTATACATTTTTAAACATGTAAGGAACGCATTCTACTCGTATATTTTTATACCTGGAAAGTTTCTTTTATGTCAAATTTGTAATACATGACATTTTCAAACAATGGCTTTTTTCTTCTAAATTTAATTTTTATTCTAATTTTCTTCGTGTCGTATAATTTAGAAGTAAAAATATAAACGTAAGCAGAGATATTATATTGTCTAATCGTGATGTGATAATGTTTAAATAACCGCACATTTGATGAAGAGCTTCATGCCTCCTCTTCACTACATCTAATAGTTTTATAAATACGTGCGCGTAGCACAGCTGGATTGAAAATTTCTGTCAACATACATAAATTTAAAATAAAGTATTTAATTAAAAAAAAAAGTTAATTAAACGTAATCCAATTTAAAAGCAAAATATGCAAATATTGAATTTCAACAATTTGTGTACTTAAAAGATATTAAAATTCCACCGTAGTACTTATCTTATACACATAATATGTATGTATATGACACCTTCTTGTGTGGGTTCCAAACAGCAACAAACAATTTTAATTGATTTTAACCGACCGTTACCGTGACAATATAATTCTCAATATTTTATAATTCCGCGATATTCCGTTTAATATTAAAAAAAAAAAATCAAAATCGATATCATTCGATTATCTATATATGTATAAGAAAAATGTAAAGGTAAGTATAAGAAAAATGCCACACATGATGTGTGGTTGCGCTCTCTGCGCGCGAAATGAAAGTTGTATTTTTCATAAAATCTTAAAATAAAAAATGAAATTTATAATTGTCTTATTTCTCTCAATTTCGTATGTGCACATTTATCTTTGGTAACATGTTATTTTTTTTTATTTATATGTTGCATCTGCATAAATATACATAAAATTATTTATCTCGAACACCTTGCACTTAATTCAGCTGTTTTATTTACATTTTTATATTTCATTTTATAATCATTAAATCTTAATATTGTGATTTTTATTATATAATTTTTTCTAATATTTAATTAAAATGTTTTTTTTCTACTTTATGATTGAAATGTTAGAGATTGTTGTTATATGATTTATTTTTATGACATATGATCGATAATTTATTATAGTGACGTACGTAAGTTTTGAGTTTACCCATAAATTTGTCGGTTCGTGATGAAGTTTAACATTTAAACGTTATGACATAATTAGCAAATCAACATTTTTTCGGCTGTCGTCTTCTAAATTAAATAAAAATTACACAATAGGCAATCGAAATTTGTTTGTTTAGCATGGACTTCCATTTCTGTACTATATTCGAACATCGCTGGAATTCTTTTCAATAAAGTGACGAAATAAGGTGAATGAACTTGCCTTGTTTGTTGAATTTACTGACAAGTTCAGTTGGATTTATACGTTTATAAATTTAAAAACAGCAAGATTCGAGAATTTCATAAAACTCAATGTTCTAGGTACTTCACCGTGCTCTATAGACAGATAGTGAAGTGAAGAAGACATGCAAATTTTGAACAATGAGTACCAAACCTCGAGACGAAGGGAAATCTGGTTTCTCAAAAATTTATATAGCAAAAAACAAGATGCGGATAGAGCAAACTATGCCGAAGTATGTAGGTACGTGAACTCGAAAGGCATGTTTCCGTAAGGAAAATTCAAATATACCTGTGGTCCGCACTTCCAGTAATCTGGTGGAAAAAGTAAGCCACGAAAGGAAAATTCAAAATTGATGGGTGTACAATACGGGGGAAAATAGCCCCCACCAAATATTTTAATTTCCTAGACTAAGGACTTGTTGCTCTGAAAGTCCTAATAGTTAAACCACTTAAACCTCTTCTATAAGTGCAGCCGATGTGTACGATATACGCAGAGAACAAGTATAAAATTGGTCATATTTGATGCCCTTAAAAGCTAGTCACCAACGACCAAACTAAAGTACTGCCTGGAAAGAACCGCGATTCCGAATGAAGATATCGGATAACTCACACTTTTAGTTGATATGCTCATACTGGTGGATACGTAGGCCCATCCGTATTGATGCATGTCATTGCCATAAAAAACGCTGCCTTTCTCTGATATAATTTGAAAGATTTTAAAAAACTAACAATAGATCGATTTGCTGGTTATTTGCCAAATTCATAAGAATACTAAGCTTTCTTTACATAAACAATATAGTATACATGTAAAGAGGAAACCTCGCCATATCTAAATTGGAACATTCAGTTAAAATAAAATGGTTTGAGCACCTCTGACACAGTTCGAAACTTATCCAAACATTACTCAATTAACTTGTATCAGATTTGTTCTGAAACGTCAAAAATCTTAGAGTTCAACACGTGGACGGCGCTAGTGTATAATGACTCTATCCTAATTGAATTATAACATTACCATACAAAGGGTTCGGCACCTCTGGTTGAATTCGAAAATTGTTAGGAATCTCAATGTGAATTGGATTACGGAGTTTTTTATACGACGCTAGTTTATAATTTATTAAAATAAAACATTTTAGGCATCTCTTTTCGAAAGTTAATTCTTACTCAGTAGACTTGTCTCTTAATTGCCCTTATCACACAAATCTCACAGAGTTGTCTAGACATATAGACGATAATAAAATATGGAAATAGGAAACCAAAGCTGAATTGATTCTTGTCATTACCATAAACTTCTCTGATAAAATTCGAGGAATGGTCAGAAACCCTCCAGGAATTGAATTGTCAGATATTTACTAAATATACATTTGCATTTCCCAGTTACGCATGGATGCTATTATTTATTCACTACATGGCTTTAGTGGCATATATCTCACGATGTATTTGTAGCAGTGGGCCAAACTTATACTAGATTTCACAATTTTGCCTCGATAAAGGCGAAAACGCAAGTCAGGCGGCTGAAATTGAGAATGTTGTCTATGGTCCGATACTTTCACAGTCAATCACGTGCAATTTTTATTTCGTTGATTCCGCTCCATTAATTTCGATATCAAAAATGTACCACGCATTGGAAGGCCTATCGTCGAAAATGTCACTAAAATCCTGGAAATTATCGAAGTAGGGCCGGCATGCAAGCTGTCGTAGCATAGCTCAGGAGCTGAAGATCGAACACAAAACAGTTTTAAGCCGTTTGCATACGGCCGCCTTCAGAAAGAACCTCGATGAGTTGACTCAAAAAATCTTGATGGACAGAGCTTTCATTTGTGAATCCTTGGCGAAACGGAACGAAATCGAACCATTTCTGAAGCGGACGGTGACTAGCGACAGAAATGGGTCACATACGACAATATAAAAGGAAACGATCATGGTCGAAGGGCGGTGATGCGGCCCAAACGGTGGCCAAACCAGGATTGACAGCTAGAAAGGTTAAACTGTGTGTTTGATGGAATTGGGAGGGAATCATCTACTTTGAGCTACTGCCCAACGCACAATTTGGACCTCTATTGCCAGCAATTGGATCAACTGAAGGCGGCAATCGACTGAAGGCGGCAATCGACTAGAAGCGGCCAGAATTAGCCAATGCGGTGGCGTCAACCATGACAACACACGATTATGGTGACCTGCCGGAAGCTCCTGGAGCTTGGTTGGGAGGTTAATATGCATCCATCTTATAGTCCGGGCCTAGTACCAAACGATTTTCATCTTTTTTTGTCCATGGCAAACGCGGTGGCGTAAAAATGGCCGAAAGAAATACTTGTGAAAACTAGGTTCTGGTTTTTTGCTTATAGGGTCAAGACATTTTGAGAATGTATTTGAGCTAAAACAAATGATGGTAAACGTGTTAAATAAAACTTCGAAATAAACATAAAAATAATGGATTTATATTTCCCCAACCTAATATATAGAAAGTGTCTATGGGTAGAAAACTCTTAAATTTTTGTTGCATAAGCAAATGCAAACAAGTTTGTGGATATTTTAAATTTTCTCAGAAATAACCAGTCCCATTTTTGGAGGAAGTACCAATTTAAACTTACCAATTTTTCATTTATAGTGGCATATCTACTTATGAAACTCTTAAATTCCAGGAATACAAAAAGATTTTACTGAGCTTATGTGTTTCAGCAATTTTTGTTAGAAAATGAAGCAAATCAAGTTTTGCTAATCCCCTGATACTGATTGAAAGCGAATTCAATCGAGTAAGTTATGAAATAGTTTTACTCACAGTTTAACTACCCGTTAAAAAATTTCCCACCTTAAAAGTTACCCTCTAAAATCGCTAAAAGAATTCAGTGCAATTTCAAAAAGCGTTCCAAACGTTCCAACAAAGGAGGCAAAACAAGATATTTGGTGGTCAACATCTCCATAATACGGGAAATTTTAAAACATATTTACATATATTTAACACCAAAACTCACTTCGCTTTTGAGAGTACTGACTCAAATTTCATTAATTTGTTTTAGCGCTTTCAGAGGACGGCAACATCTCGTCGGTAAACTTACGACATAACTCACTTCTAAGAATAGTTCAATTTTCAATGTTAATCCTCAATGTCGACTTTTCGTCTGTCCCCGAATCGTTTTTAATATCGAAAAAATTCTTTACACATTGCCTTTCGTGGCTGGGAGACACAAAACAAATTAATTAAATTTTTTGGATATTGGCGAAAAACCTTACTTTAAATTTTGGTTCAGTACAAAAATTGTTCACGTTATCACACTTTCTCGTATTTTCCACTCGACAAGCTTTCGAATTAATTACCCATCATAGTTTAGTATTTTCTACATCAAAATTTAAGTGATATGTATAAAAAAATGTTTGTGTTCATTAATAAACTTGATTTAGAAGTATTTAGAAGCAAGCAGTTTTTCTTCCGCTTACGTAGTAAGAGATTTTTGCACGTTTACCATTCGTTATATCGCCGAACTAATCTATTTGTTGGGCTGAGAGTAAAAAATTTCATGATAGCAATTATTATTGTTGCGAGAGAGAGAGAGAGAGAGAGAGAGAGAGACTGAACCGAGTTGTGGAGACATAATTTTGGTTATCTTCACATACATATCAAAATTGGGTTTGCTTCACAAACATGTTTTTTAAGTATTATTTCTACTCTCAGCCCCGAAAATGTTAACTATCATGAGAGTTTTTAACTATCGTGATAGCAAGCATTTTCGGGGCTGAATGTAAAAATGTGAAGATTTTTTGAGGTGATATTAAAAAATATCATGATAGCGACAATTAGTGTTGCCATCGCATTTGTCGTGGATGAAATTTGGATTATCTTTACATACCTTTTCATGATACGGGTCAGGGGCTAATTGTTTAAGTATTACGAGTACGACCTACGACTATAAACTCAAACTTTGAAAAAACCAAAAAAAAATAATCATTACGATTTGTGTCTCGAACTTATAAATGTGTACGAGTAAAACACAACAAATAGTTGCAATTATAATCGTATACGACACATCAAAATGCCTTAAACAAGAAAGTCTTCTGAGGTCATTTCTCGTTAGTCGTCGACCGTAACCTCATCCCTCGATTTGCACGGTTTCGTTTTTACACGGTTTAAAAGAAAAAGTCGGACTGAATATTTTTTCGATTACTTTCATCAGACGCACTCACAAAAAACGATGAAGACCAAAGAATCACGGAAATAAGTAATTCCCCTTTAAAGCTCAACCAGTCAAATGAATGACGAGCTAACAAAGAATCTTGGACGACATGTGGCATATTCGACGACTGGTTCCATAATTGCTTTGTACCTGAAGTCAAAAATTACTTAGAAAAAAGAACCTGAATTCAACGTTCCTTTACTGCTTGAAGCCCTTCAGTACATTTGCGACACCCAAATGTACAAATTTAGTTTCTACCGAAAAATACCACCTCGTTCGTTCAACCTTAAGATCAAAGCATAATTTCGACAATTAAAGCCTATTATATTAGATGATCATTTGCTTATGTTTTAAAAAAATTCTCTCGCTTGAAGCGTGGAAATATTTTTCGATTCTTAAATGTATAAAACTTATTGCTGCAGCCGTCGCTAAAATAAAAAGCAGCACTTTAATAATAATGCATGTTGAAAAATTATGTGGCCGGAAGTAGTACCTAAAAATAATTATGTTCAAGCCACAGGAAGTGTTTATGAAAATATCATCGACATAGCGCATTCTCTCGAAAATGAGGAGTTTGGTGGTATTAATACACATGCGATATTCAAGAGGAAAACGAAATTTTGAATACTGATCTGATAGACATGGTAAGTCCATTCACTGCAAATATGATGGTTCTTGAGGGGCTTCGAATAGGTAGAGAATTGCAAACCTATTTTTAAACAAAAATTCTGATAATGAACGGATATTTGAAACTTCAAAGATTTATAAAATCCGCTCTCAATATGAAGAAGTGTTCAAAGCCAAGGCAAACAAATGTTGATGACTGATTTCGTAAAGTCAACCAAAAAAGTTTTACTATCATTATTGAAGTAGATTTTAATCAGGGAATGTGGTAGTGACGGTATAAAAGTGTAGAAGAAAACACAAAAACGGATCGTAAATTGTGAAAGCTCTTATGAAGATTTGTAATAACCTGACCGTTTATTTTTTTATTTACTTGTTAAATAAATTGAAATTCCCTAAAAATATAATTCTTTAGAATTTAAAACACATAATTTGTATTTTATGAATTCCGGCACTCAACATTTATTGGAACTAATCCCTCAGTTTTGCTAGAAATATTTTGCTTCGTATTACACGGTGTGTAACCGGACAAGTGGTGCATTGGTTAAAGCTTCGGCACTTGGACCGGGAGGTACTGAGTTCGAATCCCATCAGAGGCTAGATGCAATCGAATTTTCATTATCGATTACAGTCGGTGATGTTAATAAACACTACTAAGACCCTCTGATGGAGTGCAGAATTCAACGCCGACCCACCGTCCATGGCCTAAGTGTCAACCACTGAAACCTACACGGTGTGTAGTTGACTCGATTTACCCGATGTAAACTGAAGGTGAAGCTATACCGTGAAATTTTGTATGAACACTATGTCTTGATTTACACGGTTTCGATTTAAACTATTTTTGCGTAATGTATCTACCGTATAAATCGAGGGATGAGTGTTCAAATTGTATATCTATTTTTCGGCCCGCGATTACAATTATGTTAGTAAAAATCGTGTACGAAAGAGAATCATGAGAAAAACGCTATTACAAACTATGTTTTTTACATACACATTTCGGTGCGGTATACCTAAATTGAAGCAAAAAAAATTGTTTTCTGGTCGGAAAAGTGATATGGAAAACTTCATCCAAATTTTGTTTAATCGCAAAATTATTGAGCTGAAATCTAGTGAGTGCCTTGGTGCTGTTCAATGTATAGTGAACTGAACCGGGTCAAAGCAAGCGTACAGGCACTTAAAGCATATCGACTGATCGAACGTTCATTCTTTCCATCAGTATAACAGTTAAATGAACAATTTTTTTCTTGAATGTAGAATTTTTAAAAGTGTTAAAATTAGTGTCAAAAATGTTCGAATAGTGCCAGATTGCCAGACTGCACTTGGGTGCAAAATTTATTTTTATAATGCTAAAAATAATGTGAAAGTACTAGATCTTGAACCAAATGTGCTAACTTGGCAACACTGATCTTTGTACTTGTATGTACCATTTTTTATGTAAACTATAAATGAATTATGGTTTTATATTTTACTATGATATATTAACTTTTCCCATACATAGGTCACTTCAGTGGTCACTTTAGGGAAGTTTCACTGATAACGTTAATGTACTATTTTGAAATATTACACAGATCAAATGAGATGTGTCGTCAAACTCGTTTCAAAACCGAAAGGTGTTTCTTAAGACGACTTTCGATAATCGACGTGTGCTGGCAACTAAACTTTGTCTCAACCGTACTCAAACTGCGGTAAAAAGGGTTATACCATTATGCAACTTGTCCATTTGAGTACGAAAGACTTATGTAATTTATTTTGTTGTTTTTAAATATTTCTCCACAATTTTTATACAAGTAAAAAGCACTGAACTATTAGATTGACCCATTTAATTCTATCTAAATTGTACATAAATTTTATTATTGTTTTTAAGTTTCTAATAACTACTTTTTCTCGTTAATAATAATAATATTTATCTATATAAGTAAATAATAATTTTAAAAACATTTTTTTTACATATATTTTATTATTCATGTTTAGTTCATGATAACATTTTCTTGTTTTCAAAATTTATGGTATTTTTGATAACGAAAATTGTTTATTAGAGTTTTTTTTATTAGTTATTTGTTGTTTTATTCGTAAGAAACGAAACAAGTTGTACTAGGAAATTCTTCAGTTTTGTATCGGTTAATTAACAAAAAATACATAATTTACATAGTTAAGTTATAATTTATATTCATTTTTGTATGTTATATAGATTATACAGACTTGTTTTAGATAAATTGGATCTGTATAAGAAAAAGAAAAATACAAATAGCATTCAATGAATTTTCAAACTTGAGGTACAACAATTTTCGTTACGAATGAGCTAGCACCGTACCTAGCATTGTGCCATGTTAAACCGTACTACGTACACATTATATAAAATGCCAATAATTAATTAATTAATACTTAAAAACAAATTATATACAATATTATAATAAAGTCGATGAAAATTACTCAGCAAAAATTAATGGAAACATACAATTTAATAAATGTTGTACCCGTACGTATTGTAAATTAAAATGTGTAGCAAAAAAAAACTAATAACAATCTTATATGAAGAAAGAAATACTCTAATTTCCTTTTATCTAGATTCAACAGTGTTTCAATTAGCATATAAGATAGTAATCACATGAAATAAATTAGTTTCAATTCTTTTTTTTGTTGTTATTGTCTTTTATTAAGTACAATATTCTTATGTACCACCGCGCGCGTACCATTCATTACTTTCTGCGCTTGTTTCTCGCGCTCGCTCGTTTGCTCTATATTAAGATCTAATATGTCGATTTTGCACAAAAAACATTCTTCTTACCTACATTTGCGGTAATAATTGTAATGGTATTCTTTTCTTTTTTTGTTATGTTTGCTTATTTCATTTGCCTCAATATATTTAAAATTTAAACAAACAACAAAATTGAATGATTGATTTGTTTGTTATATTTGGGATGATATGTGATACAGATCAGGCGAAGCTTAGAACTATATACATAGTTAGGTTTGTGATTCAAAATATTTGGTTTAACACGTTTTGAACATATACCTGGGTCAATGAAGATAAATTTGTTTGTAAATATCTGATATAAAATATTTTTACATTATTCCACCACCACACCTGACACGTTTTACTGTTGAGTAATGAAATCATCTCATATGGCCTCTGGTGAAATAAACCTACTATATATTTGATGGTAACTGGGTTTATTTGACGAGATTTAGAAAAACTATACAATGCTGTATGCTGCATAATTCACATCGATTATAGAACTCGCGGGAGCGAATCGATTGCGGATTGAAAACTGGATATATAAAAAAACATAAAACAAAATTTTAAATCGTAGTATCATAGAAATTCCTATAGATTTTCATACAATTAAGTAAAGTAAAATTTGTTATAGATTCGTAACTATTTTACTAGTTTGTACTGGAAGTCATAAAAAACGATTTGTATAGAAATCAATACAAATTTTCTTGGCTACTTTGATTGAGAGCAATTGTTTTTCATTTTATGAATATGTATTTTCCAATCCGCAATCGATTCGTGATTATTACGTATGGCTGCAGTTGTCAAACAATTAAAAATTAATGATAATACTTTATGGGGAATACTTCTTGTGGTTACTTTTAAATATCTTGTGCACTTGTACACCCAATACTGAGAGATTCTATTGAATGAATTTGAATTATATATAGACAATATTCCTATGTAAAAATATCAACGTCAGTCGCCGCGGCCTGATGAGATGACTGATTTTTTCAATTCAATAATCTCATTAAGTTCGAAACTGATTGTTGCGATTCTTGCAAATCTTCCATCTAAAATTCAAATTAAATTCTAATTAATTCGAGAATACTGAAAATAGACCAATATCCGGAACAATCACAAACACCATTACTATAGAAAAAACCAAAAGTAAAAAAAAAATATAATTATTTGTGGCTTGTTTACAATTTATTTATTTATTTATTGTTCTTATTTATTTGATACACTTTATTATAATATGTAATTAATTTTAAATGGTTTTTATGTATATACATAAATTTTTGTGTAACTTTTCCGAAAACACATAAAAAATTATTGTTCTTTATAACCTGATTTTATTAACAAATACACCATTTGTTGATTTTTCTCTATTATTTTTATATTTCCACGAAGTAAAAGTGTCATATGATCATATGGTCCGAAGTGTCATATGGTCCCCGGTCTATGACTGTCACTCTAAGAGAATTGAGAGTATTCAAAAGCAGTTTCTGTGATTTGTTATCAAAAAATTACATTCTTTTCAATGCGAGGATTATAGTCTCTCACCTTACCTTGGCCGTTTCCTGGGTCTTCAGTCATTGGCTTCTAGGCGTACATGTGCTAATGCTACTTTTGCTCGTGTATTATTTGTGGTAAAGTTGATTGTGCTGACATACTTTCACTCTTTAATATTTATGCTTCTCAATGCACCTTACGCCCACGTAAGTTCCATCGTACTCCAACAGCCGATAGTAACTACAGCTACCATAGTCTTGCAACGCGTATCCAACTAGATCTCAACACCGTTGCTGATAAGTTTAATTTACAACTTCTCGCAATAAAAGCATTGCTGATCATTAAGTTTTGACTTGGTGCCAGCATTGTTGTTCTTGTTCATCTTAATAAATAACTGAATGTAATTAGAAATTGTAATTTACAATTATTAATTGTTGTTAATGGTTTGATTTTAGTACTATTTTTTTGTTTCCATTTTGTTAGAACTTTAATGTTTAATCCATATATGTATGTATGTGGCCTATTTTATTTTTTGTAATTTTAATTATTATTTTATATATTTCTGTAAACTGTAAATAACCAATTGCATAGACATGCTATGTATGGTAGAATAAATAAAAAAGAGTTGGGAGTGCTTCAGCCCCGGAGCAGGGATTAAAACAAAAAAAATAATAATCCATTTTTGTTCAGTTTAGACCAATGCATGATTATTATTATATTGCCGGTGCACATGATAATTCCGTAAACCTCACTGATTAGTACTGAAAATGCATCGTTTTGCTTCACACTTTCAATAATCTCGAAGTCCATAAATAAAATTGTGAAACTTAATACATAATTATGGAAATAAGAACTTTTTGAACCAAACACGTATATTATAAATCATTTTTGAATGGGAAATAAAGCGTTTTTGGAGTGTGTGGTGGATCCGGGATATGCGTTTTGACAATCTAAAGACGATTCCGGGGTAATATACAAATAGACTAAAAATGGAAACACGACCTTTTGAAAAAACACTCCTCAACGAAAGCATTTTGATAAGAACTATGATTAACTAGATAATCAGCCTTACTTGGGAATTTTGTAATTTTTGGATTTCGTGTCGATATGGGATGGTTTTTAATTGGAATGGATTTCTTTGAACTTAGTGTTGATCATTTTTCTTATAAAAATTTAGCACTCTCATCCACCAAATCCCAAATTCTCACACCAAACCCAAAACGCGTCATCCCACCTCCCATACCACCACTCCTACCACCCCCATAACAACACCACCCACACAAACTCACATCCAGACGAGTTGTATTTTTATTCCACATTCACAAGCTCGATGAAATCAAAATAGAATAGAAAAAAAAAATCTATCAATTTTGAGGAGGGGGGTTAACAAAACCCTACATATCTCCGAACACCCTAAACACAAAAATGTCCAAATCAATAGGGATCATTCCCATGAGTTGCTTGAACTTTTAGTGAAGAAATTAAGATGATATCTCTATCCGTTCTCAAGTTATCGTGCACACAGGCGGACAGGCGGCAAACCTAAACCATATAGCATTTTTTTTTAACAAAAATTTGATTGGAATTGATGATTGATTGGAATGTGCGACCAAACCTAAGTAAGATTCTCGGTTGACGCCGGGCCCATCCGCACACTCTTTTACATATAACAAGATGGAGCGATAGGAAAGGTTTGTTAATTATTAATTGACCCGGTTTCAGACACCTAAGTAGTCAATAGTTAGTAAATTGTTAGTTGAAATGTAATATAAGACGGTTAGCACAAGACAACACAATTATTTTTGTTTTTTTTTTCGATATATTCAGAACTCAGCATCCTAAAAAAATATAATTATAATTAAAATTTATAATTAATTAAGTTGCAGTAAATTTCCTGAAATAAAATGTCATTATTAAGAATTAAATTAACTTGAATAAAATAAATGTAATGTTATGATTAGTATTAGCTAAATTTCTCTTAAAACAAGTTAAATCAAAATAAATTAAAATAAATCGAATCCAGAAATCACCAAATATTGCAGTACTAGTATCAAAGCACGAAAGGAACGCACAATCTTCTTTTTATCTTCAACTGATAGAATCTTTGTGAATCTGTTGAATTAATGAATTTATTTATAAAAAATAGTTAAATAAAAAAAATATATAATGTGAAGATCCCTTGTCCCTGTCATCCCTAATCTAAATGGCCAAATGAGATCTGCTTTCAAAAACAGCTAATCTGATATATGTAAGGTAATATCAATAATGTATATTTGGCACAGTTTTAGAACCCCAATACCTAAACAAATTAAACCAGAATTGAATAGTTATTTTAAAGCAATCAGAAATCTGTAAGATGGCAGAATTAATAAGTAGCTAGCACAACTGTAGGATCCATTTTCCAAATAACCCAATCGTATTAAATAAATCATAAATCATAAAAGGAACAACCAGCGATAATTATTTATCAAGCCTAGAACAAACTAATCAAAACCTTCACCAATTTACAGTCTCCCAAACAACCGCTTCATGACAGTCTCCTGAAACAACCTACAAAATAATTTAATTAAAAAAAGCCATGATCCCTGAAAAACTATCTAAGTATAGCAATATTTAATTGCATTTCAAATTTAATCTGTAGCTTCCAAGATATCTGCAATTTCAAAAAGTATTCGCTGAAATATCAAATTTATTAGAAACTCGATAGCCATTATGATTCCTACATTGTCTGCTCTTCTGACTTTTAAATTAAAATTTTATTTTTAATTAGAAAGTATTACGACTTCAAAGATCCTGTAATCAAAAATGTTCATTAGAAAGAACTAAATAAATTAGTTTAATCAGGAACTGCATTGGATAATAGTATTAATAATAAACATCTGGTGAACCTCAATAACTCTAAATTTCTTACCAAATTGAAATATGTATAGTAATTTAATACTCAAACGCTGAATAATTGGATAAAGGAATATTAGTAAAATTCTAATAATCTCTGAAATCACATTGTGAAAAGAATTATTTTATAAATAGTAATAGTTAAATGTACCAAAAAAATATGTAATGTTTATCCAGGAGTACTCGATACCCACCCCCACTATAAACAAAAAACACACTGCAACACACAAAGTTATATCCGAAACAATCCGAAGAGACGGTTTGAATCCTCTCCCCATGACACCTCTACCATTCGCCAAGCGATCTCCCATCAACATCACTAATCGACAACACCCATGCTTCATAAAGCCGTGATTATAAAAGTATCGTGGCAATCCTACAGCTCAAAAACCGATCATCCTAAAACTTCAAAAATGACGCAACGCCCGCGGAACGGACGGTAAACTTTAACAAAAACATCTATAATATTCAGCAAAGCGACCAACCTGGATACACAAATCCAAACCTCAGACAAGGGTTCCATGCAAAACTGCAAATTTGCCTTTTTATACCAATAATTGATAACCCTCCGTAAGTTGAGAAACACAATATTCAATGAACAACCATCACAAACCACAGACACCGACCAACCACTCATCATGAACGAAACCTATTCAAAGCACTCTACCACAAATATCAAAGAAAATTTATTGCAATACGGCTCCACCATATCCTCGCCGCCTCTGTGTAAATTGATCATACAAATGACATCAATGAAAAGGCGAAAAACAAGGAAAACAACAACTAAAATCTATGATTTGATCTTTTGTTTTTTGTGTCTTTTCATATCAAAAAACATTTACACACCCAAGCACAAAAAGTAAATACCCTACTGGAAGGGAATCGATGAACTCATCGATGAGTTCACCATGACTCATTCAATGAAGTCTCAAATGAACTTTATTCTGTGCCAGGAACTAAAGTCATTTATATATTTAATGAAGTTTTACGTGATCTAATGAAGGATGTTCATAAGTAATTTGATGTATAACGCATCGATGAATTCATACACGTTTTTGTAAAGAAGTCATTGAGATAGTAATAAGGCAGTTCTTACGGAAATTCATGTATTAGTGTGCTATAATCTATTAAGGGGCATTTAGAATGGTTCTTTATGATTTGTGATTAATATTTTATGTTTTAACTATAAAATAAAACACGTCTTCACTTTGTAAGTCACTTTTAGTTCAGGTACACATATTGAATTACTTTTATTTTCTTATGTTATTAAAATAACATCCCATAATTAAACGAATTGCCCAAATAAATTAAAATTGTGTGTTTAATCACTTCTACAATTTTTACTAGAGTAACATGTTTATACAAGTTAAAAAATTAAATGGTTTCTCTCAGTGAAATTGGATTTTACCGTTAGAAAAGTAATAATAGCCTCTCCACTAATGACTTTTATTAACAAGTTCATTAGATGATTCAGTAGAACGCCCAATACATAATTTTAATTTCTCACAGAGAGAAAAATAATCGCAACAAATCTTTTGACCAGAATTTCATCGAGAAGTTCACTTATGTTGTCATCAATTGCTTGACTTACAAAAAATTCAGTCACATACAATCAAATAAAATTTGAAGATTTTTCAATACTAAATCAAAAATTTATGTAATTCGTATGGAGTTTTTGCGTTACTGTGTTTGAGGCTTGATGGACATTTCCCGGTAGGGTACCTATGCATATAACAAATATATAATAATTATGTAATGAATTAAAACCAAACACAATCATATTCTATAGAGTATGATTGTGTTTGGTTTTGAATGAATATAAAAAAAAATAAAATGAAAACAAAAACTACCCTGATCTTGTAAATTGTTGGATGAAAATACAGAAAAACAACAAAAAATTAGTAACGGTTCAGAATCTACTTAAATATAAGTCGTGCTAACTCCACACATATGAAATAAACAATAACTAAGTAAAGATGTATTGGAAATTTTTTTTCCATAGTAATTTTTTTTAAATAACTAAGTATAAGTGTGTTGGTGCAGAAACAAAAAAAATGAACAAAAAAAAAATCAAATTTACGTTGCATTGTTAGTGTAACCAACACACTCTTTGTTAGTTTTTTTTAAATAGGTATCTGTCAATGAGAAGAGTAAGCAGGACTTATATTAAAGTAGATTCTGAACGGTTTCAATACGTCATTCCACACGAGATTTTTGGTTTTTTGATCATTTTTGCAAGGCTAACTAGCCGTAATAGATAATGTATATGTATGTGTGTTTTATTTTGTTTTGTTCTGCTCTCTTGAACATAAAATTTAAACTGAAATTAGTTTAAAATGGCCTTGAAATATTTTTTTATTTCATTTATGTTTGGTTAGTGTGATTCCACCGAAAATTTGTTTAAGTCGCAATTAAAACCTGTACCATTGGTAAACGGGGAAAGAAACGAAAAAAAATCGTTTCTTTGAAATCGATTGTGGAACCATTCTGAGGAACGCCGAGTTTGAAATAATATTATTTGATTTAGCAGATTATTTGTGTTGTTTTTATCTTTTTCATATGATTTCTGCTGGTTGTATGACAATTTATCGAGCTTCGAAAATTTTTATAAGTCACATTATGGAAAATATATTTTTGAAATCGCGAGTATTGTTTTTCGAAAAATTATTTTTCTAGAACGGTCCAGATTACATGTACATGTAAATAGGAATCAATTACATATTTTTTTTACAGTACAGTGTAATAAATGTGGCGTCATGTTCTTTAAAAATGTACTACTTAAACTATGAGAATTAGGATGTTTTTATCCGGGACGAGTATGCCAGTAATTTAAAAAAACTAATTACGTAATTTAATATTGTGTAATTAATTATGTATTAATAGTGCAATTAATATTGACTTTTAATGAAATTGAAAAAACTATTATTTATTGTAGATATTTATTACATTATTTACAATTGATTACCATTATTTATGGAAAGTATGTGAACAATTATGTTTATCTTGCCTTGGATGACGTTTTTGAAAAATCTAGAGTAACCAAAACGAAAATATCTTTTTTGTGTGAGGTACTTGGGAAAGTTTCTATTAAATTTCTTATATTGTAAGCAACTACACGTTTAAATAAAACTGGAGTGCCTGTCTGTAAATTGTGAAATAAATGACAGCCTATTTTTACATCTGTTATGAGATAAGCGATCAGAATTAATTTTTTCTGTCTGTCAGATTGATTGCGCCTATTTTGTTGTCCGACTTTGTTGGCTTGGCTCGTAATTGTCCACCATAAGCATAATCTGCACTTTGTTTTATCTCGTCATCCTAATGGATTTTGAAATTATTGACCTTTTGAACGCCGGCTAATTAGCGCCTGTTTCTATACGTTATTTGTACGAGACAAAGTCTCAGAATATTTTTCATTATTAAATAATATCTAATCGAATTATAATCAAATAAAATTATAACCTTTAAATATTTTTTTTAGATTTTGATCAGCTTTGGATTTTGTTTTAACATCCACCAACTGCTGAATACTTTGCATTAAAAGCCGAATAAGGTTAAACATAAACATACCAGTTATGGACAGAAGCAACTAAAGTAGTTTTTCCTGTTAACTTTTGTGTTCTGTTCCTGGCGTAGGTGATGACTAACATGCATCACGCACGTGTGATACATGTTAAACTTAAACCTTTTGCAATTCAATCACATTACCTTCAGCTAAAATCTGGAGACTGATAGAAATGGAATAACAATTTTCGAAATGAAACTGATAAACAAGTGATTAGGTGGGGGTAAATATGTAGTGCATAGAAGAAACCGAAGTAAATTAATTTGTTTTCTCGCTTCGACGTGTCCAAATGTTTCAATCTATTTCATTCTGCTATCATCGTTTGTATTGCTGGGTAAATTTTAGTGTCGTTTTGATGGTTAATTATGCTAGAAATAAATTATTTTGACGAAAATGCTAAGTAAATATTTTTCTCAATTCTCTTTTCCCAGGGATTTCCTGGCTTGCCAGGGAATTTAATTATTTCTCTCGGGCTAGAAGTCATGGAAATTATTTCAAAAACGTATCCTCTGTTACTAGAGGACTCGTGTTATGAATTTGGCCAGGATAAAATAACGTTTACCGTAGTAATCCCAATGAGTTGTCTACAATTTTAAGCAGGATTTAAATTTTATTGAATTGAGCTTTTTCCAAAACACTATGTTTTATTCTTGTCACTTTGTGTTACGATTGAATTTCGCGATAATTAAAAGTTGCAGAAACTTGCCGGCAACAAAATCAATTTTTAAGTTTTATGGTTCCTACATTTTTGTTAATACTTGTGGATAATGAAGAGTTTATTTATATATAATAAACTGTTTACGCTCGAATTCTCGCCTAGGCCCTCAGTTTTTTTTAACCCGGCACACAGAAGGCGGCAATTTCTTTAAGTGGTGTTTTGATATTTTAAATATTATGTAGTGACGTTGATTTTTGAATTTTTCTTGAATATTCTAACATAACAACCACAGCTGTATGGCGGAAACCAACTTCAGTTAGTCGGTTTTTTCAAACTCTGAGCTTAATTTAACGAAAGGAAAATTTTTGAGATGTGGTTTATAGCTGGTTAATTGTATTACGTCAAGGTGAGAATACCAAGAGATTTTGGTAGTTTGACATCGAACAAATGAGATTTCGCCCGACTGCAGCGGCTAAACTACAAACATATTGTAAGTATTTTGAACGTATACTAAAAGTATAAACACAAAGATATAGCGAATTATTATAATTTCTAACATCGAATTTTATTACAATATATTATATGTATATACGCGTCACCAATGAAAAGGTTTAAATGCCATAATTTGAGGTTGAAACTGCTGTTCTTATTTACTGTGCATACATATGTTGTGAAACACCAGTATATGAATTTTGTCTCGAAATGTGTGAAACGAAATGAGTGTAACCGGAAAGATATAGTAGTAGCATTTGTGTTTGTGTTAGTTTCGTGCGTATGATTGTTTTACTGCATATGCAAGCCACGTGTCATTCTTTTTTTGTTTATTCATATTAACCCTTTGAGTGCTAACATGATTTAGGCTAGTGTATTGAGGCACACTAACGCGTTTTTTGGCACTCAAAGAGTTAACCATTGTAAACGTCATATTTTTGTGTTGTTTATGTATTTTTGCTTTTTTTTAAAGTTAACATTTTATTTTTAAAATTTATGAAATTTAAAATATATTTATTTATAAAATTGTACTAAAACATATAAATTAATTTATGATAAAAAAAAATTAAATATAGAATATATTAGCATGTTAAATAATGACACTCCACAGCTCGAGAGCAGACGTAATGTGCTGAGAAAAGGAAATAAGCACCATAACAATTAAACCGATTCGCCCGGATCGCGTTATTTTGATACTGTTTATTATACAAATGACACAAATACGAACAAAAGAAAAATATAAATACAAAGACATAATTGTGTATTATACACAGTGTACGTATTCGATTTTTTTTGCTTCACTCATTTTAAATGAGTAACCCACGAGACAAAATCAATATATCGGTATACAAACACCTTACTGAATAGAACTGGTTGTTTTTTACCAGTTACGGTTTAATTTGGTTTGTAAATTATATCTGAAAGTTTAACGGGACATTTAAGCAATTAGAAACGGTCCATTTCTTTTCCGACTTTGATCTGCATCGGATTAGAGCTATATAAGGCAATTTAAATTTTTTGTGATGGTATAGAAAATAACTTTAATATTATTTACTCTTGAAAAGTCAACATAAAGAAATTCAGTTCATAATTGCGATTCTAACAGAAATTTTGATTAAAGTTGTCGAATTTGGCCATGATCGGTGTTACTTGGTATGGATAGCAATACACAGATGGGCTATTTATCTCACATCAAATTCGTTGAACCTCAGTTTAAGACGTCCATCAAACAAATATGGAAAGCGCAGTAAATTTATTCTATTTTTATCTGCAAATTTAAAAAGTTATGTAAATAGGTTTGTCTAGTTTTAGCCCCAAACGTTGAACAATTAGGGTTCCTTTTAAATATGAAACAATTTACCATGAATGGTAGGACTTTCTAGACTACTCATCCATTTCTCCTTTGACAGTAAATTTAAATTTATATAACACTAATTGGAATCTAGCTTTAGCCTTTAGAGGAATATCTGGAAAATAGCCTCACTCTTGAATTCTCCAATAGAATTATCTCGAGACCATACTTACTTTCCAATTAATTAGTATTAGTAACAATGTTTAGGAGGATAGACCCACGAGCAAGGGGTAAAAGCAATAATTATGATCATGTAATTACGATGAAGTTGAGATTTCATTGAAAATAAATAAAAAATAACTAGCGGATGAAAAATTATTGTATTTTTTAAATAATTAGCTATGGTTATTAGGCTTTTACGATTACAAAATAATTTAATAATTTAAACTTACAATCTTTACAAAAAAAACATTATTTCTTATAAAATTCTTACAAAAATATAAATTAATCAATTTGAAAACCAAAATGAATATAACAAATTAAATAAAATTAAAACACATTTACTTCAAATAACCGAAAAGAAAACAAATTGAGAATGAAATGAAGTATTATTTTAGAATTTAGAAAAGGCATATTGATATACTAAAGCTAAATATGTATAGTAGAAACGGGTGACGGTCTCTTTATCGTAAACAATTTATCGTGTTTCAATTTAACGTGAACATTTAATCGTAGAACAGTTTATCGTGGACACAATTTACCGTGGACACAATTTATCGTGGGACAATTTATCGTAGAATAGTTTTTCGTGGACAATTTATCGTAGAAAGGTTTTATGCGTGGTATCAAAAAATTAGTGGGATTCTTTAATGATTTTTGGAAGAAGTTCTGGAATATTGCCATGTGGGACGGAACTCGGTAGTTTCTTAACCGATTATGATTGGGTTGGGTATGTTAGATGGAAATGGGATTATTGAATGATTTTTGGAAGAAGTTCTGGAATATTGCCATGTGGGACGGAACTCGGTAGTTTCTTAACTGATTATGATGGGATTGGGTATGTTGGATGGAACTCGGTAGTTTCTTAACCGATTATGATGGGATTGGGTATGTTGGATGGAAATGGGATTATTGAATGATTTTTGGAAGAAGTTCTGGAATATGGCCATGTGGGACGGAACTCGGTAGTTTCTTAACCGATTAAAGATCCCGGCTCCTACGCCCCCCGAAATTAAAATCTAAAGAGCCCCGCTGGGCTACGGGGAGGAGCGTAGGTGTCATTAATAGATTCTATATAATCCGCTCCTACGTGCGGCACGCAGTGCGACATGTTTGAAGATCCCGGCTCCTACGCCCCCGAAATTAAAATCTAAAGACCCCCGCAGGGCTACGGGGAGGAGCGTAGGTGTCATTAATAGATTCTATATAATCCGCTCCTACGTGCGGCACGCAGTGCGACTCAAACTCTCAATTTAATATATTCATAAAAAAATATTAAATTTCATTTATTTTTAAATGAGATTCAATATTTTTTTATTAAATTTTTTAGCACGTCTTAACGTTTTTTTTTAAATTTTAGTTCGTTTTTATTCCAATAGATGGCGCTAGGTCCATAATGCTAAGCAAAGGCACATTTTTAGTTATAAACAATTCCGCTCTTGGTCAAAGAAATTGTTCTACGATAAATTGCTCACGATAAATTGTTCACGATAAACTGACAGTAAATCAGTAGAAACATAATAATAAAAATGTTTCTATGTTAATTTTCGTTGAAATGAAACATGTTACAGTCAAACCCGGTACCCTGGTTACAACGTATACCCGGTAAATAACGTACGTTCTATTCGGTCCCTTGAGTATTCAACTTTTTTTTATGTATCTTTGAGTGGATGTAACGTACTTCGATTGTAAGAATATAACGTACGTCGTTTTAGTCCGGTCGAACAAATTTCGTTTAAACTGACTTGGTTAACAAATATTCAACTACTTTTAAATCGTTCGTCGTAGGCATTTTTTGTTTTATTTTTTTACTATTTTCGTCGCAGGTATTTTTATTATAGTTTTTACAAGTTTAGTTTAGTTTGACTGGATTTAAATGCGAGTAAACTGTAGTAACATGGAGCGGTGATTTTATTTAAATCGGTAAACCCCCGAAGTTAGATTTCAGTGGTGATTTGCATTCATACGTATGTATAGAGTTTTTAATAAACGCAAGGTAACCTGATTTAATTTTATATGTTGATGCACATTTGTTACATAAGATTAATGTTTACGTACTGAACTAATTTTGCAGACGCTTATTTGATGAAAATGCCGTCTAAACAATGAATATCAATAACACTACAAAGAAAATTGGAAATTTTAGCAGAAGTTACAAAAAAAACAAAAAGTTATTCAGAAATTAGTGAGTTATTTCGAATATCTAAAACAACAGTGACAACCATTGTAAAAAATAGAGAAAAAATTGAGCAGGCATGTTGCTCCTCAAAACGAAAAAAAAAATTAATACTGGCAAATTTCAAAACGTAGAAGACGCAGTATTGAAATGGCTTAAATTTATGAGATCAAAAGATATTTCAGTTAGTGGTCCTCTGCTAAAAGAAAACGCGAAAGGATTTGCAAATTTATTGAAAGTTGGAGAACTTAATGCTACTAGTGGTTGGATAGATCGGTTTAAAAGTCGACACGGTGTGGCATTTAAGAATATTGTTGGTGAAAATGCAGATGCTCCAGTAGACATATGTGAGGATTGGATCAAAAATCGACTACCAGGTTTTTTAGAGGGCTATGATTTACGAAATATGTTTAATCTCGATGAAACGGGACTTTTCTTTAGGTTTCAATGGTTGACACTTAGGCCATTTTTGGCCCATTGTGATACCACGCATTCATGCTAACATCATTAACTCATTCACCTATTCACCTACTCACACAACTACAGTATACCACCTGCACATTGCAAGCTCCATGTCAACCTGTACATTGACATGGACGGTGGGTCGGCGTTGAATTCTGCACTCCATCAGAGGGTCTTAGTTGAGTTTATTAACATCACCGATTGTAATCGATGACGAAAATTCGATTTTGCATCTAGCCTCTGATAGGATTCGAACCCAGTACCTCCCGGTCCAAGTGCCGAAGCTTTAACCACTGCACCACTTGTCCGGTGACTTTTCTTTAAGTTGCTTCCAATTAAAACTCTCGCTTTTAAAGACGATTCCTGTGCAGGCGGCAAGCATAGTAAAGAAAGAGTGGCGATACTAGTTGGAGCAAATGTAGATGGGTCTGAAAAGTTGCCACTGTTGTTGATTGGAAAATCTCGTTCGCCAAGATGTTTTAAAAGCATAAAAACATTGCCTTTAAAATATAAAGCAAATTCTAAATCCTGGATGATGTCTGCAATATGGGAGGAGTATAATTCAGCTATGGATACCAAGTTCCGAGAAGGGAAAGATGTTTTTTTATCATTAACAACTGTCCATCACATTCAAATGTAGATAATTTAAGAGCAATAAAATTAGTTTTATGCCGCCGAATATAACAGCACTTTGTCAGCCAATGAACCAAGGCGTCATAATTTGAAAGATTTTTAATAAAAGTTATTTATTAAAATAAATTATAACTGACGTTGATAAATCTCCGGAACTAACGTACAAGGATATTAAAATAAATCTTCAGGACGCTGTAAATTTTGTGACTAAAGCCTGTGAAAAGGTAAAGGAGAGTACAATATGCAACTGCTTCAAAAAGGCTGGAGTTATATCCACTCCCCTTGCAACTCAAAATATTGAATCGACGGTTGAAATATTACTCGACAGTTTGTGGTACAACCCATATGTACAAGATTCTTTGTCAACTACAAATGTAGATATTGAAGATTTTTTAAACATCGATGATCATCTTGAATACGGACGCTCCTATATCCGAATCAACTATTGTGAATGAAATTTTAGATGTAGTATCAATTGTTGAGGAAGAAGAATCAGACGAGGAACAACAGGAGATCGAGAAATCAATGCCTTCGAATGCCGAAGTTGCTACAGCATTTAGATGTATTGAAACATTTTTATATTTTTCTGAGCGAATGGATCAAGAATTAAAAAACCTTATGTTGAAGAATTGCGTTCATGTTCAAAAATCTTAATATCATCCAAAAATACATCATGTTTAGTAAAATATAAATGAGTAGACAAAGCGCTTGCACTACCAGCACTAATTTTAGCTTTTGCTATATTTTGAGCATCTCTCTTATGTTGACAGAATCTTGCAGATGTCTGTCCAATATATATTTTATCACAAGCACATTTAACTTGATAAACGACATCTATATTATTACCTAAAACCGTATGATCTTTTAAATTAGAAAACAATGATCTACCAAAATTGTTATGTGCTTTACCAACTAATTTGATATTATATTTATTCAAACAAAAACTAAACTTTTCGTGTAAAGATTTAACATATGGGGTTGAAATATATTTCATTTGATTATCGTTTGTAAAAGTGTATTTCTAAGAAGTCTAAAATTATCTTTATGAAAAATAGAATCTGCAGCTCGATTCTACATAGTATTCCAGGAAAAATATTTACATAGCGTTTTTGTGAAAAATATCGTTTTCTGGCCTACTGAGAAATTATGGTTGGTCTAAAAATTTATAATTTAGGAAATATTTTTTCCGTATCGAAATTGGATAGGAAAAAATTTTTATTTTGTTTTTGAAAAAAATTACACTAACTGTTTACCTTAGTATGCAAGAAAAAACAAATTTGTGACAAAAATACAATGAACATATTTTTCCTAAAAATCGAGCTGCTGATAACTGGGTTATTTTGTTTACTAATAATTTTACTGTATTCCATTTATATGCCAAAGGAAAGTGGGAATCGTAATTGAGATACCTACCAGACCAAGTGGTTTTATGGAACCAATCAGTTGATAAAGTTCCATGTATATTGTGTATTACAACTAAAGCCCTGTCCCAAACACCGACTTATTTCAAACTTATTGACTTATTTGACGCCATCTTGAATAAATAAGTCGATCAAGTCGTCCCAAACAATTTTACTGACTTATTTTGACAGATATAGCAAACAACAAATGTTTTAGGAAATTTTTATTTAATAATTAAATAAAAAAATTAAAATACACAAAAAATAATTTATTTTAATGAATTATTTAATAAATAAAAACATAAAAATGTGTCTTGAGTTATTAAAACACGATGAAAATTTATTATTGTAGCTGGAGATGCGCGAAATGCACAAGCTACAATTTTTGTTACGCAAGCTACACCTCTATTAATCCTCTTTTTATATCTCTAAGAAAATGTATATCTCTAAAATCTATTAATTATATTAATTTATTAAGACAATATTGTACTAATAGTTATTAATTAAGTGAAATATCACTAATGTTTGAAAATTATTAATAATATTTGATAATTTGTTGAATTTTTCATGTTTACATGATCAAATGTATATTTCTTGTTTACGTGATCAAATAAGTTTTTTGCTTTCAAAATAAGTCACCTCGATAGCAGACTTATTTGAATAAGTCGGTATAAGCAAATAAGTCGGTGTTTGGGACACGGCCTAAGTCCAAAAAAGCTAACTTCTGATTATTTTCTAATTTCATTGTAAATTTAGTATTATTATTTAAAAGGTTTACAAAAAATCTAACAAATTTAATATAGATGATTCTATAAATTCCATAACTAAATTTACAACTACTGGACTAATAGGAGAACCAAATAGTTGTTTATAAATTTGTTTATTGAACAAAAATTCACAATTTTGACGAACTAATTTCAAAGCACTAATAATTTCTGTTTTATTTAATTTAATTCCGGAATTTGTCTTAATTTCATTCCATCGTTTGTTAACTAGTTCTAATGTTAATTTACTATCTATATTTGTGAACAGGGATATAAGATCTAATGACAAAATTATATGATCCTCAGGTAAAACTATATTTTTAATTTTTGCTTTAAGCTCTACCGAATTTTTATCAGCACCGGAAGACTTGGCAACAGTAATATTTAAAAATTTTGATAAAAAAGAGGCCAAATTATACAATGGAGTTCCAATTGAACAGGAGTTCCAATAGATTTTATTTTATTAATGTAATCATATTTATTGATTACTACAGTAGTGTTACCTTTGTCTGCTCGGGTAATTGAAATTTCAAGATGATCTTTAATAATTTTTTTAGTTTTTGAAAAATTTATTTTAAACGTTTTTTCAGTCGATGTTAATGAAGTACGATGACCGTTTATAAAATTTGTCAAAATATTGATAATTTCATTACGTAATATTGGTTTGCCTAAATTCTCGTTCGTAATATTCGTCAACGCACCTTCAAAATTTCCAATTATCCGAGCGCAAGGAACCGATATTTTAAATGTTGAAGAGCAAAAATTTTCTTCCGATTTTAATATGTCAGAAACATCCGGAAGTATTTCTGTATTAGATATATTTATCAACGTCTAATCACCATATTTATCAGTGTAAATATTCGTATTTAAATTATTTATCTCGGTATTTCTATACCTATCTTATTTAGTGATTGTGGATCATGATCCGTATAGGTATTAATGTTTTCATTAAATACGTCAACATTTAACATATTATTCAATTTTCTAATATTAATAGCCTTAATTTATTCATACCTGTTTTTAATGCTACTATTTAATTTAGTTGTGAAATTTCTAAAATAGTATGATGAGATGGCCTTTTTGAGTTTTAGAGATGATCAGTTTGTTTTATTTTAAAAGATACTTCTCCAATTTCTTGATTTATAACAGCAAACATAAATCGATTTATTAACCGTTGAAAAACTACTTGATTAATATTTGTTGTGTTCTTCAATTTACGGTTATTTGGAAAAATTCGTTCTTTCCGACATCTTAGATGAATTTTTTTTTTTTGAAATTTTGCTAATTTTAATTTGATTTTAAATAAATTCTTCATATTTGTCACTAGAATTTCGCGTAGATTATTTTTTTCTACTTTAATTTTATTTAATTTGTAATATTATTTTTGGTTTTCAAATTGATTAATTTATATTTTTGTAAGAATTTTAGAAGAAATTGTGATTTTTTAATGATTGTAAGTTTAAATTATTGAATTATTTTGTAATCGTTTTTTTAAATGTATAAATATATTTCATAGTTGTGCCCTGAGGATTAATATCCGAAACGTCGGCTTCCTAATAAAATTTGTTTTTTTTTAACTAGGCCTAAGCCAGATAATTAAAGAGATAATATTTTTTAAATAAAGAAAAATTAATTAATAAAATATAGTACAGTATATGGATTTATTACAATTTAATAATAAAAAATTGGAAAATATACAAGTATGTGGCAGACTCGATGGCCCGGCTTATGGTTAGTTTAATAAGAAATTATTCATGTTAAAGTTCCACCAGTAAGGCCTGTCTTAAACAATCGCTTAAAAGTTCTTTCAGAAAAAAAAATAACTTCTAACTGATTACTTTTAAAATATTTTACAACTGGAAAAATCTCGAACTTCATTCAAATTTATTTTACGGACCCGACACCCCCTCCCCCTACTACTAACTCTTAAACGAATTTCCTACATTTATGCTAAATTTGATCTCTATCAGAATTAGCACTAACGTACAACGATTCGAAAATATGGATAACAATTATTTGGTCCTAACGATTCCAAAGTCGAAATTGACGACACATTGTCAAGGTTGAATGAGTTTTAATGATTTATAAACCATTCTACTGACATCATAATTTCCATCTTGATATTGCGTAACAGTTTATTATATAATTAACACAAAACGTTGTTGATAAAAGTGCAATTACTTGTTTCTACTTTGCATGCATCATCGAATATAATAATATGTGAAAGTACGTATATGAGTATGTGCTGCAAGATAAAAGAAATATTTGAACCGTACAAAGATTTTTATTATACCGACAAGGTCGAAAAACATTTGTCTTTTGTTGAAAACATAACCTGATCTTTTTATAATTTATTTTCTTACAAAACAATTATTTTTACTCGATATACGAGTAATAATATTGTTGTTACATTATTAAATAATCAAAAATAAATAATTAAATAAAGCGAACCGATCACTCAGTCTTTGCGAACTAATAAAATAAAAAAAGAAAAAACAAATTAAAAGATTTCGAATTTTTTGCATTGCATAAAAAAATGGAAATTAATTTTTAAACAACGCAGGGTGGTCTCAGATGATCTCTTATGTGTGTATACGAGTACTTACATTTTTTTATATAATTTATTTATTTATTTTTTTTTTTTTTTTTGCTTTAATCTTTGATGATATCTATCGTACTCGTATCAAGTTTGTTTTATAATTCACTTATTCCGACTTGTCGTACACAATTAAAAAAATATTTAATAAAAAAGCAAATTTGTTTTTTTAAAGATATCATTTATGCAGCATATTAGAAAAAAACATTTGAATGTCTTCTGTCACATGTATCATTCATTTGGTTCAAGGATTTCTTCTCGCTAAATGTTAATTTTGCATCATTGACAATGAATGATGACTATGTGAAATAATTTGTCGGTTGTAATTTAATAGTGGTTCTTAATTCCAAAAATGTTAAACTTTTAACCTTCAAAATATATATATATATATATATATATATATATATATATATATATATATATATATATATATATATATATATAAGAATGATTAATAATGTAGATCGTATATCGGATCATTTAGCAATACAAAATTAAAAAAATATATATAATTTACTATTATAATAAACTACGATAACTTTTGCAATAGTTTTTTAATGTGAATTCTCATCCTACATTTAGTGTTACCTAGTTTTAGACCACAAGGACAAACAATTCATTAATGCTGCACAAAATCAAATTTGTGTTGTCCAATTAAAATTCCAACAATCTGCGGATTAGTATAATTCAATTAAGAAAACATAATAAATACTATTTAATTAAATTAAAACCAAAATTATGTGCCTCTGGAGGTTTTAAATTGTGTTTTATTCAAATTTAGAAGTTGTGTAGCGTGTTATTTGAAATTTATTCATGAGGTTTTTAATTAAATTTATACTACAGAATTTTACGATGCTCGAAAAGGTACGTATGTGAATTAAAAACTAATTTACATAATTTAACAGGATCGATTGATGAAGTGCTCAAAAAACAATGAACGAGGCTTTTTGTTCTTATACAATTTTTTCATTTGAGTGGCATGTAGAGAATGAAAACTCTTTCCATCGGTTTTTGGCATTCCTGATTAGTGATTACCCTCTGAATACAACAAATACAAATATAATTTTTGAACAAATAACTGACTAAATGCCTAAACGTTGAAACTGTTTTATAAGTCCGTCTTGCCGCGCGAGCTACAAGTACTTTGTCACACCTCATCTGCAGAGACGAACGAACAAGTTTTACTCGATTTAAAAATCGTGTACGAAATCCTAATTTCAACCCAAATATTTATATAGTTTCAGTTTAGTATTAGTTTAATTTATTATTAACACTTAATTTTGGTTCTCCAGCTTATCAATTATTCAAGATGGCCTCCATATTTGATGCAAATATATTATACAGAGTTGAACTTAGGAAACCGCCTACCCCTTCCATTACTATGCTCAATCTTAATTGAAGAAGATCTGTTTCTGCGGGTAGAAATTTATAATTTTGATTGTTAGCGTTGGACAATTTCAAATGAGTTTTCAACATCCAGTAATAGTAAGCTGTAGCAACATCAATGATATTGCAAAAAACAACAGACCGTTGAGTTCTCCTTTCGCTAATCCAAGTCTACCCCACTTTTCCCACTTTTTGTACTATTATAGTAATGGATGATCTCTGTTTTTCCGCCGATTATGTGTAGTGCTGCGTTAATAAAAATTGTTGCATTTCAACGGGCAGGTTGATCGAGATCAGTTCATATTTTATATGGGAAACTTGATTTTATTTCGGATCACCAATTTTGATTTAAATCTAGTAAGCGCCCTTACGTTTCTTTATGAAACATGAACTGACCCGGATCAGATCAAACGTCAAGAAATATATCATACTTTTATTATTTTTACAAATACAAAAGAGTAGGTTTCACGAAATTTTGACGGCAGCATCTCGTTCATAATGTACCAACAATTGATAAGTTCCAGCTCATCAATAAGCATGCAAGAGGCAGTGACGTAAAAAAATTGTCAGTTTAATATTTCTACCCGACCTTTTGAAGCTTGTTTGTCCGTATAAATTTGTTCAGTAGGATTTAGACGCATCACAAACTTACCAAACTTTAATCCCGTATTTAGCTGGTTTGGAGGGCATGTATTGTATGATGGGTTCTGCCTATAAAATAAGAAAATGTAGCGGCTCAAACAGAAAAATCCTTTTCACTTCATAGCACTTCTTGTAGCAAAACTATTTATACACCGCGCCGCTTAATTACGAGGCATTGCTCGATTTTCTGAATATAGCTATTTCGCCATCTACATTCGCGAATTTCGATATTAATCGATTATCGATTAATATCGAGAATTTCAGGAAGACGCGAAAAGAAAATTGGGAAACGAAAAAGAAGATTAGTCGCGTTTTAGAAGTTCAAGGAGACACAGTCTCAAATAATAATAAAAAGTGAAAAGTGCCGCGAACAATCGTCACACACCAACCATCTTGTTTGTGAACTAATTTTATAATAATATTTTATAGTGAAAATTTATAACAATATTTTAATGAATAATAAATAAATAAATAGTTTATATAAACATAAATGTAGTGAGTGTTATCAATATAAATAATAAAACCACGGTAACACCGCTATAAAAATATTAAGTATACAAATAAATCTCCGCCGTTTTATCAAAAATTGGGCATTTATTTTGAAAGAAAGGTAGGTTATGTCTTATTCAAAGTATTGTACATCGCTAGCCACTACTTTTCCAATCTTTCTGGGGGCGTCCGAGTACCAGGTCGGAGGGGCGCTTAATCTTTTGAGGCTATCCATGAATCAATCTAATTTTTCAGCGATCCAAAAAAATTAGTAGCGTTCAACATCTCTCGGTTTCAGTTCATATGGAATCAATTTTCCGTGCTTTTGTTTCATTTTTAAAGATTTTAAACGATGTGAAATTGCTTGTTGAGTCACCCCTAATGTAAGTGCATATTTTTCTTGCGTTTGGCACAAATTTTCCTCCAACACGTGCGACTTGTGATTCTCCAATCGTTAATAACGTTTAATAATATTGTATTCAAACGTTTCAATTATAAACGGGGAAATGCGACTAGAGCTTCATGCGTAGCCGGTTATAACAAACAAGCATTTTTTGGTTATTGATCTTTTAACGCAAAGTGCGTGATATCTGACGGAATATTTTGGAACTAGAGCGAAAGGTGATGGACTACTCAAAAAACTAGTTTTTTGGTTATTGGTCTTTTAACGCAAAGCGGGTAACATCTGATGGAATATTTTGGAACTAGAGCGAAAGGTGATGTACTACTCAATTAGTTGGAATGCGGCTTTTTCTCGTACAACAAATTCACATTTCGCTCGCATAGGAAGTGGCGCTAACTAGGTGGTGATTAAAAGGCCAATAGACACCAGGGTTTTAACGATGAATAATTTCCAACTATTCCTCTCCAGGTTTTAAGGAGGGGAATATTAAGAAATACTTAAACGAAAAGCCATACGGTTCACATAAAACAAATAATTTTATGCAACATTTATGTGCCTTGATTAGCATATACATATTGATGAAACCTCGATTCCACTTTAGACACCCTTTCAGTGTCATTTTCAAAAGATATGTAAATGAACAACAAAATTATTTCTATAAAAACAAAAAGCCTGTATAGCAAAATCAAAAACTGAAGTTTCATAGAAAAACGGCTATGTGTTAGCAACATCCTAAGACCGATGTAATGCCGCATTCGTAAAATCGATTTGACGTCGTTGTGGTCCTAATTGACTCGAATGAATGTTGCCCTCAGTAACGTTCCAGACTCTGGTACCGAAAACAAATATACCAAAACACCGATATATGTTTTTGTATCAAAAAATTGACTAAAGATTTGGTTTAAATGTACTGTTAGAGAGCATTCATATTTGTTTCCTCTGCATTTTCAAAAGCAGGCTAATACTCCCTGGAACTTTCATTTTCCTCTGAATACAATTTTGTTTCGATGATGGACAAGATTTTTTCTTCTGCAAGTGCTCTTTTAGAACTCGAATTACTTTAAGTCAAAACCCGCTGCATTCTACCATCCATTATTTGGGTGAAAGCTGGGACCGTATTCTTTAAACGTAGGTGAAGGAGGGCGTTTTACACTTGACCGTTTTACAGGTTTAATTTTGAGATGTGCTATGGTCGTTGATTGAATCGGTGACGGTTGTGTTCTATATCAACAATCGATGTCCTCTAGCGGTGACTAAACTTCGATGGATTGTACACGATGTCCTGGTTGGTTTTTTTCCATTATTGCTATTTGCGATAAGGATGTAGTGAGAAGATCTAGGCTGAGTCCCACAGAGATTTATTCCAGCATAGTCTTCAGTAATCGAATTATCATCATCAAAGTCATTATCATCCGCGTCACTACCAGTTCATGTAGTGTTTATTGAATTCTACATATTTTGAATGTCCTTATTATCATAGAGCTGCTGGACGCACCTGTTTTTTTGATTCCTGTTTCGTGGCATTTCTGGAATCATTATTCCAATTCATTTGAAAAAATAGCAAAACAAAACAACAAAAAGTCCATATTTACAAGTCCAAACATACGTATACAGTGATGCGACTAGTGGAATAGGGGTGTTAATAGAGCTCGAAATGTGGTATAAAAACACCCCTATTCCACTAGTCGCATCACTTCACGTGACGTGACTACTCATCTTCCTGGTTACAATATCATTAAATCGAAACTTACAAAATAAATGTTCAATAACATAAAGTCGTTCTGGCTGTTTTTTAAATCTTAGTATGCTGCTTTATACATATTTAATTGCGACTGCTATCACTCCAAATGACAATTTTTATCACTTGAAATGTTGACGTGACAAATAAATAAAAAAAATCAAACTAATGAAGCCAACTAAGATTTAAAAAATTTTTAAAATTTAGTAAATTTTCACTTTAAAATCTAGTAACCAAGAAGATCCATAGTCACGTCGCATGAAGTGATACGTCTAAGGGAATTGAGCTGTAAATGACATCTTACACATCGTCCCGCACGAACGCACTCTTGAGGTATATTTATTTAACTATGCACCAGTAATATTCTGTGAAGCTAAGGCCTCGTGTAATTCAAGTACTAGCAGTAAATGTCGCATGAATTCCTTATAACTTAAATTGTAATATCGACTTTCTGTCAGTTTTCTCAAGGCCGGTGGAGTTTTCTGTCAACAAGTTAGATACTCCAGTAATTAAAAGGTACTGCAGACTCGATAATCACATAGGTCTACATACAATAAACCATAAAGAAGGGCTTAACTTATCTTAATGTTTCACGAAAAACAGTTTTTCTGCAAAAACTTAGCTGTGCTGTGATTTATTTTATTGGTGTTTTAATCTTAAATTCACAACAAACTTTTAAGGTATAAACAGAACCGGAGATACAGCGACAAAATACAACGACTGTCAAATTAAAATATACATAAACCATATGATGCTAACACAACCAATGTCGCTGGCGACGACGACATTGTCGACGATTTTTTTTTTAGAATCTATTCTAATTTTGTCGCCGGCTCTGCAGTACTACCAATATAAGTTTCAGATTATTATGTTGGTAAAAAAAATTTACAACTGTTTTTAAATGAATTTCACCCAAATCTCAATGTTGTACACGTTTTATGTAAAAAAAAATAGATAGTCGATAAAAAGATAAATGAAATATTTTAGGGTTAGTTTATTATTTTTCTTGTTTTGTCGCTTCAACGCTGACGCGCTTGTTGTGCTTACCAAAGCGACATCGCCAGTAGACAAATGTATTCTGTTGATGTATCTTGTCGCTGTGTCTCTGGTTCTGTTTATACCTCTAATGTATTATTGACGGTTGTGAAAATAGTTATAAGCGTTTCTCGCATTAAAAAAAATCAACAAACTAACCTGTAAAACTATGATATTTATTTCAATAATTTAATTCTTCAAATTTGAAAACATTAGCGTGTTGACAATATTCGTTTTAGAAACAAAGAAATTAAACGACAAATTTTTCAGTTTGCCTGTGTAATGTTCTTTAGCGCGGGGAATCAATGTATTTTTGATGTATCACATCAAAACAATTGTCGTTTCGTTGTTCTTTTGACCAAAAAAATGTTGTTGATGATGTACATCAACATCAATTTTCTGATAAATCAATTTTTCTGTAAATTTTACTCCTATGCGTATCCCCGCAATGACAATTTTCCGTTTATGTTTTTTTCTTTCTTCGTTGGCTTTGTCATTTTTTTGTCATTCGGTCTATTTTTGCATTGCCTATTTTTGCAATTAAAATGCGATTTTGCGATTTGAAAATCAACATTAAAAAATAGAAGAATTATTTGAGGCGTGTTTGTCATCATCGTCATCAACGTCTAAACTATTACGAAACTGAAGTAAGATTAAAAACAATTTTAACATCATTTTGTGTACTAAATGACTATTTACTGTTCTGGCGGAATTTTCGTCTATCGAGGAAAACAGCGAACGAATTAATAAAAAAAATTAAAAATTCCCCATATTATAAAACAAAGGCAAATGCCGAAAGAATGCCGATTTTAGCAGAAACACAATGCCTAGCTTTTCTATGTTAGGTTTGCGAGGAACAAAGATACATATTGCGAAGTATCAAATTTATTCGACGCCAGTAGCTCATCAACGTTTCTCACGTTTTCGGATTTCCTATTTGAAATTTCTATCGACTACATAAAATTTCCAAGCAATGATTTAGAAAATTTCCAAGCAATGATTTATTCAACAACCCAATGCATTTGAACAAGTAGTGTTATAAACTGATTTCAGTTTTGGAAAAATTATTTATTTTATACAATTTCAGCTCGACAGGTTTCCTAATTACCTAGACTGCATAGGCTGTTATATTCAGATAAAAAGTCACCAAAAAATGGGTAAATATCACCTACGTTGCAAGCATTTTGCGTTGTTGAATAAAAATTATTAACGTGTTTATCGGTTCTCCTAGTATAGAAAAGGTTGCCTGCACTGTGTGGCCGGACAATACCACTTTCTGGGAGGTATACCCTATCATTTTATTTATTAATGCCATATAGCAATTACGGAAACTTGACAAAGAAACAAAAAATTTAAACAAAAAACATTGCCAAACTCGAACAAAAATAGTTTTGTTTTTTTGAAGCAAAGATTCCATCAACTCATACGGTTATATTTCTCGGAAGTGGAGCGGACGTGTAAATTTGTCCTAGGGTGCTGTGTTTTACATAACTTATACATCGAAAAGCATAAGTAAAGCAAAGAGAGTAAGCGTTCTAAAAGAAGACATTGAAAATACAGTTATTAGAGCTGTGTTGAAACAGCTCAGCAAATAAAATGAAACCGTATTTCCGATCATTTTTAGTTAGTTATATTTTACTTATTTTGTAACATTGAAATAAAAATCAAAACCGATAAAATATTTTTTTTGAAACAAAAATTATGACAATTAAAAAAAATTAGTCTTTAGAATTATTAAAATTTTATTACTTTTTGTTAAGAGTTTCATTAAGTTTCAATTTCTCAGCATGGCCCAATTTCTTACCTTCTTCTTTTATGATACATTTCTTTTTTTCTTCCTGTCCTGAAGAGCGTCAGGGGGCCGGCTGTCGCTGTGGGTAGTTGAACCTGAAGAATTAATAAAATGTAAAGTCCGGCTTCTGAAGATAATATGGTTCTGTATTATGCGCGCCTTTCATCAACTGTTGTCTCGATACGGGTTGTTGTACAACTTTTAAGGCTAGAAGACTTTTTGTTGACAACAATATGGCATTTTGGTCCTTTTCTGGTATACATATACATTATCTTTTAATAATGAAACATGGCATAATGGAATCATTATCGCCACGATTTTTCTTACTTCTTCTTCGTATCCCGTTTCTAAATAAACAAGCTCCGCTTATGCTGTTCCTTTCATAATCCTTATTTATCCTTTTCGGTGTCCACTTAGTTGTAAACTTTTTAAAAATTGTTTCTGCGATAATATTTAAAATACTTAGTTTATGAGAATTTTAAATTCGTTAGGGCAGTTCAATTAAAATTTAGTATTGATTTTAATTAATTTTACTATAATTTTCTATTTTAAACTTATAGCGTTAGCTAGTTATTTTTTTCCCGGTAAATCTCCTAAACTCAACTTTCGTACTCATCAAAAGCGTCAAAAGCGAAGTTGTTACTACAATTTGGATTTCTTAAAAACAAAATATCTAAAAAAAAATCTATTGATGTGCTAACCATTTCACCCACGTTGTGTCTTAACAAGTACCTAATACATAATTTGAGCGAGCATAAATTAAAATTTGACCAGACACCTAGAAAATTTATTTTTAACACCCACATTGGAAATATACTTGTACACATACATATATTACAAAATTATTTTAATTAATTATTCCAAATAAATTTCTCAGATTTCAAATGAACGGATTAATTTTCAATAATGTTTACATTTAAACTAAAAATAAAATCGATTTTTATTTCTTCGCGCACACAATTGAATTTCAACATTACAGTAGTACATTGTGGTATTTATGAGCACTGTTAGATGAAAAAAAAAACGAAACATATATTAGGTTGTAAATTAGAAGCGGAAACCATTAAAATTGACTTTTATCTCATAAAATTTTCAATAAAAAAATAATAATTTTAAGATATAAATAATGAGAAAGATTGTTAAAATATGGTTGTAATAAATACGAAAAAAAAATAGTTTAATGGCCCCGGGCAAGTCTTTTGAAATGTACACTAGCATATTCTACACTCCTCGCGCGATGTGAAGAAAACTATGCTAAATAATATCACACGTTCAAAATAGGTGGTCACTATATATGAGTACGACAAGTTTTATTACAATCACAATCTACGCGACCGGCGGGCATATCAGATTTTATAAGCACGTAAAATATTATGTTAAATTGGTCTAGCAGAAGTGTGGTATTAAATAGTACCTGTATTTGGTGGATCTCGCGATTGTATAAATCAACTTTAAATTTACTTATTCATGACGTTAATTTATATAATTTAGCTTAAGGTACTTTTGTTGTTGTGTGTCTAATTGGGAACAAATTTATTATTATATGCCTAAAATTATTTCAAATATATAGTTAATTAAGTTTTAATTCGGTTACAAACGAAAGTCAAAAAAGTAATAATCTATGAATTGTATTTTTCTGAATTGTCCTCGCGGCATTTTATTATCTGGAAATTGTATTTTTCTCGGATTTGTATTTTCTCAGCATTCATAGTCGTGGAACCTATTATTCCGTTGGAAATGGTCTACAATAGACCTATAAAGTTCGTCATAAGATTGTACAAATGACATAGTTCTCGTAAAATCATATGCTAACAACGAATTTCTCGATCTTCACAACTGATTGCGGTTTGCTCAAGTTAGTAGAAAGATTTCGTTTCTTTTGAACCGATTTTTTTTTGTACCTATCCAATTGTGTATCTGTGACAGTGGAATCTTGCGATAGAAATTACGTTCATTTCCCGACACGCTAAAGCACTCAGTAGAGCTCAGTGCCCGATGACGTCATTTATTATCATTTTCAGTAAAAAACTTTCATTGTAATAACAAAAACATAGTTTCCTCACTACATTTGCTAGCTAGATGATAAGCTTGCGGTTCTTGAAATTAATCCTTAACTACGCCAAATTATATACAAAAACAATATTCATTAGCCATGCTGTAGTCTTAATCCTAATAGTATTTTTATGGTTAATGGGTGTTGTTCTGAAAATTTTTCCAACTCTTTTAGAGAAGAAACTGACTCTATAGTGAATGGGTGTCTTTTATATAAATGATCTACCAATAGTTCAAAAAATATTTTGTTCCAGAATTGCCTTGTTATTTATAACACTTTTGTGGTTCTATAAAACGCATATCTAAGTTCTAAATTCAATTCCCTTATTAATGTTGAAATATGTACGTTAGTTGTTGTAGTTAAATATATACAGAAGTATTTAACAAAATTCGATATAGTTCAAAATAAAACAACAACTGTAGATAGAAATAGCACTTTGGTTCAGCACGATGAAATCAAATTTTTGTTTAATTGTCGATATATTAGTCCACCAGCACCTGCTTTGAGATTGTTTGAAAATACGGTTCATGGGCAATCACAACCATATGCATTATCTGACATTGTCAGATGGTCAGAAGTTCTACACCTTTCCTAGGGACAAAAATTGGTAGCTGCGAAAAAGAGGAGAAATTTGGAAGGATTGTCGCTATTTCACCACGATACATAGAACTTCATCACCTTGATTTCTTATTGAAGTCGGTTTGGAGTGGTAGCATTGTATGACTGAAGGTTCATTGTATATAATGCCCAATTCATTGTGCGTACTATTTGTTTGATACTCATTCATTGCTTTCTGAGTTTTCCATTAGATTTGTAGAGATATAAAACAAAAATCCCAGGAGACTGTGTACATCAAGGTTTTAATGAACAAATTGCAATTTTAGTTGCTCTTAGAGATTTAGTATGATAAAGTTCCGCCGTGTAGGTACATTTTTTAGATATTTTAGATTGATCCGCCGTGCAAGAATAACTAGTGTAGGGTATAGAGCAGCGGCGTAGACGCACAAAGATTATGAAATAAAAAGAACAAGCATCAAACAACGCAATGTTACAGATAATGGGGTAAATACTCGATCAGCTAGCAAGCAAGCAATTTGCCAGATGAAATCCTTGCTACTCAATCAATTTTACCAAAAAAATTTGAATTTCAAATTATATTTTTTATAAAGTTTTTGTTTATTTTTGCAATTGCACAGTAAAACAACACAAAACTTTGCTTTTCATTTTTTGAAGCCGCAAAATTTATTGCTTGAAGAACAGAATTTGAACTTCAAATTTCCTTGGTAAAATTGATTGAGTAGCCAGAATTTTGGCTAGCAAATTGCTTGCTTGCTAGCCGATCGACTGCCTACCCCAATGACATTAGTAGAGCGATTTGAAAATATCACTCAAAATTGATTGATTGATTGATTGATTGATTGGACTGTAGAACCAAGTGCTAGCCAAGAGTCCCGGATAACGCCGGGCCTATTCCTACAGCCTGTTTACACATAACAATAGGAAGGATAGGAAAGGTTTTTTTTTTTTTTTTTTTTTTTTTTTGGGACGGAACGATCCGGTTGCAGACACCTAGCGATCGTACGGCACAACACAATTCTAATCTACTTCTAATCTACTAGAGGAAGGATAAAGGTTTAATAGGTTTAATGGATAACGATGGTATTGCTTTGATCTTCAACAATTGCCTCACTAAATCAGCAACCTGAGAAAAAATAATATTATTTCACGTGCATCTGGAAATTTCTGTAATATAATTCTATATTAATACATTAAAACAGCCCGGTTACAAATACCTAGATAAAGCCACTAGTTAGTAACATAGTGACAGCACAATTCTAATCTACACAACCAGCAATTAATATTTAAAAGAAATATTAATTCATACCATCTAAAGATTCCTGAAATTAATTCTTAATTAATCTACCGGTTTCCTAAATAATATAAATATTTATTAATTTAATCCTCTACAACTCCACAAGTTACAATATAATTTCCTGAAACCATAGTTATTTGAATTATAATAATAATAATTTGAATTATATTAATAATTAACATTAAATTATTAATAATTTCTCTAAAACCCTTAGCATTTAATAAATCCACTGCAAACTAGCCAAATAACTCAGTAAACATATATTAATTATTAAACCTGAAAACAAACTGTATGATTATTATTGACTACTTAATTGTATTCAATATATTCAACCTTATTACTTACTCTTCATGGTTCAAGTTATTAAGATACATAAAAACAAGATACTAAAACATGATTTTCACGCGCAAAATGACAGAAAATAAAAATTTATCTAAAATCATTAAAAATTTGAATTTTTATCGATCTAGAAAGAAATACGGAAAAGAGTTTGTTTTACGCCGCAATGACAATTAAATTCGGCAATTTTCACTGACCCTAGCAAATACTTTATAATTAATGTGTATCAAATAAGTGATCATTAATTCATTATAGTAATGAAAATTAAAAGAGTTGCTAATTAACTTACACATAATATAAGTAAGGTCCAGAAAAACAACACAAAACTAGTCTACTAGGGGAAGGATAGAGGTTTAATAGGTTAAATGGATAATGATGGTATTGATCATCAACAATTGCTTCTTTAAAACAGCAACCTAAGAAAAAATTTTATTATTTCACATGTATCTGGAAATCACCTGAAATTGAATACTATATTGATACTTTTCGACTTCCTAAACAAAATTGATTGTTTCAGTCGGCCCGATTACATACAACACCTAGGTAAAGACGATGGTTAGTAACACAAAGACAATACAAGTCTAAACTAGACAATCAGCAATTAATATTACAAAGAAATATTATTTCACAAGCCTATGTATATGTCCTGAAAATTAATAATAAATTAATATATTGCTGTTTACCTAAACCTAAATAATATGAACATTTATTAATTAAATAAAGAAAAAAAAAAAAAAAAAAAAAAAAAAAAAAGTCATAATCATATATAATATAATAAAATAATATAATAAACTAAAATAATTATAAATAAAAACATTCAATTGTGCATCTAATAAATACATGTATACATACATATGTAAACACATGCATACATATATTGTATATATATATATACATATATACACACATACAGCCAGAAACATTTATTCGTACACGGCACGTCTCTTCTATCAAAGTGTTGAAATTTAATAAGAAAACGAAAACCTCCCCGGATCCTCCCTACAATCCTAGTCCATCAACCATCCTAGACAACTGACAAAAAAAAAAAAATAATTCAACAAAACAAAAACAAACAAAAAGGATACCAATCTGAAGATCACAAAACTTACAGACATTGAGCCATGCCACACATGGTACATGTGGTTACATAAGTCCGGCTTCACCTTCCTTTCTTTCCCCGTTTACCTGCAATATCCGTTTTAACTGTGACATTAAATTTTTCGCTGAATCCAAAATGAAAAAATAGAAATAGAACAGAACAAAACAATACAAAAAAAAAATTGGTGTTTCAATATAAAATAAGGGTCTAAATTAACAATAAAAATCTATGACGACTTAATTTGAAATCAGAAGCTGAAATCGTGTGTAGCCTGGCTGATTCAGTCGTATACGACTTCACGGAAAAACACTTGAGCATACGGAAGAGCTATAATTTTTTAGTGCGTATTTTCTCTACTTTGCTTTTTGTTTATTATTCAATCAGTGCAGTTCAATATTTATTTTATTTCACACTCGTAATTTAATTGATTGTATTCTTTCAAAATGGTTAAAAGTACGTCGGTTAATATGATCGTTAGTGATTTTCTACTTAACATTTGTAAATCAACAGGACAAAAATTTATGATCGATATTTTAAAGAAGGCCGAAAACAAAATACACCTAGCACAAAAGGTCCGAGAAAAATATCACCATCAAATGAAAAATTCATTAATCTCGAAATAAGACAAAATCCTAAGTTAACTGAAGTAGAATTAACTAAAATGCTCTTCAGGTTTAATGGTAAAGATATAAATCCCATTACAGTTAAAAGAATTGTAAGAAAAATGGTTATTTTTCGCGTATAGCAAGGAAGAAGCCTTTTATTAGTAAAGAAAATACAGAAGAGTAGATTTTGCCTTAAAATATAAAAATGAAGGTATTGAATTTTGCAAAAATGTGATTTTTGTCGATCACAGTCAATTTACCATATTTCAAAGAGGTAAAAGGCAACAAAAAGTTTTGAGAAAACGCGGTGAAGATTGTAATGTTAGAAATGTATGTCCAGCGTTTAAACACGGTGGAAATAGTGTAATGTTCTGGGGTGTTATGGATCATAAAGGGGTTGGTCATTTGGGATTTATTGATGGGATTATCGACAAGGTAAATTATTTTAAAATTTTAAAGGAAAATTTATAAGAATTGGCTCGAAAACTGGATATAGAAAATATTTTTCATTTTTATCAGAACAATTATCCTAAACATAAAGCATGGATTGTTAGAATATGGTGTCTTTTCAAGGGTCCAAAAGTGATTGGACTAAGACTCCCCCCCCACCCTCAAGGCCCAGATGTAAATCCAATTAACAATCTCGAAAGGAAAATGAAAGAAAATCATTCAATTCAACAAAAAAACCAATTAAAATCAGCTATTATTGAGGAATGACATAAAATTCCTACAAAAACAACGAAAACATGGCTATTATAAAAATAATGGAGTTTTTTTTTTCTTAGCAATAAAATAAAATTGAGTTTTATTATAACCCATCGTATACAACTGAATGTCCGTAAGTTCCACGATCCTCAACTGAACATTCAAGAGTAAATCCCTCTCTGTCCGCTCCCGCTCTGCTACTTCTTCCCACCCCTACCGTTCAAAATAATAAATAAACCAAAATTATAAAAAAAACGCGAAAATAAATTTGACCTTCTTAGCAAACTGCAACAACTCTTTTACAAAAAAAAAAAAAAAAAAAAAAAAAAAAAAAAAAAAAAAAAAAAAAAAACAACGCCTCCGACCGCATATACACACATACAGATATGCAACCGCACCAAACACAACACAACACTCCCCTCACGCACACACCCACATTTAATACAAATACATACGCAAGAGAAAGAGACACCCCCAAACGATCGACAACAATAAACGGGCAGCATACGTCCACTTTCCTCGCCCGTGTCACACTTAAACACACATCCAACACACAAAACAGTTGTTATGAAACCCCACATTAAAATGAACGAGAGCTATACATTAAATAGTTTAGGCATCTCATCTCCTCCGCTCCAAACTCCATCGTACCCCACTACAACCGGGTATGCAAATCAAACATCCCCGATTCACACACGTCGCGGCTGCAGGAAAGATCATCATCTAAGATAGTAATCCTTATCTGTGGTTTAACTAAACAATTGTTTTTTTTTGTTGCGTACACCCCACGTTTCATTCCATGGTCGAAACATTTGAGAAAACAATCCGTCGAGATATATTTTTCAAAACGACGGCAAAATAGGGATAGAACAATTATGAGTATATAACATAAAACCATAATCACACAATAGCCACAGCACATAACACATTGCTAGCAAAAACATGTAAAATTGTTTATACATATGTTTACCAACAAAACAATATGTACCTGTCTGAAGCCACTATGAAATAATTGTTACGTCTAAATATCTGTATATCTCTTTAAGTACTCACTAACACAATTGTGTGGATACGGCAAAAGTACCATGTCAAAAATTTACCCTTGTATGTGTTTTCAACCAACTTACAGATTTGTGCATTCCTTTAACACTTATTTTCGTCCGAAAAAAAGAAAAACACTATCCCTATACACACAATTGTATTGGTTGTACTTCAAGTCAAGCGAAATTTTTATCAAAAACTCATGTAATGGATGATGATGATTTTTTACTCACACATTTGTGTGGTTTGGACTTGAATGGCCCTTTTTTTTTGGTTGAGAAAGGGATATATACAAAGAAATTCAGCTCACAAATCACTATCAACGATATCACAGCAATGCCTCCTCGATCCACAACTTTCAAAAACATTTGTGGTCTCAAGAATTCATCAATTTAAACAGACGATGTACCCTAAATTACAAATCAAAATTAAATCTCGACCTTATTTCTCGTTATTTCACGATTTCCGCTAGTTAAAAAACGAAGTGTTAAATATTTCTGTTCTTATCAGAAATATGTAGTTGATGGGTTTGGTTACAAATTGAAGAAGGCCACAATTTCTTAGTTGATGTGGATTTCAAGATTGTTGAATGATTTATTTAAGTAAAACATTGTTTGATTTTAACTGAAAATAAGAAAATAATTAAAAAATTTCTTCAACTATACTTATGAAACTTAAATAAGCTTTTTTTTTTTTAGAAAAAAAATATACATTTATTATCTGTTTATTTAAAAAAAATAATAAAAAAAAACCGTAATCACATGTATGTTGTCGTCACTGACGTTACATTTACATGAGCAATATTATACCCTCCAACTTTTCCATATCAATTTTCCTGCCTGCTCACACAATTGTGTGGGTAAGACAAAGGATTTTGTAGAAAATTTATTTTTATATGTGTTTTGAACCAACCTACATAATCAAGCGAAATTTTTTTATCTAAAACGACATTACATACTATGTTTTATACTCGCACATTTGTGTGGTTGATACTTTAATGTGCCAAATTTATGTATTTTTTTTGGTAGAAAAAGGGGATATCGTGGATCATACATCTATACATCCATACACACATTTGCTTTCCATACGTTTAAGACAATTATCGTTGTGTGTAAATACAAAACGAATAGTGAGAGCGAAGAGAGCTTCAAGAATAAAGAAATTTATTATTTACATACAAACAACATCCATTCGCACACCAACACCTTGAATTCTTCCTAGTACACTTATACAGTAAAACTTCTACAAGTCGATCCATTTAGTTTGCAAAATAATATGCTTAAGATAGAGAAAATTCGAATAAAAGAAATCAAAAACCAATTTCATTCGAACTACCCGAGCATATGTACACATATTAGATATTAAACATATATATGTATATATATTTTTTAAACAGGAAACTGATGAAAAATGTTCCTACCATAAATCGAAATTCGATTTAAGGAGTAATTCGACTTACCGAAGCGTCACTGTATTTACACACACACCCACAATATATAACCATTCAATCACCATATAACATTTTTGTATATAATAAAATATATTAAAAGGATACTTCTCTCCATTTTCTTCTCTGAATATGCAGATATATACATATACAGATATCGAAAAATTAAAACGACATAAACTTCGCGTAGAAATATATGCCGTTACAAATATTTCAACACGGTTTAATGTATATAAAAACATTTCATCCACTGGACACCACTTTTTAATTATTATTATATGATTATTTTTTAAAAATAGTTAACTGTTTAATCAAAAAACTACATTAAACTTAAAACTAAAAACAACGCGTACACACATTTCAAAGTGTAAATGATCGATCATTTTCACTTTACTTATTAATTATTACGAACACACAATTATTATTATTAATATTAAAATTATTATTTATTTGAACACATATATATTATATAGTATTAGTTAATTAATTAATTTATTAAAACACATTTAAATTATTTATTTATTTAGAGGAGAGACAAAAACACATCTTTCCTCTACCTCTTGCAAGTCGAGTCTCAAGCATGTATCGATTTGAAAATATCACTCAAAATTGTTTGTAAATCGGCGTTTTTCAGAAGCAAATAAAAATACATTCTGATTAGTAAAATAAGTTTTTTTCCACCACTTGGGCCGGTAGGTACTACTGGGTTCTAATTCCACCAAAGGCTGGATGCAAAGCAAATTTTCGTCATCGATAACGATCGGTACCGATATTCACAACTAAAAGCCTCTGTTATAGTGCAGAATTCAGCACCGACCCACCGCGTTCATGTCGCTGTACAGGTTGACATGGAGCTTGCAATGAGCAGGTGGTATTCTGTAATTGCGCGAATAGGTGGTATGTGCGTGAATGAAAAGGGAGGTATTAACTGACCTTCAAAGGACTTTAAATCCACGGTATGATATCAAAGGGCCGAATGTCGATGTGCCCAATTTCAAAGAGCCGAATGTGTCGAAAGGCCGAATGAGTCGAAGGGCCGAATGGGTAGATTTTTTATTTAATTTAATTATTTTTTTTTTCATTTTTTGTACCATATACTTATTATAAGAAGGCTGACATAAGGCCGAATGTCTCAGGTGGCACATGACAAAATGTTGGTTCGCCAAAATGTATCGCTGACTACGGATACGTGGAATTTCATGAACGTGAAAAAAATAATTTCATGAAAATACATAAATTCATTACAAATTCATTTATTTTTACGTTGTTGTTGTTTTATTGTAATGGTTTTGTTGTGATTGTTCCGTACATTGGTCTATTTCAGTATATCGAATTAAATACACAATTGTAGGAAATTCTTCCATTTGACGTCAAATCTGTGTGACAACGACTATGATGATTCATACTTACTTAGACACAATCAACTTCCCTACCGCACCATACTTTTTCTTTCTTTCTAATTTAATTTGGATTATAGATGGAAGATTTGCAAGAATCGCAACAATCAGTTTCGAACTTAATGAGATTATTGGTTAATGAGATTATTGATTTGATTCCTCGGAGAGGAATCCGGCTAACTCCGCCAATTTTAAATTAACATTTTAAACTTTTTAAAAAAATAGTTTATTAATTATTAATTAGTAGGGCCGGTTCCTTTGGAGTCGGTTGTCGGAATATCTTACAATTTTAGAAATTTAGATTCAGACAAATATATTATTCCTTTGTTATTTTACATCAAACTATAATTCTTATCTATTAGCAAAACGTGCATTTTACGCATCAATATTACAAAATTAATTTTCCTTTTAATTTGTCGCAAGGAAAACGTTAATACAATAATATAACTATATTGTTGTTGTGTAAAGTGCACGTAATTAAAACCAGTTAGGAATCCAACTGATGCATTACATAAACATATTTTACAACGATATTAAATTCGTATTTTAATACTAATCATTATTTTTTAATTCTTTTTATTTCCAGGTAAGCCTGACATAAACGATGGTACTTAATCTAAAATATAAATTATCTTCCTTCTGTAAAGTAAGTAAAAATGAAATAAATTTTGTAATAATTTATTGGACACGGTTACATAAAAAAATGCAGTAAGTCCATTACTAGAGTTACACAATAATATAGTGATAGAAAATATTACGAGCACGAATTTGTAACATAAAATATAAAATGTTTAAAACTTTCATTGAATTTTGTAAGACAACATAAAAAAATTTAAAAAGTAAGAGTGATCTCTACGTAGTATGTACAAACCCAAAAAGAAATATTATTAACTTTACTTTTATAAAGTTATTGATTTTAATAAGAACAGCATGATGTAAAACAATAAAATTGATTTAAAAAAAATATGTTTAATTAAAATCCCGGCGATAATAAATAGTTTACAAAATAATATATAATCATTCTATTGAATCATGCACGAAGATTCGTTGGAATTGCCGATTAGTAATTATTGTAAAAACTCCATACACATTTCTTAGTAATTCAACCGCATCGCTCAGATTAAACTGTTGATATTAAATATATGTAAAGCCAAGGTTTTATATGCCTGTGCGCTAAATGTATTTAAACGTCATGTTTAACGGCTTCACTCCCTAACATATATAAAAAAAATGTAACTTTTTGTTTGTACGGTAAGCAAGTAATAATTGGCCAGCCAAATGTAATTCACTCAAAATAACAAATTAATCTCTTAATTAACTAAAATCGCTACCCATTTTGGGGCTGTCACCCGTAATATCATTTTATTAAATCACTAAAATCGGTGCTTTTGTATTTATTTACTTTTCTTCTGATTATCCATCTTTCGTTCAATCCATTTATGTGTAAAAGCAGCGAAAAACGTTTGGTCACTACAAAGTATGCGATTTAATGGATTTAAATCTTTAACACATTTTTAAGATTGTAATTTCAATTTTTTTTTATATACGTACGTTATTCTTACATAAATGAAAATTGAAACATAGACGCAATAAACAAAGTAAGAATTTCTTATAACCGTACATTTATTATATGTAGTACGTGGTATTATATAAGAAGGTGATTTATTCAATAAGGAAACACAAGTGATATTATCTATCCAATATTCTTCTTTATAAATTAAGTGCGAGAAATATTTAAAGCGAACGGTTAAAACACTATGATTTTTATTCGTTTAATGCGGGATATTAAAATGAAATTATTTATTAGCTACTGTAGTTGTAGGAAAGATAATTTTATGCAAATTAAACGACTAAATTAAAAATTTTTAATTACTTATTTTGTTTTAATTTGATTTAACGATACGATAATATAAAATATTCTGGTACTTCAACAATATAATATATTATGCCGAATAGGATATTAGAAAAGTGAGAAAAACTTTGTAAGACACTTGCAACATCAAGTGTATTTATTTAACCCTGATATACAGGGGGTGAAAAGTTCGTCAAATCACAAATTTTTGTAAGTCATTTTTCAATTTTATGTTTTTTATGATTTTAATGTGTAGCGTTGTTAATGACTAATGAGTGTGTGTAAATTTTGAGAAAAAAAGATGCAGATGATGTTTTTCATGTTACGGTGAAAGTTCGAAATCGGTAAATGTTCGTAGAAAAAAATGAGAAAAACTAGTGGTCAGGAATATATGAAATTCACCCTTCTCTCGATGGACTATTTTTTATGTTATTAGTCCAGTCAATTGCAACAGTAGGGCCTAACTGCTTTACTAACTTAAGCTCAAGGAAGTTAACTGCACCTCCTCATTTTGTTTGGTCTTCTGATGGGGTCATAAAATGGAGAACAAAAGGTCTGAATTAATCTCAGCTACTTCCGGCGTGCCTCAAGGCATATCATATCATCTTTGCATCTTTACCATTTTCATTAATGGAATCACCGAAGTGTGGTGCGATTCTAATCTGCTCAGTCTGAACATAAATAGGTGTAAGACCGTATCTTTTCATCCAAAAACTAATCCTGTTGTCCAACAGTACCAAATAAGTGGTATCACTCTACAAGGAGTACATGAATTTAAAGACCTAGGGGTTGCCATGCGCCCTTAGAATAATTTAACAAACGATATATAAAAATTATGATCTGGTGGTGGTGTGGTAAGCGAATTACTGCGACGTGTCTTTTGCGACGTCACCAACGATTTGTATTATTTTTCATTATCTCATTCACTGATGCCACACAGACACCGTATTTTTCTTCGTTTCTTTCCCCGTTTACCTATGATACGGGTTTTAATTGTGACTTAAACAAATTATTGGTGCAACCACACTAACACAAACATAAATGAAATAAAAAATATTTCAAGAACATTTTTCATCAATTTAGTTTAAATTTTATTTTCGACAGAGCAGAACAAAATAAAATAAGACACGCATACATATTTACACGCATACATTATCTATTACGACTAGTTGGTCTTGAAAAAATAATCAGAAAACCAAAAATCGCGTGTGGCATCAGCCATTGGTATACTGAAAATTTAAACAACAATATGAAATCGACTATAGTATGTTGGTTAGTCGTTTTACATCTCCGTCCTTTCCAATCTTGGCGTATGTGTTTGTAAATACTTGGTTTTATTCGTTTGGACAAATGGTTGATAAACGATATATTTTGATATGTGCGATTAGACAATTGTTGGCCGAAATATTCTAACCGTTATAGGTAAATTTCGTTGAAAATATGAGTTTCTCTAATCGATGTGCATAGCTAGAGCTACCTCTATCTTTTGCTTTATTAAACGGTTGGCTGGGAATATTGAAGATATTGAGACAATAAAGATATTGTACTTCGCATACGCCAGATCCCAGCTACACTGTTAATATCTTGTACCATTTCTACAATGAACATATTCGTGTCATAGAGAGTATCAAGAAGAAATTTGTACGTTTAGCATATTGGAATAAAAGCAAAGAACAGAACTTTAAGAAATGTTTAGTTTCTTCAAGTAAACTATGGTTTCCACGAACTGGCGAACATGATGTTAGCGAGTTTTAACAAAACTGACCATCTTTCAAAAAGAAAATTAAACCTATTTTGCATAGCAGTTTTCAGAAAGATGGCTTCACTGGAAGTTTGCTAAGGTTGTCGAAATGTTTCTGAACTAATTCCATCCAGAGGATGACATAGCTCGAACAATCGGTAAGCTGCAGGTCAATCGTATTATAAAATATGACCATTAGCCATCGGTTACTTTTCCTTTTGCAGGTGTAGCTGAGCACTTTTATGTCGTATGTGTCGAGGCCCCCTTTGTGTTCACTGTAATCATGGATGATATTTGGTTTTTTTGTTCCTTCATTTGTCTCCGGCTTCATATGCAGTCGACATTAAAAACACATTTTTTTGACTCGGTACTGTACTTCACAAGCCACACCTCATCCGAGAAGCAGAAAACAGAAGCAAACAGTCCTCTTGCCTTAGCTTCTCCGACCGATATGAATATTCAGGGTATTTTGCATTTATTTGATGCAATTGTACCAACTAGTGTTGTATTGCGGACTCATATATCTCTTGCCAATTACTAAGGCATGTGAAAAATCAGGCGCAATACTAAGGCATGTGAAAAATCAGTCGATCTTTCATCGTTTGGTTGGGTGCCCCAATAAATATTGGCGAAAGCTGCACCTATTTCTGGAAGTCATTAACTGCTCATCGATCGTCAGTACTTTGGATGGAACGAAAGGCAAATTTAAATTGATTTTGAAGAGTTTAAATATGGAAGGAGCCAACCTATCTTGTCACAATCGATCCACACGAGCTCTTGAATCGTCGAAATCGTCGTTGCTCGAATCTTTCTAATGACACCACCACTCCTCTATATAAAATGGCATATGTGACTTGTGGAATAAATCTTTAGCTGCCACTAAATTTGATTTCTCTGCGCCAGTGTAAAGTAATATGCCGATAAACGCGTACATTTTATCCACATTGGTATCTCGAAATGTCTCATTTTTTCGGATTTTGTGGTCGTTAAATCGCTGCATTCATCATTCTGGCTTTTCTAATAGTTTCGAAAACAATGCCTTCAACAATGGCGATTAGGAAAAAACGCTTGAAGGCTTCATGCTTTTCAGTAAATGTCTCAATCCTACAGGGAATGGAACCAATCTCATACTTTTCAATTCTTCAGTTCTCGCCTTCTCCGCAGCCGTCGCTTTTGCCTTGACCCGTGTATTTCTGGGCACGATTTTCCTCGATTGCTGCTTGTGGCTGTTCCTCTGACTCTGCTTCGTTAGAACTAGCATCAATATTTTCTAAACAAGTTCTACAATATGAACGTCGTGAAGCGGTTCATCATTTGCATATGGGGCATCCAAATCGGAATACTTCGGAGCAGTACTTCCCACTCACAATCGGCTCAAAGCTCATCTTTGTGATTAGTTACATTCATAATGATTTTTTATATTTTATAAAAAACCCGAAATTTATGTTTTCAGAAACTGCAACAATTTTCAATGAACAAGTAATCTGTTACAGTGTAATGGTGAAGACAATCTGGTATCATAATCAGCTGCAGTGCTGCAATTTCTCTCTTCCATTTTCGTAAATTGCAAATGAATGAATAGCATTGTAAAACAAATGCAGTTTCCTTTTATCGTTATTCCATCCTCTATTATATCAGTCGGCTTAAACAAATCGAAACAATGTTCAACCAATGAAAACCCGCCCATGCCCCGTTGAAATGACAGGTGGTGATCGTAAGGTGTTAAATTTTTAAGATCAACAGAATGCAGTAAAACATTTTATTAGTTAATTCAAATGCGTTGAATCGCAGTTTTGCCGGTCTGAGAGCTGTAAAATATAATAGCTGTACTGTATCTGCCAATCGCTGGAAAATTTGCAAGTGAAGCCGTCTGATTTTCGATTGATATTCAATACGAAATACAATTAATGGTTTAAGACGGATGTAGTTCGAAATATTTAGAACTAACCGAAGAAAGCCTTTCGAAAAATTCATAATTTAAAAACAAAAGCTTTGTTCAATCTTTTACAAGAAGAAAAACCTGTGTACTACCAAAAGTGCGTAATCAAACTGTGGATTATTCCAGGCAGCTATACCTGTATATTTTGTGATTGTGAAAGGTTCGTCTAAATCAAATTTATTAAAACAAAATGTTCGTATTATTGGACCGCAACTTCGACAAAGACTCCAACGAAATTCCTTCAGCATTCTTTGATTGTCTGAATAAAATTCAATCAAATTATCCGTTTTGTCTTAGACGGATATAGTGGTCAAAATAAAAACTCCAGTCATCGAAATATATTGCTTATGGATATCCGACGTACCACCATTCCACACATACAGTTCGTGTTTCCTGTTGTCGGCCATTCATTTTCACCATCTGAGAGGATATTTGGTCATATCGAAAAAATGCGACGAATCGAATTAATTTCGGATGCCACTTTATAGCGCATTTGGGAAAATACTGTAAAAAACGCAAATTATTTATAATTTTTAATTTATATTTTTACATTTCAGTAACAAATACAACAATCTCCATTCTTGGTGCCAAAACCAGAAATCTCAATTTTTTAACATTAATTTACAGCAATCATAAACTGAGAACCTTAAATGCAATATAATGAAAACCTACAAACTTTACTAATTATTGAACGTTATAAACTGTTTTTAATTACTTTGGAAATAACTAAACCAGTTTTCATCCCGCTGAACCCGCTGACCGAACAATAATTTAGCATCCACACAATCATTGCCCAAAAATGCGGTTTTGAAATATTCGCGTTAAATATCGAATCCTTTTCAGCATGGTACAAACGGAAACGGCATAGCCTCCTCTGCTCCCTGCTTGCACACTGTTTTTAGGACGAAGCACAGACAATTTATAAAACCCAATATTTTTGGCTCATCATAGTCATTTCTGAACTTTAACTTTTTCAATCGTTGACCAATCGTTTTCCCCATATGTATTATACGACTAACATTATCATCGTTACAATATTGTAGCACTAAATGTCTCAAGCGATCCTGATGTCATCACTTATCCGTTTTTCAGCTTTTAGTCCTGGAAGGCTCAGTGAACCGTTCTTATTTTGAATATTGACAGCAACTGTATTTTATCACAATTTATCTCCACCTGTTAAAATTTGGTTTTTAATTGATCCGCTAAGTGAGTCAAAAGTGACTCGATTCCATATACCAAAGACGGTAGTGTAGTTAAATATAATAATTTTTGTTGGCCATCACATTTTTTCCAATTTACCAATTTTCTTGGGTATATGGGGGTCAAAGCAATGTTTAGTAATAAATTTTCACGCTTTTCACAAACGATAGCACGTTTTATTTGATACTACTTTCAACAGGTGAATTTGATAAATCAGACACCTCACTTTCAACGTCGGAATGTTTAGAAGGCCCCAAGTAATAGCAACTTGTACAAATCAATGAAATTTTATTTGCTTCAGTCGAACGCGGCAAACGAATTCGAATGTAATCAGAAACATTTCTTAAGGTTTTGAACATTTCAAGTCAGAAAACGGTTTACAACACTATTTGAACCCAATCATTATTATACAATTTTTTATTAAAAGTAAGGATTAATAAAATTCGACTGAATGGTTACTTTATTAGGTCGACCAAAAAAAATTTGTTGAAAATTGAAAATTCACTCATTAGAATTAGATTTTAATTCAAAAGATCGTCATCCTTAAACGGATTTTGCAAGAAACTAAAATATTTTTTACTCTAATTTTTTAGTATGAACTAAATGTGGAGACGTTTAAAAAAAATGGGCGTTCATCGAGAAAATTCTAAAATAACATTTAATTCTAAAATAACATAATTTCGATAGGGGCAGGCGGCAAAAAGAATTTTTCATCATCAGATTGAGATCTGCCGATCTATCCTCCATGTCAACAAAAATATTTCGACTTTCGTTATGGCACACATTACATATTTCCACTTGGCTCTTCAATTCACACAAATCTGTATTCTTCATTCCCTCACACATAAAAAATTCTTTCATATATTCCTCTTGTACTAGAAACCTAGTCCGTTTGTGCTAAATTTATACGACTAGTTAAGGTAACATTAGCATATATTTTAAAACATGAGAATCATCATACAAACAATTCTTCAAATTTGCTTTTTTGAGCCTAGTTTGAACTATTTTAAATATTGAGAAGTTATTAGCTGCTGTAAAATGATGTTCTGGCCATTTCGCTCAACCGCTCACAACAATTTTTAAAAAATCCCTCTCTTCTGTAATTTTCTCTAACATGTGGAAAGATTCATTTATAATTCCAATTCAAATTAAAGGTTTAAGCCCGTTATTACTAACTATAGACCGATTGCGATGCTGTCCTGCATTTTCAAGCTGTCTGAGAATATCGTGTATCTCTGTTCTCTGATATTCAGCATGGTCGAGGAAGGAGGTCGATTTCATCACAACATATTTCAGTAATGCGTTCGAAAACGGATTCTCACTACAGCATTATGCTCAAACTTAAAGCCATTTATTTTGCAAAAGAGTTCCTGCTCTGGGTAAAGATATTAAGTATCAATCATATCATCCACATCCACACCTGTTATCGCGTGCTGCGACGACCCCACGCTTCGATAAGAAAAAAAAATATTTTAACTAACGCTTTACAATCTTTGTGTTTAAGTAATCATGTCGACTTGGACGTTAGAAATCGCAATACATTACTTATTCTCGGAAACGCTTACCCACTGGCCGTTTTTTAAAATTGTTGGCTGCTATGGTAATGAAGGTTTCACTGCATAAGAAAATTTCTAAGATACAAAATATGTGAATTATTCAGAGGCCAAGAAATGTTATATTTACATTGTAATTCCTATTTTGTCTATGGACAGGCAGATGAACTTGAACCGAAAGACATTTTTATGATTGCGCTGAGTGAATGAGTACTGAGAAAGTGGTTGAATCAGACATAAAGAAAGCAGTTTGTATACAGATTATATAAAATTATGGTTTTATTAGTTTTGCCAGAACGTTTCTTTCATCTGTTTATTAACAGACGACCTTATATGGGCAGACACCAGTCTACCTTGTACTGACATGGTTCATTAGTGTATATGTACATAAACCGCGTTCACCAATTAAAATCCGCTGTAAGAACGACGAACCAAAAATCATTGTTGGTTAACAACCCATAAAATTTAAATTACGATATAGGTGTTGTAAACTGCCCTATTACATCTTTAATTTTACTCCCCATCATGCAGCAGCTTAGTTGTAAGTTAACTATTAAATTGCAAGGCAGAGCAACTAACTTTATGTAATCCATTTTTGTTATTTTATTATATACGGGTACAGACCATTAATGAATGAAATGTAATCAATTTTTAATTAAAATTTGCTCTAAGCTATTTAACTTTGTGTACTGAGAGATTTCGTTTTGGTTTGTTTCTTTTTTTGTTAACATAATTCATCATGGCAATTTAATTTTTAAATTTTTTTTAATGTAATTTTTTTACATTAACAGTTTTTGTTTTGTTACTTGTACTTTATGTATACCTTTGTTTTTTAAAGTAAACTTTATTAGAAAAGATAAGATTAATTAATTATTATATAAGATTTTGATACACTTAAATTAATATTATTTTAACTTTTCCCTCATAATGCAGCTAGATGGGAAAAGTATTGTAATTTATATTGTGGGTACTCGTACATTTTGAAGTATTCATTAAGGCACCATAAAGGATCCTGAAAATTGAATGTTGTTGGAAGGAATGAAAATAATCAAGTCAATATCTTTTCTTCAGCAAAGTAATCTTTAGCAATATTACTGACCTGGTCTATTCACGGCCTTGACTCTCATGTATGGAGAATGAAGTGGAAAACAAATCAAAACAAATATTGAACGAATAAACCATTCAATTGTCTCTGTCCACTCTCTAAGTCGCACCTAAAGAAGAAGCGTCGTTAGGAAAAAATATGGAATGATCATTGATAACCGTGAATTAAATAACGACGAACGTAAAGACCGGTGTCCGTTGGATTCCATTAAAGATGTCAGTTCGTAAGAAAACTGTGTTCTCAGTGAATTACACAAGGACCGTCAAAATCACACCGGGAACCGATGTTATATTTGGTAAAACTGAAGACAACACCTCCAAAAGGGATGTTTCTGGAATTCGTTAAATGTAAAGATGGGATTAAGGCAAACTAGAAAAAGATAAAGGCCATACCTAAACTATTAAACAATTTAGATTGGAATAATCGGGACCTTCCGGTGGTTTGTTCAAGATTAAACCAAACTTACAAAATTGCTAGCTCCCCTTCTCAGGAGGAAGGCCTCTTGTCTAAAACTTTAGCTGTGTTGCTTTCAAAAATTTACAACAACAATTGCATTGTATTAAAGCCGATTTTCTTAGAATGTTAAGGAAAAAAATTTTAGGATTAGGGGAAATAAAATCATTTTATGGTTATGGTGTTTACCGCAAGCCGTTATTTTTTCTATTTTTCTCGGAAAATTTATCTTTTAGTAAAATTTGGTATTTGTTATTTGATAGCAAAATACCGAATTTAATTTGATCTATTTCATAAAATAAAAAAAACTAAAATAAATATTAATAAAATGAACCAACACAGAAAAATTAAAACGCATTAAAAATTAAAGCCAAAAGTTGTTGCTTTCACATTTCTTAGCTAATCCGATTAGATTAGTGAAAGCAACACTATATTTGTCAAAATTCAAAAGAACCAATGGTCATCTCTAATAAATCATTATCATTCCAACTTCAAAATTAATTTCAGTCTTACCGTTATCCCAAGATAGAAAACTGATGACTTTCCTATCAAGACAGAACTAAATAAAATTAAATCGTTTGTAATAATTTTGTATTTAAGATCTTTGATGAATTTCCTATACGGATTAAGAAATTTGACTATTCACTAATCTTCAACAGGTCCTGAATTAGTATTTATTGTAAGAAACAAATCTTACCTAAAATCAAGGTGACAACCTGGAATAAATTAGACTTTTTATTATTTATTTATAATACATCGATCACCTTAACCACAGAGGTGATCGAAGTAATTAAGTAATAGTTTCAAATATTTTACTTTATCTCTTTCAGAAACAAATCTTATTTATCCACATGCTCAAATCTTATTTATCAACATTATCCATTTTTTTAGATTTATTTTAGGGCAGTCGATGACATGCATGATAAATATTTTCTTATTTTTACGCGGAATAAATTATTAATATCGGTGTTTAGTTTCCACATTTTTGAAATTAAGCAGCAACGTACTAAATAATGGCATTAAATCAGTTACCATAAGGTGTCACTTTACTCATAGAGGATTCGATTATTATTTTTTTATTATAAATAAATATCTAAATAGTTTTCGGACATTTTGAAACTTTCAGGAATTACTCCCTTTTCCTATCACCACACTTATCCAAATATGTCATCCCGCGAATATACCTACTGCCCGATTGTGACTCGCAGCTACTGATAAAACAAAGGTGTTAGGTAAAATATTTTGTTTTCGTCATGAGTTTAATCTTAATAAATTGTGACATTGGTGGCGTTGGTCTAAAAAATGTTGATTACATGAAAAATTCTGGGCCTTATAGATCACGATTTCAAATTTGCATGTAAATTGCATTGCGCATATTCCTCAGACATGGAGTTGTACTAAAATTAATTTAATCATTTTATTGGTGATGGTTCTAAATAATTTTTCACTTTTAACACTAAATTTTTCAAGTCAGCTGATTTAAAAAAAAAATAATATTTTAAAATGAATATGTTCACTTTAATGGCATTAGTTGTCAAAGTTTTTAATTTTTACTAAAAATAAATACGGTAAATACTCTTTGACAAGTCTCCAATTATTTTTAAAGAGTGCAATTTTGGTTTTAAAAAAAGTAGCCGCAACAAAAAAATCTATTCAATTTTAATAGTAACAATGACCAATAAACGTCAAGAATAGAATTTTTCAATTTGATAATTTCAATTGTCATCTCACGGTATTTGTTTTTACTACGAAAAATAGTTTTATGAATTTTCGACCGAACATCATCTTGGAAAGTTTAAAATAAATATCATGTTAAAAATTACACACTATAAATTTATTTATAATTAATATTAAAATTATCAATTAAAAACCGAAATAAATGTCTTGGGTTTACAAAAAAATTCATTTTTTGTCATTTGTGGCGTTTTGTAAGTACTTTCCATAGCTCAAAAATCGGAGTGAAGTGTATGCCAAAATAACAAAATATACACTGTGATCTATAAGTACTTAGAATTAAAAAAACACTCAAAAATTGAACTTTCATAATAATATTAGAAAATTTTTAATAAACACAAATATTATATTTTTACACTGTATAGAAAACATTTAATTTGTGCGAATAGTTTTGAGTGAATTTTATAAAGTGAAATTTTTTAAAACACTTGGATCGCACATAGATGATCGAAGTGGTTCTAAGCTAGGATTTGATTTAAAAAAAGGACAAATCTTATTTATCTACATGCTCGGAAATCATGGAGATTATTGTTATTTGAGAGATTGTTATTTGAGAGATTTGGAGTCAATTCCTAAAAATTTGGAATTATTACCTATTTAATTACTTCGATCACCTCTGTGGTTAAGGAGATCGATGTAATATAAATAAATAATAAAAAATTTCAATTTATTCCAGGTTGTCACCTGGATATGATTAGGTAAGATTTGTTTCTTACAATAAATCGATCATCTCTGTGCGATCCGCAGGGGTTCAGTTAAATAATTTAAAATGTTTAAGAGTTTTCGTGTTACGCTAAATTTTATTCTCTCTCTATTGTCAAAATAATCAGAGATTTCCTCGAATGTGGTGAAGCATGATTAGTTTCTTACATTAAATACTAATTTAAAACAAGTTTGAAATAATTTTGAATGATTAAGATTTTTCGTATTACACTCAATTTTGTTCTCTCTCAAATAACAAAAACCTCAGAGATTTTCGAGGAGCATGTGGATAAATAAGATTTGTTTCTTAAATCAAATACTAGATCAAAACCACTTCGATCACTTCTGCGCGTTCGAAGTGTGTTTTGTTTGAAAAAATTTCATTTTATAAAATTCACTCAAAACTATTCACACAAATTAAATTTTTTCTACTTATAGTTTAGTGTAGAACTATTTAAAAAATTTCAAATATTACTATGAAAATCCAATTTTTGAGTGTTTTTTAAATTCTAGTACTTATAGGACAAAGTGCATATCTTGCTATTATGGCATAAACTTACCGTTGTGGTATAAGACTCTAAAAATTAACACAATATTAAACATTAAGAAAAGACTTTTTTTAATTTTTAAAACTTTGAATGAACTATTCGCGATTTTTAACCAAGTAGCTGGTATCTGCGTTTTTCCCGTCTCTTATTTCTTCGCCAACGTAAGGCATTTTGCAGCACATTTTCAACAGTAAATTTATGTGTTGTATACCCACTAACCCAAACGAAAAAAATAAATATAGGATCAATTTTTTTTTGTTTTTACTTGATTAGTATGAAATTCAATTTTGACAAAAAATAAACTTTAGATGAGGGGAATTTTACATTGTTTCCCTCACGCATGCATGGACACGTGCCACACTTGAGTTTTGTTGCAAAAATTCTGTGTGTGAACTGGTCACTGTCCGGGGTTTACTCTGATGTAAACTGTCAAACATCGTAGGATCAAAACTGTTAAAACATTGAATTTGACTATTCTCGTCCTTCATGTAAACGTAGAAACCAACGTTATCTGCATTTGGTGGAAATCGCAAATGACGGCACTTCTCCTTACATATTCCGACGCATTTATAAATTTACCGCACTAAACTGTTTACATATCAGTATTTAGCCCCGACAAATTCTATTCTACTCCTTTAGAAATGTTCAACGGAATGGAACGAAGTTTGGAAAGTCGGTTTGATAGAACAACTTGTTTGTTTAATAATTCAATACACTCTACAACAAAAGTCCAAATGATGGACAAAAGCACAGAGGTCTACGTAAAACATAATATTTGGTTAGTATCAAAACTAACACGGTTGTAACTATTTTTCTTAACTCACCCACACCTACCTCTCGTATTGTAGCATGGTTGTACAGCCACAGGTATGTGATATCCGATTAGATACAGCAAATGATTTTTACTACCAGTAGCAACTTATGTGATCTTACTCCTCCCACTCTGTTTTTGAAGCACGAATAAAACTTTAGAGTGAGTGAAACATTTGAATATTTTCTTGGAATTTAAATACTAATTTGAAACAGACTGCAAGAAGGCTTCTTTAAATCATTAGAAAGATTTATTGTTACCTTAGGGTTTGAGAAACGAGCTGTCGAACTATTTTTTCGTCTATTCATACAGCACAAGATGAAGTTTCAGTGCTAGTTTAGCATTTACATGCAATCGAACGTTACATATTCCGATATTATCTTTTGGAGTGACTGCAAAGTCGTGCCCAATCCGTTATTTAATTCTTTAGTCGATTCGAGATTTATCAGGAGCACAAGTATCATATCAATCTTCGCCGCCAGCACAATAATCCAAACAGCCAAGCCAGGAATACGCGAGTATCGCATCATTGTAACCAAAACTGGTGCAGAATTAAAAGTTATTAATCCTGAACCTGGTGTATGATTTTTGTATAATGGTAGTAAGGATGCAATAAAAATATTATTTTATTTTCCGACCAGAATACGTGCACAGAACTTTATTAACATAATGCACTCCACATGTTATACAGCGAGAAGTTTTATATAAACTATAAGCCTGAATTACATTGGCACTATCTGGAAATAAAAATTGATCATTGGAAACCGAGATCATATGTAAGAAATTTAAACAACGGCTTTCACGTCAGCTAAGCCTACTCTTAAAATATATCAATAGTTATATAGCTTCAAAATGATCCGTTTGGTGGAACCTCTTGTAATTCTAACAAACAATAAAATAAAGCTCTGTAGGAAACTTTAAACTTGTTTACATTTTGGTAGTGCGTCTATAATTATATTTTATCAAAGTAGGCGAGAGTTATCGCTTTGATAAATATTGAGGGAAAAGTATCGATCCAGGAGTCGGACAGGCATACATTTTTTAATTAGTTTATAGTGTGCATCTATTGATGTTAAAGTAAATTAGAAAAACTAATTTAGTGTTATATTTTGATTATATCGATTTGTTACTTGTAATTGAACACTTGCAACTACTCAACATAAGGCAAACGTCCTAGTTTTATACCGTTATGTCGATAACAAATTTAAAAATCCTCACGCTATTAAGATTAGTTTAACAAACTATTTAAACCACAATATTACTTTCACTAAATTCATGGTAAACTGCATGCAATCCAACATGCACAAACAGATAAAATACCCAAAACACAAGAAAATATTAAGATTTTTTTTTTAAATGAAAGTAAATTTAAATATTTATTTTCTTTTAAGGCGACCAAAAACTACCACTCGATATTAGATAATATTTATTTAGTTATTTATGTTGCACTCAAAAATGAATTTGAATTTAAAACTTGTGTATTATATAATTTAATTTGATTTATAAAGTTTTAACTTTTTCTTATATATGAAAATATAGTTTGTATGTTTTTGTCGTGCAATTGACCAAATATAATTTGACAGATCTAATCATACCGTAGTTAGTGGCACCTTGAACACTAAATAATCAGGCCAATGCCATTTAATATTTATATAAGAGATTCGTGTTTTGGGTTTTAATTTGGTGTTTGCTGTAACATTGAAATTTTATATTATAACGTTTAGCGCGTGCAATGACGATGACCCCGCACATTATATGTAACGCTGTATTATTCTAAATTTTGTCAACTGTAACAAAGTTACTGTATACGTTCTTCGAAATTTGTACGTTATTAACCGAGTTATCAAACCAAAAACTTACAAAATGTCTCTTGTAATTTGTTTAATGATATCCGGTTAACAACATATAGAGTGACATATTAAAATTTCTACTTTGAATTAAGCACAGCTGCGAGAATTAGAGGAAATTATAACAATCGTACGTTGTTTGTAACAAAATAAATGAAAAATTAGTTTTTAATTTAAATATAATATTATTTCGTTACTATATAGAGAACTAACCTAACTTGATTTTTTGAAAGTTATTTCCAAAAAAGAATTTGTCATTTTGTTAACGTCGGAATCAATTAAACTACTTAATCATCACGCATTTAATTGAATTTGACAAATTGATCATAATGGTCGAATTTTAAATGAGATACAATTTTAAAGGTCTTAAGCTCACAACAAATTTTTTTTGTTTTTGTTATTAAATTATAAAGGAAAATAATGGCTTTCTGAATATTATATTTTAATAAATCTTTACGATGGTACATGACCTGCATATGAAAATTTCAAAACACATTCTTAATACTAATCTTTATACTTCTTAGTATTTTTAAAAAGTTGACATAAACTATTTTATCACAATAAAGTAAATCGTGAACGTTTGCGACCTTGCCATTTCTGCAGATTACATTCGCTATACCGCCGAAATCCGAAATAGTAGTTTTCGATGTGGTTTTCCCCACCTGATTTTGATACTTCATAGGAATTTCCAGTGAAGTTTGGCGGACATCCATGACAGCTTTTTGGGTTTGGTAGTTTTTTGCAAACATTTTGAAAAATTTAGCATTCACGAAACTATTTCTCGAACATCACTTACATAATGGATTTTGACATGAGAATGTTAAAATTTTATAGTTGTAGAAATCAACTGCGTCATTTTTACAATTTACATATACTCGTGGTAAAATAAAGTCGGATGTTGGCAACCCTTAGGTATGCATCCCCAAAGTATACAAAATACATTTCGAAAAATCATTTCTTCCAAAATATTTCTAATAGCGAATTCTTTTACGTTTTTGATGTAAATCAAATTTCCGATAGTTAAAAAGAATACGAAAAAAATTTGATGTGTTTTTATCGTAGTGTGCCTAAACCCGAAAGGGATGCCAAAAACAATAATAAACCATTTTGAAAAAATTTCAAATGGCGCGTTTGACGTATTTGACAATATTTTCTATTGACGTATTTTGTATATAAATATGTGTAAGTGGTAGTTAAAATGGAAGTAAAAATCTACATTTCCATTTTTTGATCTACATCAATTTTTTTGCTATTTTTCCCGCTAAAAGAACGCGAAAATGTGATTTACATCAAAAAATTTTGATGTACATCAAAATTTTTTGCCAGTTTTTTGTAAAAAGAAAACGCCATAAGAGTGTTTGGTTTGTTTTATGCCGCATAAAAAGTTAAAATTGTAGTGAATATAAATGTCAAACAATTTACTTAGTTCAAGAGCTGTTAAAATTTTTATATGAGAAACATTTTGCTGACACAAAATAATTGTTTGTAAATAGAAGTTTGAATTTAATAAAAATCGTAATTTTTAGTTAAAAATCAACCGTAATCGAAAGATAAATTTTGGAATGGCGACTATAAAATTTGTTTTAAAATTTTTATACGTTCATAATTACGTTAAATAGCAACCGTACGATTGCCAAAAAATTTGAACCAGTTGAAACAGATAAACAGTTAAAAAAATTACTAATAATAAATTTTTAACTTTTTATGCTGAATTTAGGGGTATATCCTCTATCCGGTCGCAAATTTTTTAATTGCGAGTTGAAATATGGTTACTAGATTTATTTTGCCATGCCAATAGCGACACATTTTTTTAAAATTTAAATTTGTTTTGCGATTGTAAAGAAATACATTAAAAGACTGCGACCTCGGAAAATGCATAACAGTCTTTTCGTGTATTTCTACTTTACAATCGCAAAACAAATTTAAATTTTAAAAGAATGTGTCGCTATTGGCATGGCAAAATAAATCTAGTAACCATATTTCACCTCGCAATTAAAAAAATTGCGACCGGATAGAGGATATACCCCTTAAACTAATTGAAACACACTCTAATACAAAAAATTTCGAGAAATGGTCAAAGTTGCCTTGAATATTTTATAAGAAAGAAGAAACGCAAATAAACAGAAGTTTCACGGTAAACTTTTACCCGACAACTATCAGAGCCTCCTACGATTTAAAGAACCTTAATATTAAAATGTTATTTTACTTAGGCTGTGGTCCAATTGAGGGCAAGCTTCCCATAAAATTGAAACGAGACTACAATAAGTCTAGCTGACAGGAGGCTTATTGAAGTCTTTCAAAGAAGTCAGTCTCCACAAAATAATTCACGAATTGGACCGCAGTTTTAGAGAGGAAATTTTCTATGTTTCCATTAGAAACATTGTAAAATAACCAATTTTTGAATTAATATTTGTGAATGAAAATTTAATTGAGTAGCTTATCAGAATTTTTATTTGTTACCATTAAGAACATTTTCAAAATCACATATCAAAATCAGCCAGTATTATTTAATATTTAAAGAGGCATAATTTTAATGTTTTTTTAAAGAATGGAACCTAATGTTTAGTTGTGTGGGTTAGTAAAAGGTAAGTAAATTGATTTTCCGCAAATTGTTCAAAAATCCAATAAAACAGTTCCGTTTTATGAATAAGTGTTGGTCACATCGATATGAATTGTGGAATAAAACAATGAGTTTTAATTGCAAACAATAAATCACAACCCTTCTAAAAAAATTAGGCAGAAAATACAGACTAACACAGGAGTTTTTATGAATCTCAAAAATTATTGCCTGATTCCGTTAGTTGAGTCGTTGTCATTCCAAGTGATAATAAAAACGTTATCCAATTTGTACTCCAATAAAATGACTTAAGGCGAAAGAAACAGTTGAAATTTTAGTTTTGGGACATGTTGTATTTGGAGGTGGTGCCTAGCAAAAACATAAAACCGCCGATTGGGTTTGAAAGAAATACGGTAATTAACATAATACATATTTTGGCCAAGGACTGGTTTATGAAAAAATAGCGTAATCTTGCGGCTCTTTTATCTAGGTGGCACTAACGAATAGTTGTTATCGAGCTTTGCACGGAAATAATACCGGAACTGAATTTACAAACCTTGTAATACATAAAACATTTCGAGTTATTTCAAAAAATTATCTAGATCGTCTTTTCTCATCCTCTCTGTGGCACTATATCACATCAAGAGATTCTGCCGCCTCAAATGATGGATAGAATTAATAGCACATAATTATACAATTTTTCTAGTTGCCCAATCGAATTCAAATTGTGTGAATTCTCGCTTAATGTTCGGTAGTTTTGGTAGTAGTTAATTCATTTACAGTGATTTTTTAAACTTTTTGAAAAATATTCAAAATATTCTGCGAAACAAAAAACAAGTGATTAATAAAAATGTGTTTATTAAGTATTAAGTTTAAATGACAAAACGTCTTTCTTTAATTCCTTTTTTTATCCTAATCATAAAGTTACACTAGTTATTAAATTTTCTAAAGGTTAAAGTTAAATTCAAAGTCGCATTAACAATCAAACGAATAGCACCCTGCCAGCAACGTCTTACACATGTAAAAGTACAAATATAGTCTCCGCTAGGTCAAATTCGGCTTCTAAAAGAACAATTTAAATTTTAAGTGAATTATCATTTTTTTTATCAGCAAGCTGTTCTATCAAGTCTCGAGGCAACAATCAATTTATTTTATTTTACAAATATTTAAACGATATAGTCTTGCAAAAATACATTCCTTCATAACCAGTAAGGTTTTGAAATAACTCAACAACTTTTAATGATTTTTAAATATGTACATATTAAAAATACTACTAAAAATGTACACTGTTAAATTAAAAAAAAATCCAATTGGGTTTGTTTTGCAGTAAAATTCAAATTTCTTATCGAAAATCTTATCATAGAAAAGTTTCCGAATAATAGGCATACGTGTCATTAGGTTAAGTTTCAGTGGTTTGACACTTAGGCCAATTTTGGCCCATTGTGATACCACGCATTCATGCTACATCATTAACCTATTTACCTACTCATACAACTACAGTAGTATACCACCTGCACATTGCAAGCTCCATGTCAACCTGTACATTGACATGGACGGTGGGTCGGCGCTGAATTCTGTACTCCATCAGAGGGTTTTAGTTGTGTTTATTAACATCACCGATTGTAATCGATGATGAAAATTCGATTTGCATCTTGCCTATGATGGGATTCGAACCCAGTACCTCCCGCTCCAAGTGCCGAAGCTTTAACCACTGCACCACTTGTCCGGTTATTGGTGTCATTGTAAAGATGAAAATTTGTTCTAACGAATTTAGCTGATTACGAGAAAATTGTTATGCAATTTACGATTTTTTAATTCAAAAGCTGGCTAAACAATATTTATATTTTAACTATCTGTAAAATTCCAATTGGCGAAAATACTAAAATTTTCAATTAAGAATAAAATGTAAAATTAAGAATTTTTAAATTTAGGAAACCATGGTGAAAATCGAGATCCCGTGAGCATTTCTGGGATAGGTGTAACAATAAATGTAAAAAATTATTTAAACAAGTTAAAAATCATCATAATCACGGGTTTTGTTCGTCTACGAGTATTTTGGGATTTTCGATGTCATGGCGTCGATAATGCGTCGACAAAGTAGACAATTGGCGTAGGATATGTCGAGAATGTAGATAATTTGTAGATATTTGTAGAATATTATATTGGTTTATGTTTGTACTTGTATTTTATAAATATACATAATTGGCCGTATGACAATGACAAGGCACTAGCATTGCCCGTATTAATTTTAATACTCAAGATGAAGTTAAATTGTTAATGAATTCAGAATAAACTAAATTGATGATTGATTGACTACTAAGCGTTAGGGTCCACAATACATTTTAAGTTCTACCTGAGTTTTCTGTATGCCTCAAACACAATCGAATTACGTTACGATACGATACCCTAGGCCTTCAAATCTATGATGTTGCTTTGTGACCAAAACTCGTAAACTTAATACAAAAAGTAGGTCGTGCAGTAAATAAATAGAAATGGCATGATCATTTTTACTTCAGCTTGAGCCAACCATATCGATAGTGCGATAGTTCACATTGCAAGCGGTCTTGCTTCTTGAGGATAAGGTACATCGCTGCCCCGTCTGCCACTTTCAATTCATCAAACTTAACTTCGCTTCGCCATGCTGAATGACAAATATGGTCAAAAGTACCATTTTACAATGTTTCTCTTTCGAATAACAAGGGTGCTGAATTAGGAAATTCACCATAAGATGGATCCTCATAATGTTCAGAATTAATGTAGTCTAACAATTTTCGTAATTTCAGAACTTCGGTCGCTTCCACGATTTGCACTTTTTCGATCTACAAATTTGCTTAGCTGCTCTAACGAGTACGTCCTTTTTAGCCTTACTTTACCTGCGATTGAAAAACTGTTTGGAACGTCAATATGAGCTATTTTCTGTGGCAAGAGGCTTACTTCTCTCCCCCCACCACGTATTAGAAAAACTTTGTTGGTTCCAGATGCAGCGTATGTGTGAATTACATTCGATACACTTACTAAATGATTTTAGAACTGTAATTCATTGACGTTAAGACTTTGTAATTCCGGGAGTATTTAACGTAACCAAATAGATATCAGTGTATCTTTAACTCGTCAATTTTGTGCCGGTACTATTTTTTCGCTTATCTTATCACAATTGCGACATACTTCTAGGCTAAATTAACCATGATTTGTTTGTGACTGGTCATGTAAATAGATGTGCTTAATAAAGAATGTGCTAGCTTCAATGGGTTGAGGTCGTCGTCTGAATTAATACAAATAGGTCGTGAGTTGAGGATCAAATTAGTCTGCATCAAAACCGTTATTATTTCTCCATGGGTCAGTATAGAGCCTCCGACAATGTTCTTTCTAAGTGATATTCTGTAGGCATGCGATCTCATATGGTGGATAAAATTTCCGAGTAATCTAGTTCTGTCCAATAAAATTAGAATTTGCGTTATCATTTACAACGTCCAATAATTCACAGGTGTGGTGCCAGTTTTGCCCAAACGAAGTTTGATCCGTTGTCACTTATAATTTAATATTGGACATAAACTGCGAAGGCTGCACTGCCTTGAACGAAACAATAAACAGAACGACAGGAAGCATATGAATAGGTTTTAGACCCCTACGTTTTGATTACTGAACGTAAATTGGTCCAGCATAATCGACGCCAGCCGATAAGAAAAGCCTAAAAAATATGACCCGACTAAATTGTAGCTCGGCCATAATAAACACAAATTTCGAAGAAACGCAGTGCGGTTCCAATCCAAGGCCAAACAATTGTGAGACCACTCCACAAATATACTGCATCTTATTAATCAATTATTAATTGTTGAACTTTTGGTAAGTGGCAGTTCTTCGTTCAAGGAAACTTTGTACGTAAAAAAATCTGACCTGGGCCGTATTATTGAAATCGGTGGAAATTTACCCAATCGGAATACAGTTTGCTTTGAAATTCACTATAGTATTCGATTTTTTCGCCGTTGAGATGAAAAACATTTAATTGATTTGTTTTTTTTTTGTATAAATTTAGGTCCTCATAATTTTTAAATCTAAAATTTATTTATAGAAAAACTAAAATTTATTCAATATTGGAAAGTTAGATTCTATATGTGTGGTTGAAATTAAATCTAGACACATTTTGAATCTAAATTTGATTATAAAGCTACTATTATTTTTAATTAGGCATTATTTATATTTAAAGATTTTGCAATAAACAAGAAAACCAAAGAATAATTAAAAATATTGTTTTTGTTTTGTTAATATCTAAAGAATATGATTAATTTTCGACATTGTCGACGTGAGTTTTTTAATTTTCGACATACATTGTCTCCACGTGTAGACAATGTATATTAATGTCGCCATGTAGACAATACGGCACAACGCTGCTTCCAGGACAATACCCACATTCCCCGACCAATTCCCACTCCATGATTGCAGTTCATTCCTCCCAGTCAATATCCCCGGTTATTTTGTCTTTGTCATTCCTTCGATTATTGCGCTAAGAAGAGAATTCATCGGAATTATTTGATTCAACAACGGAAGGAAAATAACCTGGGAGATAATGGCCAGAAGGTAATGGCTGGGGTAATAAACCGATGGGCTGTCTTGGCCGCGGTAATGTCCGGTTACGATTGCGTAACAACTTCCTCGTAATCAAATTCGTTCCAAAAATTTTTGATCATTACAATGACACCAATAATGATTTGGAGACTTTTCTAAGAGTCTAGTCTAAAAATATTTGAATTTTAACAGTGTTACACTAAAATTAATGAAATGACAAAATGAATTTTAACACTAAATGTGAAACACTAAAATTAATTTGACTCGTATTTAATACACTATTCTTCATCGTCGGATTCAAACTACTTGTAACATCTTCCATATTCCTTATAAATAATGTTGCTTGGCCCTATGAAATATTAGTTGGGATATATGGTAAATATAACACAATTGAAATCGCATAAATTTTTTCGTTCGCGATCCAGAAACGCCGTGTACGCATAATGTAACCATGCGAACACATACCAGATTACGGTTACTTTTCTTTAAACAAACGAATAAATTTTGCAACTGATAACTTCCTATAATTCGAATTTAGCACGAAATTATGAAGCCAATGAAACAATTGAAAATAGAGTATAGGGTTACTCTAAATAATTAAAAATTACTTTAAATATTTAAAACCTGGTTATGGATTCCGCTAAATAAACTGTTCCTCAGTAAACGGGGCTGCGCAATCAATACTCACAAGTTCGGGTCCATCCTATATGTACTCGTAATAAACCAATTTTTCTGGTACCCAATATTTATCTATAGTAGCTACTGCTTTATTTGGTAATACGATGGCTCTAGAGAGTACTCGGGAATGAAACGTATATAAAGTTAGCCCAGCTCTCATCCCAGAAAACTAAACACTAAACTATTATGACAGTTTTTCATCCCAGGGAATCATTGTAAGCCTAAAAATTCTGCCATGTCAGCATTTAACATCCCAGGAATAACTATCTCGACACTTAAATATTATCGCATAAAATAGTTTTAGCCCAGTTATCTCTTTAGATAAAGTTCGATCAATGTCAGCCCAGAAATTGAATTATAGTGACAGCATAATGAAAACATTTGCAGGGTGTGTCATTAATATTTTACAAAAACACCAATACATAAAAATGGAAAAATAAAAAAATTAAATACAAATTCTTTACTACGAGTTGCGAGTTAAAAGTAACGAATGGTTTTTTAGATGTTGAATAGCGATATCCTCGTGGTGGGATGATTTTGGGTGAGGTACACCAATGCCATCATTAAGCTAACTTTCTCTAAACCAACCGAGCCGAAACCGGATAAAATGGGATGTTATTTTAGTGTCGAGATAGTTTATCCTGGGATGATAAATGTTGATATGGCAGAAATCCTGGACTGACGGTGATGAATGAAACCGCTGGAATGAAAAAACTATCGCCATAGTTTAGTGTTATCATTTTTTAGTTTTCTGAAATGAAAGCTGGGGTAGCTTTATATACATCAAAAGGCATTAGATATGACGAATTTTAATTATAAAAATTGTTCAAATAATATGTTGGATTGCTAAAAATTGGTCTTTTCATTTTTTCACGGAACGCGAATTCACCTTACTAAAATTGCCTATCGATGTCAGTTTACGGTCCCTCCTCGTTTTTCTGATAATGTATTTTCTTACTATTTTTCTCCCTTCTGATCCTTCTGATTTTTCCTCTTTCTATTTTTCTTCCGTCTGATCGAAAACTATTTTTAAGAAAACAGAAAGTCGAATTAATTTACCTATAATGGAATTTTTAAATGGGACTTTTCCATTGTAAATAGAGTTGCCTTACAAAAAATAGAAAATAATTCAGATTTTATAATTTCATACGCCAATGTATTTGACAATAGTTAGAACTGATGCAATGACATCGATTCCGTGAAAATCTTATATTTATATTTTCAAATAGAAGAAAGCTGTTTTACTATGATAACTCTATCTGCAGACTACGCCAACAAGTTATAAGTTATGTTTCAATGAGGAGAAGGTATTTAGGATTCGACACCAATATGTCAACCCTTAATTCTAATTTGCAAACTTTGTCAATAATTAATTTGAATGATAAATTTAAATAAACGCGCGGGATAAGAGGGCATTTAAACAAATGGAAATCTCATTCCAGAAATTTTATAACATTTTCAATCAGTTATTCTAAAATAAGAATGAGAAATGATGCCAAAGAGAGTCATTGCAAACATATTGCACAGTTTACCAAGAGTTGTAATTGCTCGTGTAGAAAGTCCTCAGTATACATTAGATGCACGAATATTCGCATTTTAATAAATGCTTTTATTAAATTAGTTTTGTTTCTGTGTTTACTCTTTTTTAACCCGTTCAAGCGACATCTGCGCCATTAACTTCTTTTCTGTTTTTCAATGTAAAACTTGAAAATTAGTTTTCGTAAAAATCGATTGAAAAAAATCGACAACTTACTTCGAATAAGCTTTTCACGTTTTTCATATTCGGTCCTAAGAGTCTAGTGCCGTTAACCATCTTAAATATGTTTTGATCATTTCAGCCATTCCGATTATTTCAAGAATCCTTGCAGTTATCAAGGATTCTTTCGGCCTAATCTGCCGGTGCCCGAAATATATTCTAAACTCGTATACATAGGTACCTACCAGATCAATACTCATCACTCATCAGTTCTTACCCAAATATTAGCGGGTAACTAGTCGAAAAAGCGCCGCCAATTGGATAATTTATCATATGCTAAGAAAAATTTAAATTAAATTTTATTTTTCTGCCTTATAATAATGATGTCCTCGTGAGTCACGAGTCGTGACTATCAGTAAAAATATTAGTTTTAGATATAGGGATATATTTATGAACATAAAATTTTTATTTTTCAAAAAAACGTTTCAAGCTCCGGAGAAAATCAAGTCAAAATTGTTCAACCAATTTAGTCAGCTTATGAGAATTTGAACAAGTTTCCGCTCTATAGGTGGCCAGAGGATTTAAAAGTTTACTACTGGCAATTTTCTAATGACGGTTGAGTAATTTTTTATGGTGAGCTAATCTCAAGCCATTAACAGATATTTAAATTCAGTTCAAGTTTCCACTGTAACAGCGTTTACCAATAAGAAACGTTTAATCAAGGCATTTTTTCAAACGGACGATTTGAAAGTTTTCTATTTTAACAATGTCTCTTTTCTAATATGAATAAATTTTGAATGTTGGTTGCAGTGCCATAATAGGCAAAATACATCTATTAATTATAGAAACATTTTTTGAAAACATGATTTGAGAGCTTATTATTTCACTTCTCGAAGGCGTGGTTTTCACATTGCTGGCCAATACAGTTTCCTATAATATCTACTCCAAATATAATTATATAACCAAACAAGTGAAACTATTTCAAGAAAACAGAAATTTCAATAATCTTGAAAATAACCGCGCCTTGTCCTCAAAACCACCAGACTAAAACACTGTAAAAAAAAATAATAAAAAAAAGAACCGTCTTTCTTATAACATTAAATTTCAATTTACTATAAAATTTTTATTTATTTTTTTTATCAAAATCAGATAATAAAATGGCCAACAAATTTTCGCTATATCACCTCAAAATTAATGTCCAGAGCGTCGCCGATGTCGATATAAATATAAAATAAAGAGAAACTGTGTTTTGCCAAAAAATGTCAAGAGTGACCAAATCCAAAAGTTGTTTAATTAATCAACAACGTCATATGTGAACTGTGTAAGATTCTCTAAATAAGTTCACAAAATATGCATGCAAGAAATTAAGCAAAAATATTATAATAATCTCACCTTTGAAACCGCATCTTAAAAACAAAACAAACCAAAAAATTTACATAAATTGCATTATGGCTATGACCTCGGCAAAAAAGAAAACTCTTAACATTGAACTTATTCGGATTTTAATAATTTGCTTAACCAAAAAAAAAATTGTTTTTGTTTTGTTTATTCGTTCAATCCACTAAGCCAAATACGTACAAGCATTTTTACATGAATTTCGAAACCTCATCAATTTTAATGTCTCTGAAGTGTTTCACATTTTTAATATGCGCATTCTGTGGTGGTTTTAGCACACGATTAAAAAATAAAGTATTTGATATGCGCCATATACAGGATACACACACATACACATTAAATAACAAGTCCAAAAACAAATTTATTTATGCGAATGCATATGATAATATGAATTTTTTGACAGCTAAATGCGATTTCAAATGTTTAATGATCAATCATTTGTGTCTGCAGGGGCTGACCGTTAAATTTGTTTTATGTGAATTAAATTGTGTAGCTTAATCGAAATAATGAATTATTAAGAATTGGGGTAAGGAATTTCAGCTTTACGTTTATCTGACAAATCTTTTGCCACAATCTTGGTAGCCCGGTTCGTTCATATTTGCGCTAAAAGTAGGTCCAACTCCAAAAGTAAACCGTTTCGTGGTCATAATATAGATATTTATAAGACATTTCAGCAACCACCAAAATCAATATGTTCCAACTTATTGTTAAACAAAAACAAAAAAAAAAATTAACAAATCATCACGACCAACAAACAAATCTTTTTATAGATTTACCATTTTTCTCTTTTACTTCTTCGTTGCTTTCGTTGAAAAAATTCAAAATTACGATCGAACGAAAACAAAACAACAATATACAAATAAATGATGACAACAACAAAAAACTTATGACATTGACATTGAAACAGATACGAAAATATGTTAATATAAAAAAAAAGTCTTTGGGTAAATAAGTAAGAAATGATTGTAAAAAAAAACTCACTGTACATGCAATGGCTATACTCGTATAGTATATACACCAGCAAACACGGAATGATACAAACAATAACATAAATAATCCGAATTGAAGAAACATGTCTTGCGCGCGTTTTAAAAATCTTACCTGAAAATCGTAAAACGAAATAAATTAATAAACATTTTTGTTTTTGTACATTATTCAGCTGAAAGTGAAACTATTAATAAATTATTTTATCTAATCACTATATAATATTTATTTATTTATTTATATGTTTATTGTAATTTGTAACAACTCTTGAATTGTTCCGTCTTAGTTCGTATATTATGTGTAATTATTATTTTCTTTGGTTCTTGTTTTGTGTTTTGTACCTACTTGTACATTTTTATTTGAATCTGATATTTGAAATGCTACTAACCTACAAACTCTGGTTTACAAACAACAACAGTAATAATAATAATATTCGTAATAATAAAATTATATATTTAAAGACTCTAACTATATATTGACATAAATGATTCATCTGTTTATGTACAAGAAATATTTTCTAAACAAAACTGTATATTTATGCATCGTGCATGATAAAGAAATTAGAGATACAGAGAAGTGTCTGGTTATTATCGATGACAAGGATCAGTGACTGTACCAAAAATGATGTTTGTTTTCATCGAATTTTTTTTATTGCGATGCGATTTATGTTGTTTGTTTTTTGTTATCTCAAATTTCCGAGCATATAGTATCTAGCAGATTGAACTGAACTGTCTTACACTATTTAGGATTATTGATTTTAGTTCTTTGGTGGTTTTGCTTCAGCTTTAAGCATTCATCTTTTGATTTATGCACGCTTTTGGCTCATCTTGTCTGCCACAATTGTTCTTCGTTTGTAATTTTGTTTGGCTCGAAACATCAGTTGTCTGTGAGATAAATACCGACGGAGTTTTGTAGTCTTTACTGTTATACAGCAGTCGATTTTGACTTACTCTCATCTTATCTTAGATAATTTTGGTTTGCCGCCTATTATCGCTAGTACATTCAAGGTATGGTATAAGAACATCTAAACTTCTTCAATAGCATTTGTATTTCTATCGTTATTTTATTTATTTTTCAGACTGAGTTTTGAACTTTTTACCTTGTACTTAATTTACAGCAGTCTTGTAAATTTGTAAGTTCGATTATTTTCTTCGGAATAATTATATAGTACTTCCCACACCGTTCGTGGATGGTTGTTGATCGCTTCGTTATAGTGGACATCAGAGTGTCGATTTTGCACGAATAATTAGTTAATCGATTTTGCAAAGGTTTGCTCACCTCGCGCTGTCATTTTTGGTACAAAATCGACACTCAGAAAGCTCTTCACTTGTGCGTTAGCTATGTACAGGGTGAACCAAATAATTTGATTGTGTACAAGTAAAATTTTAAGTAGGAAAAATTACACCACCAAAATGAATGCAAAATTGTCCATCCATAAATTATAATTCAATATTCGCAAGGCGGGCTCCACAGGCCTGTGTTTAACCTGCAATACCTTATTATGCCCAAAGATTTTTGCTTTGCTACGCCGCTAATCCCAATGAGTACTAGGGGTTAGTAACATCACTAAAGTTAGATGGAAATAGAGTATTCAATATTGTAAATGAGGCTATATGCAATTCGGGCGGTCAATTCAATGAAGTCAAATGTTATTGGGGATGAAATTATTCCATTAAAATTTCTCAAGCTACTTGCAGAGTGAGCTTTCCATGAGTGGCCCTATCGAAAACATCTCATGGACTTATAGTAACAACCTAAAAATTAATTCGTCAAAGTCGCAAGCAATCTTAATTCGTAAGGCCGACATTACGAGCTTTCAGTTATGGTGATAAAATTCGCAACGGAGTGTAATTTAATTCTCATCTTGGTTGGGACGATCACGGTAATCTTGTTTGCAGCAACATCTACGTCTTAGTCGTCTCTAGCAATTGCTTAATTATTTAGTCATCTTATTTTATACAATATATTCAGCTCAATTCCCTTAGACGTATCACTTCATGCGACGTGACTATGGATCTTCCTGATTACTAGATTTTAAAATCGAAATTTAAATTTAAATGATTTTGTGTAAAACTCTCAATGAAATTTTTTTAAAGCTTAAAGTTGGCTTCATTAGTTTGAAATTTTTTTTATTTATTTGTCACGTCAAAATTTCAAGTGATAGAAATTATCATTTGGAGTGATAGCAGTCGATAGGAAATTTTTATAAAGCAGCATACTAAGATTTAAAAAACAGCCAGAATGACTTTATTGAACAATTATTTTGTAAATTTCGATTTAATGATCTAGTAACCAGGAAAATTAGTAGTCATGTCACTTGAAGTGATGCGACTAGAGGAATAAAGGTAATTATTAAGGTCAATTTAAATTATGAGGTTAAGCAAAGGCTACAAATACCCTTTAATTCCTTACTCAAAAATTGATTACGTTGTATATTTAGGAATTATTTGAAATATAGCCAATTCCTCCAAGTTATTTGGCCGCCAAAGTTAACCACCAAAATTCAGCTGTCACTGTACACTCGCAATTTGTTTGTCATAATACCTAATCATAGGTTTTTATCTCGTTCTAACACGTGTTTCGTTTATGGGGGAATTTTTGTATATTCTTGTGCGGGAACGTCTCACCTCCTGACATTAAGGTCAGAATTGTTTGTCCAACTGTGTGAGAATTACACGTTTTAAATCCTGAAAACACGTCTTTGTAGTTTTGTGTATTTCACTTGAATAAAATTTTATTTTCCAAAAAACAAACATCAAAATTAAGTGCTTGCTATTGCAATGGAATGAATTATTAGGACAGCTTATTTTTAACACCCTCACTTTAAAATTCTCGTATTTCAAAACTATTCAGATTATTTTGTTAAATTATGATTAATTCAAATTTTAAAGAAATTTTAAATTTTAACCAACTAAAAATATTACGTTAATTGAACAATGTTCATTCAGTAAATTAAACTTTAAAAAGAAAAACATTTCGTTAAACAAATTTACTTGAATTTTCTAAACTAAATTAAACATAAATCACATTTTATTGCAAATTCATTAGTTTGTTGCAAAAAACTTGCTCCTTAACTTTTTCGCGTAAGAAGTGAAGCTTGATATCAATATGCTTAGAACGTTGTCTGAACCCATCTGATTCAGCTAATTTAATTGCTCTCTGATTATCACAAAAAATATTTAATGAAGATTTTTGATTTGGGTCTGCCGGTGTCAAAATCGGTTTGCATTCTATAGCATGCCAAGACTTTTCAAAATTTACTCAGTATACGCAGATTAGATTGATCCTCGCCTTGAGTTATACGACTGCCAACGCATTCTTTAGCCGTTCCCATGTCTTTCATCTTGAACACTGAACTCAAAGCCCATTTTATTTTCTTCAATTGAACTTCATTCTTCCAATAAATTAGTATCATTAACATAAATGGTCAAAATTACATGATTGCCTATGGTGAAGTAAACGCACGGATCCATTTTTGATTTTTCAAGACCAAATGACTTGAGTGCTGCTTCGAATTTCGTGTTCCATTTTCTACCAGCCTATTTTAGTTCATATATTGCCAGATTTAGACTGCACACTCGCTTGGTTCTAACATCATACATTTCAGGTTGCATATAAATTTCTTCATGAAGATCACCCTGAAGGAAGGGTGTACCAGCATACATCTGATGAACATTCAACATGTGTTTCACAGCAGTTGCCATCAATACTCTAATCGACGCGTACCAATCCAGACGATAAATCTGAAAACAACCCTTGGCAACCAATATCGTTTTGTGTCTCACCCCCATTTTGATGTTATGGCCTTCTACCATACGGTAAATCGACCAATGACCACGTTTCATTTTCCATTAATGAACTTATTTCATCTGGCATTGCATTTTTCCAATCGTAGTATCATGTCTCGACATTGCTTGATTAACCAAAACTGAATCATTTGCTTGATTGTTGATCATTGTGTTGCATGTTAATCATGCAAGATATTTCTGATTTGGGTTTGGTACTCTTGATGAACGGCGAACTCCGTTGGGTGGTGTTATTGACTCGTCCGGATAATAAGGATCAATAACAATGGTATAGCTGTCATCACTCGATCTAACATGTACATTGTTGTATCTTTTTCCTCTTCCAGCAATGGAAGAGGAAAAAGATACAACAATGTACATGTTAGATCGATAATGGTTCGTTTTGCTTATCTATGTGTTATTAACATCACTTGCATTATCCTCCACTGAATCCAATTCGTCTTCCGCATCAATACCTTTTGAATATATTTCAGCCGGTGCTTCATGGAAAATTACGTCTCTACTATAACAGTTAGTTGTCTTGTTGATTTATTTATGCACCGAAAACCTTTCTTTTCATTATCGTAACCACCATAACAGCAGAACCAAATGTTTTCCGATCACTTAAAACAACTAAGTCACTTTATACCTCTTCCAGAGTTTTATCGACCAACAATGATGATACTGACCTGTTTATTATACATATAAACAGCCATGTTGGTCGCATCAGTTCAATATGTGACACTTAAATTCGCATCAATTAGCACGCATTTAGAACGCTCAATAATCGTTCTATTCATTCTGTCGGCTGTACCATTTGTAAACGGTGTGGCATGTAAACATTCGTCAATTGATGTTCAATACCATTTTGCTTGTAGAAATTGATGAATTATTTATTTTATTTTATTTATTTTATTTTATTTCATTACCAGCTTAATCATTATAAATAAAATACATTGTGTGTAAAACATTATTAAAACTAACAAGATTAAGAAGGTAAGATAAGAGAACCATTGGATCAAATAGATCACGTGACTGGTCCCCTGATTCTAAGCCACAAAAAAATATTTGAATTCTATTTACAAAATTAAAATCAATTTAAAGTCAAATTATTTTACAGTTAAAATTGAGAGAAACAAAAATTATATAATAAAATTATAACTACATCTTAATTACTACACATGAATATATTAAAACCTCTTAAGCTACACCATTTAATTTTAACATATATAATTTTAAAACCAATAAAAACAAAAACAATAATATTTTAAACCAATAGTTGAAAAAGATGGTCAATATTTTTAGTTTGATGAAGCCATTCTTTAAGGTATATTGAAAAACTAGAGAAGCTGCCGCACTTACGAATATCCAACGGTAAATTGTTAAAAATGATTGGTGCAACGATATTAATAAAGTTTCTCCGTAGATCTAATCTAAACTTAGGAATATGTTTCAAGAAAGTATGATTTGATCTGAGATTATACCCTGCATGAGTCACAAAATTATTCCCACTTTTAACATAGATAATTCACGTGAATAATATTCGGTCCTATTATCAGTACGTACAATTTTGTTTTTTATTTCACTTTGGTTTTCAGTCCACGTTTTAAATTCGGTGACTGTTGTTTAGACTTCAGAAAATAAACAAAACATTTTCTGCTAAAATCGTCAATTGAAGTCAGAAAATACCTGGCACCACCGATTGATTTCTTTTCCATTGGTCAATTTCTCTACGGCTTTTGCTTGATTTAAATGGTAATCGTGCTTGTTTACCATATGCATATACATTTCACAACCTTGAACCTTCTCGGCTCGCATTGTACATAAATCTTTGTGGTTCATATGCCCAAGCCGCGTATGCCAGACCATAGAGTTTTCTTGTTTCGCCGTCAACATACATTTTTCGACACCACCACCAATTTTGTAAATACCATCTAATGGCTTGCAAATTATCAAAAACACATTTGATCGTCACAGACGGTGCGGCCCTCACTTTGAAAGTAATTATATTTATACTTTCTCAACCATTTTCGATATAGACAGTAAATTCGCCGGTAGTTCTGGAACATATGTATAAAACTTCATCTACTTCAATATAAAAATTATTTACCTTGAGGTTCACCTTTCCTTTTCCAATTATCTTCATCGTTGAATTGTTTGCTGCTGTAGTTTGATTTACAGCAGACGTGACACGATTTTTGATCAAATTTTAATTTGTTGTCATGTGTATTGACGCGCTGCTATCAATAAACCAGTCGCTTGATTTGTTTTTCATTCCATCATTTGATACGAAAGCAAGAAATGCCTTCTTAAAACTTGATTTTTTGTTTATTGTTGGCTTATTCGATTTTTCGAGTTTTATTTCGGATAATCAAGTGCCTTATGGCGATTTTTGTTTTTACTAAGAAACGCACTTTTGTTCACAGCTCCACTATAATTTAAATTCAGTAATTTTAACTGAATATTGACACAATGTTGTGCTCCCTTGTCTTCACGAGCTGCACTCAATGTATTCCAAGCAACAATCGATGTTTCATATTTCTTCACCAATGGATAGAGCGATTTTTCAACATTTAAAACTAAACATGACAAGCCCTGATCAAGCTGATTTTCAGCTTTTCCAAATAGCCATCCAGCTTTGACAGTCTGTATCCTTGGTCTTTTTCTGTTACAAGCGGAGAGTCGATAGAAAACTGCTTAAACATGTGTTCCACGTGTTTTTTATCAAATGTTTTTTCGACAAAATTCAAGAAAAAAATTTACAATGCAGGAAACCCTACAATAACACGATTAATTCGTTCCGTGTACTTTGAAACCTTGTTGTTCTAGACTACAAAAAACAAAATAAAAAACGTTACGTTTTAATTGTTTTTGTTATGGTATACAAAAAACAAAATAAAAGAGAATAACGAAAATCCTGTTGTTTGATACCATGTAATTTGAGGGAATGGGAAACAACGAGGAAATCCGTGTTCTTCGAATACCGTGTTCTTGGAGGGTTACCTGTATACGATTTAAAAATGAACCATTCAATCTTTTTGCACAAATTTAAACAATAATCAAATATTTATTTAGCCAGATGCCGCAGAATCTACTGGATTCTGGGCCCATAATCTGTTGAAATAATGAAAACACCTCTTTGTAGTTTTGTGTATTTCACTTGAATAAAATTTTATTTTCCAAAAAAAAAACAACATCAAAATTAATTGCCTAATGAATGAATTATTAGGACAGTGTATTTTTAACAGAGTACCGTACCGGTTACATGTTTAGAAATATTAATGTAAACTGATGGCTTCACCAACACAATGAGCGCTTTCAGGCCACCCAACTGTTGGGAACATATTGAGTAAATTCGAAGCCAACGTTATGGAAGCGCACAATGACATCATAAGAACATCCTAATCGTAAACTATTAAAATATAGATTTTTTTAAAATATAGAATTTTTTTTAAGAATTAACCTTAAAAATGGGTAAACAATCAAAATAAATCGTAACATAGCTGTAACTCGTTTTGATGGAAACAGTACAACTTAACTCCCAACAAATTTTCAACTCAATGAAACCTAGACCCGTTTTATCTCGGTACCTGGAAACATGTACATAACATATTAAGAAAAGACGATGCTTTTCAGCCCGTAATCTAGTAGACAACCACATAGAAAATTAACAATAAATTGAACCTTTCAATTATTTATGTCACGCTGCAAAAAAAGCAAGGCACACTAAAAATAAAAAAAATTGATATACTGGGTTTACACCAGAGCTACTTTAATAGTATAATACTTTTTTGCTAATAAAGTATAATACCCGGCGAGTTTACATCACAAGTGGTGTAAACCCATATTATAATACTTTATTACTATTTGTGTTTGACAAGTATAATTATTTTTTGTTTACATTTTTAAAGCATCATTTCGTGTGTAATTTTCATCATAGTAGGTTTTATTGTACTTTGTGAGATTAGTTTTTGTTTTATATTGTGAGAAAAGTTTTAATTTTGGCGTGAAATAGTTGGTTTGCTCTTGGCAATGGATAATTTTAATCAGTTAACTGTGGTTGCTGCTGAATTTGCCCAGTTTATGATAGAAAATGGTCATGAGCGACGTAAAAGAAACATCTTGGCTCAAACAATATTTGCCAAAACTAGATCGATGTACAAAGCTGCTATCAGAAAATTGCGGCATAGACAACGACGAACTATATGGACAAAATATAGAAGATTGACGACCGCGATTGGTAAAAACATTTGACGACCGCGATTGGTTAAAAAATTTTCGAGTTGATAAGGAGACATTTTATGAAATATGTGATATTGTACGGAATGATTTGAAGCCAAAGCCTGCAAAGTTACAGCCACGGGAACCCATAAGTGTTGAGAAAAGCGTGGCGGTAGTGCTTTATAAGTTCGCATCATGTGCCGAATATCGAGTCATCGCAAATAACATGGGGGTTTGTATATTCTTTACAAATTTATATTCATTGTAACACATTTTTCTGTGTGTAGATAAGCAAATGTTCGGTGCATAAATCTATTCGTCTATTTTCCAACGCCATGTTAAAACATGTTTGCAAATATATTAAAATGCCGACCGAAGAAGAAGCTGAGATAATTTCACAGAAATTTGAGAAGATCTGCCACATTCCGCAAATTTCACTAATAATTGATGGAACACATATACCAATTTTTGGCACCACAAGAAGGGCATGGAGATTTTATTAATAGGAAGGGTTGGACCTCTTATAACGTACAGATAGTGGTGGATGTTGATTATATGTAAGCCTAAAATCCTCGGTAAGATTTTATAATAGTAAATTTTATCATTTTAATATAACAGAATACGGGATGTCAGCTGTAAATATCCTAGAGCATCGCATGATGCACATGTATTTAAAAATTCGGGATTTTTCAACAAATTAACAATTTGCTTCCTAAAGTAAATATGTTCTTATAATACTGATTTAGGAATTGCCAACTCTTGGCTCATTGTCTCAGATAATATGTCAGTTCTAATTTTTACAGAAAACCAAAGTAATCAATGGAATGGACATAAAATATTTGGTTTTGGGTGATCCGGTCAATCCTCAACTAGATTGGCTCTCCCTCCAAGAGTCATATAATGCCTATATGAAATAATGAAAATAAATGAAATGGATTACAAATTTATTCCAAAAGTAAGATCTACATTGAATTACTTGAATATTATTAGGGAAAACTAACGAAAGAATTATAATATATAGGTAGTTATTGTTCGTTGCATGCTTCACAACATCGTTCAAAGAAAGAGAAACCCTCTTGTGGATATCATCGATGCTGTAGACGATACTCCAAGCTTAGAACAGCCCATGATTCAGAATATGGCGAATTATATAACCACCACTAACACACTGGGTGAAGCTGTGAGGAATGCAATAAGGTCTATTACAGATGCACTTCCACTTAGAAAACAAATTATAATTAATAGAAAATAAATTTTATCACTACTCATATTTTATTAAAACTATGCATTTTTAAATTCTCATTTATTCACTTATAAATTCATATTAAAAGAAATTCATTAAACATAATCTAAAAACATAAAAAAAATTGTTTTAATGTAAAACATTTCATAAATATTCAAAAACTATTCTAAGTTTCATAATCGTCGAGGTACTCCTCAGAAAGTGCTTCATAATTGGAATATACTTCATTGGTGGAAGGTGTTAAAATTGGAGTCTCAAAGTTAGTTTGTGCTTGTTGCACCGTGATTGATTTTCTTATAGCTTGTAATTCTTTTACAAACCTGTCACAGCGCCTGTCAGCTCTGTCTTCCGCTTCTTTATTCATACGTACAAATTCCTGTAACATATGATCTTGCTGATCTCTAAACTCTTTCAACATATGGTCTTTGGAAGTAGTTTGCCGACGTCGTTTTGAGGGTGGAGATCTATGAGTGTCCGAAGACGACGAAGTCTCAGGATTAGTATTGGATGCATCTATATTCGTCGAATCTTAAAAGATAAATCATATGAATACAGTGAAAAAAGTTAAAAAGAATTTTTTACCATCGTCACTTAGAACATCCAATATCAATTGTGGGTTGGCGTGAATTAATGCCACATCTAGACCATGCTCCTGTGGCACTGTAAATTTTTTTCGTCCACCCCATAATTCTGTCATTTCAGCGTCGTAAATGGTCTTTATGTTACATCCCGCACCCCTTTTTTGTTTCTCGTAGTTGTCGGCTAAGTAATTTCGTCGTAAAGCTTCAAACTTCAGCTTTATTTGATCCGCACTTTTACTTGGAAATTCTTTGTTAATACTATTATAAATTTCCGATGATGTTACTCTATGGCTATCGAATAGTCCATTCACCTATAAATCAAAATAAAAAATTCAACACCAGAGAAAAAATTGTATGAAAAAATTCATGCTCCATAACCAAATATACAAAATTATAATAATTACATTTAAGTCAATTGCACATTGCAGCATTTCTTTTATTTCTGCATCGGTCCATTTTAAGCCTCTAGTTTTTTTTCTTAAAATTGCTTCCATTTTCTATAACTTGAAAGACCAATAAAATATCACAAAATCACAAATGTATACCCAAAATTTGTTTATCTGTCACTTGAAAAAACTACAAAATTAAAGTATTATAATATGCGTTTACATCGCGACTGAACACCAATACTTTTTTGATAGCTACTATACTTTAATAGCAAAAAAGTAAGTGATAAAGTATTAAAGTATTTTAGTTTGAGTTTACACCAACATACTTTTTTGCTACATACTTTTATTCTACTGGTGTAAATGGGGTAATAGTTTTGTAATATTTCGTAAATGTACAAAGTAGTTTGTTTGTGTTTACAAACGCAGTAGAAAAATCATTGATCGCACAATAATGACTCACCAACGCCAGTCAAAGATGACACGTATATAGAAATTTTTCAGCAAACGGGATTATTTTTCGTTTGTGACTTGTCCGAGATATCTGACAATACATGTGTGACAGTGTTATGATAAATCGTATATGTATATTATTTAATTTGTCTGGGATGATGCGTTTTTGAATTATCTGCTGTGAATCGCATATATCATGTCTCAGATGAATTGTATGTAACAAATCATGGTTGACAGTGGTACGGCTTATCTTAAATGAATGTTGTTTGTCATGTCATATATGAAAAGCAATTATTTTATCCAAAGTGAATTATATATTACGATCAAACATATGTTGCATATTATAAATAAATCATATTTTAAATGTCTGAAATGATTCGAAAATGTCTTTAAATGTCCGAAATGATTCGAAACCAACCAATAGCTAAAATGATTATTTTTTCCAAGTAGTGAGATAACGAAATAGACTAATCATTTAAATATTTATTTACGATTTTCCGAAGATTGTTATATTTCTTCTTTATTAATATTATAAAAATGAAAAACTAAATTCTGCCAATTAAACTGTGGTCTCGGCTTACTCGCTTCAAATGCCGCTGATGTGCCCCAATTGCAAAATCTGGGTGAATTATCACGATCTGCATAATAATTATAATGAGAACGACTACGTGAGCGAGCTCCGTTCCTCTCTTTAATTAACGCGCTAATTTCCGACAGTACATCTGTGCACGGAATTTTTCGAATTTATCTTCCACATCGTGGTTTGTTGACATTTCTTTCGATGTAGACTGCTGCACTGAACTGATCAGCGTTTGTTCCATGGTCTCAAAATCATTATCGGCACGTTCGGCAATTGCCATGAGTGGAACGTCATTCTCAAACAAGGTAAGCACCATTTACACTTGTTGTGGAAGACGACTGAAGCGCAAAAACTAAAACAAGAACGTACCCAATATTTCAAACCTATCGCAATACCACCACATACTATAATATAAATTTATATGAATTGAGAGTGCTGTGTAGTTTTGAAAGTTTTCTCAACAATATGTTTTTAGTGATTTCAATGATTTTGAATTCGACAACTAACAATTTATGTTTGGTGATCTTTGCGTCCGATTCCAACGGTTTAACCCTTTGAGTGCGATCGCGTTCATCAATACAATAGCCGAAAATGCCAAGAGCGCGATCGCGCTTTTGCTCCTGCACGAACTAATACGATCTCTATTTCATACTTGTCGATATATAACAAAAATTTGTTTCATATTTCTATTACTAGTCTTTGAAATACTTTTCTTTTCATTTCTATGTTCCTCTATAGCAGCGTGGCACTTATAGCAAATTCTCTAAAAATCATGTTGCTACTCTGGTGGCGATTTTATAGATTTGGTTTACGGTGCTTTTTATAACTAAATGACGGTCTCCGATTTACAGTGATTTCCTGAAATCTCTAGATAGTGCTTCAGCTCCAAAAAAACGATTTAAAATTACGTAGAATTAAATTATACAAAAATAAAACTCATGTAATGAAGGGTAACGATCCTGCTAAAGATAAACCGTTGGTGTAGCTCGTTGTTTGCCCACCAAATTTTATAACCCCTAATTTACTTATAAACGTGCTTCATATGTAGATACTAAATAACACTGAAATTGTTCACAAAAATTCCCACCAATTTTAGTAACAAATACATTTATATGCAGCTGTCAATCAAAATCAAATCAATTTCAATCATCGATTCTGTTTCCTCTAATGAACTAAAACACAACAAACAAACGCAATTTAGTGTTAAAAAAATCTATTTTAACTGTCAGCATGCATACGAGGGAAAAATCAATTAACCCAAAAAAAAACGAATTTCATTCAGAATTTTATTTATATTAAAATTATATCTGATGATTATTATATTTATTTATTTAATATTAAATAATAAAAAAAAAAATATTTATTGATTGATCAATTGATCATTCACAGTTGATTAATTCATGATTTTTAAAAATTTATTTCCAATCGATCAGGAATACGATTCGTTTATAAAGAAAATTTTAATCTTGATTTTGGATAAATTATGAGCTTGGTAGAGGAATTAATTTTATGTTGATCTTTTGACAGATGAAATATGAATTATTTCAGAAATATATACGCTCAAACAGATGCATTTCGTTGAGTATTTTACAAAAATGACAAATTGAATAAATTTAAAATCTAATTTAAAATTTCAACTTGTCATACATTTTATAATTATTATATTCACAATTAAAATGAATAAGAAGAAATTTATAACTTAATTTTCTTCGTATACTCCATGTATGAAATTATTATGTCATTCTGCTGGTGCCCTACCTTAAAATTGGCGCGTATGAAATTTACTTATTTAAAATATTCATATGTTTACTTTTGGGTGGGTTACTTCTTGTATTTTGGAATCTGTATACATAATTAATTATTTTATAATTGTTCGAAATTTTAAAGTTTGACATTTGTAAACAACCGATTTGTATAAATTGATCAAATGTTTGTGCGCGATCCGATTATTCGTACGCCGTATTGTTATATAGTGGCAAAATATGTATCAATTTATAGGTTATGTTGCATATTGTATAATAAGAATAATAATATATTAATTGAATATTCATGTAACCCTATTTGGATATTTATTATTTTCTTTTAAAAAATTGATTTTCTTGGAAATATTTTTACATTTATTTTCAACGTCTGTTGTTATTGTTTACTTCTTTCGATCGACAGTCAATTTAGTAAAAATAAAATTATAAAATAATTATAAACGTATAAGTTGAGAATTAAAGAGCGGCAAGAATAAATTAGCGAATTTTGGAGTTAGCAACTTTCGCGAGTATTATTGATATTGTAAGGTAATCGTCTGGTGTTTTTTTTTTATTATACCGTTGACATTGTTCCAAAAATAAAAAATAAATGTTCGACATGATTTTTAATGAAAAATGAGGACGTTAATGTGCAATATAAATTGACAGCTATGACATTTATAAACATGCGTTTAATGATGAAAATTGAAAAAATGTCAAAACGTCAATACTCGTACATGAGCGGAACTAACCAATTATTTTTATAAGTTGTCTATTTAAACGTAAAATTTGCATAAATCATCATTTAAAAGGAAATATTTATTTATAAATCGTCAAGTATTTACTAAATAATTATAATTAATATTTATTGTTGGAGAAATCAAAATTTTTACGGTGGTCTGTGAAAGTTTTTATATGTTATATAGAGAATAATAAGCAAATTGCTAATTTAACTGTAACTAAATTTAATTTTAAAATATTCATTTACTATTGAAATGGTGTGATAAGGGGGCTCAACTTTCCGATTTAAAATTGAAATAAATAAATTGCGGGTCAATAACTTTTGTTTTCTCTCTCCTTTGAATGAAGTGAAATATAATTTAACTTGATCGCTGCCTGTTAGGTAAGATAGATAAATGAACCAATCTATTACTGATAGAATCTGTAAGATCGTATTGCTCAGCTCGGTGATAACAATATTTTTATTGGCATCATTACAATAAGTGTGCTAATGCATACTAAAATTTTGTTCAAAGTTTTTCTTCTCCCTATATCTACGTAGATATCAATGTCCCAAACAAAATCCACTGGAGTAACTCAATTCAGTTTCTTTAGAAATTTTTCTTCCTCGGACGTCAGCAGATTAAATCCAGCGAAAACAATCCTATGATAAGTCATAAAATTTTCTGATAACTTGTTATTGGCTGCTTTTCTAAAGATAAGCCGTGCATACCCCCTCTCCTGTGCTATCATTTTTTTAGTTAAAGCTTCGTATATCAGAGACAATTTTTCAACGAAACAAGAAGGCTCATCGTTGAATATAAAATTGTTAATAGGTACAGGTGTTGCAAGTTGTTTTGTCAAACTAGTGACATAAATAAGTTATAACTATTAGATGTATCAAACAAATTAAAATCTTCCAGTGGCACTATTCTGGTAATTCCCCGGGAATAGGGAACTGGGGAAAGAATTTACATATAAATTCTTTTTAAACAATTTTTCCTGGCATACTAAGGTAAAAAGTTAGTGGCAATTTTTTTGAAAACAAAATAAAATTGGGAATAACTTTCCCTGATAATTTCGCTATGGAAAAATTATTCCCAATTTTCAAATATTTACATCAAACTTTTTTTCTCAGTAGGCCAGAAAAAACTGATTTATAGATAAAAGCTATGTACAATCTTTCCCCAGTTCCCTATTCCCGGGGAATTACCAGAATAGTGCCACAGGAGGGTAATACTACAGGACTAATATTGATCAAAAGGTATTGCTTTATTTAAAATAAGATTTGATACAGCATGAAATTCGTTCAATAAAACCAACCTAGATTTTAGCATTCGTAACCATAACTATAAATAATTGTATTTCGGGTACCAGATTTTTTTTTTTTAATAATTGCTGAAAGTAATCAATCAGTGGACCATGGAGTGTGAAAACAAAAAGAATCTGATCGTGTAAGGAATGACACTGATTTACTCTTTGTATAACTTGTACCCCAAAAGTTTAGTTGGTGACCAACTGAATTTACCGATTCAATGAGTAAAAGTAGTTTTTTTCTCTCTCTTTCAATGTCTCAAAATATCATACTGCAAGATAATTTAGGTAGGATAACCATACTTTAGGCAGGATACATTTATGTAAATGCTAAGGTATACCACACAATCTGTGAACGATTCAATTGACCTCAAAAGTTGTGTGGACTCTGCTTATGTATGATAATTTAGCCACAAGTTTTTTCGCACGCAATAGCTATTTAGTGGCTTGTGTCTAGTGTGCAATCGAATAAATATTAAAATTTAAAATTACTTGTAGAGAATTTTCGTAAATATTATTGGTATTCATTCATATATTCAAAAATATTTTAAAATAAACACGACATTATAGGGTTTAACTTTTTATTGTGAAAAAAATTTATTGTTGTTGTTCATTCCATTGTATAAATCAGATTTTTTGAGATTCCGGAAGTGTTTTTCAGCGTCATATTTTCATACTTGTTGTTTTTCATTGTATAAATCAGATTTCTAGACATTCCGCCGTAAGTATTTTTCAGAATCGCCTATGAATTTGGTGGTTTTGGATTATCGTTTTAAAACACTTATATTTTGCCAGCTTTCCACGAAACGAACAGTTTTAAAAACAGTTCTGTTTTCAGAAAGCAAAACAAAAACGTATTTTGTTATTTACAAACTGTTCTGTTTTTTCAAATCAAACTGTTCCAAAAATTCGTTTATTCTCCTATCTCTATTAAAGCCGAGAGTTAAGAATTATTGTGATTTAAGTACTGACGATTTGGATTAAACCGATTTCGAATTTTTAATTAATTTGCTAGGACCAAAAAAATGCAAAATATCGGTGCGATGCGATTTCAGTGAAAGGTCGTCTGGCATTAATTCTGAGATACGTGGCCACTGGGGATAGTTTTCAATCATTAAAATGTTTATTCAAAGTTTCAACTTCTTCTGTCTCAAAGACCATATAGGATGTACATAAAGTCTTATTTGACGGTCTCCAACATTATATTACGGTAAGACCAATTAATACGTATTTGCAATTTAATGAAAAATTAGATCAACAAGAGAATCTGCGTCGTACAATATATTGTGAATTAAACGTTGAACAGTAGCTTTAGCCTAATTTGTTTTTAAAACTCGTAGTTTTTGGCCTACACATTTCGACAAACACCATGTATTCATCCATCGATAGGTCTTGTTTTGTTTTCCGGCTACCATAAACTAATTGCTTTATTTCGAATGCCTCTTGACAAATATTGGTAGCAGTCAGCTTCTGTTTTTTGGCGGTGGCTTGGCAAAAGCAAGAAAATAGTCGTGAGTTAATGGAAATATCTCTTCTGGAGTAACTGAAATCGTTTCTGATGGATTTTCATTACTTCCCTGGAAAGGCCTTCATTAGTTAGTTGTAGTTCGCCTGTCATTCGATCTATTTGTTCGTAAAAAATATTTCAATAGTTTTTATTAGGTTAGCACATGGAACAAAATATACAGACATTAGTCGTGTTCCAATGGCATGAGTAAACCACTTACAAGTCCTTGTATGTACTGGCATCTACTTATACTCAAATGGTGGTGTAAATTACAAAAGTAGTTACGCACATTCAGTGGATCATCAATAGATACTCCTGATGATGACCTACCAAGTCGAAATCGATCGAGTGATTTTTCAAACTTTTTGAACAAATTTTTTAATTAAAATATTCAAAAATCTAATTTTTGCGAAATAAAAAACTTAACCGTTTAATTTTATTAAAAGTGTTTAATAAAATTAAACGGTTAAGTTTATTAAGTGTAAGTGTGTTTCACCAAGTGCCTACGGCAAATAGTGTATATGTATTTCCTTTTAATTTCGACTATTGTTTCTTTGCTGGAATCATGCTGCTGCCTCTTCTTTTTTTTAAGCCTTGAAGAATGTGGTTCGGCTATTTCTTCATTATTACTTAAAGTTCCGGTTGACTTTCCATGCCAATAGAAACTGAATGGGGAACTGGGGGTGAGGTGAAATCTTGCATCTCCTCCATATACAAAAATTTAGTAGCCATGGTGTCTGTTCCTCTATCTTTAGCGTGTTTATAGGCACTCTGAAGACTACGCCATTTCATTTTCACGTTTTCTGTAGTTGTTGCTGAAACCTACAACAAGTTTACATTTTTATTAACAGAAAATTATTTACCAAAACATTTAGTGTCTCCAAATCTATTAAAACATTTTCCCAAAAAATTTTTTGGGTTCTTGTTTTAACATATTTCTCCTTCCTACTGCTATACACACTAATCAATGCTTTCCTTTCTTCCAATTTTTGGACATTTTTTTTTTACTTAAATTTGCATTTCAGTGAGCATTTACTCACAAGTACTTGGAACACGGTAATTTACTAGAACTTCTGAAGTCGACTTTAGTATAGAATAGTAATATTCATTCGGATATAAAAACTATTGAATGATTTTTAAATTTATGATTTCCAATTTGATATTTGATTAGAAACCTCACTAGGTTTCATTCTAGTGAACTGGGAGTCTAATCCCTTTTGGTATCGAATAATAAAAACTGCAATACTCTCTGATGAATAAATTAAATTAAAACTACAAAATTAATTTCTGCTATAGCCAAAATCCTGGTCGGCAAACATCTAACCAACGAATTGCTAATTTCGGATGATATTTCATCCCAAGCGTGATGGCTAATTTTACTTCATTTATTGTGTTACATTGGCGGTTACCTTCGTAATATTTTAGAACTAATACTCCCTAAAGATTTTCGGTTGGGGATTTCGTCTGGCAAACAAGCCGGACAATCGAATAGTGATATGTAGTGTGCTGCAAACCATGATTTTGTACGCCAGCTCGTATGTACTGGAGTATTATCTTGCTGGAAAGTCCAGCTTTATTCTTGATGTACATATGTATAAAACGGTAACAGATGGTGTTCTAAAACGCCAATGTATTCCACGCTGTACATTTTAGTGGATGGAAAGGTAAGGGTACTCGCTAAACAGAAAGACCCCCGCGTACTATTAAACTACTACCACCAAAATTCCGTTTAGAAAAATACTTTGGCTCTCGGAAACAAAATAAGTAACTTTTTAATTACCTTTGATAATATCTGACATTAGATTCATTTACAGATGTCATTATTGTAACCATTTAGTTTAACCTTTTTCAATAAAAATTTAATATTATTTAGCATGGTTTTCAGATTTTCGTGTTTAATTTTTCAGTACTTTTTAGGGATTATTTATTTCACTACGTCATTTTTTTTTCAGATGATATTTTATATTTCAAAATTTTCTATTTCCCCTTAAATATATTTTGCAAAACATCGGTTTTATTTAGAATGTGCCAAGTTGTATTCACTATCTGTACGGTTGGACTGCGTAGTCAAGGAGCACCCACACAAATTTATTGAAAAGTTTGATGTTTCTAATTTTTTACAACAAAGTAATGTGTAATATCTAATTTATTAATGTACCAAAATATCTAATTTATTAATGTACCAAAATTGGTACACCAGCTCATGGTGCTCAAAGTTAAATCATGGTTGACCTTTGCAAGTAGTTGAACTTCGAGATCATAGGATATCTGTTATACACAAATATGCATTTTCAATTTTGTTATATTCTTGTCCATAGCAAGCCGAATTTGTGATGAAAAATTAAATTCGGTTCAAGTTGATATACAGCTTTGAAATATACATCGTAAAAAATTGTTTCTCCAAATAAAATTTATTAAGTAATTTATTATTTTTCAATATATGTGCTTTAATTCTATTAAAATATGTTATAGTTGTACATATTAATGTGTATATTTTGTGAACTTTCATGTTTGTGATTTTTTTTTTGTGTGTGTGTGTTAACTATTTGTTTTGGCCTTTGCCACATCATTGTATATATTGTAACATTTCTGTGTACATACATACTTATAATTCAAGTGACCGCCTTACAAACAATGACACCAAATGATTGCTCGGTTTGTGCAAAAAAGTTGCTCACTATCGTTATGCGGGCTTAAAAAAAGCATCGTATGAATTCATATGTGGAAGTAAGAATGTGCATTGGTTTTGCGGTATGTGTTGTGACATGTTTAACACATTTACAAGCAAAATTGTTGAGCTGTCACAAATTTCCATGAACATTGAAAAATCTATTTCTAATATAGAAAAATTCCATGCAAACTTGGATAACGGTGCCATTACTATTGAAAATAAGAATGATATTTAGTTCGATCGATAATGTTGGTAAAATATGAGTGATAATGATGAAACTGTTACAAATAATTTGGAGTTGCAAAATGATGTTATTATTGGTACAGCTACGAAGTGTACGTACTGTGGAGACGCGTTCACAAGTATTTATTTCAAGATTACATACTGATGTGAATGAAGATAATGTGAAGCTGTACTTACGGGACCATTTTAATATAAGTGATATTAAAATTCATCGATTTAATCCAAAAAGTGCCAATGGGTTTATTCAAGATTATTCATCTTTCAAACTATCAGTTTCCAATGTTCATATGGATAAATTGTTAAGGATGTACCTCGTGGCCGGCTGGAATTCTAGTGAAGAAATTTGTTTATAAGTCTAGAAGTAATCCTTTTTTACCACTAAAATAAATCTCCTTTAGATGTTATTGATCATTCTATTCCAATTGATAAATCGCATTCTAATAATAATTTCTTATTTTTTGGTCATCTGAGTGTACGTAGTTTGACGTTGCATTTAGATGAGATAATAATACTTTAGCATAAATTTAATTTTGATTTTCTAGCTGTGTCAGAGACCTGGTTAAATAACAAAATTTCAACTAGTTCTCTTCAAATTAATAATTACAAATTTCTGAGGTTTGATCGTATTAATGGTCGTGGTGGTGGAGTAGGATTATACTATCGATCTAATTTGAATGTTAAAATGTTGTCATGTGGTTTAAATGGTAAAGTCGAATTTATGACATTTGAACTGTTTGGTAAGTTTAGTAAATTTCTTATTGTTGTTTTTTATATCCCACCTCCCACTTCGAGGAAGGACATTACAAGTATTTATGATATTCTTACTGATTTATTACAAGAGTATGCAAAAGTGTTTTGTTTGGGTGATTTTAACTTTATTGACTGATTGTTTTAACATACTTAATTTGCATTTTTTGCCGTTTAGTGCTACAAGATTAGAAAGCCTTTTAGACTTGATTGTTGTTTTTAAGCCTGACCGACATAATATTATCAGTTATGGTCAATATTCTGTTCCTTCAATATCGGATCATGATTTAATTTTTGCTTCTTATAAATGTTGTCGCACTAGAGATAAGTTGACTTATTCTATTGTGTCCAATTATAAGGAAATTAATCATGAATATTTTGTAAATTGTTTTTTCTCATTTGATTGGTCTAGTCTTTATTGTTGCTCTGATGTAAATATGATTGTTGATTTATTTAATTCAAATTTCTTAAATTTAGATTCTATGTGTGTGTCCCGTAAAAGAACTATTAACAATTGTCCCACAGCTCCGTGATTAAACCAGACGATATTGGATTCAATTCAATATAGAGATTTGAAAGGGCTCGAAATAAAACTACTAAGTTTATCAATCAAGCTATAGTTTTTATTTTGGTAATGTTTATAACTCTAAAATTACTTGGAATAATTTAAAAAACTTGGTATTTCGTGTTCTGTTGCTAAAGTTGACATAAAGTTCACTGCTCAAGATATTTTAAATGATATCTGTAAATTTCGCGAAGATTTAGTGGTTCTGCCCTTGCCAGATATTGGATCTGTTGATCCTAATGATAATTTTAAAATTGCTTTTGATTGCGTTGACGAGCTAGTTGTCATGAGTGCTATTCGTTCAATTAAATCTAATGCTATTGGATACGATAAAATTGATTTTAAAATAAAAAAATTATTTATTGATCTGTTTCATCCACAAGTGACATATATAATTAATCAATTTTGTCAAAATCAGTTTTTCCGAATTTGTGGAAAGTTGTTTCTATTGTTCCAATTCCAAAAAATGATATTGTTGCCAGTCTCAAAGATGAAGTAATGAAGAAAAAGTTATGCAAACCCAGATTCTGCAGCATTTTAAAGATTTTGATTCTCTTTGTAAATTTCAGTCAGGGTATAAGCATGGTCACAGTACTACAACGGCTTTGGTACACATTGTTGATGATCTTTCTTCAATTTTGGATGGGCATGGTTCGCAAGCTTTATTGGTTTTATTGGATTTCTCTAAGGCGTTTGATAGTGTTAATCATATACTTCTACTTCAAAAGCTTTATTTATATTATAAATTTTCTAGCTCTGCAATTAATATGTTGTACTCTTATTTGCATGGGAGGGAGCAGTTTGTAAAGCATGGTGTTAACTGCTCTGGCATGGGTAGAGTAACTCTAGGTGTACCACAAGGATCAATTCTTGGTTCCTTGATTTTTTCTATATTTATAAATGATCTTCCATGGCGAATTCGTCATTGTTCTTTTCATCTCTATGCTGATGATTTACAACTGTACATCGGATGTAAAGCATTATGATTGAATGAAGCTACAATAAAATTGAACGAAGATCTTAGTGACATCTTATTATGGTCTAAATTTAACTCACTGGCGCTTAATCCCAATAAAAGTAAAGCATTATTTTTATGTAAAAGTAATTTGAACATTATTAAGCCTACTCTTGTTTTTGGTGATGACACAATTAAATTTGTTCCGACTGTTAATAACTTAGGTTATTAAATTCCAAACTTACTTGGTGTGACCATATCAGTACATTGTGTCAACGTGTCAATTATAGTTTATATTCGCTAAGATTAATAAAGAAATTATGTCCAATTCAGTTGCTAGTATTTTTGGTTAAAAGTTTAGTTGTACCTTTGTTTATGTACTGTGATGTGAATTATAGTGGATGTGACAGTTTCTCTCGGCGTCTACTTGGCATTACATTTAATAATTGTATTCGATACGTTCATGGCCTCAGAAAATTTGATCATATTTCTGGTTTAAAAACTTCTATTTTGGGATGTACTTTGTTCGAGTATTATCATTATAGAACAGCTGTATTTATTTTCAGAATTATTACCTCTGGTTTGCCTTTATATCTCTATTAAAAATTAAATTTTTCCAGGTTTCGCCCCTTAACAAAAGTAATATGTATAATAATTCGGTTTTGATGAATGCGTTTATTGTTTGGAATGGTTTACCCTATGAACTTAAAAATATTAATTCTCTTTAAATTTTTAAAAAACTTGTATATTTAACTGTACAGAGAAATTATTAACGTAATTATAATTTGTAATAATATCTTCATACCCCTTTGTAAATAATTTTGTATGTAGATGAGGATTGTTAATTTCTTTTTTTTTTCTTTTCTGATTTTTCTTTTTCATAGTATAAAAGCTTCGGCTTATGCTTGTAAATAGATATGTAATAAATAAATAAATAATATAATTCCCGAAAAAAAATCGGAACATTCGTAAATAACACTTTTCAAAACAATCATTTTTCTTCCAACTGACGGAAATTTTGTCTTCTCCGTTTGTCGAATCCGTTTTATTTTTTTTTGGGTTTTTAAGACTTTTTGAGTAAAATAAATAAAAATTTGAGTTAAATGAAAAAAAAATGCTGCTGTTTGACACTGTAAACGAACTTGTTCAAAATTTTATTCCAAAATCCAAAATAACCGTTTTATAGAGAATTTAAAAACCTTGAAAATGATTCTGTGGAAATTTCTGTACTACCAAGCCCCCTCCCCCCACCTCTTCTCTCCTTAATTCTTTATAAAACTGCGAATTTATTCTGTTCTGATTTTTTTTGATTTTTTTTGTCGCAGTTTTTTTTTTGATTTTTGTTTGGCATATGTAGTTTTGCAACTCTATATAATCCATACTCGTTATATGCAAATATGATTTAGTATTGATTTCTGACTTCGATTTGATTTACGTATACCTTGTTAAATTTAGTGTTGGTGTTCTTTTTCTTAAGCAAAATGTGTTGATCACCGATATAACATGTTGTTGATAATTCTAAGAAAATCAAACAAAATAAACTAATTTAAAAATTTGGCGCGTATTTTACATTTTGTCCAGTAGACCAGTGGCACTATTCCGTTAAAATATTTTTTTTTCTGGCCTACTGCGAAGAAAAGTTTGATATAAATCTTTGTAAATTGGGAACATTTTTTCTAAATGTGCCAGGAAAAATATACCCGATTTAATTTTGTTTTGAATTAGTTAGCAGTAGCTTTTTACGTTAGCAGGCCGGAAAAATTTTTTTAAAATGTTTAGCATATAGTATATTGTATAATTAGGAGGAAAAGTGGAAATTGGCAACCACGGGAGTCCGGAAATGCACTTTTCCTCCGAATTGTACATACTATTTTTCTCCGATCGGACTTTTAAACGAATATAAACCCAAAATAATTTTTAGTATTATTCATTAATTATCCATATTAAAAAATCAAACCAAAGTAAAAAATCGAAAATAACATAAAATTATTGCTTAGTTAGCCACGACATCATAAGACATAAACACATTTTTTTTTCAAAAGTATAATGAATTATATTCCCGGCCTAGGCCAGAAAAAATATTCTCGTACTATTATTACTTGTTGCTTAACAACAAATACAACATGGAATCATGTTGCAACATGGAATCATGTTGAATCATGAGCTTTTCGTTTCGACGGAAAGATATATTTTTTCCTACGATCGGAGAAAATAAATTATTCCTTCAAATCTCTATTCCCGTGGAAATCTCAGAATAGGCCCACAGTGGCGGGATTGTACACAATACTCGAAAACAGTAGATAGAGGGAGTGATGAGTAAATGTTACTTAAATTATTTTTTAATAATAACGATTTACTTATTAGAAAATACTACTAATAAGCATTTATGTCCAACAATGCTCGATAGTGAAATAGTGGCCGGGAAAAAATTTGCCGTGAAATTTTGTTTATTTGTATTTTCTTACAAAATATTCAAGCCCACTTTGATCATTTAAAAAAAAATATTTGTTATAGAAATAATTTGAAACAAATAATTTTTTCGTTCGGATTTCATGATTCTACCCTTAAATTGCAAGACAAACCATGTCGTATGATATAGTCTTCCTGAAGTATATATTTCGTATCATAAATAAAATTATTTCTTGTTACTTTTTGTAAATTTATTATCAAGCACTTGAATTTGACATAAATTTATAAATCTGCAAATAAAATATTTCTGTATCTAGGGTGTAACTATATGACATTTCAAAATTTGACATTTTTTTTTTTATAAAAATAATTCTTACAATTTTTCATTTTACCTCTATTCGTGTCTATACAGTTAACAAATATAATTTAAGTGAAACTAATTTAATATTTATTATGTACAAAGTATGTATGTACATATATACGAGTACCTATAATGTGTGTAGGAGAGATTTATATATGGTTCGTACATATTTTTAACTTTTACTTGTACGTCGCGCTATTATTACGATTATTAATTTTAACTTTTTCTTACATTATTCATGATATATACAAATGTATAAAGGATGTGGGTGACATTCTCATTAGGATGTAATTTCCTATTATTTATTTTTATTAAAATTTAATTTTTAATTTATTATTTAAAGGTTAATTCAACATGTGATGGTAAAAATTGTAACGTTTGTCGAAGATTTGTGTATTATATTTTTATGCTTGTGTAGATTCTACAAATAACTATAAATAACATAACTATTTTAAGAACGAATGTGTCTTTAGAAAATATTTTCAGTTTCTTGCCTTTTTATGGTTGTCTAGATCTGTTTTAAAAACTAAAATTTTTGTAAAATAAATTTTTAATATATGTATGGTGTATCACACGGATCATCCGTAGAAATCATGCGCTCAATGCGGTATGCAAAACGACCACCTAATGTAGAATTATTATTATTATTATTATTATTATTATTATTATTTATATCATTGTGGAATGCGCCAAACAATACGTACAAAATTACAAAGTCGTTTAGAGTTGCTACGTTCTTAATTCGTTTTATTATATTTCGAGAATCACAAATTGTATTACATTTATTATAGTTTATGTGTAATTATTGTACGACTATGAATATAACTAGACAATTTACCTTTGCGAATATATTTAACGTTTCTTTCATTTTCAAATCAAGAAAAAAAACTTAATTGAGAAAAATAAATTTTTCTATTTGTATGATTAAGTATCTATAGCGGCTTACATACATTTAACAGAGTAGAGACATTCACGAAAACAAAGAAAAGAAATTGTCACAAAAAATGTAAAAAAAATCCCCAATTTCAAGTTCTCGCTGTATATGTAAAATAAGAAACAAAAAATATCAAATATTACAGTTATTTCCATATATCACACCTATCAATTCAATGTCATCATGTAGCATTTATAAAAGTTTTTTTTTTCATTTTAATAATCAAAACATCAGAACATTTTCAAAACCGTTTATTTTATTTTAGCTTTAAAAAAACAACAAAAATTCCAATAAATAAAAATAAAAATCGCGAGTGTCAGTTTCTTAACGAAAAATCTCTAACATGAAAATAAAAAAATTCAAAAACAGCACCGTCGAGTGTCTTTTTTTCCGCTTATTTCTAAGAATATTAAGTCTTTTTTGTAAGTTCAGCTATTTTTGTTATATACATTAGATAAACACATACAATATGATCAAAATATTTGTTTGATTTGTTAGTCATGACTTTGAATATTTTTTTTTTTCTATACAAAATAATTCAACAAAAAATTGGTAAAACATTTATGTACTTTAGTTAACACAATATAATATTCAATGACAGTAATATTTGAATTTCAAATTTACTACCAACATATGAAATGCAAATCGGCTGATTTGTGTTTTAATTTTGGGAGGAATAGCAATGAAAGATTAATTTTTAAGGTAGCAAAAATGTAATGAAATCATAATGTCAAATTAAATGCAGTATATTTAGGCTCCTAGTAATAAAATTAGGCGTCTAATTTAAATTTGCTTTCAAAAACATCATTTATTCTTACAACAAGATGATTACCGAAATTCCATGACGAATCTGTCCTAAGTCTCTTCTAAAAATGTGTAAAAAATAACGCCTAAGTCATTAATGTTTGTTAGAAAAATTAGTTCAATTAGTCTGACCTGATGATCCTCATAAAAAAGTCAAATGATAAAATTAACAAATCTAGCCTTTACAACCGCGCTCCTTATCGGATGTTGGTTCTAAGAAATACGAATGACGCAAAAACCGATAAATATACGCCAATACAATGATCTTAGCCGCAACCAATCATAAAACAAACAAATCTTCATTCACAAATTTGATCTATCTCCAAAACAAAAACTGAAATCTATTTTATTACATATATATGTAATAAAAATTTCTTATCTATGGCACAAGTATGCATTGTGCTTCATTGTGCATTATCTGAATTTTCAGAGCCGGAACCTTATAATTTCAGGCCAAACCTGGGGCTTTACTATTCTTTTTGCTCACCTTCGATTTCTGCTCGTTTTTTTATACTCACACTATTGGTTTCGCCCGTATCGAAATTTAGTGACTGCGGTCGAAAATTGTTATCGGATATATTTCGTTGGTATTTATTTTGGTCTGTCATCGAGTATATTTCAAATTTGTTTCATTGCATTAAATTTAAATAATTTGTACGGTTCAACGAATTTAATTAAAATGTAAGTATTAGAAAAAATTTCATATTTACAATTTTTGGAAATTTATATAATATTAAAACTGAAAGCTGAAATATTTGATTTTTGTGGTTATGTTAAAATTTGAGTTTCATGCAGGTCAAACAGGAAAAACAGAAATGTACAACAATTTAAATTACTGGTTGAATTTTTGGAAAAATATCCTAACTTAGCCACGGCCTCGCCGTTATCAGCAGAAGGAAGAGTAATTATAAATAATTTATGGGAAACCAAGCAGCGATTTTAAATGCGGCAGGCCCACCTGTGGGCGTGTGCAGTGCTGAAGAATGGAAGAAAGTGCGTTTTCTAAATTATGGTATTTAAAATATATTAATTAATTGATTTTATATTTAATGGAAGTATAGGTATGGAAATAGAACAAAGTTCCAGCAAATAAATTGGTTCGTACTGCAGCAGATGGAGGACCAAATACAGAATATTATTCTAGTGAGCTAGAGGAGAGGGTAGTTGAAATAATTCACGTTCAAGATTGTGTTAATGGAGAAGGCCAAAGTTAAATGCAAATGTCACAATTTCCCAGCCGATCGAAATAGTAGTTCAAGAACAAAACATAACAGAAAAACCAAAAGTACCTAATCGGAAGAAAGCGTTTACCAAAAAATCTTTATTAGCCAGACAAATAAACATACAAGAAAGTATATCATATTAACATTAAATTAACAAGAATTTGTAAGCAAAATGAAGAAAATAATAAGTACTTTGGAATTTAAATATTGTAAAGTGATTTTAAAAATAATCAATTAAACAAGTGAAATAATTTTCCGAAAAACGTAACTGTGATTGAGTTTATTAATTTTGAATTATGAATAAACATTTTAATTAAAAAGGTTTATTGAAATAAAACAATATATATGTATTTATTTGAATTTTATGTTTATTATTTGGTTTTTGTCAATCATGAAAAAGCAACTCTCATGTTGTCTCTAATTTTTCGAACCTGATTTTGGTATAAAGTGGGTAAAACTGTTACTGTTAGAGCTTCGTCTGTGAGGTCAGTCAGATCCGGAAATTCCTCTTCAAGTTCACCAAATTCAACCAAGAAATTGATCAACATGTTATGTAACATAGCATATACGTTTATGATTTGTCGAACTTTTATTGGAGTATAATGAAATGCGCGTGCGGCTAATAGGCATCGAAATCTCGCCTTTAGTTGACCTATACAATTTTCGACAATATTTCTAGTTTTCGAATGAGCCGTGTTGAATCGAGAGGTGTCTTTATCCAAGGTTCAAGTGAATAGCCTGAATCATCTGCAAATTAAAGTAAACAAGTAGTGACAAACGTACCTATAATATAAGTACCTATAAAGAATTGTTATTACTGTTCCATGGTTCCGTGAAATAGGCTCGTTCTGACAATAAATCATGGAATCATCAATTTATCATCGCATATCTGCAAAGCGAAAATAATGTTTAATAAAATTTTTTGAAATAATAAAGTAATATAGGTTGCTTACAAACATTACGTTGACTCCATGGTAGCATTTTCGTCAAAAGCAAAAGTGCTCATTGTGTTTGATTCGAATGATTTTAATCTGTGACTCGTCAACACAGCTAACATCTCCTGTGGTCATTTCATGATGGCTATATCACATTTCGTGCCATAGAGCGTGGTATAAAGAAAATGCCATAGCATATTTCGGATCAATTTTGGATGAATTTGACTGAATTGTATCACGTCGTATATTGATTCGAATGAAAAAGACCACAATATCTTCCAACAAAATGATTTTGTGACGTTTCTTTTCAAAATTGACTATATCTCGTTAAAACTTTTTCTCTTTATCTTAGGTGTGAATTTTTGATTGGTGAGAAAATTAGTGTAAGTTCAAATTGTATTTAATTTTCTTGTAACTATGAATAAATAGTACCTAATGGACTCAAAAGCAAAACGCACATAAATTGAATGAATACTAGCACGGGTAGCTAAATATTATTAAGCAGCGAATGCAACAGTCTTGTTATTTTTGATTCCCTATCGCTCTTATGAAAACTATTAATTATTTATTTTATAACTGAAATTAATTTATTCGATTTGAAAATTGTAAATTAAGTTATTTTAACACTAGAAAATATTATATTTATTTTTATATAACAACGTTACAACCACTTCGTAAAAAAACGTTCGTATAGCTAAACGAAAACAAAAACATTCGTAAGGCGAAACGTCAGAATATCACTATTTATTCATTAATTCCCCTTAAAATTCATTTTGCTGGGTTATGTTTGTAGACTACTTTGTTTTAAATTATATTACAAAAAAAGTTTCCAATAGTGATACAACCACCATAAAATGACCACCCTTTATTGTTAAAACGCATTTTTTATTTGAGCTTTTTCGGTATAGGTATAGGTCATTTTTACGCTATTCCATTGGCACAAAGGGTATCCATAATATTTAACGTCGCTCTGCAATAGCGTTGCTGGTACTTTCTGCCAGCATTTCTAGATGTAAATCTTGTCTGTCGCATTTTTGGTAACTTGTGCCAAAAAGCCTAGCGTGGGCGCACATTTTATAATTAGTGTCATTCCGGCAGAGTTGGTTGGTTTATATTTTTCTTCAATATCTTTAAATATGTAATAAAACGTTTCTTTATTTTATCACAACAACCGTTTAAAACTGAAATTGAAAATTTAAATCAATGAATTTTACTTATGTAAATTACTATTGACGTTATTATAGCATTTGCTTACTATTTAACCTTTAACAAAAATATATTTGATTTCAGCCCAATATTTCTTCTCTGAAAGTTATAACAACTTTTCTCATCACTACTATCATCGTCCATTATGTAATGTGATATTTAATACATATTTCGAAGCCGCGGATAGATATTAAAATAATTAATAATTTTAATATAAATCAATATTTTTTCAAATAAATTAAAACGTTTATTAATTTAAAAATTTAATATAAACGACAAATGTTTTTAAAACTTTGACACTAATATAATTTGTATATAATTTGTTTTGATCAAATCCCATATAAAGAAAATGTAAACAAACAAAATGAATCGCGGTTTCACGAGTCATGTAGTAAAAAAATAACCATAACCTATGTACTAAAAATATTTCTATTTGCTGAATAATAATTTGTGTACTGAATTAATTTTGAATATGTAAATTGTACTAAAAGACTGTTGCTAGGCCAAAATCAATAGTTAAAATATTTATGGTGGTCGTTCTGTGAGCAGCGATAATAAACGAAGGTGATTAAACGATTGTCGAAAACAATAGCAAGACCCTTTATAAATCCAGCCCGAACCATACTATAGCCAAACCAATTATGACGCAAGTAGCATGATACATTGTGCACTATATAATTTTTGAAAGGTGGAACCTTAAAAATCCAGCACTATATGATTTTTCAATAGAAACCTTATAATTCCAGCCGGAATCATACCCTCTACATCCAAACTAACTATGACACAAGAAGCACGATATATTGTGCATCATTGTGCACTATCTGATTCTTCAGCCGGAATCTTATAATTCCATAACTCACAAAACGTGTGGGAAATAAAATACGTAGAAGCAAAACTTCCATATTGCAACCGCGATAGAAAAATACCGAATTAAATCAATAGTTTTATAATCAATATCCGATTTTAAAACCGAACCCTATCGGTTCATCCCAGCTCTGCCTGTTCCTTTATTTCTAAAGGCTTTGTACTTTTTAGGCGCTTCGGTCCGTTTGTGCGATGCAGTAGGTTCCGCAGCTAATGTTTTTTTCCCCGAACAAATGATTTTATTTTTCTGCACGAAAATGACTGCACTTTTGCACAAAGCTATCTTGAAAGAGGCTTTTAAAAAATTTAAAGAGCTTTTTGGACCTTTGCCATGGATTTGGACAACACGATAATTCCCCAATTCATAGAGCAAACTTTTTATTAAAATGGCCACGGATAAAATTCGTCTAAATTATTTGGGCGCTCGCTGTGAGCACCTGTTAGATACCAACACCGTTTCACTGTTTTTTCAATGAGCGACAATGTACCCTCAAATGTATATATAAAGTAATATTCACGTTTCGCAGATATGGAAGTTTTTGACATTTGAAATCAAACATAATAGGTAATTAGTTGAAGCGTAGTGTATTCCCATCCAATTTTGATGGAAAAATTTAATCCGAATTTTATAATTACCAAAACATTACAATAACCAAAACATAAAACCAAAACATTTAAAAGGTTTTGACGGAGAATATTGATGATACGAGTAGATAGACTATATTGATGGTGAAAGCAAAATAGCTATCAACGATGATCAAACTGAGATAAGTAGGATACGAATTTCTGATGCTGAAAAAGTGACAAATGATTAGCATTTTTCTCTTTTAAGGAAACACACATCAGGGTTCTGATGCAAAAAAACGTTTGAATAAGAAAACATTACAACAAATTTATGATCAATAACCAGCCACATTTAATAATGATTCAATTAAAATCACAAAGGAGATAAAACAATTAATTTGCTCTGTAAACTCACCGTTATTGCAGTTTAAATCAACTGATCACTGAGCGCAATTAGACGTGCCTTCGTGAGAATGATTTGTATGGATTGGTTCCTTTATTATCGCATCCTAGAAAATAACAAGTGAGTCACAAGAAACGTCTGGCAAGAAATCACCCCTAATTGAGCTCTTTGTCGGTTTTTGTTGGGGCCGTATTCTTGTAATCGGTGGAAATTTCCCCAATCGAAATACAATGTGCTTTGAAATTCTCTACATTATTCGAATTTTTTGCCGGCTACTTTAATCATTTTTTAAATTTATTTTCTTTTTTTTTAAATTAAGACACATACATAATATGTTCCCCTACGAAGAGAAAAATTCCGCCTGGGTAAATCGATTCGAAATCATTCCCCTAGTAGGGAGACAAATATAGCGAATTCTTTTACGTTTTTGATGTAATTCAAATTTCCGATAGTTAAAAAGAATACGAAAAAAATTTGATGTGTTTTTATCGTAGTGTGCATAAACCCGAAAAGTATGCCGAAAACAATAAAAAACCATTTTGAAAAAAATTCAAATGACGCGTTTGACGTATTTGACAATATTTACGATTGACATATTATATGTATATAAATATGTGCATGGGGTAGTTAAAATGGAAGAAAAAATGTACATTTCCATTTTTTGATGTACATTAAATTTTTTTGCTGTTTTTTCCGCTAAACGAACGCGAAAATGTGATTTACATCAAAAAATTTGTTGTACATCAAAATTTTTTGCCAGCTTTTTGTAAAAAGAAAACGCCATTAGTAAACTTGAAAACAAATTCTAAAAAATTATTAAAGTAAGTAGCATGTGAAAAATTCGAATAATATAGAGAATTTAGAGAATTTCAAATTGTATTCTGATTGGGGAAGCGGCGTAATTTTGTTTTACGTATACATCGAGACAATCAGGTAAGGAATATAAATTTTGACAATTTTTAAATGCAGGATTGTTTATTATCAGTTTTTATGAGGCGGAAGCTAAAATTTTCCGGAAATTTTTTGATTTCATTTTCTTCATTTTTTCAATATTTTTTTTATTTTTACTAATAATAAGTGCTTCGTCAACCTTACAGACAAAGATCAAATAGTTTTTATCGCTCTTATCGCTTCTTCTGATAGTGCCACAAATGTTAAAAAAAGCAACTTTTGAAAATATAATTTTTTTTAATGTAATTTTAATTCGTTATATAGGTACCTTAGAGGATGGTGGCTGCCTCCAAAACCCCGCTTTTCTAGAATTTATACAATTGTTCAAGGGTCAAATTTTATTTATAATTTTAAACTAAGTAAAAAAAAATTCAAAATTTTCCTGTAAAATTGCAAATTTTTCCCGGAAAAATTTCTTGTAAAACTGTTAAGATACAGTCCTAATATCAAAATTTTTATAAAAATTACACATTCGTACGTATTTTGAATAAAACTAAGTATACCCAATTTTTATTTTAAGTAAAAATTTCCCCGGAAAATGGGGTAATTTTCCGGAAAAATTTAGCATTCTCCTCCTAAAAACCATTGATAAACAATCCTACATTTAAAAATTTATATTCCTTACCTGATTTTCTCGATGTATACGTAAAGTGGAAGTTTCGACCGACTTCAAGAATAGGGCCCCAGGGTCGGAATTTGTAAAATCTTCCCTAAAGCAGCTAAAATGTAATCACAATTATTACTCACCTTGAATAATCTTAATGCTTTTTCGAATTTTGCTGCTTTAAGTTCCAATACACAATACATATTTCAATCTGGTTGTAATGAAATTCACGTGCATAGAAATATCGGTAGGTTCATTTTGGGTTCGCACTGTATACGGTATTATTATATCGGATTTGAAAACAAAAGAAAACTTGACAGGTAATTAATTTTTGTGTCACAAAAGCATTGTGCATCCATATTTCCGAAAATGTAATTTTATCTTGTACAAAATAAATCAATAAAATTTTTATTATACGATTAGAACTAAACAAAGTTGTTGTTCTATACTAATTTTAAATTCTACCGGAAATTGGTAATTAGGAAATTAATGAAAATAAATTAGAGGCGCTATTTTGTAATTTACCGTTGGGTCAAAATTTAATTTGAATATTAATCGAATTTCTTTTTCTTATATTTTCAGGTATGTTGCACAACAGGAAGTGTATACAGCGCGCTGTCCATCAAAAGGTTTTATTTTCTGGTTCTTAAAGAATATATATTACATTTATGTAAATTTATGTTCAATAATGTTAGATTTGTTTGTTTTTTTTTAATTTATTTATTTACTTTATTCTTTTCAACATACAGTATATTTATATGAAAATATTTCGTTAAAAATGTTTAATTTTAATAATAATTTTCTCTAATTTGATTACGCACCGTTGTCCATATAATCGAAAAATCGTGGCAAAATATATCGATTATTATCGTTTCTCGGATCCATGGTATCTAGACCACCGTCAATATTGGTGTCTGTATTAATTAACTTTATAATCGGCTCCTGCTGCTGTTGTTGTGGTTGTGTCATGATTTGTTGATTATGTCGTGTCATTGGCTTCTCGTCGCCACCAGCCATACCATACATGGTCGGAATTTGTTTTATAAAATAGAATGATTTTACCCGGCTGTCGTCAACGATGCCATAGTCATTGTTGAAATTTTTTTTAGCTGATTTCTGAAAATTTGCACAGCGTATACAAGAAAATTAATTGATTTTTTATCAGTTTTTTTTGTAAATTTAATAAAATAAATAAATATATTTTTTGTTATTATATCGACATAAACTTCAATAAAATAAATAAAACAGCAAAAGAATTTTATATGAAGAAAAAATTTGGAACTTGTTCTTGTGTCTTCAATTTATATTATATTTTGTTAACTGTAGTTCAGTTCATTTTAAATTCACATACGTGATGAGATTTCAAAAAACATAAATATATTTTTTTCTGTTTTAGTGGTATATACAGAAAATGAAGAAATGGCAAGAACAATAATATACAAGATAAGCCGCAAGAATAAAACAAAGAAATACAATTATTTTTAAGGTGACAACTGTGAGCTTTACATTTTTAAAATCTCGTACAAAATATAATCAAGTTAGAAAAATCAAAGTATATTCTTAGGTTACGGTCGGCCTATTTTAATTTTAAGTTTATTATTCTATTAATTGTTTTGGTTAGATAGGCTACCAAATTTTGAGAAATTAAGAACAACAGACTTTGACGAAGAGCTTGGCAAATAAATTGTTATTTGTGACGTACGTGATAAGGCCTTACTCCAACCATCAAATGTACAAGATAAAGTATTAGGCTGTGCTGAGCCATATAGCAACTCGTTTGATACATACCAAATTTTTCACCTCGTTTCTAAAATTTTTAGTATATAAACAGATCTTTTGGGTGATTGCCCCATCACCGGTTCAATCAATAAAATAAGTTTACGAATCTACCACTATTTAATTTTTATAGATCGTTTTCAAACTAGCAGCCGGTAAAATATTGTAATTTTGAATTATTTAGTCTTAGTCCTGAGCACAATGAAACATGACAACTAACCGTATCAGAGGGGAATATAGGGTTTAAAACTGAAAGCCTTGATTGTATGAAACTGAACGAGTATAATACTTTGGATTACTACTATACTAATCGTGTACCATTGCATAACTTTCACTGATTGATGTTTCAGAATAATATAATTGGCACTCAAATTTTCTAATTCAGAATGTTGACGGTAATCCGAGAACATCGAGTGAATTAAGAAATTTCGGTAGAAATTCACTACTTCACGATGGTCCATCACGGAATCGGTAGATTTGCATGTCACTGTTTCGCCTGCAATTCGGTTTAGAATGATGTTGTTCATGTTGCGTACGTCGACATTTTTAGCTGCTAAAATGGCTCTTCCACTTTCTCTTTTTCAACTACCGGTTATTTCGAGTGTGGAAACACTTATCGCATTATGACAAAAAATTAGTTTAATTTTGACTTTTATGAAATGGGTTGCTTTACGCTTGAACAAAATTCAAAGCAATTTGTGGATCAATTTGTGAAGCGAGTTCATGAAACTGGATTGTTATTGGATAAACCAACACGTGCACGTGCATTTACAGCGTGTAGAGCCGAGAATATTGCAGCTGTTGCTCAAAATGTGTCTGAGCATCCATCAACATTAACTCACCATTGTGCTCAATAATTGAACATTTCACGCAGATCTGTGATAATAATTTTGCATAGAAACCTCGGTAAAAAGGAGTACAAAGAACAATTAGTGCAAGAGCTGAAGTAAAATGACCATCCTCCACCATTTTCGGTTCGATAATCAGGCTGTGGAACGCTTGGAAGAAAAGGAGCATTTTACCGAAAAATCATCTTTTCCTACGAAACTCATCTTCATCTCGTAAGCTACGTCAACAAGCAAAATTGTTGCATTTGGGGCTCAGAAAATCTACACGTTACCATGGAAAAGCCGATGTATGCACAGCGAGTGCCTGTTTGGTGTGGATTTTGGACCGTGGCATCATCGGTTTATGTTTTTTTCGAAAATAAGCCATGATAAACGAGTTTTTGTTTTTTGTTTGTTGCTTTTTTTAGAATTCAAGAGGAGGACACACATGAGATTAGGTTTCAACAGGACGGCGCAACTTGCCACACAGCAAGCGCGACGTCTGGTTTTTTACGCACTGTCTTCGGGGATCGAATAATCAGCGGTAACGGAGATGTCAATTGGCCACCACGCAGCTGCGACTTGACTCTGTTGAACTATTTTTTGTGTGACACTAACCATCCAGAGACTATACAAGACTTAAATGATCGAATCGAAGTTGCCATTGATGAGATAGGAATCCATACAATAGAAAATATTCTGAAAAATTGGATTGACAGATTGAATTTGAATGAAATTGTATTCCATACTTAATGGCAATGTATACCCTTTCTAGTAAAGCAAACCGTTTTGAAAAATATTTATTCGGCTTTGAATTAGTGCTAAATTAAATTGCAAACGTTAGGTGAGCCACCCTGTAATTCTACATTTGAATTTACGATGTTCTAGAATTATATGGGAAGGGGATTTTTCAGCTGTCTTTCAATGTTTCTAATGACTTCTTGTCAGCCATTATAAACTTATTCCATACAATGATGTTACACGCCCGGATCACCTTTCAAATTTCTTAAGTTTTAGAAATGTTATATGTTGGGTTTTCTGTGAATGTGCAGTTCTATCTCCATCTATCAACGTGGTACCAATACCTGAAGAAGCAAGTGCTAATGCAATATAACCGTTTGAACGGGTTGTTGTCATGATTAAGGAATAAAGATGCAGGTTCCACCTGGAGTGTCCACCCGATTGGTTGGCCACAGCTTGTATGATAGTATCAAATGTTATCTTTTCTTCTTGAAGGAGTTTCGGTGTATTTTCTTGTCGACCAGATGTACGCCATTTCTGTTGTATGATTGATCTCTTGGACGATTCGATACTGTAGCTCCCAATTGTGACAACAACTTGGCACACATTGCAAGCTATGATTGTTTGTTCTTATTTAGTTCTTCAAAGGTATTCTCATTCTATTTGGTACTTTGCAATTTATTTGGGCTAATTTCTGGATCAATTAAGTGGTGGCCGCAAAATGTGCCCTTTTTGCTGCGTTTTCCATTAATTTTCAAGCATCTTGGATGGTATAGCGATGTTTTCGGCACGAATGTTTGCTTTGAGGTCGTCAATGGTCTGAAACCTGCTGGCGTACACTTTGCTTTTCAAATAACCCCACAAAAAGAAGTCCGAACGGGTCAAATCTGGAAATCTGGGTGGCCAGTCAAAGTCACTTCTTTTTGAGATCAAACGTCCAGGGAATTTTCGTTGCACAACTGTTTGGTTTTTTCTGAAAAAATATCACACAATGATGGTTTTGGCGCAACAGCCGGCCCAAACATTCACGTTTTGGACATGCAATTGCGTTTCATGAATCTCGTGTGGATTCTCCGTTCCCCACACAGTTGAAAATTTTTCTGATATGCGATGCTATTAGCATCGCATATGCGTCCGACATTTGCTTGTATCGAATTTCGATGTAACCTATACATCGAAAATAATTTGAATAAAATTTGCTTCGAAATGAAAAATAAAATGCATCGATTTTTTTTCGAAGCTTCTTGCGTCTCAACATAATGTAAGATGCAAAATTAAATCTAATAACATTTCGATGTTACTAACACTGAAAGAAGCGATTCAATGAAAATTGTATCAGAACCAATTTCGATGTTAATAGCGTCAAATTTACATTATAAATGTTTCCTACCAACGAAATTATTCCAATGCAATTTCCAGTGCTGTCGAAGTGAGAACGATCGGAGTTTTATACTACTTTCGAATTGACTGTACTCCTGTACTACGCTAATTCATTTTGTACTCCTCCAGGGATACTTTGAATTTTATATTCAAATGCTAGCAAATGGATTCCATCCAAAAATTTGTTAATTAAATTCAAAAAATAATTTTATAATTTAAGCATATATATTTTATGTGCTTAATCTAAGCTCTTTTAAGTGATATTTATATCTGTGATCACAATGGGCCGTTCCTCACTTTACTTCAAAGAAGTTATTTCATTTTCTTCTCTTTCCCCGTTTGCTTATGATACCGGTTTTAATTGGGACTCATTTTTCTACAAGTTTTTTTTGGTGAAGTAGCTTTAACATAAATGAGCCATGCTACACACGGTTACATAAAACCGGCTTCACATTTCTTTCTTTTCCCTTTTACCTACATAATCCGTTTTAACTGCGACATTAAATTTTTCGGTGAATCCGAAATGAAAAAATAGAAATGAAAATAAAAAAATTCAGGCCATTTTTGAGATGTAAATTTTAGTTTAAATTTTATTTTCGAGAGAGCAGAATAAAACAATACAAAAAAAATTGTTTAAATATAAAATAAGGTTTTAAATTAGCAATAAAAAATCTATTACGACTTATTTTGAAGTAAGAAGTATATTTCAAAAGAAGTAGAGTGTGGAACGGGCCAATAAATGTGATTTATTTTAAATTATAATTATTATTTTTTAAATTATATGTATAGTTTTGAATATATTATTACAAATTAATATTATTTTAAATGTACTCCCCTTTAACTTAAAATACTCCCCAGAAATTCGAAATGTGCTCCTTTTAAAATTATTAAAACGACAGCACATTGTACCATATAAAATAAAACCGATGCAAAAACCGGTTAGTTTTATTTTATATACTTCATGAGATTTCAAAATCTCTGTATAAAATTTTAGTTGTCATAGTCACGACAGACCAGACTGCGCTCACCAAACTGCAAATATATGAAAAACATTTCAAGCTTATATTAAAAGTATACATACTGCCTTAGCGAATTATTATAAATTCGCTAAAAAATAAATCACCCCAGATTATATAGAAATTTTCTTTCGACACACTACTGCATTAGTTTTAGACGCAATTGCATCGTAAATATTTTCAATGCATGCTTTGCATCAGAATTTGATGCACGATTGCATCGTATATGCCCCGATGCAAGGGTTGCATCATAAATCGCAGCAAAATTTTTAATTGTGATGCGGCTGTTATGCTTTTTAACGCCGCCAGAGAGTGTCAAATGATGGGTGTCAACCATTCGTGTGACTATTTGGCCGTATTCAAGCGACGTGGACGATCTGTCGATAATATTCCTTGTGTTAATTGCACTTTATACGGAAACACAAGCAAATCATCCTTCAAAATTCGCCGCAAAGTTACGACACTTTTGGGTACTGGGCAACACTCTCTCTGACCGCTTCAACCAGTCCATTGGAACGCCTTGATCATTGATGAACGGCATGTTTACAATCTCTCACTGTCCCATGCTGAACAAAATTCCACATCAAAAAAAAATTCCAACAATCCAGTGTTGCGTTCCAATTGTAATAAGTCGGAATATCTGCATACATCAAGTTCTTGCATAATCATTTACTTGACTTGATATATTTGAAAAAAAACTCTGTTAATGTTGTGTTTGGTAGATTTGTTGCTCTGTGCTGTGTATGTTTTGTTCCATTTCGTTCATACCGTCTGGCATACCCACTTGCTGCTGTTTGATCAGCACGAATAACAATTAAACGGTTGCCTGATGGCATAAGATCACTCGCATTTTTGTACATCCGAACTAAACTATTATTGTCTTGTAACATTTTTTGCTTTGGCTAAACAACATGCTTTCTGACTCTAGTAGAGATTTGACAGCGAGCATTCAATTGATCATTTTCATCTCCCATGAAATAGAAGAAATGTATGGTCATTTCTGATAAAAGAAAGCAAAGAGCCCGCTTTGTGGCAAATTTACATTTGCATTTTAAATCGTGGCATAAAATGCTCCGCTATAACGGTAGCTCTGAACGAAGTCATCTGAAAACAGGCACTTTAATTCAAATGTTTTTGAGGAAATGTTTAGCAGTAATTCCATGTAACAAATTTTTATGTAATTTGGCTACTCAAGTTCAGGTAGCTTCAGTTTTTCGCTTGCATAGCACATTCCGGGGCTTTAAATTTCATTGCTGTGCAGTGCGGATAAACTTTATCCATAATTCCGATTTGAACGAATTTACATGAGGAATTGTACTGAATATCCGGTTCATAGGGAAAAGCAATTCGATGATATCAAGATCGATCATTTAGATTTTGCATCTGCTGCGGGATTTTTTCTAGGCGTTGTTGAGACGAATGTTGCAATTCATCTAAATAAAAGTAGCTCACAAACAGACAACTAAATTATTTTAGTAAATTGAATAGAATGTTCAGTATCAAATCATTCCATCTTCATTTTTTGGAAACATAAATAATCAAATCACTTCTCAGATAAAATAAAATCAATTCTACTTTTGATTAAATAATTTGGATTTAATATTGTTACAAATTCTACTCTACATAAGCATAACACTCGGTGGTCGGTTCCCGAATGGTATTGTAGTTACAGTGCTGCAAAATGAACAGACACTATATACAAGATAATATTCAGTCAGCTGTTAATTTCATCACCGAATTTTTAAAAACATGGCGAATCAAAATGAATGCAAATAAATGTGAAACGATTCTATTCCGACGATCATACCAAAATTCGCAACGGGTGATACAAAGAAAAATTAGAAAACATTTAAGATTAAAGTCAACGAAGTATATCAAATACAGAAGAAAATTGTGGAATATCTCGAAATAAATCTGGATCGGGTCTGTTACCTCACAGAACTCATTAACATACAACTTGGAAAAACCAACCAAGCTATTTCTATGAGCAAAAAGATTTTCTGTTCCAAATACTTGGATTCGAACGTGAAGAGAATTTGTTACCAAACACTCATTCGACCCATCATAACATACGGATGTCCAATTTGGTATAATTTTTCCGCCAGTTATGTGGAACGAATAAGAAAATTCGAAAGTTGTTGTATACGGAAATGTCAAGGTGAATGGCGAAATCCTAGATCTGGTTACATAAAGTTTATTTCAAATGAAACACAACATAATAATTTATAAAACTAATCAAAAATTGTTTGGCACAATCCACGATTATAAACCACATCACACAGCACAGATAATATTACGAGGCAGTATCCAAAATAATAAAGTTGCCGGTCCAGAGGCATTTATGTTTATGTTTAAATCGACCGGAATAGCGGAAATTTTTTATGACAGCAGATATCGAGATGTGGTTTTCTGCATTGTGTTCAGGAAGGTCCCAGGAAAAAAGTCTTGGAAATCGTTACTCGGGGGTTTTCGGGGCTGCTGAACTCGATTCTGGCATTAGAATTACCCGGGGTACACGGATGTGGCTCAGTAAAGGTGGGCGGGGGTGAATTGGGGGAGAAATGACAGCGGGCATTAAAATCGCTCCAAACTCGTTGCTCGGGGGTTTTCAGGGATGCCGAAGCTTGAGCATATCAAGCGTATCTATTTCCAAGTACAGGCTTTGTATGGTTCACAAGGTCAAGGCAAGACCTTAGATCCGTTGGAATGGGGGTAGGAATTGGTAGATGTAGAGCTCAGTCCTGTCACCATAACTCAGAAAGCCGGTCCCGATGAAATTTTAAGCAAAATTTCTTGTTCTTGTGAAACCGACTGTGGCACGAGGTGTGGGTGCCGCCGAAGTGGGTTGGAGTGCTCACTTGCATGCAATCATTGCGATGGCAATTGCTTAAAGCAAAAAGGCACTTCCAACGGGGCCGAGAATAGCGATGAGGAAGAAGATGAAGAAGGGAAGAAGAAGAAGAAGAGTTTGAACAAGTTGTTTAGTATTTAAGTTAAAAATTTAAGTTTATAATGAATAATTCAACATTAATAAAACCTCCTATTTGTTATTTGAATAAAGTATTATTTTCATAATTTGTGATTTTTTACTTTCCCCTTTACCATTTCCCAAAGAGCGACCCCCGAGCGCCCCCGAGGAAGTCTAATCCCAGCATTGAATTCGGCATCCCCTAAAACCCCCGAGTATCGATTTTGGAGTGATTTTCATGGACGCTGCCATTTCCCCCAGCCACCACCAGACAACCCCACAGAGAGACCGACGAGCGCCCCCGGGGAAGTCTAATGCAAGAATTGAATTCGGTATCCTCGACAACCCCCGTGTAACGATTTTGGAGTGATTTTCATGGACGCTGTCTTCCCCCCCCCCCAATCACCCCCGACTTTCAAAATCCCGACTTTCAAAATTGCCACTTTCAAAATCCCGACTTTCAAAATCCCGGTTTTCAAAATCCCGATTTTCTAAAGCCCGATATTTTAATTTTTTTTATAAATTCGAGCGCCAGCGGGCCGGCTTTTTGAAATGCAATGATTGTAGAGGCTAACGGCTTCGATAACTCTCCTAGGGGCTTTAGATTTGAACTTTGGGGGACGTAGGAGCCGGGATAAGCAAACATAGGAGCGGACTATCTATTTAGAATCTATATAATGACACCTACTCTAGTAGGTAATTATGAAAAAAAAAATATTAAATATTAAATTTTGATTTTTTAACTATAAAAAAACAAAATTTAATATTTAAACATCTCGACTTTTGTCGGGATTTTTAAGGTTTCAGCAAAGTCGGGGTTTAGAAAATCGGTATTTTGAAAATCGAAATTTTGAAAGTCGGGATTTTAAAAGCGGTAATTTTGAAAGTCGGGATTTTGAAAGTCGTGATTTTAAAAGTCGGGTTTTTGAAAGTCGGGATTTTTTTTTGTCGGGATTTTGATAATTCGGTATTTTGTGACTCGGGATTTTGAGCCGATCCCATCCATTTTATAAACATATTTCAATATTACAAAATCAAATTTTCAAATTCAATTTTAATAAAAAACTCTAATAAAAAACTTTATAAAAAATTATAAATACGCGGATAAAAGGTAGTATAATTTTTTGTTTTTTTGTGAAATTCGATTTGAAAAATCAGAACACGTCCACTGCTTTATCAGATAATCTTGTTATATTTTTGGTAACTGGGTTATAAATTAATTTACTTACCAATCGTCTGGGGATCGATTTGTTGTCTTGCTTTGGAAACCGTGGACGTACATCTTTTTATTGCTTCCCCAGTTTTTCTTTTAAGTTCTGGCTTTTATTGTTTTCATTATCCGTACATTATCATTTTCATCTTCAATTTCATTATAGATGTTATATTTTGTCATAAATTGTTTAGCTGTTTTAACGATTTCGTTTATTGATTTAGATTGAAAGAAGTCATCAGCACTTCTAAAAGAACATTGATTTGGTTTTATACCTTTGTTATTCAAAAATTTTATAGTAGAGAAATTAGTGACGAATTAGGACGTTTCGCAATTTGTAATTTTAATTCGATTAATAGTTCACGGCTAATACAAGAATTATTTTCTTGGAACGTTTCAAAAAGAAACTCTAGTATTTCCTCGCTACCTTATAAGTTCGCATCAAGGCGTGATAACATAGAACTTCCATGGCATAAATTGCCAATTTACGAGATATGTGGAATAGCGACACCTATAAATAGGATTTATACTTGTCGCTATTCCACATATCTCGTAAATTTAGCTCTTCTAACGATTTTAAAACCGGATCTAGTATTCTTATATTGATTTCGATTATTGAGTTCGAAAACAATACCACCAGTGGCACTATTCTGGTAATTCCCCGGGAATAGAGAATTGGGGAAAGATTTTATATGTAATTTATGTTCAAATATATTTTTTCCGGCCTACTGAGTAAAAAAGTTCCATGTAAATATTTATAAATTCGGAATAATTTTTATATATTTGAAAAAAAACTCTGTTAATGTTGTGTTTGGTAGATTTGTTGCTCTGTGCTGTGTATGTTTTGTTCCATTTCGTTCATACCGTCTGGCATACCCACTTGCTGCTGTTTGATCAGCACGAATAACAATTAAACGGTTGCCTGATGGCATAAGATCACTCGCATTTTTGTACATCCGAACTAAACTATTATTGTCTTGTAACATTTTTTGCTTTGGCTAAACAACATGCTTTCTGACTCTAGTAGAGATTTGACAGCGAGCATTCAATTGATCATTTTCATCTCCCATGAAATAGAAGAAATGTATGGTCATTTCTGATAAAAGAAAGCAAAGAGCCCGCTTTGTGGCAAATTTACATTTGCATTTTAAATCGTGGCCTACTGAGTAAAAAAGTTCCATGTAAATATTTATAAATTCGGAATAATTTTTCCATACCTAAATTGGTAGGAAAAATTATTCCCAATTTAATTTTGTTTTGAAAAAATTAACACTAGCTTTTTACCTCAGTAAGCCAGAAAAAAAATATTTGAACTGAAATTACATATAAAATCTTTCCCCAATTCTCTATTTAACGAAATCGATTATAATTTATTTTGTTTGTTTTTTTTATTTTTAAAAAATATTCAAATCAATATTTTTATGATTTCATTTTAATATCCGAAACTATTAAGTCACTTTTCTAATTTAAATGGAATATTTGACAAATAAAATGAGAATGTTTAGTGGAAAGTAAATGTGGCGAACTTAAGAGATAGTTTAATGCAAACTGTGGCGAATATGACGGATCGTTTTTTTTTCTCAAAATTTCTCCAGAAAAATATATGAGGAATGCAAAAGTTGGAAAAATTCCCGAGATTTCGCGATCAGAGAATTCTCGATCGCAATCGCTATATCAAATTAAGGGACTTGTCAATATACATATCAATATATATCATGAATTCTATAGCCAGTTTTCAGATGTGTGGAATGTATAGTAGTCTATTAAGGAATGCCAGTTTAACAAAAAAATTTAAATACAGTTTACATAATTTACATCTTTATCTAGTTTCTGTAGAAAATAAATGGTTCAAATAAAATGAAATATTGAGTGTATATAGTAAAACAAAATTTATATGTCAATTAGAATAGTTTACGGTTATTGAAAAATTAACGTGTTTTATTATCGAATGGGTTGGTCATGCTCGTATGCATACAAAAAAAACTGTAAACCATAAAACTATTAAAATTAGTTAGCGAGTAGTTTAAAACAAACAAATAATTCTATTATATACACCTCTAGTATTTAAATATATCGAATCATTGTTAATTTAACATAAAAATTCGAAGCGGTGCCTGCTCATTGCGGGCGCGATAAAAACTACCATTCACAATTATCATGCGCTATGAATACTAATTTGTTTGTTAAAATATTTTAAACTATTATCATGATGCGCACCGCTTACATACAAATAATATTCTCAAAATAATTTTTTGGGAATTACAAATTTCACGTACTTCGTCTGCAACATTTTATTAATGTTCGTCTATACGAACATCCGGAATTTAATGATATCAAAAAAGGTTTCAATTTCAGTATTTTAATAAGTCAACTATAAAAAAAAAATATTTTCGGGCAAGAAGCCGCCACTCTATGTAAATTTGTATAGAACGGGTTTCCCGCTTACTGCAATTCCTATATAATTTACATAAAATAGAATTGAAGTCTTTTGAATTTATGTACGTTGTTATACAATTAACCGTAATTACTTTATTTCAGCAAATAAAATTTAATTTATTTAAAATTTTATCCATTAAGTTTTATTATTACGATTTTATATTATATTGCCATAGAACATATTCTCAATCACTTCTTTTATATCAAATTCATGTAGAAGTAATTAATGCAATGCCCTCGTATTTACTTCGCATACATATCGTCGGTTTTCTGCAACTGTGTCACATCTCAAAAAAGCATATTTTTCAGGAAATCGATTAGATTTTTTTTTGGTAGTAATTTCTTTAATTACTAATAAATTAAACAATAAATGTATAATTAATTAATTATAATTTTTAAATTGTTTAGTAATTAAAGAATTACTATCAAAGAAAATTTCAAATATGTGACACTGCTGCAGAAAACCACCGATATATACACATGTACATACAAATCGAGGTGCAATAAAAATTAACCTAGAAAAATAATTTTGCTGCAATCAATAAAATAGTTTATAGAGAGATCTACATAACATGCATACATAATAATAATGTATGGGTAATATTCTTGAAATTGAAAGAGTGTTCAATTTCTTTGTTAAATGTACATAACGAAACATAAACGAATGCGCGTACTGTAATTTGTATCATAAATAAAAGATTTAAAGTGAAATTTTATACAATTAAGTTTATTGGCGCCAAAAGGGCTGATCGGTTATTTGCGCGCAAATTCATTTCATGTACGATTTTATTCCTTATAACAAATTCTGCACCAACAATTTTCTTAACAATATAATATAATGATATTTTTAAAACATTAAAAGCGTGTGCCGATATTTTTGAATGCAAGTCGGTATTTGATTAACTAAATGATGTTTCATGATATCAAAGAATACAGAATATCACAAAATACGATTAAATAATTGCCACCTTATCAATAAGGGGCAGTTCTCTTATGCCTTCACCAGCTTTCTGGAATAGTTTTAATACTTTCAAATCAGATTTTTTTTCTAATACTTGTATTAGTTAATAAAAATTAAACTAAATAGAACATAAGTTGTACCAGTCTGCAGGCTCCTAATACTAAGCAGTCTATTGTTAATTATTAGAAACACGTTACATATGTTCAAATTAAAATTGCACACTAAATCACAAATGAATTTGCTGCGGATAAAATTGCATTTTATTGCCAGCAATAAAATTTAATAACAACTAAATACGTAGTTAAGCAGACATAAAATATAAATAGTTACTTTAAGTACTTTCTTTGTTCAAACCAATGCTTTCTCTGGAATTGAAACAAAACAGTTTAAGAGCGACATAAATGCTGTAAAATTTAGTGCTTTGTAAAAAATTCTTCTTATTTTGAAACCTTGAGTAGATTAGCATTTCACCAAACATATATACTTGTGTATACTAGAGTGCAGAAACTGCAAAGAAGAAAACCGCACATAGAAGATTTGTCAGGAAGTGCGGATGGCAATTCGTTTGATTTTAGAGAAATATGGAAGTTATTTAGCCTTAGGTTGATGCGTAGCTCACTTAATCATCGATTTAATGCGCGATGATTACGAAAATGATCCAATCTATCATTGCAATTAAAAACTGAGATTATTGGGCTCTAGAGTTTATATTGCAAGTAATTCTAAATCGATAGCACTCGATAGCTTTGGTAACGACAAATACTTTACAAACATTTTAAAATGTATTGACAATTTTGACGTGTTTATGTTTTGTAACAAATTTTACCAAATGTTTTCTGACGTTCAAATAAATCCCAACACACCACCAACCCACAACAACAGTGGCACTATTCTGGTAATTCCCCGGGAATAGGGAATTGGGGTAAAATTTTATATGTAATTTGTGTTCAAAAATATTTTACCGGCCTACTAACGAAAACAAGTTCCATGTAAATATTTATAAATTGGGAATAATTTTTTCTACCCATACCTAAATTGGTAGGGAAAATTATTCCCAATTTAATTTTGTTTTGAAAAAAATTAACACTAGCATTTTACCTCAGAAAGTCACGAAAAAAATGTTTGAACTGAAATTACATAAAAAATCTTTCTCCAATTCTCTATTCCCGGGGAATTGCCAGAATAGTGCCACGGAAGCTCTTCCGAATGGTCCTTCTGTTCAACACGAACTATTATTCAGGAACATTCAATCATTACTCTTCTTTTGCTCTCGCCGACACAAATTTAACCAACCATCAAGTGAATATTTTACTTCAAATTATAATGTTTTCCGCAAAGATGGTTCAGTTTCTGATTGGGTATTGAACGGTAGAGGCATTCTTATTTCGGTGCATACTACTCACAGTGCCGAAAATATTGAGCTGATTTGTGTTAAAATCAACAAGGGTTATACGAATAAACATATTTATGTTGTACCAGCTTCTCGTAGATGCTGCCGATTTTGCTTTTGATAACACAGATATTTTAGATGACATTTGTTTCGTTTGCGATCTTAACCTCCCGGATCTTATATGGATACAATCTGAGAATAATACTCATTACGATGCCGCGAATGCATGATCTGCAAAAAAAATTGATTATTTATAACTTTTCAAGTTCTGGTTTGATGCAAATCAGTAACGTCAAGAACAATCTACACAGGCAACTTGACTTGGTGTTCTCTTCTGACGCCAATAATTGTAGAGGTTCGGATACAAATTTCGTTCTCAGTACAGTTGACTTATGCCAGCGCACAATGGAGAGTTACCGTCAACAGTGAAACTTAACCTATATTTTAATTTTCATAAGGCCGATTTTATGAAGCTAATGAAGTTCCAAAGAAATAAAATTTGGAACAAATTTTTAAAGACGAGATTGGACTTGGGTTACTTAAATTATCTGAACGGTTACAATGAATTTTTAAACTTGTCCCATGAACTCTACAATGATCAAAAAAGTAAAATTCGCTGTTTCAAAGCGTTTCTCGTATGGATATGCCAGTGATCATTGCTCTGGTGATCCCAAAACCATTTCTGTCCGGTCGAAAATTATTTAATACGGCCGACTCCAACAACGAAATACGGCTCGACGCAGACTACTTCAGTTATTTGAATAACACCGACGGTTTGCTTTCTATCGTTTTAAACAATTGTGTTGGTAAATTAGCTCAACCACTTACAACTCTGTTCCAAAACTTAATTTCGCACGGAATATTTCCATCAATATGAAAACACTCTTTTATGGTTAAATAAATAAAAAGGGATGAAATCAGATATTTCCAAGTATAGGACAATTGCGAAACTATCCTTTATCCCCCTTTTGATATAATTCTTTTTATTTTCAGTGTCAAACTTTGTGTTCAGACAATCAGTATGGCTTTCTTAGAGGAGCGATCTATGATAACCAATTTAACCCAATTTGCATTTCATACTTTGAACGATATGAAGGACGGAAATGAGGTTGTCATTATTACCACGGACGTCAGCAAAGGATTTCACAGGGTTTCCCATAATTTTATTTAAACTCAGGGCTCTTGATTTCGCACTGTATTAATTTGTGACCGCGAACTGAAATTTTGAGACATCATATTGATTTTATTGTCAATAAAGCAAACTCCGAGCTGGGCTTTGTCAAACGCTGTTCTAAAGAATTTTTGAACCCATATGATACAAAAGCTATTTATAAGACTTTTGTTCGGCCTTTATTCGAGTATACTAGTCAGGTATGGTCTGCATACCATGAAGTGCACTTATGAAGAAATGAGGCTGTGCAACGTGGATTTCTATGGATGGACCTTTATAATTTGCCTTCTTAACTTGACCGCCTGTGTCGCTCTCGATATCAAAGTAACTGGAGCACTTGCTGTGTAATTCAGGGGTCCCGGGTTCGATTCCTGTGGCTCTATTCGGTCTTTCCCTGGGAATAGGGAATTGGGAAAAATATTTTCATAGCATTTTTATCAAAATTATATTTTTCTGGCCTACTGAAGGAATAAGTTTAGTGCAAAAATTTTTAAAACAAAGTTAATTGGGAAACTTTTGTTCCACAAAAATTTTATAGGGAAAAATATTTTCCCATTTAACTTTGTTTCGAAAATATTAACACCAAACTTATTCCCTCAGTAGGCCAGAAAAATATAATTTTGATAAAAATGCTATGAAAATATTTTTCCCAATTCCCTATTCCCAGGGAAAGACCGAATAGGGCCACTGGTGGGAACAAAAGTTACTACTGGGCGGTTTTAGTGTATTATGTGTTACATTGTATTGTCTTTATATTTCAAGACATGGTTGTCGGCTTTTCTCCATAAATATATATAATATTATTATTAATTTAGAGCTACTCAGCAAGCCACGATAGATTCTTCAGCTCTATATACTTGAAAAGATAAATTTTAATAGAAATCCTCGTGATTTGAGAATGGTGTACCTGCTTATAGAATTACTCCTCAAAGGACAGCCTACGATCAGAACGAGCCAAATGCAAGAATGTTGCGAGATATTGAATTGTTTTACTACCACACTAGCAAAATTGCTTGTAGAACTACTTAATAATCTTAATTTTTCAAGTTTATTTGCTGCTAGAGGTTTCGTCAACTATAATTTCTTCAGTTGCACAATAATATTTTGGACACGCCAACAACTTCTCTCTTTACATGATCTTTGGCATATCTTTTCTGGTATCAATGTTTTTTGATAAGAGTTTTTCATTTTCGATCAACTTTTCTCTGATTGTCTTCAAATGTTGTTGTTGGCTTGTCCAGTTTTTCACCAAAATCAGTTGCCTTCTAATTAAAATTGCTCCTTGCATAATTATGACAAAGAGACAAGCTCAGTTGATGAAATCAGTTTACTACGAAACACAATTCACATATTTCCATTGTTGAACTTTCCAACTGTTCGACATTCAGCCGAATTCGCATCGGCATATCCATGAAATAACTTATTCTTATTACTGTTCATCACTAACGCGCTTTAGATGAATGTGAAGATAGCCCAAAGTCCATCCCCGAAAAATGCGATGGCAACACTAATTATTTCTCTCTCTCTGGCACTGTATCCCATCAAGGGATTTGGCCGCCTCAAATGAGGTTTCATAATCATATTTTTATTTCGGATAATGAGTGATTAATTCATTAATCCTAAACCAGCCGTGAAAGGTTTCCTTTGTCAACACCGGGAATCGAGCCCGGGACCTCCGGTCGCTAGAGCAAGCATACTGACCACTTTGCCACAGAGGCGGCACTAATTATTGCTATCTCGACATTTTTACTCTCAGCCCCGAAAATATTTGCTGTCATGATAGTTCAAAAATGTCATGACAGTTGAAATTTTCGGGGCTGAGAGTAGTTATAATACTTATAAATATGTACATGTTTGAGAAATAATCCCAATTTTCATATGTGTGTGAAGATAGGCTAAATTCAGTCTCAGACGAATGCTATTGCAACAAAATTATTGCTATCATGACATTTTCTACACTCAGCCCATGAAATCCATACAGTTTCACTCTCAGCCCCGAAAATTCTTGCTATCACGATAGTTAACAACTCTCATGACAATCGAAATTTTCGACCTTGAAAATAAAACTGTAGGGGTTTTCTTATGCAGTGCACTTCGTTTGATGGGTGAATGTTTAAAGATAACGTACAAAACTTTTTATAAAATTTTTCGTTGTATACGAGTTCAGATATAGTGCATAGAAGTAGGGAACTATTTTTTGGTCCAGCTAGCAGTGCACATCGTTTGAAAGGTAAATGTTTAAGGATCATGTATGATTTTTTTTTAGAATTTTTCTATGTATAGTAGTTGAGATATAGTCCATAGAAATCAGGAACTATTTGTTGGCCCAACTATTCACCTATCAAACGATGTGCAACGCTAGTTGGGCAAACGAATAATTTCTGACTTCTATGGAATATATCTCAGCTCATTTGTAATTCAAAAAAGCATAGAAACTTTGATCATATAAGTCCCGACACTTTTATATATCATTTACTAATGTTATGTACTATGCTACGATAGTTAACAGCAATTTTGTTGTTTACTGTAATTTATTTAGAATCTAAGAATGTTCTTCATATTTTGAATGATGCGTCGTTTTATTTATAAAATTTCGTATACAAAATTTTATAAAACAATTTTTTATTTATTTTAATTTATAAAATTTTTATACTTGTATTTGTAGTCCCGAAAATATTTACTGTCATGACAGCTAAAACTATCATGACACAAACATTTTTCTGGGCTGAGAGTAAAAATATTGCATTTTGGTGAAGGAGGAAGATTCAAAGTAATTTTAGATTTTCGCTGTTAGTGTAATTTTTGAATGGTAGAATTTATTTGTTTTCTATTTGTTTACACGTTTTATCAGAACTTTTTATTGTTTTTATTAAACATAACATTTTTATTTATTATTTGTTATTCGGAAATATTTATACCTGAATTTAGATTTATTAAACTTAAACTTATACAGAAATTTGGGCTATCTTCACAAAGGTGCGCCATCCAGTCGGTTTGTATAGGTTTGCTTGTTCTTTGTGCTAATATTGATACGCTTGATAGTTGAGTGACATAAATACCAAATATCCTACAATCTTCTGGTAGAAAGACCAAAATCAGTAACCACTTCACTTGTATAATCGGTCAGGCTTATTTGGATGTCCGAATTCCTCCAAGAAGCTCCCATGTATACCATTTTCTTTTCTTGTAGGGAATCAGTTTCCTTCTTCTTTTATCGCATCAATTCACTTTTCTTTTCAGAACACACAATAGGTTTTTTATACATTTTCTGCTAATAGTTCTTCCCCTGAACTATGCTGATCTCTTCAATGAACTATTTTAGTGGAATAGTTTTGTTTATTCGACTCGAGCTGCGGATTATGTCCACTTCAGTGTCTATATCATTTGAATCTTAGGTTGATTTTCTACATCAATTCGATTTGGTTTCCCTTATTGATATCAACAATTTTATCTTCTTTGAAATTGGTATTTTCTACGCAGTTTTCACTTTCACTTAGGGTTATTTCTGTCACGTTCTATATTAATTTTTTTCATAAAAAAAGCATTTGCTGAGTTTTTGCTGAAACCTATCTAAGCGCTTTCGGCACCTGGTCATACCCAACTAAAATGGTTCTCGGGGACATACGTGGTTGTAACAAATTGTGAAGTTTCTTAAAACGTGAAATACTTAGTCTCTTGCAATACACTTTTCAAAAGGTGTCTTATCATAAACGTTTCTTGGAAAAGAGAGCGTTTTGAATAAACTTGGCCATGGGAATCGCTCTACAACGAAATTTCTCTTTTAGTCCAGCATCGATGAGCATACATCTTACCATCCCAACTAGAGTGCGGTTTATCTCTCTGCTACACCATTTTGTTGTGGTGTAAATGTGCGTCAAGATTTTATAGTGCTCTTCTCAAAATCTTGACTGATTTACTCACCACCTTGATCTGCTGCATAACCTTTACTTTGCTACGTTTATCAAAGGTATTTTGCGTCTATAAACGTCAATATATACCGTTTGTCAGATGGCGTTTGTGTCTGCATTGGCACGAGAACATCTGAATGATCCAAATCTAAAACAACTGTTCAATGTTTTCACATATGTTTTCGCATAATTGGCAGGGGATGCTAATGATTTCATCAGTTCGATATGACGATGTCCGAATATGCTGTGCCAATAATGTCCGCATTTCCCCTTAAGTTCATAAATCTTATATGCTCGCTCATTCAACTTCCTTTATAACGTACAGATTTCACCCGTCTCACCAATTACTAACAAAACAGCAAAATCATTGGCAATTAAGTTGCGGAGAGAAAGCAAATTTCCACTTGCTGATGGGGCAAATAACACTCTTTTATTGTCAGTTATTCTTTTCATCTATCCGATTATTGACCTCAATTGAAACCGATCCGTTTTCGTTGACATTTAATTGCTGTACATTATCAACTAAAAATTTTTCTTAATTATTTGAATTAAACTCAGTAAACATATCCTTGTTTGAAGTTAGACAGGTTGCAACGGAGTCGATTATTTAGCCATATTTCAATTTTGACGTTACGAGTAAAAATTCTTAGAACCGTCATAAAATAAATTCACTTGTTCTTTTTCGGTGATCTTTACGGACGTCGTGTTTTCCAACCATTATTTAAAATTTTCGAAAATTGGTTTCAAACTTTTAATTATTTAATTCAAAGCCACTTCATTACTGACTACTACTAGGCCACAACTTCAATGCGGTTGTTGTAGCCTTCCAGTCACCTAAAATAATTAATAGTCATTACTGCCCACCTAAAATAATTAATAGTCATTAGGTTGTAGGACGATGTAGAGCAGCTTTTTCAAAAAGAACTTGGTGATGTTATAGTCGTAACTTGAAAAACTTGTGTTTACCTCACGAATCATTCTTGTAATTGGCCCATTTTGACCGTAATCAGCTTTGTGAGCAGTTAGTCGGATAAACGATAAATGATATAGTAATAATTTGGGGAGTACAAACGTTTACAAGAATAAGTAATTGACTGACACTTTCACAATAAATTTGGAATGCTCTTTTCCATAAATTTGGAATGCTCTTTGTAAATACCTGAATTTTTGCTTAGATAATTGACATTGATAATAGTCCTAAATGGCTCCCTTGGAGTACACCAGATGTAGCATTAAAATGGAACGACGTTGAGGATCTGAAAATTACCCTATGCTAACGGCCACTCATGTAATAGTTGATCCAAATAGTATGAATGAGGTGGAAACCAATATAGTCTTCAGCTTAAATAAAGTGGTTTTGAAGAAACTAGAAAGCGTACAAGTGGCGCAGTGGTTAAAGCTTCGGCACTTGGACCCGAAGGTACTGGGTGCGAATCCCTCCAGAGGCAGGATGTAAAGAGAATATTCTTCATCGATTACGATCGGCGATGATAATAAACACAACTTGGACCCTTTGTTGGAGTGCAGAATTCGGTGCTGACCCACCGTCCATGTCAGTGTGCTTCCAAGGCTGCTTTCCAATAGTCGGGTAAATACGGTAAAATCGATTTTAGAACAGATTTTTCGATCTGTTTACCATAGAGTTTTTCACAAATAATTGAATTTACCGAAAAATTTACTAAAAATTGACTTTTACCCGACTATTGGTACGCAGTCTTTTGCACGATTTACATGTTCCAATTTTTTTTCCCAACAAATTTTTTACAGAAAAATAGAGCTGCACGCAAATAACAAAAAATTACTAGTTAAAAAGAGACAGCCATATGTAAACGACATTTCCCCAAATTAAAAAGAAAAAAACCAAATTTTATTTTACTGGAATTTGTTCGTGCTCCTCTCGCAAACGAAAATCGTAATATACTTAACCCTTCATTTTTTACTGGAAAAAAAATTGGAACATGTAAATCGTGCATTTATTTTCCATAATTTCTAAATTATTTGACCTTAACAACGAAGTATCCTTCGGTTTAAAACCAAACTACTCCTTTTAAGTCGAAAATTCTTGTTTAAGGAATTTCTACTTTTAGGTCAATTTCAAAATCTGTTATCAAATTCTATTTCTATATATATTTATGTGAAATTTTACTAAACAGGTTAGGAAAAAATATGTACGAAATAGATCGCTGTTGATCGACTTAATTTCGTGTAGTGTGATAAATTTCCAACTTTTTTTTTTGGTCGTTGCGTATATGCGCTTATAACCATATGGGGGAAAAAGGTGTAAAAAAATATTTTTCAGTAGTAGAGACCTTATATAAAAGGTGCTCTTATTATATATTGGCAACGAAATATTGGCAAACCAATTTAAATTTCCGATAAATACTGTCAACGAATTGAAAAAATGGAATAAATACATAGAGCCTAGCCCGTAATGCAAAACGTAAAGCATTAATTATTTTTCGGGAATTTGTGGAACTGCTGTCTTACAAAGAGGAGATAAACTAGGTGTAAAATTGATATATGATATAATTTTTACAAAATATCTTCTGGCCGTAACAGAAGACAGCGAGAAGAAGTAGTGTTGAAACCCTAGTTGCGGACCCATCACTAGTTTCCAACACTGAGAATGACACAGGAAGTGATCATGGGTATGACGCTGTAGACGATAACTAAAAGCACCTTATTTTTATATTTCGAATACAAAATAAAATTGGTCAAAATTCAAACAGCGGGCTTTTGAAAGGCGATATTCCATCAGCATTGATAATTATGCAAATCAACTCTGATCCATTAATATTAGATAATACTGTTTCAATATTAGATTTTATGCCATAACACCAATATTTTCCGCTTCCCACATTGAAAATGTCAACTTTAGTCGGAGTTTATAATAGCGTTCAATTACTAATTGGAAGATCTGGAAGTCCATGAAGTTTACTATTTTTCATTATGAAATGTCAAAGCATACTGAGCATCTTTCTCTTTGACACCTTGTCTGAAATCCCGCGTGATCTGTCAAATACTAATGCATGAAAATCCTAACCACAAAAAAATCACCCGTTACATGAATGCGTACGTTTGTTCAGTAAAGCCCAATGCATTAACTTTTGTTGTAGATGAATTTTTTTGGAATTGCACTCCTCTTCCAATTTACTATAATCATCTTCATCAAAAATGTAGGCGTCAATTTGATCCTTAACAAAAATATTTTCTGTGTCACTATCATGACTTATTCTACTTATTCTGAATCTGAAAGTGCTTCAACAGAGGGGGAAATTGTAAAATTTGATGAATGATAATTCATCCATAGCAATTTTTACTGAGCCGTTCAAGTTTTCCTTCGTCGCTTGTGACAAATGATGAATATTTTGAAGGACCGAGAGTTTGATTCTCTATAATATATATTTTTTATTTCTATCTTTAAAGCACTTCACTTTTCTAAAATAACTAGAAATATAACGATAAGATGTTTTATTCGTCTTGGATTTATTCATTTTTTCAACTTTTCACTTTGAAAACACGAGTTGTACTAAATAATTATCAAAAGAAAATTTTACGGCAAAAAATGGTGATGTAATAAAATTTAAATTTCTTAGTTTGGTAAATATTTGCTTATTTTCGACTATAAAGAAAAGTGTTAGGGAAGCTTTTAAGAAATTCTTCTTTCGATGGAAATTTTCAAGTGATTTACGTCTTTATATTCGATCAACAAAATTAAATTTCTATAATCATTTTCAAGGCTGAAAATTGGTGAAATAGAATTGATGAAATCTTTTAGAATTTGTGATACTTTCCACTTAAAAGTTATAGTAACTTTATAGTTGACAATAGGTAGGGAAAGAGAAATAGTTTCCTTATTTTAACCCCTATTTCCTACTTTCACACTTATTGTGTATAACAATATTCAGAAAACATTTGAAAAATTTCCCTAAATTTTTACCAATTAGGAAAACTGCTGATAGTTGAAAAATAGCCAAAAAATTACGTAATTTCTACCTAATTACACCAAACGGTGGAATAAACTACATAAATTGTTAGTTAGGTTTGCCTCATTTCTCTTCTCCAAGACTCCTGTTAATTAGAAAAAAACAGTTGTTTGCAATAACACAAATAGAGAATCGTAACCAATACTTTCAAAAAGTTGAGGAATACGACCGTTTGACTTTGGCCTGTAGTTGTTATTATTATTAACCAGAATAATGTATGAGTCCTTCCATATGGATGAAAAATTCAAGAGACTATCGCAATTGGAGGTAAACCGTCAGATCACAACGATACAAATAACTCAAATAGTCTGTGTCAGTCTTCGAATCGTCGTTAAAATGTCCGACAGAAAAAATGTGAGAACATGTTAGTATAACGTTAGTTAGTCATCAAACTTCATTGTTGATTGGTAGCCATGGGATTTAATCTTGAAATTGAATTTCGGCATACCCAACTTGGGACCATATTTGGGACCTCTAAAACCTCGGCAAGCTCTACCTTTTTAATGGAAAACTAATTTTACCGAATTTAACTCACCTGTTCTTATAATTGGTTAAATTTAGCGTATTGATTTTGATATATAAATTGTATTTTAACATTCTCGGTAAATTGCAGGAAAACCGATAAATCAAAATTTCCGGCTATTTGGTTTCGCTAACCGCAAATATCTGCAAAATCCACACTTTGGATGGTTTTAATAAAGTAAAGATGAAAACACAGTGGTTCTATTTTAAATTTTAAGTTCAAGGCAATATAGGCATTCAACAGTTGAAACCTTGAAGTGGACTCAAGAATAAACTCTCTTTTTATTTAATTCTTCTAACAATTTTAAAAAAATTTTGAGTAGATGTGGGAATAGAATAGCATACCAAGAGTTGCAGCTCTTTACCGAACTCTTCTGATATTCTATAAACAACAACTTGTTGAAAGCAGGATCTGAACTGAATCAAAAAGTGTAATTGTAGTTTTAAAACATACAGTAAATTGTTGCTTTTGTTTTGCAACGTTTCGAGCCAATTAACACCCCTTGCTAAAATTGCAACAACTAAACGACTCGATTTAGCGAGCCATTGTGAAAGTAGCGGCTTTTATAGAAGTCCATAGTTTTCTAAGGTCAAATCGATAAAATAATTTCAAAAATTGGTCCTTCGTCGTTCTCCAAACTCAGGAATTTTGAGGAGCAAAAAAATCTCCTGAAATTGTTTCTCTTCCACTTTCTTAGAACCGATCGACCTGGGTGACGATAATTAAAAAGAATCAGTAAAAAAAGAGTTATAGGGCTTTGATATAGGGCTTTGGAGGCTGTAAAAGCTTTCGAAATTACAAACCTCTGAAACTGGTGTAACAAGCCTAAACTGTGCAGAACTGAAATCTACATATATCTATATATATATACATATTTGGTTTTTGCCCTTTTGATAGATAAGCCGAAGACATAACAATAATAACGATTTCAAAAAATGTTAAATAAGCAACAAATATTGATGGCCAATATCATTGTTAGAAAAAATTAACACAACAAATCTTAAAACATACATAAAAACAACAAAAGAAGGTTATCAAAAAAATCTTACCTTTAAAATTTCATTGCTCGTATAAAATTTATCATCGAGAAAATTTTTATTATTTTCTTCCATAAACTTTTCATTTAAATTGTTATTGTTGTTGTTGTTATTATTATTATTATCATTATTTCTTTCACCATTATTATTAATACTATTATTATTTTTATTACTGTTCCTTCTACCACGTGCTGAATAAAATGTATCTTTTTCTTTTGATAAATTATCTAAGAGATCACGTTTGTAACGATCACCTCTATTATCATTATTATTGTTGTTGTTGTTGTTGTCGCTCTTACTATTATTATTAATATTATTCGTTGGTGTTGCCGTTGTTGTTCTCAACGCCGTAATTTTATTACCTGATTTTTTATCATTCAATAAAATTTCACGTTTATTAATTAGCAAATTTCTTTTACCACGATTCGGTACAAATAAATCCAAATCGTCAAGATCACCACCAGTGTAAGCGGCCCGACTTTTTTTACCACGATTTGGATAAAAGAAATCATTTGGTTTTAGTATGTTGCCCACATGACTTTTTTTACCACGGTTGGGGTAGAAAAAATCATCGGTCCCCAATAATTGTGCCATTGAACTTGTCGGCGCGGATAATTTTGACCGTGCATCAAAAAATTTTTTGCCACGATTTGGAAAAAATAAATCATCGCCCAACAATAGATCATTGTACTTGGCACGTTTGTATTGCTCGGTTGGATCAATTTTTTTGCCCCGATTCGGCATAAATAGATCAGAATTTTGTGTATTAAATAAATTATTTAGGTTACTCTTTTTCGTAATGGCGCCCGACTTGCGGCCACGTGGCGGGATAAACGGCTCGTTTTGGACACCTGCTTTATAAAATAAAATACACGTTAGATAAAAAATATTTATTAGGTTATTATAAAATATTTACCGATCAGATCTGGGTACTCGGCCTCTCGTCTCACCAAAATATATGGTGGTTCGTCCACATAAAATGGTCTTTCACGTCGTCCTGATAGGTTAACACTATTCCAAATTTGCATGCCGGAAAATTCTTCAGATAGTGGTGCACCACCGATTAGTCCTCGTCGATTTCTATACAACAAGGCATTCTCCCAGTCGGTCATTGAAATTCCATTATTATTAAGTCGTTCGGTAATTTGTGGCAAAAAGTTTCTGTAACAAAAATCGACATTGAGTACAAAATCGACACAAACATATTGTCAATCCAAAATAGAAAGCCCTTAAGCACTTTCACACAAAGATGCAATAAAAAACAAATACATGGAAAGTGAAAATTGTTTATTTTATATACCTTTTCTGTTTTCTTAGTTTTTGTTTTAAGCCATTCTACCGTGTTCGGGAATTAGAGATGATACAAATTTGTTTTCTGTTAAATTATCATTTTTTATAGTTTTATAACCACATTTTTAAATTTGTTGTTTTGGAAAATCAGATAAAATTCTTTCATACGATTTATAAACCTATAATTGATGGTCGGTGTTAAAAATTTCGGTTTGATGTTAAGTCAATTTATGGTTTTCTCAATTTTCACTGAGCAGCTCCAATGCGTATATGTAATTTGACGTATTTTATTTTAGCCAATAAATTTAATGGGATCTGATCATATAAAGTTTTATATGCGCTTAAATGTTTACGTTAAATTTATGTCGAAATGTTATTTCCGGATTTGGCTTTGAATTAGCATCGACCTGACAAACATTTTATGGGTGACATATTTAATAAAACAAATTCATTGTTTATTGATTTATATGACAGTATAAAAATAACATGTGAATATATGTCTGTTTCGTGTAATAATAACAAACATTTTGGTCTGCCGGTTTGCCAGAGCAATCAATACAAATGATTTTGAAAGATGTTTTTCCAGTGTTGTACTAGTAAAATGAGACCGGCTTGAAAATTTACTGGATAATTACAGATAAGAATTATTGTAGAACAAACTAAAGCATTAGAGGGACATAGCGTCTGAAAATATGACTGGTGATTTCAACTTGCTTTGATGTCCACCAGATCTAATTTAAATTTAGAGACCAACCAAGGACTCGTTACCTTTAAAATCATAAGTCAGTCAGTAAATTTCGTCAGTCAGAGTTTATTTATGCACTGAAAATATGATTTTGATATGAATTTCAAATGCAGGTATAAGTAAACCATTTCTCAACCGATTCAGATTGTTCATAATTCGTTCAGTATGGTTTTTGGAACCATTTGAATTAAACCAACCTGTTTCTCAAGAGATCTTAAACTATAAATGCATTATGAGATGATGTAGATTTCAAAATGAGTTTTAGGTAGGTTCTAAAAATGACTTGCACTTTGCCATTTTTTAACCGATTGGGATCGACTCTAACTAAAATGAAAGTTGGACGAAATTTTGTACAAGAAAAAACGAATTCCGAGTGACGATGATTAAATTGTCCAATTAAACGAAACTAAGCCATTTTTTAACTGATTGGGAAAAATTGTATTTTGAAAATGGAATTCCAATACAAGTTTCATATGTCTAAACTGCACAAATGGTCTATTTAAATGAAGCTAAGCCATTTATAATCCGTTGAGAATGAAGCATTGTTTGCACCATGAGAATGCCAGATTCTAATGGGTGTACATATAGACGTATTTTAATATTTTCCATAAGGGAATTCTACACAAACCAATGGATATGGAATCAATATTGCATGAGAATAAACCAGCGAAATTCTGCCTTAATAACGACAAGGAGCATGCGGCTAATTCTGACCGTAGTTAGTTATGAGGATTGGGGGTCGAAAAGAAGATACCATCCTTACAGCTCGGGGGTAAATAAATACTCTGTCTGCAACAAAACGTCCTTTAATGAGTGGTTAAATGTGCATGATCTTTAGTTCATCCAGATAAGGGGACAACCTGTAACTATCAACCCAAGGGGTAGAGCAACACGGAAAATCTGTAATGGCCTGCCTCAATTCTGTTCAGATGAATTTCGTGGCATGGGAACCAAACTTAAAAAGCATATTCTGACAAATGACGTGTAGAGGGCCTTCGTGACATTGGAGTTAAGGAACTCTTTCGGCCAGCGTTTTACGAAACCGAAAACAGAGTTCACTCTATTCACAATGTTACCAACATGTTCTCTGAAATTAAGCTCATTATATAACAGATAATTCCCAAATCCCGAATGAAGTTCATTTTTAACACGAAAGCGCCATTTCAGAAAATGTTCGCTTGCGAGAGCAGATGATCGGCCGGCACTTACTTACAGGTTGTTCTTTGTACATTAAAACGAAAATCTGCTTACGTCGTTTTTTAAAAGTACGGAGTCCTCTAGCGTCAAGATTATTCGAAAAATGTTTATTTCGTCCGCGTAAACAGAGAGAGCCGAAATTTAAACTACAAATTCTATGTCGTTAATTGTTACAATAAAAAAATTGAACCCAAGTGACCACTTTGAGGTACACCAGATATTGCTTTTAAAGGAGCATGCTGAGAACAACACAACATGCAAAATAATCGGTCCACAACATTAAATAATCAGTCTATAATATTTCCGTATACTCGACACCATCGCAAATAATTTAATTTTAATCTGTCATATAGTTTTACATTTTTTATATATTTCATATAAAATGCTTAGGCAGCTATTAATTTTGTGTAAATAAACTGTTTTCGTAATAATAAAGGTTAGAATAAAGTAATAGTCAAGTAAACAACGTGCTCCTTATTGTTAGACCGCAATAGTGGTAATCAAACATAAATCAAATTAAACACTTGACATAGCTGAGCAAATATACCTTACCTGCAACTGTCTAAAACCACCACAGAGCAGATGTTGAAGATCTAAAAATGACTTGATAGTTACAGCCTTTTAAGGTAAGAGTTCACACAAATAGCTTCTAGCTTTAATGAGATGATTTTATGCGAGACCCTGTCGAACGTTTTGTTGTACTGGCACATTCGGTCTCATTAAACTATGCTTATTGCAAGAAACAAACGGTTTGCAGTGAAAGTTGAAAACATCTTGCACCATACTTTCAAACGACTTAGGAATGCGTGAAAGTTTTGCAATTGGCCTATAGTTGGATTTGTCCGGCTTACTACACTTTGTGTAGATTTGATTGAGTTAGATGGAAAAACTCTAGAAGAGAGCGACTTCCGAAGAACAGCATTAAGGGGCAGAGCCAAACGCTACCGTATTTCTTTAAGACATTAGGGGGGTAAGCCATCCGGCCATAACTAAAAAAGCCTGGGAACAGGTGTGTAACGATTTTGGGATCGTTTTAGGAATGATTAGCATAGTGGAAAGTGGGTGGGTAAACATCAAATTTGTTATTAGAAGTTGATGAACTGCCGAAAACGATTAAGTAATGTAGCCGTTATAACGTTCTTTGGACAGATTCAAAAAACCATAAAAAGTGTTAAGATACTTGAAATAAAATATAGTTTTGATTTACTTTTTAAAAAAAATTGTCAAAGTTTGTTTCCTCGTTTTCGGAGGGAACAGAGTTTTTCATTGTACCATGGAAGAGACGACAACTTATTTGTTTTGGTGGATATATAGGTTTTACGTTCTAAAAACATAGAAAAATAGGTAAGTAGAAGTTGGCAGTTTGGATATCAAGATCATTGTGATTTAAAGTTGCACTGAAACGTATGTTGGGTAAAAAACGCATTGAGTTTTGCAAAATCGACCTTTCGATAGTTAAAACATTTTGAACCTTCAGAATCTACGTTAACATTAGTCGTGTTTTAATATTCGAGCACTATCCGGAGCCGAATGTCAAATTTCTACTGAAACTGCAGCTATTATTCACTGGTGTCGCTATACCATAAAAATATAAAACTAAATGCATCCATAAAACAAACATATATCACCTGAAATATACTAATTGACATTTATTTTGACATAACGTTATACACAAAAAATCCATCTTGCTGCGTTTTAAATTTTTATTGTAAGATTTAGTTTCTATTGGTTTCAGGGGTTTACAAAATAAAGGCCTTTTCAAATTTGCTATTGAAATGAATAGCGCTCCCGATAGCGGCTCCCGATAAATAAGTGAGCCAAGATATTTTTTTATCGATTTTTAATTAAAAAGTTGAATGAAAAATTTTAGTTTAGAGTTAAGTAAATTAATTATATGCAATAATAGCGCGCTAAATATAAGTTTTGACATAGAAAATTGGCTGCTCCAGATACAGCTATCGGGCGCTAATAAAAAAACACGGCTATTGTCATGCTTGTACCAAAATGTAATACAAATCGGTGGATGATAGGGATCTATTGTAGATATAATTTTATTTGTTTCCGCTACTACGCTATTACTGACATGAGAAGAAAAAACCAGGTCTAGTTGTCTAGATCTAGGTCTAGCACCTAGACTCTGTAGGTTCTCTACTATCAGTTAATATAGTATTTCCTTTACTGTGCTTCGCGGTTCTACAAATTTAAAAGTAAAATTAGCCTTTTGTTTATACAAATGGATGTTCAGATTGTGGATGACAGAAATTGTCTCGTTAAAGCCGTGATTGATCATTTAAGTAGTAGCTAGAGACCTGCGCACATTGCAGTAGTACAGTTCATTAAAAATGAGCTTAACTATACGTCTATACCATATTAGATTCATGTTTTCTAGCATATATACTTCGGAAATCGATAACACTCGTATCGAGCAACAATTAATTTTAAGGTAATTATATAACAGTTTCTTACCATCAAATTGGGTATCATAACCTATATTATATTATTAGTTACATACAATTTCCTTTATTACATTCTAAATTTCGATCTGGAAACCAAAAGCTTCTGGTTCATATTTAAGATAAGTATTAGTGTTTACTATTCTGGCGCTCAACGTAAAATAAATTGCACGCCTTTTACTGGCAGTTTGGCTACTGGCGCTTCCATTCATATTAACAAAAGAATTATTCATCGCAACATACAATCAGCCAACAATCCGTATATTCTCGTTGAAGAAACTTAAACCATATCGATACCTAGCTCTACTCCAAATAGCTCTCGCATGTCATTTTGAAGTTTTATCGGAACCAATGACCAACGAACCAAGGTCATAACGTAGAGGTGTAGGTATTCTATTTAGCAGATGACTCTCAACAAAGGTAAAACAAGTCTAAAATTATTTTATTATATATTCCATATTTGGGTGATATACTTTTTGTTCCATTTATGTGCCACCTCAAGTTTCCCGATTTAATCGACAACGATCTTTTAAAGTAGATTCTACTTTAGTTACAATCGTTGGTATATGCTTAAAATTAATGATGTAGTTTTACTTGAGGATTTTATTGCCCATCTTGGTTACAACGATGCAGTGAATTCAATTGGACACAATTTATACCATACCACCTCCAATGAAAACGGTGTCGTTTTGGCACTTTTATCAAGTTTGGTACAGCTTATCGTGCGTACACTTGGATTAATAGGAAAATCTACTCGCAAGCATAGCACAACTTGATTCGAAAAAATAATCAATATATACTAGCTGACCTGTGACTGAATAATCACGTGATTACATATTATTGAATTCTTGGTTAAGAAATGATTCAGAAGATTTTTTAAAATGTAAATTTGATGCATTTTTATCAAAAATAAAATAAATTCATATACGCTATTAAATATTTAATAAGAAATGTACAAAACGATAATAAAATATGAATTTACATTTCAATTTACATGCGCAGAATCTCTACAAAAACAACATTCTTTGTTGTGATGCACCCATCCCCAGATTGATCGCTTGTCTCAAAGTTAAACACGTTGAGTCCGTCAAATGAGCGGCATCGTGAAAAAGCCACATACAGCTGACCGTGTTTAAATACGGGGGCCGGCAAGTACACTCCTACCTTCTTCAAGCTTTGGCCCTGACAATTGTTGACCGGAAATTGGAGGCAAGACATTTTAAATGAGAAGGTGCCTTCCGAGGGTGAGAGCTTCATTCGAGGGATGAGAACGCGCTCGTCTTTTGAGAAGCCAGTCAGCAAATCACATTCCAGACTGTATCGGTTTATTTTTGCGATGCGCATGCGTATTCCATTGATAAGACCCTTGCTAGTGTTTAGATTCCTCATCAAAAGAACGATCGCGTTTACCTTTGGCGGGTTGGCATGGCGTGGAAGTCCGAACCCTTCAATCTTGTTGAGAAACTCGACATGTAGGCGGAGTTTCTCATTCATGTCATCACTATCAACTTTATCAACACTAAGTTTGACTTTTGTCCGCCGGGCAGGAGGTCAAGCGCCTGCTGATTGATTAGCGCGCAATCATCATTCTTGGGTGCAAGGATGGCGTGCTCCTTAAAGGTTCCCTCGGCTAGTGTTGTGTTGATGTCACCATACACGAAATCGATCACACTTTAAGAACTGGAACGGCGTGCCGAAAGTGTGATCGATTTGGTTCAAGCATTGCCGTTTCCAACAGAAAGCAAGTATTGCGCAAACTCGTCCTCACCTTCATCGATGTGCATGTTCTTTGTGAGTGTAAACTTGTTTACCAAATTCCAAAGCGGGTTCAAGTTGATGGTCGATCCGCAAGTTCGGGCGCGTCCCGTTTTTGGTACTACAGGCAAGCACTGTCGGAAGTCACCACACATGAGGATGATTTTTCCAGCGAATGGAACACCCTCTTCCTCTGTACAAATCTCGTAATAGTCTGTCTATGATTGTGAGCGCGGCCCCTGGCATGATGCTGGCCTCATCTATTATGATGAGTCGCGCCCTTTTCAACTTGGTAACGTGCGAGGAGTTTGGCTTCATTGATGAAACTGATGACTCATCCATTGGAACCGGCGGTTTCAAAATGTTATGTAGCGTACGCCCACCTTCCATCAAGCTCGTGGCGATTCCAGTGAAGACTTAGCAAATGAAATCCAAGCCACGCCTCTTGGCAAATGCAATGATGGTAATACAAATGTCTTGCCACACCCGTCGGGAGCGTCAACGTAAAAGACCTTGCTGACAGGGTTTCAGATTCAAGCGCGCTTCGGACCTCATTAATGACGCGCTTCTTGTCTTCATTTGCACTCGCATACATGTTGTCGAAACGCACCATTTCTAAATATTAAAATCTCAAAAAGGAAAAGCACACAATTGCCGTAGCGCGCAACTTTAATCTAAATATTTAATAAGAAATGTACAAAAAGACCGCTGTATTTGTGTGTTATTTTCATTTGTATATGAATAGTTTTGACGCACTAAACTAATGAACTTATGTAGATTATAAAGTCGATTTACCACCTCACAAAAAGCAGAAACACGTCACGCTAGTTCAAGTATGAAATTAAGAGCTTAATAAATTATCCGGTTACGAATTATACTGGGACACAAATCACCCGCATATCGGGACGAAACTTCCCACTTAACCTTTTCGCATAAATTAAGAGATCCCATGAATTTTGCCTGAAATCGGACGGAAATGATTATTCCAAACTTTCCATAGGTATTATGTTTGCAAAGTAATAAGGTTCTTCACTCGCAAACTTTTGTCATGACAATAGAGTGCCATGACAAAATTGTATTTTTACACTCACACCTCTTAACACCAAAATTTTTGTATGTTTGTAAAATCATTTTATGTTCTCTGTTTTGTCCTGTATTGTCACGGTGTAATGACGATTCAATACAAATATATTTTGTCATGACATTCTGGCGTCGTGATTAAAATATAAGATGTACACTATAGGAAAAACGTTTCTTGGCTTTTACACCTATTTCCCGTGCACGTTCCTTATAAAACATATATTCTGCACATATATGAAAAAATACCGTTCACCTGATATATGTTTCATTAAGATCTGCGCACGGGAAATAGGTTAAAAAGGGAGCACAAACTAAAAATTAAGCGTATTAATATATAAGATATATGTATGTAGTTTCAGTTAAAGCCGATTCCTTCAAATCTGACATTAGGGATTATGGTTTAACTTGGATTATTTGTGCACACCGGAAATACTAGCTACCGCTGAGATCTATTTCTAAACCAATACCGAGAAATTCAGTTAGCTACAACTTTACACCAAATCATAAAATATATCCTTAGGATAGTAGGAGCTGGATGCAAAAGGGAATTTTCATCAACATATTCAGATCTGCGATGAAATGGAACACAACTATGACCCCCTGTCGGAGTGCAAAACTCATGGGCCAACCCATCTTTCAAGCCAGTATTGGCTGGCACGGAACTATATGCAATGTACAAATGGTGATAGAACTGGAAAACACTATCAAGAATCACTAACGGCTAGATACGAAGATGCATTTCGGATGTAACGGAGTAACTGCCAATATAGTTGGTAGACAATTTTGGACTCTATAAAGTTAGTCTCACAGCAGACATTGACCATAAAAACACCTCTAATGCCCAACCAAAAGCGTTCGCTGGTCCATGTTAAGAGCACTAAATGTTTTCGTGATGTAAATCTTAAAGATCCTAGTGAACGTATTTTTGCGAAATTGAACAGCTTTAGTCTATTGCAATATATTTGTAGCTATGTGCTAAAATCTTCAGGATCGCTCCAATTTTTCGTTATAATTATAACGAATTGCAATATGTTAATAGCTATGTGGTTAAATCTCCAGTATTCACTCCGCAGAATTTCTGATTACGGACATTTTCGTTTTAACTTTGATAAATTTCGTTTTAACTTTGATAAACGCTCTGTGGCTGTGTGTGAAAGTTTCCAGGATGTGCTCCACAGAATTTCCATCTGTAAACTTTTTCATTCTATGAGTAATTATTATAAAATGAACGGGCCAAAATGAGGTACGCTGACTCATTATTTTGCGAAATTGAACAGCTTTAATCCATTGCAATGTGTATAGGTGGTTTTGTGGATTCGACCCACAGAATTTCCATTTGCGGCCTGATCTATTTGTTGCCTCGTTCTAATTATGAAAAAATGGAAGAGCCAAAATGTGGCACTCTGACGATCCGCACCGCATAGACACGTCGCGTATTTTTTCCAAATTAGACAGCTTTAATCAATTGCACTAAGTAAGTTCCAGATTCGCTCCACAGAATTTCGGTTTACGGACTTGTCCGGTTTACATCAAGTGTGTTTTGCGATTTTTATAATGAATAAAAATATCGAACAAAGAATTTGTCTCAAATTTTGTATTGGTACTGAAATTTCGTGAAGCGCTGAAAATATTACAGAAGGCTTACGATGGATCGACTTTATCAAAAACACGTGTACATGGTAACGGGAAATCGCGGGTCAATTCGTACCATTGTACACGACTGTTTGGGTATGAAACTCAATGCCGCTCGACTAGTTTCGAAAGTCTTTAATTTTCGTCAAAAACTCAATCGGGTAAAGGTCGCTGAAGACATATACTAGAGCGAGTCAATTCCGACCTCACTTTCATAAAACGCATTATAACTGGTGATGAGACATATGGATTTATGATTTTGACATGCGTCAAAGTTTGATGGTATAGGTTTGATTGCTTTTAGTACTGCGTAATTTGAAATTAAATTAAATTTATAACCAAAACTTTGTAATTTTCATCTTATACAGAGTTAACTCACTAATACGTATAACAATAATTTTTCCCAATTTCAGAGGAATATTATAACACAGGTAGTACGGCCTCAGATAGAGTAGCATATTTTAAAAGTACTACGAAATAAATGTCACCTGAGCATTAAAAATATTATGTGCTTGGCCTAATTACAATTTAAACGAAGGTTCACATTCCTTTTGAGTTGTGACCCCATTACCCGTAAATTTAATTTATGCGACCACTAAAAATAATCAAAGTTCTCGATATATAAAACCATTTGATTAATTCAATGTACGCTCAATATAAATGCACATATTTTTTTATACCGCAGTCTAATTGTATGTTATGCGTTTCTACTATACAAAATATATTATTTTAAAGTTATTTCCAGATCATTTATAATAAAAACTAGTTACAAAAATATATTTCCACCTGAAGAAAACTAAATTCTTAAACTCGGCCGCGTGTATAAAGAGATATACATTTTGATTATTACAATAAATTAAATCACACAAAAAATAGTAAAATGCCTAGCCCGTATGAATAATTAGATTTCATTCGGGTAACCTATAATTTTTTTTTTTTCAAATTTAATTATAACACTATTAACACTTTCTCGTATTTAATTTTATCTTGTGTGCGCCCACATGTGTGATAATTTGGAATATAAAATTTTTTGTTGCTTTTGTTGTTAAAGAGGTGATATATTTATTTACTTAAGGTTTTTATTTTTTGATTTATATTCAAAATTATTATTTATTACTTATGCTTGTTATTATGAGTGTGTACCTTGCCTATAAAGAGAAAAGCCATAAATAATTAATTTTCTTGTTCAAATGAAATTTATAAAATATACATATATTGTAATATCCAACGATATTATGTATATGTAGATTAATGTAATGATTGACGAATGTATATAATATTCTGTTATTTCGTTAAATTATGTTCAGATTAAGTTGTAAGACAATAATTTAAATATATATTTAAAAATTTTCTTGTTGTTGAGTTGTTTGGGTTGAAATCGGCGGGAGTGTGTGATTTTGGAACCGTGGAGTGCTATTGACTTGACGATAGCAGGATAATTAATGTAACACGTAGTGTAAGGTAGGTGGTCTTCGAAACTGTAAATAGTATAAACCGATAGCGCCCACATGTAGCACGGCAGCTGTGTTACAACTCTATATTATGTATAGCTAAATGCCATTATTGGTCATTACACGAAAAAACGAATATGTAATTCTCGAGATAGCATAATTTGAAAATAACACGGTATCACCTTGAACATAAAGTAAACAATAAACCATAAAATTTGGATGAAACACAAAGTGAACCCCCCGGATCATTTCGCCGAATCTCCCTTATATACCCATAAAACATTTCAAAATCTTACATTTCCCAAATATTGTATACAACATATAACATTCCAATTAAAACCGATAAAATATTGTATTTCCATACAAAAAAAAATTTGTTACTTTTTCGCAACAAGCAAAAAAAAAATGTTGGTTATGGAACACAAACATAAAAAAAATTATTTTGCATAATATAAAATATAAATCAAATTTAATAATTCAATACAAAATATAAGAAAATTAACAAAAGAATCATTTACCAACAACAGCAAAAAAAATAAAAATAAAAATTAAGAAATCGAAACTTACCAAAAGAACTTAACAAGCAACCAACCAGCAACAAAATTTTAGTTAAATTTCCCTTCTGGACAATTATTTGTATTAAATAAATAATTTCTTGTATATGTCTCTCAAATTTTCGAAAGTTACATATCCGCACATAAAATTTATATTTAGTATATGTATTTTGTATAACAAAACATAAGAAGAAGACAACAACAACAGCAACAACAATAAAATTAACATAATAAACTCACATTGTTTATTAAATTTGCATATTACATAAATATAATTTATATATTGGAAAAGAAATACAACAACAGCCAAAACCAAATCAAACGAATCGACTTATGTGAGATTTATACTCGTATTCCATACATTGTCTACGTACTCGTGTATATAAGGCAGCAGATAAGAGATCTTTACTCGTAAATAAATAAACGCGATTGTTAATTTTGGTTTTGGTGAAATGCGCCGCAATGAAAAAGGTTAATGGCCAACCAATTTGTGCTTCTAATATTCAATCAACCAAAAACAAAAAAAAATATTTATGAAATGCCAAATTCCGTTGCATAATACATTTTGTCATAACAAATTCGCTAACAAAATTGAGGAGTACCAAAAATTTGCTGAGGCCAAAAATTATATAAACTTAATTTTTTGTTTGTGTGTATATTGGATTGACAGCTGAGCGCAAAATGATCTTCTCGTGATTACTTTTAGTTTTTGCTTAATTAAATATAATTATATTGTAGTTGGACGGTTGATTGAGTTTAGGGTAATTAAACAAACAAAACGGGGTTTTCCGGCAGAAATTGTAATTGCTGTTTCGTATGTATGCCTTGCGGTTGTCTTACTACAAAATTTATTTGTAGACGTTTTACTTATTTTTTTTTTGTCTATAGAATCTTATTTAAATCAGTAAGCATAAATTAGCAACTTTACATTAAATCGTGATTGCTCAAGATTTAGATCATTTTACATTTATTTCAATGGGTCACTAAAATTAGAAAGGCGCCCAAATCACAAAAACGTGAAATTTTTATATAAGAAGTGCGGTGTATAACATGCTCAGCATAAAACCTTGTTTCTATGCGAAATACAGCTCAAAACTCGATTTAAAAATCAAATATTACCCAAATTATTTAAAATGAGAAACACCCAAAAGTGTCATATAGCATTTTTTTTATAATTCTGATGTTTTTGGTTTTGGGACTAGCTTTCTTCTTTCTATTAATTAGGTGTGCAAGTAGAAACCCTGTTTTTTTTTGGTCAAATCCAACTTAGAATAGAAACAAGGTGGTTTGGGTGGCCCGCCCACTTTTCATCATCCGTAATGATTCTTCGGTTTTTGTTTTCTTGGGTCAGTTTATGAACTGAAGCAATTCAAAGTGATAGTGCTTATCGAGTGGCTCCTAACTGTTCTGCATGTGCTTTTTGAGTTTAGCTCGAATTTTCATCCAGTAAAACTTTAAGTTTTTCGTCTTCAAATTGATTTACTGCACCTGGACATGGCTCGTCCTTAAGACTAAAATTGGCATCACAAAATTTTGTAAGCCACTTTTTTGCTGTTAAATAACTCACAGGATGTTCACTCAAAGTCGAATTAGTCAATTCCTTAGCCTGAGCAGTATTTGTTTACGTAAATGTTGCTTACCGACATCCATGTCTAAAAATTGATGCACATGGAACGACAGCCCGTAAGTGAGTGAAACTTATGTCATAAAAACTGCAATGACTAAGGTTCATATATCAAAAATGGCAAAGTTTCCACTAGCTCACCTACGTATTTGATTATTCAATATTGTCCGTGTCCAACGGTAACAATTCTGCATATCGTATTGGGCGAAATATTGTGAGATTTTTGACGAGATTAGTTCACAAGAAATCTCTTAGCCCAATCCGTCACATAAAACAATTATGCTGTGTGAATTCTATTTTATAATCAAATTTTAAAATATCGATTAGGTTAATTTTTGGAGTTTGCTCCTTAAGAACCGATTTCCATATATAGCCCGCGGTTCACAAATTAGAGGGGGAACGGTAAACAAAGAGTGAAGTCGTTGTGTTGGGCCTCCGCGAAAAATATTCGTGTATCTTTTTTTTGTGGTTTCCTAGTTTGAATTTTTTTTGCATATTTTTATTTTTAGTTTTTGACATTTAACCATGCTGTTTTTGTGAATCTTCTGTCTAGTGATCCTTTCTTTTTCGCGATCAGGTCCACACACGAGTATTTCGTCATGAGAAACTGAATTCAATGTTTCATTAGATGAATTCTAGATTCTCAAATTATTCGCATCGACTGCGAATGGTTATAATTGAATAACCCTTTCCTGATCTGCCTACACAATTGTGTGGGTAAATTGTTATTACTCTAGTGAGTAACATTAAAAAATATTTTATATATAAGTTTAGGACCAACTTACACAATTTTGTATTTCTCTTAAAATATAATACTCAAAATGTTAATTAAAGCCCAACTGACGCAAATGTGTAAGATAGGCTTTTGTTCTGATGAAATTTTATGATGAAAATTAGTTTTCGTAATATACGTATTTACTCACACATTTGTGTGGGTTAGACTAAAATTATATGGTGCAAACAAAAATATTTCTGAACCAGAAAGGGGTAATCGAATTCCATTAGGACAGCGTTCCTCCACTTCCGTTTCTGAGGACAATCTCGATTTAATCAGTTGTAACTCTTGTTCATCCAATCGATCGCCATTCCCAACCTTTGTTAACAATGATGAGAATTAAGCATTCTCCTGCCGCATAACTTCGATCAATTCATAAAAAACTATTCCGGTTCATAACTGCTGATTGATCCGTTTTATTTTTTGCTTCCAAATGTGGTACTAACCGGTGTCAACTGCCTCAAATCACCAATCACTGATGTGCAATTCACCAAAAGAATTTCTTTCAGTCTCAAATCTGCGCGCTCTAACATTGCCACGAAAATACTCAAAAATTTTGTATTTCAGAACATCAGTTTCCTCAATTCTAAAGGGGATATGTAATGTAATCATATTTCATTCTTGTATTCTATTAACTCTTCCCACATCATTATTTCTGTATCTTATAATTTTTGGAATTTTCTTATTGATGTAATCGACGGCATACTGAGCACATGACATCACAACCACGTTTGATATAAATGGATCGAAACAATTGTGACATTCCTCTGAAGATTGTCGTTTTATAAATATTCGAGGTCCAATCTTATCCCATCTCGTAGAATGTTGAAATAATTGTCAGCCAATATTATGTTATTGCTTTGATAAAAGTGCTCATTGTCGTTGTAGTCATTATATTCTAGATTTTCTGGATGTCTTTTGTATGAAATTTCAATGTTGGATTTACCAACCAAACGGCACAGTAGTTAAAGCTTTGGCGTTTGAATCCGGAGGTACCTGGTGTCGAATCCCGATACGCGCAGGATTCAAAATGAAATATTCATCAACAGATTACGATCTGTGATGAAATGGAACACAACTATGACCCCCTGTCGGAATGTAAAGTTCATGGGCCGACCTATCTTCCATGGCAGTATAGGATTGCATCGAGCTATGTAATGTGCATATGGTGATAAAATCGGACCTATAGCCGTACGTCCTCGACTTGGCAGGCGACTGCGTAAGGTAAGGACGTGAACATCGAACTGCGAAAGAGCTGCGAGTGCTTCGGCCCCAAAACACATTGCAAAGGTTGAATAATAAAGAAGGCAGTTTAGAGAATGACAGTTTTGGTGAAAATTTATTCAAACGGAAAATGTTTTTAGCGTGTTTAATTAAATATATTTTATAAACGTCTATGTCACTCGCTCGAGAACGCACAGGGTGACCAAAAAAATTTTTTTTTCTATATTATAATTCTAAAAATGAAATGTCGAAAGGCTATATCACAATCTGAAACGCACCATAAATTTCATATAATTCATACCGTTCTCTCAAAAGTAACAGCGAGGCAATCATCAAATCCTCCAACCAGATACAAATTCAGATACACATCCAAATACTACACTTGTTCGTTTTTAAACCAGTTCCATTAACTTTGGTTAATCGCAGCTGTCAATCGAATGCTACAACGCTGACCTATCGATATATTCCAACATTAATTCAATTCTCCGATCTAATGAGCATTAACCCGGTACAATTGATATGCTTTTAGAGCAGAAATATTTTTCCAACTAATATCTAATAGGCGACAATCACTGGCGATACCGAGGCTTCAGCCCAACTATGTCTTTGGACAATACCACAAACAAAATTATCAAAACTATCGCTGGTATTGGAATGGACCTACTGAATAAGCAGATTTAGGAGTTTAAAAAGCGAGCCATTAAATTCATGTCAATAAAATCCTAAATATGTAAACAGGTTAATAATAAAACAATTTAGTTCTGTCAATTTGGTTATGTATAAAACAAAGGTAACTGAGATCCAGCTATTTTTCGAAATAATTCAAATTTTTTCAAGAACTACTAAAACTGAAATAAAATGGAAATATTAAGGGCTTTCGATTGACCTGAATTAACAAACAGAATTGCAATTGAGTTACTATTCAGATAATTGAGTTACTATTCACTTACTTGAGCTACTGAAGTGAATGGGGTGTTCTATTCGCACGTTTTCACTTCAGATAAATTTAAAAAAAAAAAATTTAATTTAGGTTTTGTTGATTATAGTGCGACTAAAAATGTTAAATGTTAATATACAAAACAGCATGTTTCGAATTATACAGCTGTCGATAAAGCATTAATGGTAAATTTTATAATTTGTAATATGTGAATATGTAAATGCTGCCCCGGTGGCAAACTGGTCAACATGCTTGCTCCAGCGACCGGAGATCCGGGGTTCGATTCCCTGTGGTGAAAAAAAAAATCACGGCTGGTTTAGGATCAATGAATTAATCACTCATTATCCGAAATGAAAATATGATTATGAAACCTCATTTGAGGCGACCAAATCCCTTGATGGGATATAGTGCAAGAGAGAGAGAGAGAGAGAGGATATGTAAATGTCACTCAATTTTTTAACTGAAGTGAAGAGGGCGAATCTAACGCTCAATTCACTTCAGTTAATTCAGATAATTTTATTTATTCAGGTTAACCGAAAGCCGTTATTATAAACGTCTATGTCACTGCCTGACCCACCCGAGAACGGTGAAAAAAAAATCGTCCGTGTGATTTTTTCTTCAAAATTTCGTCAACAAAATACACAAAAAGCAACAACAATGCAATCGTAAGATCGAAAGAGTATGTGTTATTTTCGAAGTAGAAAACTCTCATTAATATCTTACAATATCTGAATTTGACAAGACGTGTTTTTAATTTGATATCAAAAATTAAAATTCTAAAAAACGAGGCAAGCAGAAAAATTTCATTAATAAGACAGATAAATAAACTTTTACTAATTAAAAAACCAAATTTTGCGAGCTTTTGGTAATTGTTGTGTTTTTTATTAATTTAAAAATACATAAAATGAATAAAATTCGATTGTGAGAAAAATGTATTAATAATAATTGAATTGAAAAACAAAACAAATATTAATTTGACGAACTGCTATTCAAAAAAAAAATCGTCTATACTAAACTTGCTACTAAAGTAAAACATTTTGCATTTGTATTCTCGCAATGGAATTTTTTAACATTCAATTAATGTATTTTTAAATTAATTCAAAGCTCGAAAAATTTGGTTGTTTAATTAGTATATGTGTGCAAAGGACCCGTATAAGTATTTAACTACACTTTGCTGGTAATAAATGGGCGCGAGGCGTTTCTGAACAACCTAGTAAAATTTAGTTGTTATTTTTTTTTTATTATTGTGTACTATGTGATCTGTTTTGGGGCTCAAACCTCACCCTGCTCTTCCGCGGTTATGTATTTTACGCCCTTACTTTACGGCCATAGGACCGAATTAAGACCATCTGCTTATTGCAAGCACCATGTTAGCCTATACTGGCTGGCATGGAAGATGGGTCGCGCCATGGGTTTTATTGCACACCGACAGGGAGTCATAGATGTGTTACATTTCACCACAGATCGTAATCTATTGATGAAATTTCACTTTGCATCCTGCGCGTATCGGGACTCGAACCCTGTACCTCCCGACCCAAACGCCAAAGCTTTAACCACTGCGCCATTTGGTAGGTAATTTTAAAGTTAAATTGTTAATTTTTTTAAATTTTTTACACATTTTTAAATATCTAGAATTACAAGTAAGTTTTATTGTTTTTAAATTAAAGCTCTGAAATATATGCCATAATTAATCTAAAAGTATGCTTTTGCTCATTACTTTATCATTAATTTGTTTTGCTGGTGTAGGATTAATTTAGTATAAATTTCAACTGGGTTTCAAATTGGTAACTTTATTCGACAGTTGTTGAGATGTTACCTTCCTGACAATGTCACCGACGGCTGAAGTTGTCTCTATAATACTACGGTATCCGAGCATATCATCGTAAACATTTAAACGTACACCACATTATCGTAAGCACTTAATCGTAAGACCAGTTATTCGTTAGACCAGTTTATAGTATGGACAGTTAATCGTAAACTAAATCATCGTATAAACGATTTTAATGGTTCCCAAAAAAAAAATATATCGATATGAAGGAGATTTTGAAACGAATTCATGAGGTGCATAATTTATTTTAATAAAAGTGGACTGCTGTAGTAATTCGAAATTTCCGGGAACTTCAGGTACAAGTGGTTTTTAGTGGTTTCAAATATTCAAATATACGAAAACTCGAATATTATTGGAAAAAATTAGATGATTAAGGGTTTATCTGAGACCATTCATCGGGGGAAATTACTTTAAAAGAAATATCTCTATAATAACGTAAGTTTTGATATCAAATCTCACTAGAAACATGATGATTGACAAAAAATTGAAAACAATGTAAAAACCGTAAATTTTATAAAAAAATTCGCTTTTTGTTGTCTCATTTTTACGGGTTCGAGTTCAGCTTGAAAAGCTGAATCTGAAACAATAACACTATACGTCGCAAAAAATTGTAAACTTGTGTTATATATCTATAAATTTCAATTATTTGACACGGTTCGATCGATATTAGTATTTTACGTGCAATCGCGATTGGAAATCATCACGATAAGGTTTGATGTCCACGGATTTGGCGAATCGCCAAAACTGTTGTATGAAAATAAAACTTGTTTTCTATATACAACATTATGCTGGGTCTTCACTCGTAAAATTTTATTATGGCGCTAGAATGCCATGACAAAATAAAATTGTATTGAATTTGATCATGCGCATTCCACGTTGACAAAGAGAAAATTTATTGAAATTGCTCGAGTGACATGTTATAATATCACATTTTCGATATCTTATCGAAGTTTGTGTCTCGCTTCTCTAAAATAAAATGGGACACTGTTTCATTTTTATAACATTTTCCAGCCTGCTAGGTTTAAACATTGTGATATTATACTCCATTTCTATCATCAAATAATTTGTTTTCGATATTTCAACGGAATTTTAGAAAAAGGCATTGCTCATATTTATTCCAAGCCAGAACAGAAATAATTCTTAAACGGAACGGCCGCCAATTTCAATTGCAGAAAAAAGAGGCATAGCATTCAATAAAATATCGAAAATGTGAAGTCATAACTTGTCACCCGTAATGTTTTTGTCAAGGCAATGTGACAACACGAGTAGAAAATTGTATTTTACTCTCTTTTGGTATTAATAGTTGTTAGGGTGAAAATACAATTTTGTTTGACATTGTTTTATCGTGAGAAAATTTTTTGAGTGAAGACCGAACATAAATCGACCAACTACAGTAAATCACTTTCCTGTTTTATCTTCCAATTACAATATGCCAGAGCGTAAATTATAAATCTTGTTTCATTGTGGCTAAGCTAAGTTATGTGATCTAGATCTATCTACATTAGGTTGGACCTTAGTTACGAAAGCTCCAATATCTAGCGGGGCACCCCCTAGAAATGTGTGGTTATGCTAAAAACTTTAACACTTTAACAGAAAAAGTATTGGGTCGATCGAAGGAGGTTAGAGGTCGCGACTTGAGCGCGAAGGTCGATAAAAATAGTATTTTTCCCCCATTTTTCACTTTCAAACGAACAGAAAAATAATTTTGGCGTATGTTGAAAATTTCTGTGTGTAATCCGTTACGACTTGTAGTAAATATTGCATGCCATCTTCATTTTTTGTTAATTTCTTATTATAATCTTTTATTAACTTAACACTTCTGCGATATCATTTACGATTTGTATTTGCCTGATAATCTCCATTCCGTTCTTAAAATTATCATTGAGATGTCACATATCCAGAAGTCTTGAACTGTTTTAAAAAATCGCCAGTGCTTGGTGTAACAAAATCAGCTAATTATTTCGTAATGAATGTTTTCACATCAACAATTTTCAACTGTTGCATCATTCCTGTCATTCTTGAATCTCATAAATAACAGGACATTTACTCCTGATGTGTTGCCCATTTATGATTCAATTGCCGCACGCAATGTAATTTCAGATCTGTGATGTCGACAAGGAAGATATAATAAACTTCGTTCCAGTTTCTGCTCTAAAATAGTAGCTGCTCCATTTAATCTTCCAGAATTTGAATATGTTGTATTTGCTGCACGATCGGTAATCTTCCACTTATCCAAAGCTGACAATGTTCTAGGAGTAATGAAAAATTTGCTTCCTCTAGGGGCTCCTTCTGCGCTTAGCATGGGTAAATCAATATTGTTGAACCTCATGTCGATTTCAGGTGTCCTTTCGCAGTCACTCTCCGATGGCGAAAATAATGCTTGGGAGTCTATTGCAATTGATTTATTTTTTTGTTCAAGTTATCTTGGCTGCCTTCATGCGGTCCGATTTCCGCTGTTATTTTTCAATTTCATATTATGTGGCTCCAGCCAAATATTAAGGACGGCTTTTCTCACGCTGTGACAAGAGGAATCACTTGTTGTCTTCACTGGTCATCATGGACAAGGCATCCGTATGTACGATATCGAAAATATCACCCAGTTTACTATTAAAGACAATTTCTCTTTCACGGTAAACTTTTGAAGGTTTATTTTTATTCTTTAGAAGAGTTTTCCACTCATCATGCAATTGTTCCAATTTTTCAATGGAAAATTGTTCCTTTCTCACGGGATTCGTGCTTTTGACCAAAAAATAGACACTTCCTGGATTATCAGATCTGCACTTCCACTTTTAGCTGGCATTTTGTCAACCTTAGTAGCACATCCTTAAAAATATATATAAAACTGTTAAAAGGACTAGATTAAGTTATTACAAATTTGTGTCCTTTCCTCGACAGATTTGGATTTAAACTGAAATTAATTTGCATTTCTTTTGTGTATATATTATATGATACAATAAAACATATTGTCCGTATAGCAGATCATAATTAATGCGGTAGGCGGATTTAAATACAATTACTAATGAGACGAATAAGTTACAAGGACCCAACGATAATGACATCATATAACACAATTATGTTAAGTCCTTATGACTCATACGGTTTTTTATGACATCATAAAACATTTCTTTGTTTAGGCGTTATACCTTAATTATTTATTAAAGTCTCTATTTGTTAACCGATTTTCGATATCTTTGATGTTTTAAGGTAATTATATGTTCTTCTTCTATTCGCCACAATTTAGGCTGAGAAACCATTTTACATCATTTTTTTGTTCGTTTGAAAGTGAAATTTAAAAAAAAAAATACAATTTTTATCAAACTTCACGCTTAAGTCGCGACCTCTAAACCATTCTCGATTGTCCAAATATTTTTTGTATTAAAGCTTTTAGCATAACCCACATTTCTAGAAAGAGTCCTGTTTTATCTCTACATTTTTTGTGCTCCATACAAACAAAGACCACCCTAACCTACATATATAATTAAACATTCCAACATTTTCTAGCCAGAAGTAAAAAAAAGAATTCCGTTTAAATTCTATTATAAACGCCTCTATTCCCTTAGATGTATCACTTCATGCGACGTGACTATGGATCTTCTTGGGTACTAGGTTATAAAAATAAAATTTATTAAATAACTTTGTACAAAACTCCTAGTAAATATGCTTTAAATCTTATTCTACCAACAAAAAAAATGTCGCGTCAAAATTACATGTGATGAAAATTTCCGTTTAAAGTGATAGCAGTCGCAAATATATATTTATAAAGCAGCATACTTTGATGTAAAAAAAACAACCACAACCAGTTTTGTAAACAATTTTTTGGAAGTTTCGATTTAATAACTTAGTAACCAAGTAGTCAGTTCCCATGGAATGAAGGAACTAAGAGAGTTAGGTGCAATTTGGCATCGACTTATTGTTTAATTGAATGAAACCGATTGTTAATAGTCGTTGATTTAAACTTATTAATTTACAATATGCTATTATTGTTTACAACAAACGATGCAATTTTCACTTTTTCCGATTCTCAAGAAGATTTAAATCATATTTTGCGGTAGTGATTTCAAGATTGTTAGTGAAATTTAAATATTGCCATGAAAGCTTAAATTATGCTATATTTTGTTTACCAGAAAGTGTTAAAATGATTTTCTGCCTCAAATCTTCTTTTTAACAAATATTTTAACTTTAGAGTACTTTTATTTTTTATTTAAGTTTCTAAACCAAATTGGTGTAAAAAATTTAAAATTCTTGGTGTGATCACATATTCATAAAATATTTCATCAAGCAAACATATAATAGCTCAATATAACGTCGAAATTGTAAAGTGCTAACTTTCACACCGTCACGATCGCGTCATGTCGCGTCATCCCATCAATAATATTGCTTCGATAATGTTTTTACATAAATTAAACATTTTTGATTAGTTACGGTTCGGTCTTTTTAATACGATTTATACATGGCTAGTTTTATGTTAACTCCCTATAATTAATTTCTCGCTGAACGCACATGTCCGACCTGTTTTAACGGTTCAGCAGTTCATTAAAATATATAAACAAAATTTATTTTAATTTAAAAAAAAAAAATAAAAAACATAAACCATATGTAACTTTCAAAAGCTACACATAAAGTCATTAAACGCATATATTCCAATATTTTAACGACTTAATAATAAAGTTCTCAAATTTAATATTTTATTTTTTAAAATCATAATAATTTTACATCATTAAACTCATCATGTTTACGTCGAAACGATGTACATAATATATACGTACATACATAAAATTCACGCTTTTTAAAAATCGATTTAGTTTTGTCGACAGGTAGACATAATCGAAACGAGGAATTTTTATTTAAAATTAATGATATGTAATTCCATTCAAAGACCGATTCGATCGTTAATAAAATTGTTAAAAATATTTATATTAATTTTAATAATTGGAACAAATCACTATACATACATACATATGTACGCTTATATACTAAACACAAACGCTTTGGCTTTATAAATAATAATTTACAAACCTTTCATCATCAACCACTACGTTATAATTTGGATCATACGCCGAGTTTTCCATTAAGTCAATAACATTGCGTCGATACCTGTTGCTCGTTGGTGCTGGGGTCTTTAAATTTTTATTTTTATTAATAAGTAATTTGGAATCGAAGTCCTGCAGTATGGTTTGTGTTGTATCAACCGCAGATGATAATGATGATGGAGTGAAATCCTGCTGTTTACTATTATTAGTATTTATGATTAATAAACTAGAATTATTAATTTTATTTAATGCCAACGATGTTGTAACATGAAATATTGATGGCATTAGCAAAAATATTAATATAACAAACATTTTTTTTTTATTTTTTTAAATAAATTTATTGTTGTTTTTATTTGAAATTTATTTACAAATATTTCACTTTTTTATTACGTATATTTTATTAATCGAACAATTTTATTGTAAGCATTAAATTAAAAATAATAAATAAAAATCTTAATAAATAAAAAAAAAATTATTCCTGCAGCACTAGCACTGATTTACGATTGTGGGAACTTGTTAAGATAAACTGAAATTATTGCAAATAAAAATTTCGTTTAAATACTCGGTATTTAGTTGAATAAATTTTGTTGTTGCAATACCTAAGACGTATGTCCTTTCTATTTATTTGTTTTATATACTTAAAAAATACATATACATATTATTATTTATATACATATAAGGCGAGTGCCGTAAGCTTTTTGTTGTCCTGTGCATTACTCCACTTAGAAATTTTATATTTTATTTTGTTATTTGTTTAAATCCATTTGGGAATTAAATTTTAGTCCCATAGAAGAAAAATCATATTAAGTTCCTTTTTTTCTTACACTGTGACGTTCAACCGTTACCTTATTACAAGCGAAACAAGTTAGATTTTGGAAAATTGTATTATACATTTTAGTTGTCCGCCTGCATCAGTCATTTTCAACATATATAATTAGATATGTGTAATCCCACATCCTTAAGATAAAATAAGATATATCGAAACGTGTGTTTATAACGTATAATATTTGAACTTTAAACTTTTAGTTTATTATCTATTGAATGTTGTGAGCCTCATTAACCCTTAGATGTTGTAATATGATAAAACCTCGTTGACATTTAAATATTCATTCGTCTTTTTGTTTTGTTTACCAAAAGGGATTCTCTAGCACGAAAATTGGAATCCTGAAAATAAAATCCCAGAAAATGAAATCCGAAAAATTTCGAAAATGTTGAAATTCAACCGCGGCAGTTGAATAAACAAGTCAAGTTCTAAAATTACAAGTGAAATTAATTTAATATTGAAATGCGTAAATGTTCAACTATCCAGATCTTCTAATCCTAATACTAAAATAACGGAACTCAAAGCTTCTTACGTGTAGTAGTATTGGATTACTTTGCGCAAGAATGAATGAAGGAACATTTTTAATTCGATTATGTTTGATGTTTTATTTAGAGAATTTGTTCCACATCTTGTTGTTCCACGTCTATTTGAGGCTGTATTGAAATGCTGTGTGGTACCATGACACTCTTGTACCAAAAAATTTTGGTTGTGTTTTTTCGACGGTTTGATTCATCGATATGCCATCTTGTAAATGAAAGAAAGTCAAAATATGAGAACGTCAGAATGAACACGATGAACTCATGTGGTCTGTGCCAGCTCAGAACTCCAACTGTTACACGTATGTACTAAAAAACCTAACCTTAAATCCCGAACACGATAAAGATTAAAAATCCTGCCAAAAGTAATTTGCAAAATATTGAAACCAAAAATACTGAAAAGAAAAATCTCTAAATTGAAAATATATAAATTACTTTACGACAGCTCTAGCTCCCCGCTCCTACGCTCACCGAAATTGAAATAAAAAGCTCCTCAGCGGGTTAGGCGAATTTTTTTTTGCCGGTTGTTGTTTGGCAGCAAGCTGGGTTGTTCAATCCGTCTTGTGATATATACATAACTGTTTTAATTCACTTTGATAATTGCATGCCTTGGTCGGATTCCATGTGCTGTAGGTCGACCTGAAACACATGGAGTAAATCCGATCAAAGCATGAAGTTATCGATGTGACTAAAACAATTTTATGTAATTTTATTACACATCACGGTGTGCAGAAAGCAGCATCATCAGCACCTATCGACATAGCCAACTAACAACAGACAAACAAAAGCGTGACAAAGCAGTCTACACCAGCAAAGAGAGCAGCTTACAGTCAAACAACAACAGGCAAGCAAAGCAAAAAAGGAACAAACCAGTATATAGAATAACAACTACAGACAAATAACGCAGAGTCTATGCCAAACCACAACCAACAACCGACAAATACAATAGGCAAAAGCAAGATCTCCAAGCTAGAAAACTGTCATAGACAAGATTAAAATACATCGTTGAATAAACTCCACCAGTGGTGCTAAGACTGAATTACGTATCGTTGCTGTGTGTCTCTAATCATACATATATGCTGCAGTGGTGTTTCTACCATCCGATATGGCATCATGTAAAGTAAAATGAGAATCCTCCAGACATAAACCCACATAAAACAATCCGTTTAGACCTAGCTAACATTAATTTATGGTGAGAGGGTTCAAATTTTATGTATAATGATTTGTGTTGGATCCCTATGCAACCATACCAAACAACATTACAGTACACTATGTATACTTTTTTAAACCTTAGTTTTAAAATTTAAGATTTTAAGATTTTAAGATTTTAAGATTTTAAGATTTTAAGATTTTAAGATTTTAAGATTTTAAGATTTTAAGATTTTAAGATTTTAAGATTTTAAGATTTTAAGATTTTAAGATTTTAAGATTTTAAGATTTTAAGATTTTAAGATTTTAAGATTTTAAGATTTTAAGATTTTAAGATTTTAAGATTTTAAGATTTTAAGATTTTAAGATTTTAAGATTTTAAGATTTTAAGATTTTAAGATTTTAAGATTTTAAGATTTTAAGATTTTAAGATTTTAAGATTTTAAGATTTTAAGATTTTAAGATTTTAAGATTTTAAGATTTTAAGATTTTAAGATTTTAAGATTTTAAGATTTTAAGATTTTAAGATTTTAAGATTTTAAGATTTTAAGATTTTAAGATTTTAAGATTTTAAGATTTTAAGATTTTAAGATTTTAAGATTTTAAGATTTTAAGATTTTAAGATTTTAAGATTTTAAGATTTTAAGATTTTAAGATTTTAAGATTTTAAGATTTTAAGATTTTAAGATTTTAAGATTTTAAGATTTTAAGATTTTAAGATTTTAAGATTTTAAGATTTTAAGATTTTAAGATTTTAAGATTTTAAGATTTTAAGATTTTAAGATTTTAAGATTTTAAGATTTTAAGATTTTAAGATTTTAAGATTTTAAGATTTTAAGATTTTAAGATTTTAAGATTTTAAGATTTTAAGATTTTAAGATTTTAAGATTTTAAGATTTTAAGATTTTAAGATTTTAAGATTTTAAGATTTTAAGATTTTAAGATTTTAAGATTTTAAGATTTTAAGATTTTAAGATTTTAAGATTTTAAGATTTTAAGATTTTAAGATTTTAAGATTTTAAGATTTTAAGATTTTAAGATTTTAAGATTTTAAGATTTTAAGATTTTAAGATTTTAAGATTTTAAGATTTTAAGATTTTAAGATTTTAAGATTTTAAGATTTTAAGATTTTAAGATTTTAAGATTTTAAGATTTTAAGATTTTAAGATTTTAAGATTTTAAGATTTTAAGATTTTAAGATTTTAAGATTTTAAGATTTTAAGATTTTAAGATTTTAAGATTTTAAGATTTTAAGATTTTAAGATTTTAAGATTTTAAGATTTTAAGATTTTAAGATTTTAAGATTTTAAGATTTTAAGATTTTAAGATTTTAAGATTTTAAGATTTTAAGATTTTAAGATTTTAAGATTTTAAGATTTTAAGATTTTAAGATTTTAAGATTTTAAGATTTTAAGATTTTAAGATTTTAAGATTTTAAGATTTTAAGATTTTAAGATTTTAAGATTTTAAGATTTTAAGATTTTAAGATTTTAAGATTTTAAGATTTTAAGATTTTAAGATTTTAAGATTTTAAGATTTTAAGATTTTAAGATTTTAAGATTTTAAGATTTTAAGATTTTAAGATTTTAAGATTTTAAGATTTTAAGATTTTAAGATTTTAAGATTTTAAGATTTTAAGATTTTAAGATTTTAAGATTTTAAGATTTTAAGATTTTAAGATTTTAAGATTTTAAGATTTTAAGATTTTAAGATTTTAAGATTTTAAGATTTTAAGATTTTAAGATTTTAAGATTTTAAGATTTTAAGATTTTAAGATTTTAAGATTTTAAGATTTTAAGATTTTAAGATTTTAAGATTTTAAGATTTTAAGATTTTAAGATTTTAAGATTTTAAGATTTTAAGATTTTAAGATTTTAAGATTTTAAGATTTTAAGATTTTAAGATTTTAAGATTTTAAGATTTTAAGATTTTAAGATTTTAAGATTTTAAGATTTTAAGATTTTAAGATTTTAAGATTTTAAGATTTTAAGATTTTAAGATTTTAAGATTTTAAGATTTTAAGATTTTAAGATTTTAAGATTTTAAGATTTTAAGATTTTAAGATTTTAAGATTTTAAGATTTTAAGATTTTAAGATTTTAAGATTTTAAGATTTTAAGATTTTAAGATTTTAAGATTTTAAGATTTTAAGATTTTAAGATTTTAAGATTTTAAGATTTTAAGATTTTAAGATTTTAAGATTTTAAGATTTTAAGATTTTAAGATTTTAAGATTTTAAGATTTTAAGATTTTAAGATTTTAAGATTTTAAGATTTTAAGATTTTAAGATTTTAAGATTTTAAGATTTTAAGATTTTAAGATTTTAAGATTTTAAGATTTTAAGATTTTAAGATTTTAAGATTTTAAGATTTTAAGATTTTAAGATTTTAAGATTTTAAGATTTTAAGATTTTAAGATTTTAAGATTTTAAGATTTTAAGATTTTAAGATTTTAAGATTTTAAGATTTTAAGATTTTAAGATTTTAAGATTTTAAGATTTTAAGATTTTAAGATTTTAAGATTTTAAGATTTTAAGATTTTAAGATTTTAAGATTTTAAGATTTTAAGATTTTAAGATTTTAAGATTTTAAGATTTTAAGATTTTAAGATTTTAAGATTTTAAGATTTTAAGATTTTAAGATTTTAAGATTTTAAGATTTTAAGATTTTAAGATTTTAAGATTTTAAGATTTTAAGATTTTAAGATTTTAAGATTTTAAGATTTTAAGATTTTAAGATTTTAAGATTTTAAGATTTTAAGATTTTAAGATTTTAAGATTTTAAGATTTTAAGATTTTAAAATTTTAAGATTTTAAGATTTTAAGGTTTTAAGATTGTAATATTTTAAAATTTTAATATTTTGAAATTTTAAGATTTTGAAATTTTAAGTTTTAAATTTTTTGGGTTTTACGATTTTGAAGTTTTAAGATAGATTTAGGGCTTTTAAGATTTTAAAATTTAAAGATTTCAAGAATTCGAGATTTCAAATTTAAAGATTTCAAGATTTTAAGATTATGTAAGATTTTGAAGACTTAAGATTTATTTTTAAGAATTCTTATTTGCTGCCAGATAATTCCATAAATTTGAAATCAATCTTTGCTTCGAAAAGAGATTAAATAAGCTTAGTTCAGCGTGACAACTGGCTGACAACTTGACATTGAAGAGTTTCTTTACCGGTTTTCTTCCCTTTGCTAATGAACTCTCTTAATGGACTATGTCTATAAAATTGTGTGTGAGGTATTCACCAGATTTTTGTTTTATTTGAAAGAATATAACATCGTTAAAATATCCACCGCTGCTTTATTTGGTGGCACGGATTCGGAAGGTTAAATTTTCGATGACTTTGTTGCATAAATTAGGCTGAATTTCCTGGGTGGTGCATCAATTGTTTGCAGTTTATTCACATAGACGTGCGATTAGCCTCAAAGAAGGAAGTCTTAAGGTTTTAAATTCCACTATTTCGGTCACAAGTCCACTTGGCCGCCGCACGAGATAACCAAGCTTTCAAATCAGTCGTGCAAATGTCCATCATGGCATGCGCTGTGTGGCTGTGTAGCGCCGTCCTATTGAAACCACATTTTATCGTTATCCATATCATCCAGTTTAGGCCACAAGAAGTTGCTTATCATCGATCGGAAGCGTTCGGCGTTGGCGGTTGTTCCGCAAGACCAAAAACCGTACCAACTAGTGACTTTCTCGGGATGCATTTGGTGCTAGTGTATCTCGCGTGGATTGGTATCACCCCGAATCCGATAATTTGGCTTGTTCGCAATCTTTATCTACCACCGTGTTACGAAAAGGCTGTGGCCTCAACTAGATCAATGGTCTTTGCGTTGCTTCAGGTTAAATTTCTATGCAAATTTGCGTTATGATATTATGTTATGTAATTCTCACGTTTGTTACAAAATAAAAATGCTTCCTGATAACCTATAAAAAAAAATCCGTTGTAGGTCACTGGTAAACATGTTTGAAAAGCCTTCAATCATATACGAGTATTAAAAATTTACCATCTGCCTGTGATCATTATTCTTCCCAGAATAGTATTCTAAAAACAATTTATAATATTATAAAATTTAAAATTTACAGATAAAATTACACATTTAACAGTTCCGTTCAATTACACATAGATTTCTATACATACTCGTATATAACAAATTATAGCCATATATTTTCTACTCAACATGCTCGAGTACTTGGTGGAAAAACCACTGAAAATACATTATATGGATTTGTGTATAATAAAATGTTAATATATGAGGAATAATAAAAAAATAAATTTTTACAAACAAAATATAAAATTTTTTAGTTTCCCACCAAACTACTGTTGCGATATTATGATGATGCTTAAGTTTCGAACGCTTAAATTTGCAAATTAAACATTTAATTTATTTATTGATTTTAAATTATCTGTAACATGTTTTTATTTTATATACATATATATTTTGTTATGCTGTGTATGCAATGTGCATATTATGCGTATTTATTTTAGGCACATTAAACCGATTAATCTGTTTCATATATACATATATGGTACATGAATCAGACTCGATATGTAGTTCAAACTAGTTATGTAGATGAAATTTTATACAGCTGATATAATTTTTTTTTAATCGATTAACTTCCTTGTTCAGGATTAAAAGGCCGTGTGAGAATAAAAATTTGGTTGAATTAAATTTATTGCACCAATAAACTTATATTGTTGAACCAAAAAATGCTGGGAATCTGGGTTGTTGTAAACTACATTCATAAATTGTTAAGCATTTACCTCATTATCATCCCGCATATCAGAGTTAAATTACAGCGTTCGCTCGAATTTGATCGGATTATTTGTATCTAGAGTTATTTCATTTCGAAAACCTAATCCCAATTAATGAATTTCGAGTTAATAATATTAATAATAAAGATATGCAGTTACATATAGCTTTCTAATCATCATCTATTCAATTATTATTTTATTATTTTTTTATTACTATTAGTTCAAATATTTTCTAAAGCATTCATCAATCATAGCCAATATAATAATTTCAATTGAAAAAATTTATCACAATTTGACTGGTCAGTATTTTATTAACATATTATGTATGGTACATACGCGTACGATACATATCTTCAAAAAAAATAATAATAATAATTTCAAATTAAAATTAAATTTTAATTTAGATTTCTTAAAAATTATTATTTATTATTCTTCTTTTAATTTAATTTTCTTAGTGTGTGATCCAATTTTAATATCAATTTCAATATGATTTATTAGTTTTGTGTTTATATATAGTTATGTCTGCGTTATTATGATTATTATCATTATTACGAACATACGAGTATGCATTACACAAAAAACAAAATCATAGACATGATTAACAATCAATTTGAAAACTAACGAATATTGTTCAAATTAACAACAACAACACAGCAATGTCGATATAAGTAATAAATCTCTAAGATTCTTAAATCGTCTCGAGATCATGTCTTATATGTTTATATACAAAAGAAGATACATTGCCTGTGAAATTGAGCTTAACGTAATACGTAAGATACGGTGGAAACATATAATTTTTTTTTTTTTATATATTTTTGTTTGATACAGTGAGACTGGTAAATAATTTTGATATTTTAGCTACTCACATGAATTAAAAAACCAAAGATTTGGTTTTTTAATTTACCGACTGTGTCGAAATTGAGTGGAACAAAATCTTAAAACTTTTAAACTTCTGAAAATTAATTTGGTTTATAAAAATCTTTCTTGTGAAATTAATACGCACCATGATAGTAAATAAATAATCGTTTTTTGTGTTTTAAGAAACCGCTCGCCAACACCAGTGCGACCTGTTTTATGTATATTGTCCAAAATATAATACTTTGTGTTTTTATTTTTATATATAGTTTACAAGTGGAAGTCGTCTTCTATATCTATAAACTTTTTTAAGCCGAAATTTGAAAATTAAAACATAAATTTTATAGACATTTCGCGTTTTTTTTTTGTCTGATTAATAAATTATGTTCCGCGAGGTAATCCCCCAATCATAAAATTTATTATTTTTTTGTTTATGTTTGTGGTTTATATGCCAACGGAAAGCGCAAGTGGTGTCTATAAGTTTACACGCACAGTTTGATCACATTTTAAAAAATTTAGGATGATCACCTGTTGGGTTGTGCAAAAACTGATCAAGAAGGTATATAAGATTTAACCTTTTTCTTCTAATTTTATTTGGGTTTTGCCAACATTAATATTGATTGTCATCCAAAAATACAGACTAACAAAAATATAATTTAATCTGACTGCAATATTAATTCTGATTTTTTTTTCCTTTAATTTCAGGTAAAATTGCTTCAACCAAATAAGATCTATGGCTAATTTAATATACGGTAACGTTAGTATTAAGGATTAAGCATTCAGCTAAAGTACAAGTCTCAACAGTTTAAGGCATCCATTTTCATTTATTGCAAAAACACCACTTTTTGTGATACCATACATTAAAAACTAGAGAACCTATCACCAACATTTTTGTATTAATAAATTAAAACTTTATTGGAAAATTGACGGTGGATTTTGGTACCATAAGACTTCGATTATCATACATCAGAGACGCAGGAAATAAAATCTGAGCTGATTGCCTGTGGCATTTTGCTAAGCTTTAAGTATTAAGTGAAACAATTGCAAAAACCCAAATTCCTTTGTTAATGTTTCCAAAAACCCAATCGTAACATTGCATGTTTTTATTCCTATTTAATTTTACTAGAGTATAGGAAGGTAGTTTCTCAGTGAAAAGCGGCAAGTGTCCCGGATAACGCCGGACCAATCCCTACACGTAACAATATGAATAATAGGAACGTATTGTTTTTATCACAGAAAGACTCGGTTGTAGACATCTACGGCACATGATAACACAACTCTTATCTACTAGAAAAAGATAAAGGTCCAATAGGTTTAATGGTTAACAAAATATTGTTATTTCGCATGCAGGTAAAGATTTCCTGAAATTGGTTTTTAAATTAATACTTTTCGGCTTCCTAATCATTATAAAACTTAAAGATAAGAGGAATGCTTATGGTACTAGAAGTTCAAAAACTACTTACCATGTAATTCCAATTCCCATAGGATGGGCTTACTAACAAAACACGTAAATTAAATTAATATATATGATGTAGGTGGAAAGATCCCAAACTCCAATCATCGTGACAAAATAATTTAATATTGAGCCTGCAGCTGCAACTCGAAAACTCAGGCAAGCAGTGGTCATAGCTTTGGCGTTTGAATCCCGATAGAGGCAGGATGCAAAAGAGATTTTTCATCATCAGATTACGATCTGTGATGAAAATCAACACAACTATAACCCGCTGTCAGACCACGCATGACCACTCAAGCAGTGGTCATAGCTTTGGCGTTTGAATCCCGATAGAGGCAGGATGCAAAAGAGATTTTTCATCATCAGATTACGATCTGTGATGAAAATCAACACAACTATAACCCGCTGTCAGAGGGCCGACTCATGTTACATGCCAAACAAATGACAATTTCAAATCAAGGCTACATTTTTCCAACATTGGCGCATATTCGCTCAATAGGTGGTTTTTCAAAAAAGATCAAAGGAAAATAACAAATACTACAAATAGTGTAGATAGTAGAGTTTGCCAATTGTCATATTTTACCAATATTTGCCAAACAAAAAATACACCAACGTTGGACGATATTTGCATTCGTGTGGCTGCGGCTTTAGTAAAAATAGCCAATTAGAAGAAAAGATAAATAGAAAGCCCGCGCGGAGTTGACCTCAGTAAGCGTATTGCATTGGCAAAACTGCATAAGGATTTAGTTTTGGATTTAAAATGTTCCAATTCAACAGCCATTTTCGGATTTAGATTTTGGCTGCAAAGTTTGTAAGTAAAAATGTTTTTTCCTACGTATGTTTGCATATTTTTTGATTTTATTAATATTTTGATTTTATTTTAAAAACATAATAATGTTTATGTCTATTTTGTAGTTTGAAATACCACTTTTAATATTTTAGTACAAACCTTTAGTACTAAAAATTGAATTGGATCTACGTAAATCCAAAATCATTTTGAATTTAGATGAATCCATTTGGGTTAAGTTATAATGCGATTGTGGTTGTAAATGACCAGTGCAATGCGCTTAATATTATGTTAAATTTAAAAGGATTATAGCATAAAATGTAACCATAAAAATTTTAGTAATTCAGTTAAAGTAGACCGCGCAGAAAGTAAAGATGATTACTCCTTTGCAGAGGGACTTTATTTAATGTAGTTTGACCTAAATCTATCCGGGGTTCAGAAGTAGCTCTTATGGTTATTAGGTGGCATGCTGTAATCATTAATTACCTTTGAAATTAAATTTAATTGTTGACGGGTCGGTGATATTTGATCAGTTTACCTTTGCAATTTTCAATATTCAAAAACCGACTAACAATCGTCGGTTTACTCTAAAACTAAACAATGGAAAAGAAAATCGGTAAACAAAAACGTCTAGTTACTGCATTCCCTGTCGTCAATTGGCCCGTCCCCATTTAGCATTCAACCGACAGAAAAAGTTTCTTTTGAAGTCGATAAATAAAATCTTTACCTGTTATGTATGTTGCTTATACCATGCTAATGTCTAAAGTATTAACTATCTCGCCAGTTCTTCAAAATCGGTTACTTTTGGGATAACTTTTCATTTTGTATGTGTATGAGTATACTGTCTGCAAATTAGGAGCAGTGAATGCAGCAATGTACTAAAATTGTATTCGCAAAATGTAACTCGGCTCTATAAACGGAAGTTCTGTTCTTAATTTTGCAACACCAAATTTGATGGCGTAAAGTTAAATATCAAAAGTTTGATAGCGAAATATTCGATAAAATTTTCATTTTATATGTTGTTACCAATAACGTCTATATACTAACAAAAGTTGAAGCTAATGCCAATTGTAGTTTTTGAGCTTTTAGGTAAAATGTATTTGTTTAAGATTAATTACTTTTCTTATGTACGCCAAAATGTTGATAATGTAATACATACATGTACAGTCGAAAGAAATAGCTCGTTTCTGATTTACACAGAAAAAATATTGTCTTAATGTAAAAAAACAAATGTCGCCAACTGTACTAATATGTTGTTTGACAACCTGTACAATACATTCTTATTTTAATTTACTTCTTAATTAATTTACACAAAATTCAATATTTTTATGATATACAAACATACTAAGTTTTCACTTATTAAACACATTTTATTAAACACTCGTTTTTTATTTTGCAAAATTAGAATTTTTGAATATTTTAATTAAAAAATTTGTTCAAAAAGTTTAAAAAATCACTCGATCGGTTTCGACTTGTTCATCATCAGGAGTATCTACTAAGTACCATCTACTATGTAGATACTGGTGATGATAACCTAACAATTCGAAATCGATCGAGTGATTTTTTAAACTTTTTTGAACAAACTTTTTTAAATAAAGTAGTCAAAAAATCTAATTTTGCGAAATAAAAACAAGTGTTTAATAAAATGTGTTTATTAAGTGTGTGTTTCGCCAAGTGCTTACGGCAAATAGTGTAAAAAGTATACCAAATTTTATTTATAATGCGAGTTTATGTCAATATTCGAATGCCGCCATCAAATTTGATAGAATATTTTAAAATAAAATATAATTTGGTTACAGCGGCGACTTTATTTCATATTGATTTACAGCGGCGAAAAGCCTCCAGAAGTTAGTCTTATCAACTGCTACATTATTTTGTATAGCAATTTATTAATGTTCTTCGCCTAGTTAACGTTCGAATTTGATGACTAATTGGAGTGAAACACTCCATTAGAATAAATCTGAAGCTTTTGGGGAATAAGAAAAGTCAATGAGATGAAAATTGAGGAAGAGATGAACAATTTGGATCTTTCCGAATTTCGTTCATTATACGAATGGTCTTCTACATTTAAAAGGGTTGTGGGGTTCACTAAATGTTTATTAATGATGATTTGACATTCATGCTATTAGACAAGTTTTATTGAAATTAGCTGAGACAATGTCGAATTTCGTCTAGTCTAACTATATAATTCATTTAAGTAGGTACCTTACGTACAATTTTAGGGTGGGCTAATAACCCCACCATAAAACTGAATTTATTCTATAACCATCGTGTGATTCCTTTGAAATTTCTTATGAAATGTTAAGTAACGGCGATGATCAAATGTTCTACCTGACAGAGCATGAACTTGTGTCAACTACAACATATGACCTAATGAGGAAATTCTAAAAGCCTTTAATTGGAATACAGCAAGAAGAATGAAGTACACTAAACACGTTTTATTCTTTATCAATTTCTTAATTCCTCTATAGTTTAGAAAAATTGCAAAATAGTATTTTTTTTATTTTATTGCAGTTTCCGATTAAGTATGAATCAAAACATAAATCAGATAGCAGCCACAATCTTGCTTTTTTGTGTGAATATGTATAGCAACAGGTTCCTTCACTCTGGATACTTTCCATTAATCCTCATGTGGCACTATTCTGATAATTCCCCGGGAATAAGGAATTTGGGAGAGTTTATGGGGCACATGTTCGGTCAGCTAGCAAGCAAGCAATACGCTAGCGCAAAACATGGCTACTCAATCAATTTTGCCAATCTAATTGGATTTGAATTTACTTTTTCTTATAGTTTTTTTATGTTTTTTGCGATTGCACAGTAAACTTTGCGGCTTAGAAAACTTCCCAGCAAATTTTTATATTGTTTTACTGTGCAATCGCAAAAATATATAAAAAACGTATAAAAAAATTAATTCAAATTCAAATTATTGATAAAATTGATTAAGTAACCAGGTTTCGCGCTAGCATATTGCTTGCTTGCCAGCTGATCGAGCATGTGTAATGTGCATGCGTAATTTCTTTTCAAAAATTTTTTAGGAGAAACGTTTGATGTACATATTTATAAATTGGGAATAATTTTTCCATATTAAAATTGGAAGAGAAAATTATTTCCAATTTAATTTTGTTTTGAAAAAAATTCACACTAGATTTTTACCTCAGTGTGCCAGAAAAAAAATGTTTAAATAGAAATTACATATAAATTTTTCCCCCTATTCCCTGGGAATTACCAGAATAGTGCCACTTGCGAACAACGAGGTCTAAATAGGTTTAAACAGCTTTGACTTTCGTGTCAGCCAGTCGTTTGTTTTTCCTCATTATATATTTTTTAATAGTTCTTATTTCAATACCCAAAATGGAAAAACAAGTAATTTGCACAGGCTTTTTAGCACCTCTATCCGAACCATTCCGAAAAATCGCTAATTTTATTTTTGTTGCTGCAGTGAAACAGTGCCTCCAGTAAAATGTTGAAATATCCCAACCGGTGTGGATTGTAGGATATATTTTGACACTACACGAGTATTTAACGGTCGCCAGATTGACAACTAGCGCGTCATATCTAAAATGTTTTTTAAATGTAATGAGCTCAGTATATAGGTTTTCCAGATTAAATGAAACTTTTTGCAAATTAAGTGCAACCTTTTGCAAATTAAATGGAACTATTTCCAAATTAAGTAAAACCTTTCCCAAAAAATGAAACCTTTAGAAATTAAGTGCAACTTTTTGAAAATTAAACGAAACTATTTGCAAATTAATTGAAACATTTTACAATTAGAATTCTAAATTAAAATAAAGCTAAGCTGTTGCTGCTGATGGGAGTGTCATCATCATAACCAAAATAAAGTTTGAGCAGTCTGCTGCGGCTGTAACAGAATTTACGCTCTGTGGAATAACATCGACAAGATTTAGGTCTATTATAGAAACTAACAAATCTCGAGCTTTGGATTTAATTTTTGAGGACTATTAGATTTAACATCGGAGAGTAAGGCGGAAGAAACTGGATGTGGTTTTTGGACGTTTCAATCAGCTCCTTTATTTCTGGCGTTTTATGAATCTGGGCATTATCCATTATAAAATAATAATTGGTACCAATTTTGAAATTAACTCTGAGAGGCAACCACAAAACTTCCTTCCATTGCATGTCGAATTTGATATTATTTTAGGATGGATAATACCCTGATCAGTTAAACCAGCTATAAGGAAAGGATAATGATACGAGCCGGTGTATTTTTTTAGACCTCAAGTTAAACCGGATTCATTGATGAATACCAATTTTTCGCGGTTTTGGGCTCAAATGCTGAAATTTTGAAATACTTATTAAACAATATTTTAAAAAACAAATTATGGTTAATTACTTGAAACCTGCGTGCCATAATCAGACTAGAAATTTCAATGTAATCCATCCTGAGGCTCAGTGGTAAGTTTTGTTCTGCAAGATTTTGTTGGATAATAGCCAACGTAAAAGGGGTTAGTTTCAACTATTCGTTCAATTTTGGTTAATACTTCTGCGGTTAGTTTTGTCGGTATATTTCCTATTTCTTTTTTGGTAATAATTCGCACTCAATTTGTCTGTAAAGACGAAGCACTGTTTTAGCAGAGTTCATATTTAGTCCGGCAATGTTTGCCGTAATTTTGGACTGTCTCCCCTTCTTCAAACAGTTTTATTAAAAGATTTTTTTTTTTCAAGAGATATCTTTTGGTAATTTACGGTTCGTCGGTTGTTTCTTGGTTGAGGTTCTTAAAAGTGGTTTATTATTGTAATAAAAATATTTGTACTTATTTGTAGATGGTATTTATATTATGTATAATGTTACATTAGCTGATGAACTATTTGATTCAGATGAACTCATTTTAATAAATTTTAATTAAGACTGATGAACATGAAACAAATGGCAAAATGAAATTCTTTAATTTTACTATGAATACGTGTTTCAATGAATACGTAATGAAATGAATAATATGTGAAGGTATGATTATAAAATTAAAACAGAAGGTATTTACTTATCACTCAGGAAGCAAATTCTATGGGTTACAATTTCTTTGCAAATTGTTTCATTTAATTTAGTAAAAACTTTCATTCTTAATTTGCAAAAGGTTTCATTTTGTTCGGGAAAGGTTTCACTTAATTTGCAAATAGTTCCGTTTAATTTGCAAAAGGTTTTTATTTAATTTGAAAAACCTACACTTACTTGAAAAATGTTGTTGCTGGGTGAGTTTAAAAAAAGGTAATTTGCGCTTGTCCTCATAGCTATTGGCACCAATTCGATGTATTTGCTGATTGTCTAGTTATCACACAATGGCTATATGTATGTCGATCGTGCATGTTTCTGGTGCAATCCAGAGCAGCTGCAAACTTTTGAAGACGATAATGAATAGAGCTATGAGTAACATTTTCCTTGTAAATTGCACATAAAACGTTTGGAGAAAACTAGAACTGCACCCTCGTTATGAATGAGCTTTGATGTTCAAAATGGGGGTTTCTATTTTGCAGAAATAAATTGTGTAAAAATAACTAAATTCATCAATACTTCTGATTTTTTTTATTAACAACTGAACCGGTTTCATAAAATTTGTTGACTCACTGCCAACATGTTGAACGATTCGGTGCGTTTTGTTGACTCGTAATTTGCAAACTATTTCCGCAAATCTCTCCCCCTGTTTAAAGTCCGTTTAGAACTATAACACTATTCACGGTATTTCTTTTAGATTGAGGCACAGCATACTTGATTTTTTTAAGAGGAAAATGAAATGTTATGTTGCAGTCGTTAAGTGATGGAACTACCCCCCCCCCCCCCACCTTCCACCTTTGTTTGGGAAGTTGGTAATAGAGCAAAATTCGGTTATGTGGACATAACAGCGAGGCATTCTAAAATTAACATCTGTACATGGCGCTGGTTAGATCAGTGGTTCGTATTAGTTGCGAGTGATTGGCACTGGCGGTAAGAGAGATCCAGAAGCTTCTTGTACTTGAGCGTAATCTATTTTGTTTGGTGATGTTGAATGTTTTCATAGTATTTTCTTAAGCCTCGTTAACTTGAATTCAAGTTTGCGTTCTTATATATTCAAGTTAATTTAGTCAAGTAGTTGCTTAAAATGTCATCAAATGAGTTGGTGCGTGCTTAAATTTAAATAATAAAAACTGAAATTCCGAATGAATTATTAAAAATTGCAAATGCGTTATTAATTAAACATAAGCGAGAAACTACTGTGAAAGCTCAGCAATCAATGTCAGATATTACATCCGGGGTGGGTTCGCATAATTATTCTCAGGATGCAGGAACGAGCCTTTTTTCGTTCACTTTAGTTAATAAATGTTTTTAAAATTTTCATCTCCGGCATATTTCGGTCGTGATATAAAGTTAAATCGATGTTTCACAAAACTTCAAAGGATTGGTAAAATTCAAAAAAAAATTATAATTTCTGCACAACTCCACTTCATTGTTGTAAATACCTCACTTTTTTTTATAAAGTATTGACACTACTATATTGTATAATGAAACTCAACTCAGACGGCTCAACTTGAATCCAAAAGTTGAAAGGGTCTCTAATTTACTTGATACTTGAAGTAAAGTAAAATTAATTTGAATTCAATTAAAATACCACGTTCATATCAGTCAAGTAGATTCAAGTTACTTGAAATCAATTAACTTGACTAATGAGAACGAGACTTTACGTTTAGTTTTTTTGTATCGACTCCAAAAAATAAAATAATTTTAAAATTACGCATGATACTATTCAAATGAATAAATGGTTTTGTACGCTCCATCTCTTAGACAAAATAAACTAATTTTGTGTGTATTAGCTATGAAAATCGACCACGTGTTATCTTGAATAGGTAACATTTCCAAAATAGATCTTTTTCTGAAATTTTGTTGTTTTTCTAAAAATTTTACATCATCCAAAATGGTATTATGATCAGTACTTATCTCTAATTTTTTCTGAAAGTACACTAATTGGATTTGAACTTCATGTTGCTAAAATCGTTTTGTTGGTCCCGCGTAAATTACGTTACAATCATTATACATTTTATCTGATAAAAAACATTTGATTCTTTCTTTAGTGGTATCTGATTTTTGAATTTTGAAAACAAAATACCATTTAAACTGGTAGCTGACCAACCAGTAATGTTGAAATTATAATTTTTAAATAAATGTTTAAATTTTTCGGTAAGATTTTTTGAATTCTATATTATTATGAGTTAAAAACATCCAGAAAAATGTCAGATTTTTCAGTTTTTAGGGGCACATGCTCGATCAGCTAGCAAGCAAGCAATATGCTAGCGCAAAACCTGGCTACTCAATCAATTTTACCAAGCAAAACTGAATTTGAATTAATTTTTATACGTTTTTTGTTTATTTTTGCGATTGCACAGTAAAACAATATACAAATTTGCTGGATAGTTTTCTAAGCCACAAAGTTCACTGTGCAATCGCAAAAAAAATAAAAAAATTATAAAAAAATAAATTCAAATTCAAATTGGATTGGTAAAATTGATTGAGTAGCCAAGTTTTGCGCTAGCATATTGCTTGCTTGCTAGCTGATCGAGCATGTGCTCCTTAAATGTGATTCCTTTCAGGGATTGCCTTTATAAAATCATCTGCATACCGAAAATAAAACAAGGTTGAAAATTCAAAGATATTACTCCTATATTTTCCAAATATTCCATCATTAAATTAGCAATTACGGGGCTAATTAGAGAGCCCATTTCAGCCAATTGTGCGATTTTGCACGCTATTCTCAAGAAATTCGCAAGAGGATTTGTATATGTTTACCATACAAATTTTCATGAGAATTTCGTGAGAATAGCGTAAAAAATCCTAGGCCAATTTTATAATTTCGTTTTATACTCGTTCAGATTTCTTTAACCTTCCTATTTTCCTCAAACCGCTTATACACTTTTTGTCTTTCGGGTAAATATGGTGTTGGTAAGAATTTTCAAATAAAACACATCACCAATTTGTTTCACAACATTTATTTAGTTAATTGACATTTCCAATTTTCATAGGAAAAATCTCACCACCACACTCGCGTTCACCTAAGACCAAATTAAGTCATAAATTAACGAATCAAAATGTTACCATAAACCACTGCGATTTATTACGCCCTTAAGGCTCATAGTTTTAAATACCTGGAAAAACAATAATATTATTAAAATTTGTTACAGTAAAAATTGAATTTATAACTATTAATTTGTATACTTACTTACCTTCTAAAACACTATTTACACAAATGTCAACAAAAAAATCATACACAAACCTGTCATTAAATGTAATTTCTAACGTTTAAAGAAAGCTATTATTGTTTATAGTGGAAAACTACTTATAGTTATATTATTATTTATAGTGAAAAAATAAATCTATTTTTTCTACATTTTTTTTGGCTTACATATTCATTCCATTGTAATCTGGTGAAGAAATAAGACTAATTTATAACAAATTTATAATTAAATAAAGTACTTTTTAAAATATTTTGGTTCTAAGTTTTTGATTCAGTGTGTGCAATTTAACTCAATAGTGCGGCTTGTTTTCTCCATCATTAAAATTCAACTCTAGTCATCATTAACCACAATAGTTCTGCAGCAATCCATCAACTGGTTTTTCATCCATTTTTACCAATTGGCGGATTTTTTATCACGATCACTTTTTCCACATACATATGGTCTGAACTTTTATTAATGTTTGCAAGTTGAAAAATCATTAAATTAAATAAAAATATTATTTTATTAAATCATGAATTCAGCAAATAATAAAACATAATAATTATAAAATACATTAAAATATTAAAAATAAAAAATAAAAATCCTAATACATACATATATAAAAATTTACTCTGTACACTCAAAAAGAAATTTACAAAATTTATCTAAATATACAGCACACAAAATAATTTGTAAATTTGACAAAAACTGTAAACTTTTTAAAAATAAATTCCTGGGAATTTGTAACGTATTTATACTAATAATAATTATGATTTTTTTTTGTAATTTAACAACGTCCCTTTCAAATTTATTGTTAATATTTTGTATATTTGAAGAAATTTTTATTACATTTACAAATTTTATTGTATTTTTTCAATATTTTCAACTTTATGAAAATTTTATTGCATTTATTAAAAAAAAAATATTATTTTTACAATTTATTTTCATAAAGTTTAGTTTTTGTCAAATTTACAAATTAATTTGTGTGCTGAATATTTACAGAAATTTTGTAAATTTTTCTTTGAAACACAAGTTGGACAAAAATGACGTACTGCCAACATGCATAAATATTTCGCGTATTGACATGGGCCAGGTGTTGGTTCCAGTTGTTGTATGAGACGTATTGGCCTGTACTTGTTTTACAATTTTTGATGGAGCCTATAGTATTTCAGATGTCTCTCAACATTTTTGCTGACGGATATGATGTAAAAAAAATTATCACATGTTATATTATACCCTCTAGTTACGCTACTGGTAAGGTCCAAAACCACTCTCGCATACCTTGATTTTTTCTGGTAGAGTTCCCGGTACTTTCCCAGTATAAACAAACTTGCAAATTGTTGACATAAGCATTTTTGTAGTCATACAATGCCCATATTTTTAGGTCGTATTTAGCAGGCTTGCTTGGAATATATTGTCGGAAGGAACAACGCCCTCGAAATGGCACCAGCTGCTCAACTACCGTAATATTTTCCGTGGGATTATACAAGTTTGGCAAAATTTCAACCCATTTATCCCACATCTCCTGTATAGGCACAAGTTTGTCCGTTTGGCGCCGTTCAGTTCAGTTATCTTTGTCGTCAAATCTTACAACCCGTAATATAGGATGAAATTTTTTCCAAGACACAGCAGCTTAGAATAGAGCGACCAGCTGGAAAATTCCACAAGCTTTGAGTGGACCCCTTGCGAGTCTATGCACACCAGCCAATAATAAAATACCGATGTATATGTCAAAAATTCTTCTGTGGATATTGGTTTCCATTCGGTTTATAGTACTGTAACTCTTTCTTTGTTTGTCATCTCTATCATCTTAGACAGTATATTTCGCTCCACTACTCCACTGATTTATGATTATTTGATTCATCATCAGGGAGTTCTGACATCGCTTCCGTCACCATCAGCTGCGTATAAATCCTCTTCGATACTGAGTTATCCATTTCAAAGCAATGGACCCGTTTCGTAGTATATAATATAGTTCTACTCACTGTTACAGTTTAATTTACCACAAACTGAATTTCATAAAGAAAATAAAAATCATTTTTCTCAATTCATTGAACAGAACGAACAGAATTTTTGTGAAAAAAACATCTGCTGATTTATCGGATTTTTGTAAAACAATGGACACATAAATAAATATGTACTGTATGCCTTTAGAAATGTTGAACTTATGTGGAATGCATATTACAACGCATCTCCAATAGAATTCCTTATGACTTTTTCCTTACAAAAAAGTATGAAAAAAAACTTGAGACAAAAAAAATTTTCAAGGAAAAAGTCATAACTTCATAAGGAATTCTATTGGGGATGTGCTGTTAGTTCTACAAAATCAAGGTCGGGTCATATTGACCCGAAAGATCATATGTGTAACAAACACATATTAGACTCTAAACTTATAAACAATATCTTTTTTTTAATTCAACATTCTACTCATCGTTTTTACCTTTCACCTTTGAAACTTGAATTTGAATTTGACTAGCTTTAGAACATCACACGTTACAGCATCAACAGAAACCGTAACAAGAAGTTTTCCGATTCGTGTGTTCTTTTGGTAGTCCATGTTAGAGTTACTGCCAATAGGATGAACATTCTGGAATCTGGATGATTAAATTTTGGCAAACATATTGATCGCCACAAAATGATATTCGAATTCATCTTCATACTGCATATTTCAAAGTCATTTTAGTTTATATTTTTCTATATATCCAGACCGGATTTGTACAATTAGATAATGACTATTATTAATACCACTGCAATTAATTAGCCCCAATCAAACTGTATGTGTCAAACAGAAATTATGAAATTTCCCATCCATATCAACATGTTCTCGTAATATGTTAATGATATGAGCCATATTCCCACAGAAGTGTATTTGCAAATAAGGCACTAGATTAGTTTTTATTTCGAATCTAATTCATCATATTTATTCTCTGGCGTATTATCGTATACTACATACCACAAATTGCATGAGGAGTATCTGTGAAAATTGACGCAATTATGTTAGCGTTAAATTATTTTGTATGAGAAAATAAGAAAATTACAAATTATTTTGTTAAATTATATCTAGAAATATGTATATGTAAGTATGTACAATTTGCACATGATGAAAAATATATTCGGTTTTATGAGAGTATACATCTTGTCTATATAAGATCATCGCTTAATATATAAGACAAGAATTTTTGTTGCTGGTTTTGTAATCATAATCACAATGAATGTAGTAATAATAATAATACAAATTATTTATTATTTTCGATTAAAAAATGTTTCGATGAAATCGTTATGACTTTATTATATTAAAGCTGTATACTCGTATAAGCTATGATCTTATACAGATGGTCTATAAACAACACTTATGTTAATTGGTGGATTACGAATTGATCTTTGGAAGATACAATGTTTTAATACGCCTTTCATTGTGGTGCGAGTTTAAGTCAAGGTTGCAGATCAATATAATTTTACGTTCACATTTACGTACTGCATGAGGGTGTTGCAAAATTAATTGTTACTGATTTAAGGACATAGTTTTTGTTAATTCTCTATCGCTTCAGGACTCTATACCTCAGCACCTATTGGTTAATTCTTTAAATCATAACATTTTAAGTTAGTTGGTGTATTTCAATTGTATGAGAAAAGTATAACAAATTATGATTAATGGTTTCCAGGAACTACGAGTCCTAAAAACCGAATTAAGCAGAATCGACCTTTAATGATAACCACTAATCACCATAAAAAACGCACGTAGATCTGTAGGCTGAGATTAACGCTCGGGACATATATGTTTATGGCCCAGAGTATTGTCACAACAATGAGCTCATCATAAAACTCCTGAATCAATTCGTTAGAGTATTTAGTATATATTACCGTGATATAAGTAACACGTCTGTCTAATGTTGGATTTTCCGTACATTATATTTTATTTTATTTTTCGGGGATAAAATCCCTCTCTAATATCACAGACAAAATTTTTGTATAGGCTTTTGAAATACGTCAACAAAATATATCATGAACTGGATTTAATCTTTTGTTCTACGTCGAACAGATTTTACTACGGCCCTTGGCTCAGTAAACTTTGTTCGACGTAGAACAAAAAATTAAATCCAGGGGCCCTATTTCTGAATACGATACGAAAATGTATTCGATACGAAAATGATATCCGTTACGAAAATACTTTGGTATTTCTGAATACGATCGTACGTAATTGTTTGGTGTGTGTGATTGCTATAAGGGAAATTTATTTTAAATGGTTTTACCTATAATAAAATTATACAAATTGTGCCATTTTGCCGTGACGTTTCGTTCTTGTTTATATGAAATATGTTAGAAATGGATGATTTATTTATGATTATTGTTATTATTAATATTCTAGTTTTTTTATCTTAGGCAATATATGTATCTCATTACATAAAATAATAAAATTTTCTTTAAATGCAATGCTGTGTATTTTTTGTGTGCCGTACAAACATTTTTGTTATAAACGAACACAATCAGTGAATCAACGAATAATTTCTTGTGTAGTGATAGTGGCACATCAGAAATGTTTGCAACTCCAACCTCCTACATATAAATTGGTATCAAAGTTTTGGTAAATTTGTGTTTATTGAAATTTATTCTGTCAATTACGGATATGCCAAAGAAATTTTTATTATGTTCCGTCGGGATTTTAACAGTAATGTTTACCACCCTTCGGAAGGTGGTGGTGTAGAACACATTAAATACCACTTGGTAATTTCATAAATTTTATGGAAAAAGAAAATATTATTAAGAATTTCTATAAAATTATTTTATATCGTCTTAATAAATGTAATTTAAAAATATAATATATGTGTAACGTATTTAGAAATAAATTTAAGCTTTGGTTTTTCTATGGAGTCGTTAACTAAACATACATCGAACAAAATTCCGTTCATGAACGTATAAAAATCGTTCGAATTCGTTTTGCCAGATAAGGGAAATTTATGAACGTATCAAGTAGGTACGGATTCGTATTAGAGTTGGACGAATTCGTATTCAAAAATACCAATCATACGAATTCGTACAATTTTTGTTCGTATTCGTATTCAGAAATAGGGGCCCAGTTCATGATATATTTTGTTCATGATATTTTTGAAATCGGTGAAAATTTCCCCAATCGGAATACAATTGGCTTTGAGATTCTCTATATTATTCGATTTTTTCGCCGGCTACTTTAATCATTTTTTTCAAATTTGCTTGCAAGTTTTCTATTATTTGGGGAATAAATCCGCATTGATTTACCCAGGCGGAAATTTCCACCGATTTTTATTTAGTAGTGAAATAAATGATAGAAGACTTCAAAGCAAATTTAAAAAAATGATTAAAGTAGCCGGCGAAAAATTTGAATAATATACAGAACTAGGTTGTTCTGAGGCGCTTAGTATAAAAGATTTTTTTGAATAGCAGTTCGTCAAATTAATATTTGTTTTGTTTTTCAATTCTATTTTCGACGTCTTTCAACTTATGTTATTAATAAAAAACACAACAATTGCCGAAAGCTCGCAAAATTTGGTTTTTTAATTAGTAAAAGTGTATTTGTCTGTCTTATTAATGAAATTTTTCTGCTTGCCTCATTTTTTAGAATTTTAATTTTCGATACCAATTTAAAAACACGTCTTGTCAAATTCAGATATTGAAAAATATTAATGAGAATTATCTACTTCGAAAATAACACATACTCTTTCGATTTTACGATTGCAATATTGTTGCATTTTGTGTATTTAGTTGACAAAATTTTAAAAACAAAATCACACGTACGATTTTTTGGTCACTGCGCGTTCTCGACTGAGTCAGTGAGTGACATAGATGTTTATAATATTTCCATTTTGTTTCAGTTTAAGTAGTTTTTGAACAAAATTGAATTATTAATAGCAAATTCTTTCGAAACAAAATTTTGACCTTAGATCAAAAAAATGATTGGCAATACAATAAATTTGATCGAAATGTCATTGAAATACATCGCATTGCCAGTCATTTTTTTGATCTAAGATCAAAATTTTGTTTCGAAAGAATTTGCTGTTAGAAAAAAAGCTGGATTTCAGTTACCTTTGTTTTATACATAACCAAATTGACAGAACTAAATTGTTTTATTATTTACATATTTAGAATTTTATTAACGTGAATTTAATGGCCACGCTTTTTAAACTTCTAAATCTGCCAATTCAGTACGACGAGCGATGTTTATGATAATTTTGTTTATGGTATTGTTGAGTTGAGCTGGAGCCTCGGTATCGCCAGCGATTCTCGCCTATTAGGTATTAGATGGAAAAATATTTCTGCTCTGAAAGCATATATTAATTGTACCGGGTTAATGCTCATTAATATCGGCCAATTGAATTAATCTTGGAATTTATCGATAGGTCAGCGTTTGAGCATTCAATTCACAGCTGTGATTAACCAAAGTTAATGGAACTGGTTTAAAAACGAACAATCATGTGTAGTATTTGGATGTGTATCTGAATTTGGATCTGAATGGAGGATTTGATGATTGTCTCGTTGTTACATTTGAGAGAACGGTATGAACTATATGAAATTTATGGTGCGTTTCATTGTGATAGTCTTTCGACATTTCATTTTTAGAATTATAATATAGGAAAAAAAATGTTTGTGGTCACCCTGTGCGTTTTCGAGTGAGTCAGTGACATAGGCGTTTATAATATATATCTTAATGCAAATTATAACCCGTCGACGAAAATATCCACAGATTTCAAGAATACCCAGGGGCCGTATTCTTGAAATCGGTGGAAATTTACCCAATCGGTACACAGGGGCACATGCTCGATCAGCTAGCATGCAAGCAATATGCTAGCGCAAAACCTGGCTACTCAATCAATTTTACTAGGCAAATTTGAATTTGAATTAATTTTTTTATACATTTTTTTTATTTATTTTTGCCATTGCATAGTAAACCAATATAAAAATTTGCTGGATAGTTTTCTAAGCCGCAAAGTTTACTGTGCAATTGCAAAAAAATAAAAAAAATTATAAAAAAAAGTTAATTCAAATTCAAATTTGCTTTGAGTAGCCAGGTTTTGCGCTAGCATATTTCTTGCTTGCTAGCTGATCGAGCATGTGCCCCACAATTTAGTTAGAAATTGTTTATATTAGTCGAATTTTTCGCCGGCTACTTTAATAAATTTTTAATTTTTTTTTTTGTTTTTTTAAATTAAGGCTGCGGGCCAATAGTCGGGTAAAAGTCAATTTTAAGTAAATTTTTCGGTAAATTCATTTATTTTTCTAAAATTCTATGGCAAGCTGATCGAAAAATCTGTTCTAAATCCGAGTTTTACCATAGTAAACGGTTTACCCGACTATTGGTCCGCAGCCTAAGAAACATAATTTTTTCCCTTCTACTAAGAGAAAAACTCCGACCGGTGTGAAGTTTCTAACGTTAAAAAAAGTGTAGGTACACAAAAAAGTGGCAACATAAAAGTGTAAATGTTTATACGATTCTGACGTTAAAAAGTGTACTTATGTAAAAATTTATATCAAACAACAGTTTACAATAAATTATTCAAAAATAATTGGACAAAAGAGGAAATAGTTTCAAATTTTAAATTTAATCACCATTCATAAGTATAATTTATGTCAAAATATAAAGTTCGGAACAAATCGACGAAAGCAGCGCTACACTAAAGAAATAATCGCGAAATCTGGAGATGTGCTCGCATGGTGACTATACGGTAATCGAAGGGGATAAATTGAGCTATCTTATTATGTATGTGCCATTTCCTTAAAAAGGTTATGGCTCTGGCCATAAATTTTCAAAAATTAATATTTTCCTATAAATTCCGCGGAAGCAATGCTACACTTTGGAATTTATCGCGAAATCTGGAGATGTGCTCGCATAGTGACTACACGGTAATCAAAGGGGATGAAGTGGGCTATCTAAATATGTATGTCCCATTTCCTTAAATAGGTTATGGCTCTGGCCATAAATTTCCAAAAATTAATATTTTCCTCTAAATTCCGCGGAAGCAATGCTACACTTTGGAATTTATCGCAAAATCTGGAGATGTGCTCGCATAGTGACTATACGGTAATCAAAGAGGATAAATTGAGCTATCTTACTATGTATGTCCTATTTCCTTAAATAGGTTATGGCTCTGGCCATAAATTTCCAAAAATTAATTTCCTCTAAATTCCGCGGAAGCAATGCTACACTTTGGAATTTATCGCGAAATCTGGAGATGTGCTCGCATAGTGACTATACGGTAATTAAAGGGGATGAAGTGGGCTATCTAAATATGTATGTCCCATTTCCTTAAATAGATTATGGCTATGGCCATAAATTTCAAAAATTAATATTTTCCTCTAAATTCCGCGGAAGCAATGCTACACTTTGGAATTTATCGCAAAATCTGGAGATGTGCTCGCATAGTGACTATACGGTAATCAAAGGGGATGAAATGGGCTATCTTAATATGTATGTCCTATTTCCTTAAATAGATTATGGCTCAGGCCATAAATTTCCAAAAATTAATATTTTCCTCTAAATTCCGCGGAAGCAATGCTACACTTTGGAATTTATCGCAAAATCTGGAGATGTGCTCGCATAGTGACTATACGGTAATCAAAGGGGATGAAATGGGCTATCTTAATATGTATGTCCTATTTCCTTAAATAGATTATGGCTCAGGCCATAAATTTCCAAAAATTAATATTTTCCTCTAAATTCCGCGGAAGCAATGCTACACTTTGGAATTTATCGCGAAATCTGGAGATGTGCTCGCATAGTGACTATACGATAATTAAAGGGGATGAAGTGGGCTATCTAAATATGTATGTCCCATTTCCTTAAATAGATTATGGCTATGGCCATAAATTTCAAAAATTAATATTTTCCTCTAAATTCCGCGGAAGCAATGCTACACTGTGGAATTTATCGCAAAATCTGGAGATGTGCTCGCATAGTGACTATACGGTAATCAAAGGGGATGAAATGGGCTATCTTAATATGTATGTCCTATTTCCTTAAATAGATTATGGCTCAGGCCATAAATTTCCAAAAATTAATATTTTCCTCTAAATTCCGCGGAAGCAATGCTACACTTTGGAATTTATCGCGAAATCTGGAGATGTGCTCGCATAGTGACTATACGGTAATTAAAGGGGATGAAGTGGGCTATCTAAATATGTATGTCCCATTTCCTTAAATAGATTATGGCTCTGGCCATAAATTTCCAAAAGTTAATATTTTCCTCTAAATTCCGCGGAAGCAATGCTACACTTTGGAATTTATCGCGAAATCTGGAGATGTGCTCGCATAGTGACTATACGGTAATCAAAGAGGATAAATTGAGCTATCTTACTATGTATGTCCTATTTCCTTAAATAGGTTATGGCTCTGGCCATAAATTTCCAAAAATTAATTTCCTCTAAATTCCGCGGAAGCAATGCTACACTTTGGAATTTATCGCGAAATCTGGAGATGTGCTCGCATAGTGACTATACGGTAATTAAAGGGGATGAAGTGGGCTATCTAAATATGTATGTCCCATTTCCTTAAATAGATTATGGCAATGGCCATAAATTTCAAAAATTAATATTTTCCTCTAAATTCCGCGGAAGCAATGCTACACTTTGGAATTTATCGCGAAATCTGGAGATGTGCTCGCATAGTGACTATACGGTAATTAAAGGGGATGAAGTGGGCTATCTAAATATGTATGTCCCATTTCCTTAAATAGATTATGGCTCTGGCCATAAATTTCCAAAAATTAATATTTTCCTCTAAATTCCGCGGAAGTAATGCTACACTTTGGAATTTATCGCGAAATCTGGAGATGTGCTCGCATAGTGACTATACGGTAATCAAAGGGGATGAAGTGGGCTATTTTAATATGTATGTGCCATTTGTTTAAATAGATTATGGCTCTGGCCATAAATTTTCAAAAATTTTCCCGATTTGTAAACCATCAGCATTGCTTATATTCATCCTGTTAAATGCAAAAGCAATGGTTGTCACGGTAACAGGGGTCCGTTTAAACTTATAATTATACTTTTTCGGTGACGCCGACATAATTGATTATTCAATACAAATTTGAATAAAAAAAATTAATTTCACCGAAATAAGTAGCTAAACTAATAACTAAAATTTCAAACGAAAACAAAATTAGAGCCAGTAAAAAAAGAAAATCCAAATAGAAAGCCAAGGTCAATAATAATAAGCAAATCAAATATATAATCTGTATTAAAACAGAACAAAAATAAAAGAAAGGTTGAGTTTTGAAAAAAACTTTTTGAATCACCACACACAAGAAAAATCACTAAAATCACAAATGACAAAATACGAAGTAACCAGTACGAAGTCTGAATAGGTATTAAAGTAAAACAGGAAAAAAATTTCTTTATATACCAATCCGAAATATTTTTTTTTATTTTTTCGATTTATTAAAATAATTTTTTTTTGTTGTTAGCTTAAACGAAATTTATAACATCTTTATATACATATATAATTCTTCTGTACGTGTGTATGTAATTGAACTCCTCCTAAACGGCTGAACCAATTGTAATAAAATTTCGAGTGTGTGTTTGAGTGGGTCCCTGGATGGTTTAGATTTACAATTGAACCCGGTAGGTAGCACTGCAATCGGGTTCTAGGACTTTTTTTTTGTTTTTTAACGAAATATTTTTTTTAATTTTTTAATTTTTTGTATTTTACACATATCAGAATATATAACCCCAAAATTTCACCACCCGCACCACCCCCCAATCTTCATAGATATAATTCTTATGTACGATATTAAGTGATTGTACTCCTTCTAAATGGCTGAACCGATTTTAATAAAATGTTGTGTGTGTTTTCGAGTGGATTTGCTTTGCTTCCGCGGAATTTAGAGGAAAATATTAATTTTTGGAAATTTATGGCCAGAGCCATAATCTATTTAAGGAAATGGGACATACATATTTAGATAGCCCACTTCATCCCCTTTAATTACCGTATAGTCACTATGCGAGCACATCTCCAGATTTTGCAATAAATTCCAAAGTGTAGCATTGCTTCCGCGGAATTTAGAGGAAAATATTAATTTTTGGAAATTTATGGCCAGAGCCATAATCTATTTAAGGAAATGGGACATACATATTTAGATAGCCCACTTCATCCCCTTTAATAACCGTATAGTCACTATGCGAGCACATCTCCAGATTTCGCGATAAATTCCAAAGTGTAGCATAGCTTCCGCGGAATTTATAGGAAAATATTAATTTTTGAAAATTTATGGCCAGAGCCATAACCTATTTAAAGAAATAGGACATACATAGTAAGATAGCTCAATTTATCCCCTTTGATTACCGTATAGTCACTATGCGAGCACATCTCCAGATTTCGCGATAAATTCCAAAGTGTAGCATTGCTTCCGCGGAATTTAGAGGAAAATATTAATTTTTGGAAATTTATGGCCAGAGCCATAACCTATTTAAGGAAATGGGACATACATATTTAGATAGCCCACTTCATCCCATTTGATTACCGTATAGTCACTATGCGAGCACATCTCCAGATTTTGCAATAAATTCCAAAGTGTAGCATTGCTTCCGCGGAATTTAGAGGAAAATATTAATTTTTGGAAATTTATGGCCAGAGCCATAATCTATTTAAGGAAATGGGACATACATATTTAGATAGCCCACTTCATCCCCTTTGATTACCGTATAGTCACTATGCGAGCACATCTCCAGATTTCGCGATAAATTCCAAAGTGTAGCATTGCTTCCGCGGAATTTAGAGGAAAATATTAATTTTTGGAAATTTATGGCCAGAGCCATAATCTATTTAAGGAAATGGGACATACATATTTAGATAGCCCACTTCATCCCCTTTGATTACCGTATAGTCACTATGCGAGCACATCTCCAGATTTCGCGATAAATTCCAAAGTGTAGCATAGCTTCCGCGGAATTTATAGGAAAATATTAATTTTTGAAAATTTATGGCCAGAGCCATAACCTTTTTAAGGAAATGGCACATACATAATAAGATAGCTCAATTTATCCCCTTCGATTACCGTATAGTCACCATGCGAGCACATCTCCAGATTTCGCGATTATTTCTTTAGTGTAGCGCTGCTTTCGTCGATTTGTTCCGAACTTTATATTTTGACATAAATTATACTTATGAATGGTGATTAAATTTAAAATTTGAAACTATTTCCTCTTTTGTCCAATTATTTTTGAATAATTTATTGTAAACTGTTGTTTGATATAAATTTTTACATAAGTACACTTTTTAACGTCAGAATCGTATAAACATTTACACTTTTATGTTGCCACTTTTTTGTGTACCTACACTTTTTTTAACGTTAGAAACTTCACACCGGTAAAACTCCGCCTGGGTAAATCGATGTGGAATTATTCGCATAGTAAGGAAATAAATAATAGAAAACTTGTATACAAATTTAAAAAATTGAATAGGTTAAACTAGCTGGCGAAAAATTCTACTAGTATAAAGAATTTCTTAGCAAATTGTATTCCGATTGGGGAATTTTCACCGATTTGAAGGATACGGCCCCAGGGACCTTACTATTGAATTTGACGTTAATTTTCGACGGCTATCATTTTCATATATAGCAAGCGTAGAAACAAAAGAGAAAATAATAGTAAAAAATTCGTACATTTTTCTTTTTCTTCTTTTGCCTACTATAGGAAAACGATAGCCTTCGAAAATGAATGTCGATTTCAATAGTTAGACCGCAGCTGTCCAAAAATAAGAAAGCCTCTTAAAGCATTTTCACAAATTCGATTAGCCCAACTTAAATTTAAAAGTTTGCCGTGGAGCTGACACTATTGATATTGACCGATAATTTTATCATAACCAATATATCGTGCCCCTTATTTACGCCCATAGTGTTTAGGTTTCTGAATACAATTTCCTCCGAGAGGGGATGCAAGCATAATTCTAGGTCAACTATAGCCGATTTCGATGTGAAGGCGTTTACCAGTAAGTTGGCCTGCAAGTATTGAACCATCACCAAAGCACCGTCTCCACATTGCAATGCAGAAATGGGATTTTAAAATGATGGTTGGATATATTTATTCATTCTATGTCTCAGAGAAATTGGAAACGGCATCGTCTAGTTTACTGTTATAGAAACAATGGATTTCCGTAGAAAAATGTTGAAATAACGACCATGTCTGAATTCCGGCGGTTTTTCGACAAATATTATGGGGGATGTAATGAATTCCCGGTTTTCAAAATTCCGCTTTGTCAAAATCCCTTTTTTTTCAAAATCCCGGTTTTCAAAATCCCGATTTTCAAGTTCCCGGTTTTCAAAATCCCGATTTATAAAATCCAGGTTTTCAAAATCCCGGATTTGTATAAAAAAATCCTAATTTTTAGGAAATCCCGGTTTGAATTTTTTAAATTTGACATGTGGGAAAATGGGACTCTTAAATAATGTTTTGACAAAATTCAAAAATGAGTTTGAGATAAAGTTCTAGAAAATGTCTAATATAATTTTTTTAATTTTTTTTAAGGAATATTTCGTATTTTTTTTTTATTAAATATTAATGAATTTCCTTCATAAAAATTTTCCTTCACCAAAATGTATGAAAACCGGGATTTTGAAAACCAGGATTTTGTAAACCGGGATTTTGAAAACCTGGATTTTGAAAACCGGGATTTTGAAAACCGAGATTTCGAAAACCGGGATTTTAAAAAACGGGATTTTGAAATCGGAATTTTGAAAGCCGGGATTTCGTAGTACACCCATATTATTCAATTTCAGCCTCGACGTGCGCCCATAGAATATGAATTTTTAGTTAGAGCGGTCTTTGTGATAATTTCTTACTTTTGATGTCGAGCGTACGGCATGTGATCTTTAACGAACATACACAAACCCCGTTGCAACTGGTTCGGTCAGGTAGCGCTTGAAAGCGAAATAGAATTCATTCTCGTAGATGTTATGAGATATTTTTGTTTCCGTTAGTACTAATATGTCAGGTCTGCGCGATTCGAGAATTAGAAGATCGTTTTTTGTTAGTCACGGGCCCTCGGACATTGGCAAAATGGGTGACTTGGCCAACAATTTTATCTTTACGAGGATTATGCATCGCCCCGATTTTCGATTATTATTATTCATTGTTAAACAGAAATAAAATTTTGTGTGCGCCAAAAGCAGAGAAATCGCCCCAACAAAAGATATAAAATAATAAACTATAAAATTAAAAGATAATTAACGCGGGTGAAATCATATAATTACTGCACTTAAATAACCGATATAAATAAGAGAAAAGAATAATGATAAAATGTTTTACGGATGTGAGTGAAACCCAACCCTTTTAGTCACCTCTTACGACAACCACTGGTAGTACGACTAAAATGGTTCTTCAAAACAACATTCTAAACCAACATTCTTTAATGAATGAAACTCGGCAGAGGAATGATAAAATACCATTCTGTAAATCGTAAACACGCTATATATACAGAGACGTACTTTACACACGAAAGTGGTACAAATTTTCGGATGGTGATCTGAAGAATCTCAAAGTTTGGTACGTTTGGTGCTAGAATGGCGTACAATATTACATGAAACTTCTCAATTTACCACAAATACGCGACGTCGAAAATGGTACTTCTTTTTTACGAGCATGTGAAAAGTTTCATGTAGATCTGTCAACTCTGAAACAATTGACTATCGTGCAGTGGTAAAATTCTTATTTTCGGAAAGTGTAGCACCAAAACAAATTTATGAACGATTGTTAAAAGTGTATAAGCACTATCTATTTCAATTAGAACAGTACAAAGATGGGTTGCTGAATTTAAACGTGGTCGTATCAGTGTTTAAGATAATCCACGTGAAGGACATCCAAAAGTACATCAATACCAAAAATCATAGCAAAAATACAGCATATGGTTTTTGAAGATCGTTGATTAACTGAAAGAAATTTAGTAGAAGACCTAGGGATCTCATAAGGCAGTGTGAGAAATATTTTGACTGAAGTTTTAGGTTACAGAAAGCTGTGTGCACAACGGGTGCCGCATTCGCTAAAAATGGAACAAAAAAAAATTCGAATGCTATTTTCTTAGCAACATTTGGATCGTTTTAGAAAGGTATGAAGAGGTAATAGCAGCCGTGGAGGCGTATTTCGATAGTCTCGGATTCTCACTTCACGGATGAAATCCATAAATTAGAAAATCACCGGCTGGAACAAGTGTATTGAAGTTCATAGTAATCAATACAATCGAATAATAAAATGGGTTCAAACCAAGTATGTAATGAAAGAATAACATACACAAAATGTCAAATTAAAATTGAGATGAAAAATCAAAACAAAATATAGGAAAATTGTTTACGATGATGACCATGAATGAATGAAATGAAAAATAAGAAATTGGAGATAACTGGACTTACAGTGTTTATAAGTGTTTCTTGGTGTTTGTGCATAAACGGTGGTTCATAAGCATTCAACTTGCAGTTGTCGTTCACCGACTTGAGTGATTTTAGAGTTTTCAAAATCAATTTGATCCCCGATTGTTTATGATTGTAATTGCCGTGGTGTGTTCTTGTAATCGTTTGTCAAACCGATCTCTATGTTTGACCAATGTACAACGTATCGCATTTAGTGAAGCAGATCTTGTAATATCCTGATGTGATGATAGAGGTTGAACATTTTTGTATTTAGATATTAGAGAACCCAAATTTTTATTTTTAGTGACGAGATCTATATCAAAATCGTTACATAATGTTTTTAACTTACTGGTAATCACTGGATAAAAATGGACACAAATACGTTTTCTATATGGTTTTACAATGGCCAACGTTAACAAAAATAAATAATAATATTTATTTTAAAAGACACGTGTGACACCAGAGTACGAGAGTACGCCATAATTTGTCGGTAGCTCAGTGGTTGAGGTGAAATTGGTCGAAGGGTTTGTACTTTAGCAATAAATCACAACGTATGGCAACGATATCCAAACTATGCTCACTCACATGACTTACCCGATTCACATCACCCCTTATGGTCAATCTTCTCAACTAACCATAGAAAGAAAAAACAGAAGAAATAGAACAAACATGAAACCTATCCTAAACATAAAACCTAGAAAATATCAGTTGGTTGATGATTCAACTGCCGCCATCTGATGTTCACTGCAAGATACAGTAATACCACTTGCTGTGGCAAAAGCGGCGTCTGTTCCTATTATAACGGCCCCTGGTATTTCCAAATGTTCGAAATTGTTCCTTCGAATATAACCGAAAAATCTTGCAGAAAACTACTTGCTCGATGATATAATGGCAATTCACGCGTCCACTGATTCGCCAATTTAATCAACAAGTGCTAAGTGCAACGGCATGTGGGTCCAATACTATACTTAAAATTCGGAAACAAAATATGTTTCGGCCAGAATTCGGTGAACCTTGACGCCAACTCAGGCATACGAGCCTGCCAAACACCATAAATACCATTCGCACAAATACCATTCGAAGTAACTACCATTCGAAATACCATTCGAAGTAACGAGAAAACAGTTTTCAAAGTTTGTTCATCAACAATATTGAAATAGAATGTAAAATACAAATTCTTGTTTCTACATAAAAAAAGTTGTGTTAGACTAATTTAAATTTTTTTGCGTTAACTCGACATAATATGACTCAATTTATAAAATATGCTTTTCCTGAATATTGAATAAACCATTCACATTGAAAATTCAAACGAAGCATTTATGTTTTTATATACAAAAAAGCTTCTAAAAATATATTAAAATGCACTGGTTGATATGCAAAGTACAAAAAGCTTCCCCTCTATTGAAAGCTCATGGAAAAAACGGCGGAATCTTATGGCTCTTATATTTAGGAGGCTCTGCTATTGATCAATTTTTATTTTCAAATACAAAACATTACACGACCAAGGGCAGTATGTTGTATCGTCACTTCGAATCGAAAAAAGTCGAAATTCGAAAAAAGTTGAATGGGAAAAGTGAGAGTTGTATCAGATTTGCTTTTCGTAAATGATACAACATACCGCCATTCGACTTTTTTCTAATTTCGATTCGAAGTGACGGCACAACATACCGCCCCAAATTTATTTTTAATTTTAATGTTTCATTTTTTGAGTTAACACCTCAAATATTGACAGCAACTCACTGGTCTACCAAAAAAATATCCGCCTTCAGAAACTTAAAAAACTTAAAAAACTACATCAGGGGCGGTATGTTGTACCATCACTTCGAATCGAAAAAAGTCGAAATTCGAAAAAAGTCGAATCGAAAAAGTGAAAGTTGTATCATTTTTGCTTTTCGTAAATGATACAACATACCGCCATTCGACTTTTTTAAAATTTCATTTCGAAGTGATGGTACAACATACCGCCCCTGTTTTCCTACCAAACAGCTACTAAAAACATATTATATTTACTAAAAGAAAAAAAATTTAATCGCGTAACTGAAATAATAATCTTGCATGCATTTAGGCGTGATAAAATATTATTACATGAAATACAGTTTAGTACCAGAAATCTTGTGAAATATAGTTTAGAACCAAAAATTAATAAAATAATTGCGGTGTAATCCAGTGGAACCAAAGGTTACATTGTGTGCGCAATGATGCTTTCTTAATCAAATGATGCTTTCACTTCTGTTCTTTCAACATCGATTGGATAAACTTGTCTTCGTATCCATTTAGTCGAGCCACATATTTTATTCTGCTTTAAATTCCACTATAGGCATAGAAAAGATGAAAAGATGTATTCTTGTATGAACCATTGTAATGTGAGTGCGCAAATGATGTATCTCATAGTGTAAGCTGGTTTTCTGTATATTCCAAATTCTAGTTTATTACCGTTTATCATAACTTTGACATCTAGAAAAGGGAGAAACTCATTTGTTTCTTCTTCGGAGGTGAATTTATTTATAGAATATTGACTATTTAACAACTTTAAAGTACGATTCAATTCATTCTTTATTACAACTGCGAATACGTCATCCACATATCTATGCTATACTCGAGGAACCAAGCAAAGTTACAAATAGTTTTCTAGAAAATACATGTACAAATTTTATTGTAATATGGGGCTACCATTCCCTCTGAAGTGAAACTAGCTCTGATCCATGCATTTTTCTGTTACTTATTTGTAAATGTCTATTTTGTTGTGCTCTACGTTATTCAACTTACTCTGACTGAATAAAACAAATTTATTTTATATTTTCACATTTTAATTCATTCATTTAGCGAACTTTACACGATCAATAATAATGTCATTGCCCAAGACATCAGTACCTAGAAATATATCCACCGCAATTTTTCAGTGTTTTAATATTACACAACTCGTCTTACTTCATTTGGTATAATGTGCTAGGTTCAGAATTAAAGAAAATTTAGTAGAAAGACGAGTTTTTTAAGTAATGATGATTTAGGTATTGACCTTATTACTGGTCGTGTAAAGTCCGTTTTTGTCACAAGCGAGAAACTAGCCGATGGACCACTTAAAACGCAGCCGTAGCCAACGTTTTCATAATTAAATGGCAAACATTGATTTATTGGTTCCAATAAAAATTTCATACATTTTTGCAATTTTACTGTTTTTTATTTTATTTATAAACCAAACGATTAAAAATCACTCGAACTTCAAGAGAAAAATGTCCAACTAAAAAAAGTTTGAAGTGTGTCAGTGTGATGAAACATATTCATATATATTATATTAAAATTTCATTAAGACACCAGCAGGTCGATACTGGCTTTCCTATAGGAAAAAGAAATTAGGAAAAATATTTACATAGCGTTTTTGTCAAAAATATTATTTTCTGGCCTACTGAGAAATTACGCTTGATCTAAATTTTTTAATTTATCAAATATTCTTTCCATATTGAAATTGGATAGGAAAAATATTCCCAATTTTATTGAGACTTGTACCCCTGTGCTCTCGCGGAAAAATTTATTACTACGAAAAAGAGTTTAATCGTTTAAAATTATCAATTTAAAAATGGAAAAAGTGTCTCGGATGTATCTGAACATAAAGTAAAATATACATAAGAGGACTCATGTAGAGATTCCGAAGTTAATCTATTTTACTTTTGTCAATCTGTATAAGCCTAACAAGAACAATGAACTATAAAATAACTATTCCGATATGTTTATAAGACATATGGATTAAATATAAAAAAAAATAAATTTGTGTGTATAAATATATCAAAACTATAAAATAAGATTAACCTCGGAAAAATTGGCGTATAAAATTTGCACTACTTGATTTCTCTTATATATTTATTGCTCGATGATCTGAAGCAAGCTTCATTTGTTCCCACTTGTAGCGCTTTCTATACTTTCCCTAGTCTCAATTTTGTTTTGGAAAAAATTTACACCAACTGTTTACCATAGAATGACAGAAAAAAAAATTGCGACAAGAATACTATGAAAATATTATTCCTATAGGAAAGCCAGAGTCGACCTGCAGGAATGAATCTATTTGTGCTAAGTATAATTTCCACATCACATCATGCCAACCGATCAGTTTAGAATAAATCAACCTGGGTATGTGTATTAATTCGTTTGACATGGTAGGTGTGACGTACTTTGTTCCTCCTCATTGCTATTGTGAGCTGGAATTCTGGACTGCCAGGTTTATACAAATCCATTTACGAAAACGAGCACACATTACCCAATCCAAAGACTGGCATCGTAGCATTTCGAAAAAATTTCGATTATAAGCCACGGGGTCGAAGGCAAAAGCATACAGTAAATGAGGTAACTAGGAAATTTGAAAATTCATTTATAGATCGATCTGTACAAAAAATACGACGAAAATTTAATATTACCGTTAGTAGGGTCATAATGTATTTATTGCTTTAAGTCAAAACAATTATCTGGATTGGTCCCATAACTCTAGAATAATATGTAATTCGCATCACGCCACGGCTAGATAATGAAACTGCGCAATATCATTCGCTCTGAGCACCAAATTAAATTCTCATTGGTATAAAGGTACGCAATTTAAAAAAACCACTAAACGTATATAGTGAGTCCGAGCTCTTGGACGACGATAGATTTAAAAAAAAACGCTGTTAAACGTTACATTATAGTGAGTATCCCTATCGTGTATGGATAGCTGAGCCGATTTAAGCTAGTGTCCATTCCTAATGAACCTGGTTCTCATTTCATATTAGCTCGCAATATTTAGGGAAAAATGCATCAGTTACCATAGAATAGATTCGGCAAAATTCATTTTTGTCTGTGAATATTTTGTCTGAACTCTTAATTCAATTTATACATGAAAAGCATGTCAGTTCAGTGAACAAAATTTTAATATGTAGTTCAATTCAACTTCATGTTTTTTTTAGTTTGACCAAATTTCACAAGATGGCAGCAAAATATATATGGTTCAAGTTTTTAACATTTTTTATACAGATGGCACTGTGAATTCTTAATTATGGCTTTCAAACAAACATTTATTTTTTTTTCGTTACTGGACTAACTTAGAAAAATTTTGTATTTACATTGTGTACCTGACAGAGATTTGGTTGTCTAAATTTCCGACTATTATGAACGACCGGTATAAACTAACAATCAATTGATAGAGTGTCCAACTCGGGATCCCAGCGATTGTTTGTCGAATCGGTCAACCAGAGGTGGCAACTTTCATAGGAACTCTTTCGTTTAGCAAATATTTTGGCAAGTATATCATTGCGAGATAAATGACTATGAACTAAAAGATTCTAAATCAAATTTAGAACAATACCAGTCCAGATTTAAAGTCCAGATTTTTTTTTCCAAAATTTAAGCGGAAATGGAAATTTTTAACAAAAACTGTTCTCCCAAAGACATTTACGAAAAACGGTTAAACAGAAAAAGATTATACATCAATTTTCCAAGAAAATTCGTTCAGATTTAAATTTTACCAAAAATGCCGAGTTTAGAGAAACAAAACTTTATTTTGTCAAAATTCAGCATTTTTAAAGTCCTGGCGGTTTGAATATTCGGAATGAAACTTCATACTTAAACTTTTTCTATTAGTTGGAATATTCTTGCGAAATTTGGTAGAAATCTGTGTACTGCAAGTGGCAGCTGTCCCAAAAAATCCGGTGACAGATTCAATAAGAAATTTTTAATCCAGAACATGTTTGTACAGAACACATTTTTTTTTATTAATGGTCCAATGGATTTAATTAATCCAATGGATGTAATTAATTTTTTTATTAATTTTCGCACACACATCCCATTCACACAATTACAGTATACCACCTGCACATTGCAAGCTCGATGTCATCCTGCACACTGATATGGATGGTCGGTCGGCGCTTGAATTCTGCACTCCAACAGAGGGTCATAGTTGTGTTTATTAACATCATCGATCGTAATCAGTGGTACAACAAAACCTCTACGATTTTTTCGAATCTTGTTTGTTTTTAAATGACATCGGGAAATTTTAAAATAAAATTTTTGATGGTAGGTTGTTTAACACGTTCGCGGACAGTAGCCAAATTAAACGGCTCAAAAAAACACACTAACGTTTTTTTTAATGCATAAGCTTTTAACATCCATAAAACAAAATATGAAAGGCCTTATAACATTAGAACCATTTACGGCCAAAAAATGGCATGACGCCAAATGCCGTCTTGTCCCTGCAATAACTTTTTTTGTTGGACCAGGACAATGACGTGAAATGCCGTCAAGTGGAAATCAATGTATTATCCAGCAAAACTTATTTATTGAATTCATAAATATATAAAAAAAAATAAAAATACTAATCCAAACAATTTATAGGTACATATATATAAAAATTACTAAATAATAAAACTATTTTTTGTGGTAGTTTTCAAAGCATGGCTCGATACATAGTGGTGGTCTATCCGGACATGATTTACAGAAATATTTTGGTTCTTTGCGTTTACCAAAAATCGTGCATTCTTTACATCTCAAAAAATAGCTCTTGTTCGGCTTCTTTGGGCTAGGAATGCTGCTGTGGAAGTGCATATTTTGGGTTTGTTGATCATCTTTATCTGTATCAGCTGGATTGGGTGGGTCAATTCTTGATCGTTTGTCTCCATGCATTGGTCCTGGGCCCTATTTCTGAATACGATATAAAAATGAATTCGATACGAAAATGATATCCGTTACGAAAATACTTTGGTATTTCTGAATACGATCGTACGTAATTGTTTGGTGTGTGTCCTTGCTATAAGGGAAATTTATTTTAAATGGTTTTACCTATAATAAAATTATACAACTTGTGCCATTTTGCCTTGACGTTTCGTTCTTGTTTATATGAAATGTGTTAGAAATGGATGATTTATTTATGATTATTGTTATTATTAATATTCTAGTTTTATTTTATCTTAGGCAATATATGTATCTCATTACATAAAATAATAAAATTTTATTTAAATGCAATGCTGTGTATTTTTTGTGTGCCGTACAAACATTTTTGTTATAAACGAACACAATCAGTGAATCAACGAATAATTTCTTGTGTAGCGATAGTGGCACATCATAAATGTTTGCAACTCCAACCTCCTACATATAAATTGGTATCATAGTGTTTGGTAAATTTGTGTTTAGAAATTTATTCTGTCAATTACGAATATCACAGAGAAATTTTTATTATGTTCCGTCGGGATTTTAACAGTAATCTTTACCACCCTTCGGAAGGTGGTGGTGTAGAACACAATAAATACCACTTGGTAATTTCATAAATTTTATGGAAAAAGAAAATATTATTAAGAATTTCTATAAAATTATTTTATATCGTCTTAATAAATGTAATTTAAAAATATAATATATGTGTAACTTATTTAGAAATAAACCGGACAAGTGGTGCAGTGGTTAAAGCTTCGGCACTTGGACCGGGAGGTACTGGGTTCGAATCCCATCAGAGGCCAGATGCAAATCGAATTTTCATCATCAATTACAATCGGTGATGTTAATAAACACAACTGAGACCCTTTGATGGAGTGCAGAATTCAGCGCCGACCCACCGTCCATGTCAATGTACAGGTTGACATGGAGCTTGCAATGTGCAGGTGGTATACTGTAGTTGTGTGAGTAGGTGAATAGGTGAATGGGTTAATGCTGTAGCATGAATGCATGGTATCACAATGGGCCAAAAATGGCCTAAGTGTAAACCACTGAAACCTAAACCTATTTAGAAATAAATTTAAGCTTTGGTTTTTCTATGGAGTCGTTAACTAAACATACATCGAACAAAATTCCGTTCATGGACGAATAAAAATCGTTCGAATTCGTTTTGCCAGATAAGGGAAATTTATGAACGTATCAAGTAGGTACGAATTCGTCTTACAATTGCACGAATTCGTATTCAAAAATACCAATCATACGAATTCGTACAGTTTTTATTCGTATTCGTATTCAGAAATAGGGGCCCTGATTTCACCAATTTTCTGCCATCGTTCATGCTGTTGGATATGCCGAGAAATTCTTTGACTAAATTTTCACGAAACTAGCAAAGTCAGCTTACTGTTGAATTTTCTGTTTATATAAAAAGCATTCCATATCGCTATATCAATATCTAGCAGGTGGAACATTACTTTTTTGTACCATCTGATGCTTTTTCGAGGTGAAGAATAGTAACTGACCATCTGGTCATTTCGATCGACTCCGGACATACTATTATTGTAATTCGTATTTTTTCGTGTCCGAATCGGTTTTTTACGGTAATAAGCTTGGGATGATACTTTGTTGTAATGCAGAGAATTTCTCGCCTGTCTTTCCATTTAGACAGATAAATTTTTCCGCATCTCTGCCACTTTTGTTCTCCCTTTCTCAGTTTTAATTTTGTCAATGCACTTGGATTTTTTCACCTGTTTGAACGCAAGGTGCCGGTAGAGTGCGTTTTTCTGGTAAGTAGTTTGTTAGAGAGCCCCACGCTATTGTAAAAATGATCGATAAATATATGGTGACCGCGATCCAAATAGGGTTCTGTTAGATAAATTACTAATTTTTCGAGTTTTGAAAGTCCAGCAGCTTCTTCACTGCGTATATATCCATCAGTTGTACATACAGAGTAAAACTTTATTCCATACCTAGCTCGTTTTCCCTTTAAATATTGCCGGAAACTCAAATGGCCGCGGAAAAGCATAAGTGATTCGTCCAACGATAAATCTTCCGTAGGGTATAAAACACGTCTAAAATTGATGAGTAGCTTATTCAACAGAAGACTAATTTTGCAGAGTTTATCCCTAGGATTAATAGGCTGAGCATAACTGCAACTGAAACATCTTAGCAGCTGTTCGAATCGCCTTCCAGCTATAGTATAAAGGAATGCAGGGCAATAATAAAGCGGATCCATGCTGAACATTTTTCTTATAGAGGGAAATTTCAATTGACCCTGAAGAATACAAAGCGCTAGAAATTGTTTCAACTCAGTAATATTTGTTGGTTTGATTGAACAAAAACGGCTGTGTTTGATGTGAGGTCGGCCTGTGTTTTGCAAAATTTCTGCATATGTATTCATAGACGTAACTATCATATCCATTATATCATTGCCCCAAAGTTGTTCAAAACATTGTACAGCATTTGGAGTATGTTCGAAGTGAACCTGAATACCGGATTGAGCGACATCAAGTCCAAAGTTTGGAATCTCTTCTGTATCGTCTTCCCATTCATTGTCAATCGAAACCTCAGAAATGCCATTATCATTATCAATTATCAACTCATCTACATTTCTTACAGATGTGTTTATCTGTTGTGTCGCTGCTGAACTCATCTTCATATGTCGGGTCGATTATGCCGTCATTTTCGCTGAATAGTTCTGACTCATTTTATGAGAATTCAGATTCGGGAGTACTCACTTCATCATAAAGTCTAAGAAGTCTTTCTTCTTCCTTTGGGTCCATGGAATATCCTGGAAAAATTGTAAATAAACTCTATAAATACAAACCGTATCGGAGACGTTGCATAATTGTTCTTACTTGTTATTTTCACACCGGCACAAAACAACTGTAAACACTATATTCACTAAGGACCACTACACAGAGCATCAAATAGCACGTAAAAATACACCAGAAGGTTTATCAAACGATTACAACACAATACTGAAAAATACTACCTAATTCGTTCGTTCACAACAAAAAACAATAAAACATAGAGAGAAAAAAAATATAAAAAACGGATATAATTTTTTCTACAAACATATTTTTACAGTTATATTTTTACAGTATGAAGATACAATTCACAATATTTTATATCTTCTGCTGGGATAGTAAACTACAAACAAATATAATTCCTATGTAAATTTGACGACAAACGCTGACTTGCCTCCACAACAAGAAACAAATTTGGACGGTATATCCCGTCTTGTCCCTATACATAGTGACGGCATATGCCGACTTGTCCGCGAACGTGTTAATTTGTTTGCGATCACAAAAACTGGTGTTGTTTTCAATATACGTGAATCGCTGCCTCAACATCAAAAATAATATATTCCTAATGGTTGGAAGATTTGTGAAGATATTCAATATACTCTTTGTAATCAAATTGCTTCGGCTATGGTTTGATCAGGAGAAATAGATATTTCCTTTACGCTTTCTATCTAACAAAGTTATGAAATATAAAAAAAACATAGAATTGTGCTAGTGAAAATAAGAATATTCGATATTGCCGACAAATTGTTTAGACTCTACATAGCCGAAGTCATTTCTTTGAGTGTTTATTCAATCCACCTCGAGTACACCAGACAATACTGTTTGGTTCATCATCAAATTTATGTCTACAGTTTCTTTTTTGAACTCTAGATGACAGTAATGTTAGTAAAAAATTTTCGAGATTCAGAGGTTTAACGAAATGTTGAATGCATAATTTAATAATATATTGTAGAATATTTTTGTTTTCCCATCGCGATTAAACGTTTCACGAAAAAAATATTTAACAAAAAAATCGTACCATTTATTTGATTATACTGCCATCTTTAGTCAAAAATTGAAACAGTCGGCCAAAATTACCTAATATACCAAAATATTTAAAGCAATCAGGCCATTAGTATTAGGTGCACTGGCCTACACTATACAAAATTGTGCAATACTGCTAAACAAAATAACAGATAAAATTTTAAAATATTTATGGAGAAAAGCCTAAAACTATGGCTGGAGATATTTGGAAATGCATGCATATAACAAATGACACACTCAGAATATAATATGATAAATACATGATTGCATTTACCATAATATCATCATTGTATTTTAAACACAATTATTTCAATGATTGATTTCATCATACTATGATTGATTTTCTGGATCATTCTTCTTGATTTTTTACATCATAACAATGATGATCACCCGAAAAAAAAATTTTTTTTCAGTGATCATCATTGTTATGATGAAGATGATCAAGAAAAATGATCAAGAATATAATAGTATGATAAAATCAATCATTTAAATAATTGTATTTAACATACAATGATGATATTATGTATTTATCATATTTTTTTCTGAGTACACATTTAAAACACCAAGTGAATTTTTCCCTCTAAGAACAGAGCAAGCGCTCTACTTACCCTCCAATCGAGAGCGCCACTAATTTTCAATAAACCAATTTCAAACCAATTAGAAACCGCAGCCCAAATTATTCGTTAACTCTTCTTTAAGAGTTAACTCTTCATAAAAATATCAAAACTATTAAATTTGACACGTTGTACTAGATTGTAGTGTAAGTAGCCTTTCGTGTAACTTAATATCGTTTTTAAAGTTTGTTGTTGTTTGGGTGTTGTCTGGTTTATATTTTCCATAAATCGACCAGCAGGTTAACATCGAATTTAAAAATTGTAATAAGATAACACGAACACTTAGCTCAGCCGATGGGCAACTCTAATTGTTTAACGATTTATATCGAATCTTTACCTAAAATCGTATTCTTATTTTAACCAGAAATTATAGACAATGTAACAATTTGTTATTTTGATTGATCTAAACAAAATATAATATAATTACAAAAATTAAAAGAAATAGTAAAAAAAATATAATATGTTACATTCTAGATAACTGACAAATTAAAAAATTAAAGAAAATTACTTACAATCTAAAATCGTGATTTAATTTTTTTTATTTTTTGCTCGCATGTACTCAGCTGAAGTTACACAAAGAAACGAAAAAATTAGTTAAAAACAAAATGTTCTTCTTTATTATTTTCCAACACACATTCTTTCTTCTAACCATATATACCTACTCGTACTTACAAATTAGATAACAAAGAAAATTATAGCTATCACTTTTAATTTAAAATTAAACAGAGGGAAAAGTGGCCAAATAACATACTAACTTACCGTTGTATAAATTACTGTGGTACATGTACGAGTATGTTAAATATGTTATGAGTCTTGTAATAAAACAATTGTCTTAAACGAGTATCACGATAATTTCGGTAAAGGCCTTATTTATAGCGTGACATGTTTTTTACAATGGTTTAAGTTGGCGTTCTTCATTGATGTACAAATTTTTAATGTCTATGGTGGGTTAACACGTCAATCGTCTAATTGACCTTAGTAAGGGCAATTAACTATAACATGAGCACTTCAGTTAATCAGTTCTGTGTGCTCTGTGGTGAAGGTTATACTTGTAATTATAAATCCGAAAAAAATGTTTCTGTTTTAATAGATTTATAGATTTTTTACAACATAACCTAACAATTTATTACTCTTTTTGCTATAGAAATTACTTATTTATTTAATTTAAATTTAATTATATTTTATAATTTGTTGTACTTATATCACGTTTTTTGCTTATTATTTCCAGAATGAAATTACTGAAGTATTTGAAAAGTTGCAAATAAACGAAAAACAATTAAATGCGGAAAAATCATCTTCAGAAATAATAAAAACGACCTCAACAACGAAGAATCATAATAGCATAATAATACCACCAGTACCACCTCGATCATCACCACAGATAGTACAACCGCTGCAGAGATCATCGTCAGTAACAAATAGTTGTAATGGAAATATCGAGGAAAGTGATAATAGCAGATCGTTATCAATGGCTGAAAACAAATCGTTGTTACCTCAATTTAATTTAAGTAATAGTAATAATAGTTTAAATCAAATAGGATATAAAAATAAAAAGAATAATAGTAATCGAAGTTATAATAACAACAATAATAATGAATGGGAAGCTATCGATATTATGGATGAATTAAATAATTTAGTTCAAAGTGAATTGCAAAATTTATCTAAAGTCAATACTAGTAATAATAGTAATAACAAAAAATATAATAATAGTGCTGAAAAAACGAATAAACATAATAACAATAATAATAGTCAAGAAAATCTTAACGAGAAATCAATCAGGCAGCATCAGTTTGCAGTAAGTACACAAAAGTTTTAAAACTATAAGAAAATGACAAATTGGATTTGCTAACATTTAATATGATATTTTAGATGTTTAGACTTTCAACATAATGTGAATAATTCTTAATCTTTAATTGTGGGAATTTTATTATTTTTTAATTAGTAAACTTCTCGTAACAAAACAGAACATTAGCTTTTCTGAAAATATTTTTTTTTATTCCGACAATTATTTGCATTATTCGAGTTATGTTTCGGGGTAGATACTCCATCGAATAGGCAATTTGCTAGAAAAAACCTGGCTACTCAATCAATTTTACCAAGACAATTTGATTTTCAAATTATGTTTTTTATAAAATTGCAATTGCACAGTAAAACAACACAAAAATTTGCTGTTCATTTTTTGAAGCCGCAAAATTTACTGTGCAATCGCAAAAACAAGCAAAAATTTTTGAAAATTATAATTTGAAAATTAAATTTCATTCTTGCTAAAAATTAAACGTCATATTCAAAATAATTTAAGTATCTTCCAGATCAGTTGATGCCAAATCAACTTATATGGGATTTTCTGATTACGTAGATCAAAAACAGTTTCAAACATTACTTTGCAATGGGTTGGGTGTTCCAAGAGACTGAACATCAACTCCAGTGATATTGTTGTACTATTTATGCCACAAGGAGGGCCAGTAAAATGATGCACGAAGTTCTAACAGGTCGTAGCCGTGCAAGACTCTTAAATCTTAAATAAAGAATAATCCAATAAGAGTGTCCTAACTTTAAAATAAAATAAAACAAAAAGTAAATATGATATCAATGAAAATTTATTTTTATTTGAAGCTTAATTCCTGACTTAATGATGGAATATAATTCTTTTTAAATGTGCACCACGACTACGTCTAACATAGCGCATTATTCTTTTAAACCAATTCAAGCATAAGTGACTTCAAATATATCCACGAGAAATAGTAAAATGGATTGATGTCGCAAGATCTAGAAGGCCAATTCACCGGTTCATTTCTTGAGATAATTTTTTCATTATTTTTAATTTTTTCATTCATTTCTGAATGGCTTGTAGCACCATCTTGCTGAACCCAAATATCATTGATATATATGCTTTCCTTGTTTTCGAATAAATAATCACTAATCAACGATACGTAACGTACTCCATTTGCTGTCTTTGCAGCAGTATGAAATGCACGCAGTTAATTTTGCTGAATGCAATGGGCTTTGATTACTTCTGGATTGTTTGCGCTCCATATTCTGCAATTTTGTTTATTGACATAGCCGCCAGAAGTGAGCCTCATAACTGACCAAATTTTCCGGTAAAAATTTCCATCATTCCATTTTCCATCATTTGTCTCTGCTCTGTTGTGAACGTCGTGGACATAAATTTCAACCCTCTCGTACATACTCTTCTACGTAAGCAATGTTTTTTCATTTCTTGCAAAGAATAATTACTTTCAAATTTATCAACAATTCGACGAATAGCGCGTTCAGGAGAACGATTACACACATCATAAATAACACGAAGTGCACGATAATCGGTGGAAATTTTCCCAATCGGAATACAATTTGCTTTGAAATTCTTCATATTATTCGAATTTTTGGCCGGCTACTTTAATCATTTTGTCAAATTTGTTTTCCACTTTAGTAATATTTGTTTCCCTACTAAGCGAATAATTTCGAATCGATTTGCCCAGTCGGAATTTTTCCCTTAGTAGGGGGAAAAAATTATGTTTCTTGATTTAAAAAAAATTTAAAAAAATTGTTAAAGTAGGCGCCGAAAAATTCGAATAATATGGAGAATTTCAAAGCAAATTGTATTCCGATTGGGGAAATTTCCACCGATTTTAAGAATACGCCCTTAGGGAACACTGATTATGATAATAAGTTTTGATAATTTCAATACGTTGTTGCCATGTGTATCGATCCATTTTACAAAATGTCTAACCTTACCGAAGCATCAAAAATAATATCCAATATGGTAGTAATCCCTATCGAAAATTAGGACAGTCTTATTAGATAACCGTTTAGTAATTAATGTTTTATAGATCTGGAAGGGAAACGCATCGATGTCAGAGTTCTGAAAGTATCGTTTTTAAAAACTGGTCTTAATTGCACTCATTGCTATATTTTTTATTTGCTTATTAATTATATTTTTATGCCCTTTTCCAATTCATAATAGCTAATCATAATCTGTGTATCATAATATGTGTGTTTTTTTATGCTTGATCTGATCCGATTGTTATGAAACGACTCAAAGCGCTTTCTGATTCTGATGAATCAAAATTTGTGATCTAAAACAAATTTTGGATCAGGTCTTGCATATAACATTGGAACTGATCCAGATCAATGTGGGTTATGAAACATGGCAATAGTAGAACTCTTGACTAGAAAATCAAGTAACTTCATGTTTAAAATCAAAAATAAACCAACGCAGCCTATCGTACATTATTAGCCGTATTTTATTGAGAATTAAAATATTGAAGGTCAGTTTTCGATTTAGAAGTTTTTACAAATTCGTTTATATAAACTTTCAATTTTTTGATTTATAAAGGGCTTTTCAATAAGAGGTTTCATTTTGATACAAAAAACGAGTAATTTTTAAGAGAAATCAATGAATGTTTATTTCATTGTAAATAGAAATGGCCGCCACGATTGTAGAGCACTGGCATAGCATAGACCTTATTTTTCACGTGGCCCCAAACAAAAAAGTCTAAAGATCTTAAATCACAAGATCTCGGTGGCCAATTGTGATCACCTCGAATTGCGATTGTTTCATTGCTTGTGTGGCACGTAGCGCCGTCTTGCTAAAAATAACCGTCATCCACAATACCTTCCAATTGCGGCCATAAAAATCATTAATCATAGGTCGGTAGCGCAATCCGCACCAGCCTCATTTTCGAATAAGTAAGGTGTAATCACACTGCCAGCCCAAAAACCGCACCAAACAGTGACACGTTGAGGATTGAAAGGCTTTTTAACAATGATTCTTTGATTTTCTTATAGTCCTAAATGCGACAATTCTGCTTATTAACGTAGCCTCCGAGGTGAAAATGGGCCTCATCACTAAAGATGATTTTTCGATGAAAATTCGGATCATTTTGATGCATTTGAAGGACCCAATCAGCGAAAATTCGATGTTTATGGTGATCGACCGGCTTGAGTTCTTGTGTTAACTGAACTTTAAAAGCCTTAAGACCTAAGTCTTTATGCAAAATACGGTGTAATGTCGTTTGTGGAATGTCTAATTCTAAAGATCGACGAGGAATCGACAAACCTGGGTTTTCGTCAACACGGGCCACAGCAGCAATATTCTCAGTTGTTGTTCTCACTAACTTGTCTCAATAGCTCAAAATTTTCTACCAGTTTCACTATTGCCGGGCGAGAAGGTGCTTCACGACGACCCAAAAGTTTAGTTTTGCAGATTGTGACTCCATAATTTTCACCATTTTTGTAGTGAATTTTAATAATTTAAAATTCACGCGTTGTTGAAACGTGTAACGTCCAAGTTTTAGTAATAGCGTAGTTTTTACTTGTCAATTGTCAAAAGATGATAGCTTCAAAATTGATAGTTGCCCAAATAGCAGGCTATTCAAAATGAAACCTCTTATTGTAAAACTACCTCTACCCTGTATATAGCAAACTCGAATTTTACGCTAATTATGATGAACAATTTTCTTTTCAAATTTCAATTCTCAACATTGTATACAGCTTTTGCATTTCAACCGCGATCTGTGATACAATCTCCTATTTTCTTTAGCCTACCGTGCACCATTTAGAAAATTGTATGAGTATTTATTGTGCACTTTTTTAATAAAATCCTTATAAAATAATTTAAGCTAGGGTACAATTTTAACAGTGTATTTTAAACAGAAAATTTTCATTGTAGAGTTAGATCCCTCAATTCCCTCTAAGATATTTTTTTCGTAGTGTACGCAACGCCAGCCTTAGTAATATATTCATTTTTTCTAATATTGATTTGATGTCCGTAGAGATGATGTCCCTTTAGAACCCACCACCAGAGCCACTGAAAACGCCGCAGGGTCCAAATTATTTTGAAAAAAACTAGGAAATTTAATAATTGTTTTGAAATGACCTTCGTCGCCTATATCAACTAATACGGATAGACAGGGGGATTCGACTTTTCTCGGTGTTGTTCTCGGTTCTACTCCTCATATAAAATTCGTACTTTATGTGCACTTACATATATTGACAAAATGCATTCCAAATAAACTTTTTACATGCACAACGTACAATTCAGGGAAATACATTTTTAGATTATACACCAGCAATGTATAATGAAGCATTAATAAAATTGGAAAACTTATGCCTGATTATTTCAAATGAATCACTTAATACATTGGGTGATTTATTTAATCAAAATTTAAAAAGGGAACAATCATACATTATTGATGATTTGAATGAGTACACAATTGTGGTTCATCAATTATTGGCAAAACAAAAATTAGTTTTTGATTCGGTAATGATTGCAGTTACTGCAAAAGAAGCTGCATAAAGAAGGATTCTTCTTTATGGATGCTCCAGGTGGCACTGGCAACACATTTTTGAGATTACTTCGCATCTCTATGCCATCGCTTCATCAGGTATTGCTGGTACTTTATTGGATGGCGGAAGAACTGCTCATTCTGAACCTAGATTGCCGTTAAATATACATACAATTGAAAATACAGTATGCAATATTAAATCGCGTTCAGATATGGCTAATGTGCTTAAAAGATGCTAAATTATAATCTGGCATGAATGTACATAAACATTTATTAGATGCATTAAATCGTTCGTTGAGAAATTTGAAAAGTAACGACAGACTCTTTGGTGTTACTCTCATTTTGTTATCTGGAAATTTTCGACAAACTCTTCCGGTTATTCCACGTTCCAGTAAAGGAAAATGGTTGTAGTAAAAATGACTGTAAATCAAATGAGCCAGACAATCAAGTTACCAGATAATTTTTGCTTGATTGTGCCATCAGAGACGCGTTGATCGACTTGTGATTAATTTATTTTTATTGTGTAATTTTAAGCTCTTGGAATTATATTGTAAAAATCATTAGGAATTTTTTATCCTGTGAATTATAATTATTGTAAATAAATAAATAAATAAATAAACAAATTTTACATAGTAATAGATTTACCATTCCCTAAGTAGGTTAAGTAGCAGCCTCCACAGCTTTTCCGTGGTTTGCAAATATTTCGGAAGTTAGGGCATTTACCAAACAACTATTTAAAATTAAATTTGGTACATTCAAAATTTAAGCGGAAATGTTTTTTGATAAAAAGTTTTTTTTCACCAAAATTTTTTATCTCTACCGCTTTAAATAAGACAGTAATTTTCACCATTATTCTGCTAAGTTCAATTTTTCTCTTTAGAAATCAAGTATGGTTACTTGAGATTTACGTATATTTTTGTTTAAGGAATGTAGTGTGTTGACCACAAACTATACATTCGGTTATTTTTTCTGTTCGAAAATCAAATTAATTTTATATGAAAGTTTTAGCAAGCGCAATTAGTCACTTCCCTAAAATTATTTTGTTGGAAAACCAATTTTTAACATCATTATGAAAATTAGTTTTAATTGTAAACGAATGCTTTAAAAATGATTTATAATTCTAATTCTAACGTGGTTAATTCTCACGTGGTAATCGCGCGTACTATAACCATTTAAAATATTTCGAGAACTTTATATCAAAGCAATACATTATCATTCAAGAATTGGTAATTTGCTTCCAACCTGAATTTTAACAACGGATCTTAAATTTCAATTGGCATGCATTACATTTAATGTAAACATATTAAACCCTACGAAAAATTCACAAAAGGCACAATGAAATATGTAATGTACAATATTCCTTTCATCATTTCCAGTTGCTTATGGCATTATTTCCAATAACTCGTTACAAAATATTTTTACATTTTAACTTTATGTGGTATTCATGTCACGCGTATACATATTTTATCTTATTTAAAATATCATCGTATCAATGAAATGACAAACAAAAAGTCATTCATAAAATTCATATATAATTCATAATCAATTTGATTTCCTGGAAATTTTGTTCCTTAACATGAATTTTCCCAATCGTATAGCTGTATACCTAAAATGGTATCATTGAACTCAATAATTGCAAAAAAAAAAAAAATTGAAAACATAATCGTTATTGTTTCATTGGAAAAGTCACAAACACGTTTGCGTTTATATTTTATAAAATATCCAGATGGTATCCGCAGTCCCAACAAACAATTGTATTCAATAAGCGTCGCGTCGGTTAAAATTAACTGAAGGGAAAAAATAAATTTATTTTAAAACTCGATCTCTGATATACATTACAGAAAAATAATGGAGATTTTTATAACTGTCCACGAAAATATAATACTGGACCACATTGAAATTCATTAAACATATACGTCGTATGTACCAAAAGTACAAATTATTTTGCCCACGTTGAATTTAAATTCACAATACCATTTTCATATTAAAAAAAAAAAGAAAGAAAACACGATTTGTTCGTCCACAAGCAACCAGTGAAAAACTAAACAAGATTTCACCCTTTAGGAAATTTAACCAAAAACGAGACATAAAATATTAATTAAATTAAAAATTATCTTCTGTGTTTTTTATAATTTATATAAGCATGCTCAAGTCATTGGTCAATACCGGAATTCTGTGGTGTTTCACGCAAAAATAAATTAAATTAAAAGTCCCTGGTTCGGCTTGAATATAAATCATATCTTACAGATATAACTTAATCTAAATAATCCTAGAGCGACACATCTTTGGCGTAACATACAATTTTATTCAAAATGAAAATATGTAGTTGTTAAAGTTTTATTTGAAATTTCTATTTTATTTGTGCTACATATAAATAATAAATTTAATTAAAATATAAATAATTTTATATGAATCAAACACTCTCGTTTATAATTTACTAAGTGTAACGACATCATAATTATATGCGGAATATATGCGAACTTAAAGTGTTGAAATTTGCATTTATAAAAGGCCGATGGGGAATTCGATTATATCGTATTACTTTACTATACGTTTTAATTAAAAATATAGCATTTCATTACGATTATTATTTATAAGACTTTTCAATTCTAAACTACATTTATTCAAGCAAGTTGCTTGCATCATAAAGATTTTCACTATGGGTTGTTTCTAAGATAAACTTAAATTTTGTTTATGGCGCCCATATTTGGAAAGGAAAATCATACTTAAAGTGAGTGGACACACTCGAAATGCAAATATGTAATAGCAAATTCAGTTGGTTCAAGTTGTCCTATTCATTTTATAGTCGCAAAAATTTTTTCAATTTTGATTTTGTAACTCCTTCGGTTAAAAGTTGTATTTTATTTATTTAAAAATCGAAAGCAAATGTCTCATTTGAAGGGTTTCAAATTCGAATTTCGTACTGAATATGGAAGAGAAAATTATCCGTCAATTTTGGCAATTTGAAAAATAGTTGCAAAAGTTAATGAAAAAGCCAAATGCACCATCGTAATGGTCGTTCAGAAGAAAATTTAAAAAATAAATTTATTGGAAGATATAGATGTTTAAATATACATAAGTGAGGTATAGTTATATACGTTGATTGAATACTGAATGTATTCAATCAACGGTATACAGCAACAGCGATAATTGATCTTTAGTGCAAACGCTTTGGTAACCGAATAATTTCTACAAGAGGGAACATTAATTGGCCACCTAGAATCGTCCCATGGTGCTATTTAAAGTCTATGCTAATGATCCAAAAAAGATCAATGGCCTGAAGCGGAATATTGCTAATTGTATTCAAATTCAGTCATAGGTTAGGTTAGGTTAGGTTTCAGTGGTTGACACTTAGGCCATTTGTGGCCCATTGTGATACCACGCATTCATGCTACATCATTAACCCATTCACCTATTCACCTACTCACACAATTACAGTATACCACCTGCACATTGCAAGCTCCATGTCAACCTGTACATTGACATGGACGGTGGGTCGGCGCTGAATTCTGCACTCCATCAGAGGGTCATAGTTGTGTTTATTAACATCACCGATTGTAATCGATGAAGAAAATTCCATTTGCATCTAGCCTCTGATGGGATTCGAACCCAGTACCTCCCGGTCCAAGTGCCGAAGCTTTAACCACTGCACCACTTGTTCGGTAAATTCAGTCATAACTACAGCCAGAATATTTGCTTTCTGCCGTAAAGCAGCAGGAGGTTACTTACAAGATATTTATCCCAAGTACTAAACCTGAACCATTGTAAATTTAATTGATATAAAAACTTACTTACAAAATAATTTATGTGTTTTATTAAAAATTAAAAGTTAACCTCAAATTGGAACACACTTTAGCATAGTACAAAATGTCAGTCAATAAAGATGTATTTTCTCTTTTAAGGCCAACGTAAATAGATTACTATATATTTGGAAATACCTCAACTTATTGACGAAAAATGCTTAAATGTGAACATTTCAACGAAAACAAAATATTATCATACCAACCAAATGGCACAGTGGTTAAGGCTTTGGCGTTTGGATCGGGAGGTACCGGTTTCGAATTCCGATAGGGGCAGGATGCAGAAGGAAACTTTCATTAATAGAATATAATCTGTGATAAAAAAGAACACAACTAGGACCCCCTATGGGCGCGCAAACTCATGGGCCGACCCATCTCCCACGTCCAGTATACTGTAGACTGGCATGGAGCAATGCAATGCGCAGATGGTAACGAAAATAGGACCTATAGCCGTACCTCTTCGATTGGCAGGCAACTGCGAAGATAAGATGGGAAAAACGAAGCGCGTAAGAGTTGGGAGTGTTTCGGCTCCAGAACGGATTGCAGGGATTAAACCAAAAAAAAAAGATAGTATCATAAAAAATTCTCATCAGTAGAGGGTCGTTTTTATGTTCCAGGTCAATGTTTTTTTTTATAATTTTTAAATGAAATTCAATTTTATAATTTATACTAGCTGACCCGGTAAACATTATTCTGCCTAAAATAATTATGTTATGCCAAGATTGGTTTTGATATGTATTTTAACTATGGTAAGAATTTTTTTAATAAGAATGAAATGAAATTCATTACATATGTTATTTTAATTCAAATTTTATTTTCGATTTAATAAATTCAATTTTTTTCACCTACATCGAAACGGGTGGACAATGTTTTTTGTTTCTCTATTTTCGGCGTATACAAACAAATCGTCGAGCTACATATAATTGACCATGAGCAAAGCATCAATTTTCCAAATCCAAGCCGCCGACTTACATCGACTCACCTTTTAGATTTATTGTTATTGCATATGCCAGATGAAATGGGAATTGTAAGCGTTTAAATGCAATTGAAGAATCTGTTGGGATCATTAGAATTCTTGAAAATAAAACATACTCTCCTTCAAACTTGCCATTGATAATTGCCGATTCAATGATGTTACCCAATATTATCTAGACAACCAACCGCGTTCCGTTACATAATTTTGGTGTATTTAGGTTTCGTAGCAGAATTATTGGTGATCCAACTTTCAAAATTAATTTATGTGGTGGAAGACCTGGTAAATTAATTGAATTTAAAAAATCAGTTGGGAAATTCTCTCCTTCCTTTTCTTTCGGAGATTCCAACATGTTTTGAATGTAGATATTTATGGTATCGACATCCATATTTTTTGCTGCTAAAATTGCCCTTTTTGCTTAGTCCTCGATTATTGTTGATAATATCTCGAATGTTTGGAAGCACTATTTCGAATTAATGCGTCTTTAGATGGCACAATCAAGCAAAAATTATCTGGTAACTTGATTGTCTGGCTCATTTGATTTACAATCATTTTTACTTCAACCATTTTCCTTTACTGGAACGTGGAATAACCGGAAGTATATTTTACTTTGGTTTTAGCAATTGTAATGGTGTTATTGTGATTGTTCTGTATATTGGTATATTTCAGCACTCTCGAATTTAATTCACAAATCGTAGGAAATTCTTCCATTTAGCGTCACTATCTGTGTGACAAACGAATATGATAATCGACACTTACTTATACACAATCAACTTCCCAACCACCCCATACTTTCTTTCCTTTAACGCTGGATCGCGGATAAATTTGAATTTTTGACTTATAGATGGCTAATGTGATCCAGCGTTAAAGGAAAGAAAGTATGGGGTGGTTGGGAAGTTGATTGTGTATAAGTAAGTGTCGATTATCATATTCGTTTGTCACACAGATAGTGACGCTAAATGGAAGAATTTCCTACGATTTGTGAATTAAATTCGAGAGTGCTGAAATATACCAATATACAGAACAATCACAATAACACCATTACAATTGCTAAAACCAAAGTAAAATATATAATAAAATTCGTGAATGCGAAAAGTTAGTTGTTAAAATAGAATATAGATGGAAATGTGAAAGAATCAAATTTCGTACGCTATGCAGTAATTCGCTAGTAGTACAACTACATGGTATGTTCTATATATATAGACAATATTCCAATGTAATAATACAACATCAGTCGACGCGACCTGATGAGAAGACTGATTTTTTCAAATCAATAGTCTCATTTGTTCGAAACTGATTGTTGTAATTCTTACACATAAGTCAAAAATTCAAACCGGAGGAAAGTGTTTGTCGAAAATCTCCAGATAACATAATGAGAGTAACACCAAAGAGTCTGTCGTTACTTTTCAAATTTTTCAACGAACGATTTAATGCATCTAATGAATGTTTATGTGCTATTGTACATTCATGCCAGATTATAATTTAGCATCTTTTAAGTACATTAGCCATATCTGAACGCGATTTAATATTGCATACTGCATTTTCAATTGTATATATATTTAACGCAATTTAGGTTCAGAATGAGCAGTTCTTCCGCCATCCAATAAAGTACCAGCAATATCACCCAACGTATTAAGTGATTCATTTGAAATAATCACTCATAAGTTTTCCAATTTTATTAATGCTTCATTATACATTGCTGGTGTATAATCTAAAAATGTATTTCCCTGAATTGTACGTTATGCATGTAAAAAGTTTATTTGGAATGCATTTTGTCAATATATGTAAGTGCAAATAAAGTACGAATTTTATGAGGAGTAGAACCGAGAACAACACCGAGAAAAATCGAATCCCCCTGAGTATCTCCTTCACCACATGAACCATGTGTGTCGTTCCAATCTGGAGCAATTCTGGATATACTATTTCATCTGGGATTTCTGTTGATATAATTTGTACAGAAGTTATCTATAAGATACACTAATTGTATTACAATTTTTCCATTTTCACGCCATCAATAAAAAAGATTTTTTATGTACATATTTTTATTCCCATCATTTATGAAAATTTGGCGAACACGAGCCTAAAACGAAAAAAAATCGAATGACAAGTACTTGTCATAAAATAGCAAAAAGGTTGCTCATTTACATTTTAAGCAAAATATTTTATATCTGTAGGTTGATCGTCTGCACCCCAAGTAGCGCAAAGATAAACATATTTTAACTTGCAGGGGAATTGTTGTATGGAAAAAAATTAAGCAGAAATATTTTCAAGCGTTTTGGTTGGTTTAGCGTGCGGATCAAAAATTATAAGTTTTCGCTCGCACTCGTGCAGCCGACTTAAATCGTTGTGTAGTTACAGTTATACAGAAGAATTATCATATCACACAAATCCCTGATTTTTCGCAATATTGTAGAATATCTGAATAGTAGTTAATTAGACCTACCCAAATTAGTAAGTTAAATTCAGATATCAATACCTGAGCAGCTGCTCATATAATACTTGAATTATAACGAGAAATTGAGTCCATTCTTGTTTTATTTCGAGTATTCTAGAGTCAGCTGCCAAGATATTTTTATATCAACGTAACGTATTAGTATTTGGATAGGACAATCTCTGAACAAGCCAGATTTATTAATTGCTTTGCTATATTCCGAACACTGTTAGGTTTGAGCAAATTGATAAGATAAATAAGTATTTCACTCATAATGTTGGTTATCTGAGACTCGACATTATGACGACATGATAAGTTTTCTAACAATTTTTAATTAATTTTTTTAAATTAAATTCTGTCAAGTGTGGAAATTATTTTACTATTAAAAATAAAACAAATGGTCTAAATTAATTGAAGGGCTATCGTGAGACCAATTATGTGAAATCCCTATAGATGCCATCCCAGAAAAACTATAAATGTTTATCATGTAATTTTAATTTCATCCCATCCTAGGATGTCAATAATATTAACGCGCTTATTACGGGAGAAATTATAAGAAACGATCAAAGCTGTCGCTGAAGACAGACGTCAATTTTTTTCGTGCAAATTTTTTCCTTCATATATAAAAGGGAAAAAAATTATTTTTATAATATAAATAAATAATTTTTAGTTAAGTGTAATAATTATATGCAATAAATATCACACAATAAATTACAATAAAAGAATATACGAGTAGTTGGAATCCAATCACGGTAGGGGGCCACTCCTACTAGCCCCCGAAAACCAAAAAACTAAATTTTTATAAAAGCTAAATTAATGACACGCACAAAATCCACAATGAAGAGAAAAGACATAGAAGTTGATAAATATGCAAGACTAGAGAAAGGAAATTCGACCTTGAGTAAACAAATACTTTTGTTGAAGAAGAAAATACAAATGATTGAAAATAAAACTGATAATATGGAGATGACAGACACAAATACATGCAGACCATCGGTTCTATATCCGGAAATAGAAATTAGGAATCAGTTCGAAGGGTTTAGTGATGAATCTGAAATTCAGGAAATCAATATTCCAAATGAAGTGGATACTAACGATAATTTATTTAATATTAAATCGAAAATTAGGAAGCGCAACAGGGAGAAAACTGAAGAAAAAAATAATCTTAAAAAAGTGAAAATTTCGAAAAATACAACAACAAATGAAATAGAATCAAACAGTGAATGTGATAATAATGTTACTACAACTAATAATAAAAATGAAAATAATTCAAATAAAAAAAAAATTATAAAACCACCGCCAATTAACATTCATACCCAGAAAGTCAATGGTACAATCGAACTTTTATCAGCGGCAAATATTAAAGATTATAAAATAAAAGTTATAAGTGATCAAAAACACACCGTTCTTCCAGATAATACAGATACTTATAATAAAATAAAAACCTTAATGAACGAAGTAGAAACACCATACTATACGTATACGCCGAAACATGAAATATTTAAGACTGTTGTGTTAAAAGGATTACATCAATATGAAGATATTAATGATGTGTTGAATCATATTAAACAATATGAAAATACGAATTTACAAATTCATAAAATTTCAAGATTGGCAACAAAAAATTCAGTGAAGCAAAATATTATATTGCCTCATTTATTAATTCAAATTTCACCCACAAGTGACATTAAAGAATTACTAAAAATACATGTAATAAACTATCAAAAAGTGCATTGGGAAAAACTTAATAAAATAAATATTATCAACCAATGCAAGAGGTGTCAGCGTTTTGGTCATACGTCTGCCAATTGCAAGCTACCCTATAGGTGTGTTAAATGTAGCGAAAATCATAATCCAGGAGAATGCGGAAAAACAATTCACCAGAATGAAAAAGCATACTGCATAAATTGCAAACAATTGAGACATCCAGCCTCATTCAAAGGGTGTGTGGTTTACCAAAATTTACTAAATAAAATGAGAATTAAAAAGGATGAATTGAGAAATCCAATAATGACTACAACATCTTATGTACAACCCAATGTATCTTTTGCGGATGCAGTGAATCAGGAAAAGAAGAATAAAGAAATCGATATGATGAACAAAAAAATTAATAGTTTATTCAACATGATAGAGAAACAGAACGAACGTATTGAGCAATTACTGGGGATATTAATTCAAAATGGACCGAAATAAATTACAATTAAACTTAAAGATGGTAAGTTTAAATGTAAATTCGTTAATATCGCAAAAAAAACGTTTAAATTTAATGAAGTTTCTAGAAAAGTATAATATAGATATATTGATGTTATCCGAAACAAAATTGTCTAGTAAACATAAAGTAGATATTCCTAATTACAATATAGTTAGAACAGACAGAAAAGACAATATTAAAGGAAGAGTTACAGCCATATTAGTTAAACAACGATATAAATTTAATCAATTTTTTTCAAAATCAGATATACATCAAATTGAATATACCGCAATAGAGTTTAAATTGTCAAATGATACATCTTTGGTTGTTATTGCCATTTACGACAACGGGTCAAAGGAAGAGAATTTTATAAAAGATTTTGAAAATTTTTGTGTAAATTTTAAATTTAATAGTCCACATGTATTTTATGTGTTAGCAGGGGATTTTAACGCAAAACATTCATATTGGAACAATAGTGTTAGTAACACACGAGGAAATAAATTATATAAATGGTTGACGGACAATGATATATTTTACAAATTAAATTTAGTAAAAACAACTAAACCCACGTATACATTAGGGAATTCATATTTAGATATTGGTTTCATCGACAATAGAATACATATCAAAAATATTAATAGTTTCAACGAAGTGACAACGTTATATTTCGAAAGTGATCATAGAGCTGTGGTAATGGATATTAAAATTAATCTGAATTCTCAAAACTTAAATATATTCAATGAAAACTTTAAAGATTCAAATAAAATTAATATAGTTAAATGGCATGCATTACAAAATTCAATACTCAACAAAGATGATTCGTATTTGCTTACATCTAATAAAGATTTTATTGTACCACCTAATAGAAATTTGAGTAATTTAGAAGTTGAAGAATACGTACGTGTTCTGAATAACATTATCATAGAAGCTATAGAAACAGTTACCATTAAAACAAATAAGAAGCATTTGTTAAACATGCTAGCGTGGAATAAAGATATAAAAAATTTGTATTTTAATAAATCAAAAACTGTTAATGAAATAAAAAAATTAAAACGGAACCCACTTAACTATGTCACTAATTTAACGGATTATAACGCTAAATTAAACCATTTTAAAAATAATTTAAAACATTTAGACAAATTAATTGGAGATAAAATTTTGTTAGTTAACAGTGATATTTCGAAAAGGCGTCTTTGGAAAATTAAGTCTGATTCAAATCAAATGTTCCCAAATATAAATAAATTATTCAGGCCAAAATGTAAAATAGATATAGGTAACCTTGAAATCGACAATCAAACATTAATAGTACAAGCAAATTTAAATCTTTCACAATTAAGTTCCGATAATAATAATACATTCAAGATTACAGACCCAGCTCAAAAATTAGATGTAATTGGTGCCTTTTACGAACAGTTTTCCGAACATATTATAAATATAGAACATCAGGACTTTTCAATAATAGACAAAGTAAACAATGTGAACGCAGAGTTTTATAACACTTTACCAATTTTAAATTTAAGTGTAAACAATTTTTATGACTATGCAAATAACAATGATGAATTAAACAACGAAAAATTATTTGTGACAACAGAAGAAGTTTTTAGCATTACTCGAACATTAAATAATAAAAAATCATTTGGTATTGATAGAATACCAAATATTGCACTAAAAAATTTGCCCTTAAAAATAATTGATGAAATTTGCAAATTATTTAATCATTTAATAAACAAACATCATTTTCCCAAAATTTGGAAAGTTGCAAAAAATTTTCCAGTTTTGCAAAAAAATAAGGATAAATCAAAACCAATCAACTATAGACCTATCAGTTTGTTGTCTAATTTGGGCAAATTATTTGAAATTATTATTTATGACAGATTATTTTCGTTTGTAAAACAAAATTCAGTTATACCCGACAATCAATTTGGTTTTCGTCATCAACACTCCACAGTTCATGCCATAACTAAATTTGTTTCTGATACCACCAGACAGTTAAACGATAATAATGCAACCGGTGCAGTGTTGATAGATGTACAAAAAGCTTTCGATTCTATATGGTTAGATGGGCTGATTTATAAATTATCAAAATTAAATATAGATAAAAATTTATTGATTCTTATAAATAACATGATTTGCGGGAAAAAATTTGTTGTCACGGATGGAATAAATATATCTAATAAAGAGTATAGTCTAACAGATGGATTAATGCAAGGTACAATAACAGCTCCAATACTTTTTAATATTTATATCTCAGACCTTTTGAAGAAAAAACAATTGAATGATACAAATAGTCAAGTATTGGCTTTTGCCGATGATTTATTGTTATATTCCCATGGTAATAAAATTATAAATATTAGAAATTCATTACATAAAGGATTATCTGTTATAGAAAGTTTCTTTCATAAATGGAAAATAAAATTTAATACTGAAAAATGTGAGACTATATTATTTAGAAGACCCTTATCTAAGTGTAATAGTAATATTAAAAGAAATTGGAAACAATTAGACATCCATATTAATAATGATCCTGTAGAACAAAAAAATCTAGTAAAATATTTAGGAATAAATTTAGACCACTTGTTATATTATAACGAACATATCAAAATTAAATTAAAGAATGCTCGCATTGCATTTCATATGTTAGCGAGATTATTTTTTAGTAAACATATTACAAGCAAAGTTAAATTATTATGTTATAAACAAATAATTAGACCAATATTAACATATGGCGCTGTGATTTGGTATAATATAAGTCCTTCATATATGGAAAAACTAAGAAAATTTGAAAGAAAATGTTTAAGGGCCTGTTTAAATCAATACAGGAGCAGCAAAAGTAATTATAAACATTTTATTTCAAATAAAAAAATTTACAGATTGGCACAAATTATTAGAATTGATAATTTTATTTTGAATAATATTCGAAAACACATACATCGATCCACTTTAAATACTGAAAACTCAAATATTTTCGGCCCTTTCAACACAGAAGATCATATTATTGATGAAATAGTACATAATAAGGTAACACCGCCAGAGGCATTTGTTTATCTAGATACTAAAGGTTATATACAAAACAAAGACGCGATTCCTTTAATATATCATGTAAACAGAAGACCAAATATTAAAAATTTTAACAGAGACAGATACGTGAACGAGACAGATCTTAGATTTGCAACAGATATTTCTAAGAAAGATGTAGAAATATATAATAAAAGTATTAGACAATTTTGGTGGCATCAATAATTAGTATAAACAGAACACTTCAATGATTTTAAGCGTTACAAAAAAATAAATAAATTATTAAGAATATGCGACATTAATTTGGTCAATGGCCCAATGCGTTTTTTTTTCTCTATTATGTTGTATATAGCTAGGTTTAGGATTTTTATAGGATAGTTTAAATATGTCAAATAAATTTTGTTCTTCTACTTTAAAGTATTGTACAAAAACTGCAGTTAAATTAACTTAATTTTTGGTTAGCCACACCTTTTTATAAGTAATTGTAAATAAAAAATGAATTGTTATAATATTTATTTAATATTAATTAAACAATAGAAGAATTTTAGCACTAATTATAAATAACATAAAATTATATATTTAATTTTAACATAATATCTAGGGTAGGTTTTTTTAGGATTACTTGAAAACTTAATAGATAAATATTGTGAATTTTAGTATTGTTTTCATAAGATTTTGTAAAATACTGTAAATATTAATTTAAATAATGGCAAATAAAATAAAAAATCTTATTAAAAAAAAAAAAAAAAAAGGGAGAAATTATAAACTGTTTGGGTTTGGTATTTCTTAATTATAAAATAAATTCTTTATTTTATTTAAATTAAAAGCCATCGTTTCTACGTAAAATTTCACATCAACATTGTTTCAATCGGGTACGGCGTTTTCTGAGGACAGCCGGCAAATCGTTCAAAACAAAGGTTCGCGATGCGGCTCCCCTCAACTTGTCGACCTTAATTTGATAATATTTTTAATGATGATTCCAGTTATAGGACCAACCTACGCAATCTTGTATTTTAAAATAATGGGTGATTTAATGAGTAAATGCTTGGAATTGGAGGCCACAATTTCACTCAATTTGCGTTACAAAACTAAAAATGTAAAAATAAAATAAAAATGTTGCAAAAATTTTATAACCTTTTAGTTGTATTTAGATATTTTATGGTCATACGATAATTATCAATAAGTCAGACAATTCCAAAACACATGGGCGGGACAATCAACCCTATGCACGACTATATAAAAAGTTGTGGCGGTAATCCATTTCGGTAGTAAATAATTGAAAGATCATTATGCACTCCTGCTCCATATGTATTCAACTGTTTACAACAGGCACATCACAGCTAAACAAGCGAGGGACCAGCATGCAGCATTTGTGAAAGAAATGTATTGGTAGTAGATGTATAGTGATAGAGGCGACCTCTCGCACGAATTAAAAGATTCTTGTCCAGGAACAGCGATAATAAACGAGGTAACGCCTGTTTCACGATAAAAAAAAATATTTCAGGCAAACTGGGAAGCCTTCCTTTAGAACGATTCAAATTGTAAAGGGGAAAGCTCAATATAATTCTATCAAACACTTAGACCATTTCATCTGGATGGTTTGGCAAAACCATGTATTTGGATGCTAAATATTTCTGTTAAAATGAATACATGTCGATTGATTGTGAATCTGTTGAGTGCAACCAGACTGTCGCGGCGTTTGTCATTACATTTGTTTTGATGTTGCAGTAGCGAATGATTCCATCCGTTTGGTGACTGGAACATCAATTTCCCAAGAAACACTGATAGAGCCACTAATCGAAGTTGATTGTAAATTTCGGTGTTCCGTGTAAAATATAAATGAATTAACGCGAATAAAACAATTTCAACTATCGGTAGACGAATGCGAAATACAGCCTTGGCCAAAAGTATTGAGCACCTTTAATATCTTACAATTTTTTTGTGAGTATCAATTTGAAATAAATTGAAACAATTTTTATAGGTTCACATTACTATTTATTTATATAAAATTAATATTTTGTAGATCCACCCTTTGCCTTAATAACGGCAGATATTCTTTTGGGTAGAGAGCTTACAAGTTTTTTACATTCTCCAAAACGTATGGCGCTCCATTGCTGGTGGTTTTGAGTCTTCGTTCTTATTTATTGTACGGTGCCTTACTCTGTGTTTTTATAAACTCCTTATATGTTCTATGGGCTTCAACTTTGGGGACTGGACAGGTCATTCCAGAACCTCAATGCCATTTCGAAACGATGCCATTGTGCGGACAGATTTATGACATGACGCGTTATCCCGCTGGTATTTGACGCCATCCATGTTTGTATCACCAAAAAGTGTTAAAAACGACGGTAGCAACGCAGATTCTAGGACTTTTGTGTATTTTGAAGAGTTCATGTGGCCCTCACACACGAACATTTCGCCAACTCCAGAATTAGTCATGCAGCCTCAGACCATTAAGCTGCGTCCGCTGTGTTTTGCGGTTGGTACCCCACACTTTGGACTAAGTGCTTCATCTACCCGGCGACGCACAAAAGACACACCATGTGTACCATAAATCTGAAATAAAGAAATATAGAGACTTTCGAAAACTAAAATATTTGTATCAATGAATTTTATTTTAAAATCATATTATTTAATATTATTAGTGCATAGAATGTCAACATACTTCAAAGTTTGATTCGACCACACGAAATTTGTTATTTTATCACTATTGCAGCCACCGAGCTTTAACTAGACTAGAAGTCATTTAATGTAAACGAGTCTTTCGATTGCGTTGATGCCTTTATCGCATGGTCATGTTGTAACAGTGTGTTGGTCACTCGGCAGATTTAAGAACCTCTGACATCGTATTTCGAAATTTCCGTTTCTTTTGCAGAGAAAATAGTACTACACGGATGATTTGTTAACATTGTGTAAGGAGCTAAGCCATTTAATTCAACGATGCTTGGTATTTAGTGATGGTTGCTTTGAAAAGACAAAACCATGAGATATGCGACCAAACCAATGCCATTTTAGTCTATTTAACGATTCTAATCAAGTGACTGAGAATGGTCGAGAAACAACTTCGTCCAGTAATATTTATCATTTTTAATATTAAGTTTCCATTAATGTTTCCCATTAAGTTCACTAATTTCTAACCATTCACGCTTTTGTTGGGTTAAATGGGCTGCAGTTGGACACATTTATCTATTAGGCAACTTACAAAAAAAAAATATTATTAATCGATTGAAAATAAATTAAAACCGAGAAAATCAAGAATGCTCCTTTATATCATAAATTGTCTTACAAATCATTGAAGAACCAGTCTCTTGTCTAACCAAATAAGGTAACCATTCTCTGAATGCATCATTCAAGGAGTGTCTGTCATGTATTGCACCAAAATGACAAAAAATTTCTGTTGCAATGCAATATGGTTGAAATTTATTTATTTATTTTTTTGATCGAATTCATTGTTAAGCTACGCACAATGTTATAAATTATTAATTTCTTATATTATAAAACTACTTGGTAATCTCAAGATGATACCAATCATTACAAGAACAATACAAAAACGTCTTATGAAATAAAATGCTTGTCGAACTAAGAATTATTAAAATTTACGATTGTTAAATTTTTATATGTAGTAATAATGGGATATAGGATTCCGATGAATTCTTTTCAATATTGATGTTGTTCGATTTTTCAATTATAAATTTTATTATATTTCGCAATGAAATGAAAAATCAATTTTTCTTGAAATTATAAATTTCAAGTCCGAACCAAACGAGCAAACGGTTGAATGAATTATTTATTTATTTATTTTCATTAATGCAATGAAAAAAAACCTTTATTCAATACAGCACATAATTAATTCTTATATACATTGTATAAGAATTTTATTTTATAGATAGTGAACATACAACCTTGGGGCGATCTGATTCTGTGTGCAGAGTTAGTTATTGATTGATGTCGATACTATTGAAAGACTTGTACATTGTATGCAAAGAAGTTAGAGAATTTTATGAAGTAGCTGCCATGATTTTTTGCCTAATTTGGTAAAACAATTTTACTTGTTGCCAAACCTAAACTTATTGTTTTTGAAATGTATACAGAGGTCCTACTTGTACCGAAATTGTAAACATCTTAAATGGGTTGAACTTGAGTTAAAATTGATATATTCAAGGTTGAAAAAATCTATTATTTAGTGATATTTCACTTTTGGGATAATATTGCATAAATTTCAAAGGTCACCTTGATTTTTTACTATAGATTATGACCCCCTACTATTTATTGCGTGGTATCATATACAGTGCGTTTCATATATCTAATTTCATCTATAGTGCTAAAAACTACCGACAAGTAAAACGGTTCAAAATAGTTTTTTTTGGAAAAAAACAATTTTTAATTTTTTTTTGTTTCACAACTACAGCCTTGGCCCAAAGTATTGAACACCTTATAAATTTGAGGCGTACACGATAAGTATAACAGAAAACAACCCCTTTTGTTTGTTTATTATTTTTTCGACATCTAAAAAGGACCAAAAACAATGACTCACACCGCAAGTGTGGCAATGAACCATCTGGTACAAGAAAATTGTTATTTTTCCATTTTGTATTTATTCGTCAGTTCGCTACTTTCGAAAATTTAGTGATATTGTTGCAATATGCCGAAACAAAAAGAGTTAAGTTTAGAACAACGTGTGCAGATACAGCTTCTGCATGGGCAGGGGAAATCACAAGTAGAGATTTCTAAAACTGTGAAATGTTCACGCCGATCTGTGCAATATACTATTGAGCGATTCACCGCTAGTAGATCACACAGTAATAAGTACAGAACTGGGCGCAAATGCATGACCATATACCGTGACGACCGAAAGTTAGTGAGAGAAGTTTAAAAAATAGGAAAAAAAAACTTCTTCAAACCTCGCTGCTGAGTTGTCAGTAGGAATTAGGAAACCAATCTCTGCTCGCACCACTTACAGAAGGCTTCAGAAAGCTGGTTTGAAAAGCTACAAAGCCAAGAAAAAACCCTGGCTCTCCGAAAAAACAAGAAGGCTCGGTATAAATGGGCCTTAAAATACCAAAGTTCCACCGAAGAAGATTGGTCAAATATCATTAATATCGTGTGGTCAGACGAATCAAACTTTGAAGTTAGTTGACAATTCTATGCCCTAATAATATTAAATAATATGATTTTAAAATAAAATAAATATTTAAGTTTTCCGAAGTCTCTATACATTTTCTTAATTTCAGATTTTTTTATACACCTAGTGTGCCTTTTGTGCGTCGCCAGGTAGGCGAAGCATTTAGTCCAGAGTGTATGGTACCAACCGTAAAACACGGCGGGGGCAGCACAATGGTCTGGGGTTGCATGACCAATTCTGGAGTTGGTGAAATGTTCGTGTGTGAGGGCCACATGAACTCTTCAACTCTTCATTTTTAACACGGACATTAATACGAACATGAATGGCGTTAAATTCCAGCAGGATAACGCACCATGTCATAAATCTGCCAGCACAATGGCATGGTTTCAAGAAAATGGTTCTGGAGTGGCCTGTCTAGTCCCCGGACCTGAACCCTATAGAACATTTATGGAGTTTATTAAAACGCAGAGTCAGGCAATAAATAACAAAGAAGACCTAAAACGCTGTCTGCACCAAAAATGGAGCGTCAAACGTCCTACAGAATGTAAAAAACTTGCAAATTCTCTACCCAAAAGAATTTCTAAGGGTGGACCCACAAAATATAAATTTTATATAAATAAAAATGGTTTCAATTTATTTAAAATTGATACTCCCAAAAAAATTGTAAGATATCAAGGTTGCTCAATACTTATGGCCAAGTCTGTATATCCACTTTTTTAAAAATTTCGCAAATCAATAAAATAAGTAAAAAAATGTATATGCCGTTGGTCCTCCTTTGTTTTCTATTATTGCCAAAATTCTGTCAGGCATACTTCTAACCAATGAATTGATGGTATCGGATGATATTTCGGGCAGTATTTATTCAATTGGGTTTTCATCTTGCGAACTAGCAGGCCAATCTTGTAGTGGTATGTATTGTTCTGTAAACCAGATGATTTTGAACTTTGGCGTTATCTTTGGAAAATCTAGCTCAAGCCTTGATTTATGTACAAAAAAGGTAAAAGATTTCTAGAACGCCAATATATTTCTCGCTGCCCATTTTAGTGGGTGTAAAGACTAGGGTGAGGGTGTCCACTGAAGCGAAACACCCCTCCCATTAAACTACCACTACCTAAGTTCCTTTGGCTCTTTTCTGAAATCTCTGCGATAATATTGAATACCTCCTGGTTGAAATAAATATTTTTTTTTTATTGGGAAATCTCATCAATTATGCCACCAATAAAACTGGAGGGCAAAAAACCTCCAGTTTTATTGGTGCCATAATTAATTGAATCGTTTAAAACATTAGCAACGTTATTATTATGGCGGTAATCATCTCCAGATTTGTGGAAAAGAAAGATCTTCTTCGAAAAGGGCTGAAATTTTTCCTTTTTCCACCTCTGATAAGTACTTACCACATGGTAATGCTTTTCTACAACACTTATCTATTCGGGAGATTAACTAATACTAAATTGTTTTAGAATGTAGAAGCCTGTGAGAGACAAATGGTCAAAAGGTTAAAATGATAGTTATGAAACAAAGGAGTTTTGAAAAATCTGTCTTTTTTCGATAAATAATTAAAGTAATTAACGGTTTTTGTTTCAATAATTATTATGCACGAACTTAGTTAATTGTTGGCATTAAAATTGTTTAATTTATAATAAAATAATAAAAATTAAATAATATAAAAAAAACTAAAAAACAATTGGATAAACGTACTGTACGTAATAGGCATACAAACACGTCGGGTAAAGAATAATTTTGATAGCAATTTCTTTCCAAAACAAAAATTGAGTCAAAAATCAAAAAAATTAAAACTCAAAAATTTTTGATTGAAAGTCCGTGACAGGTTCTTTCCAAGTAAAAAAAAATTGATTTTTTTTTGACGTTTACAAACACAAATAATATTAACGTCAAAGTATAAACATAACCAAGAACTATTTAGTTGCGAATTATAATTGGTTGTGACTAGTTGAAGAGATTTTAACTCTTTTGTGTATTTTATGATATAATCGTAAATAGATTTATTATATTATAAGAAATAAATACACTAATATTTTAAACGTACAACTGTCAATATAAAATTTTCGAGATTTTCTTCAATTTTTAACATATTTTGTATTTTATGTTTTAATGATTTTAGCGTGTTCTTTGACTCACAAAACAAACAATTTATTTTCCGTTTTTGGAAAGAACTTGCCATAAGTAAATTTTTCGGTCAACCCAATTATTTTTCAAAAACTCTATGACAAACTGATAAAAGAAATTGTAGTAATCGATTTTCTGCCTGTGTTTGGACTAAGGTCTTTTGGACTGCTGGAGTTGACATATAATTAATTTATTCGTATTAAATGCTGAAATTAATGCCCTTCTTCAGAACCTTTGGCATCATGAGGAAAGTATTACCCCCTACAGCACTGTATACATGAAAAATATAGTCGACTACTGTAATTAAAGTAAAATATATGTTGTAGCCTGTTTTTCATCGAATTTCAGAGCTTATAACTAGAGTAGTTCTGGTCGTACTTTGTATTTTTATCTGAATAAGTGTTAAATTAAACTACTTTGTATTTTTATCTCGTACTTTGTATTTTTATCTGAATAAGTGTTAAATTAAACTATACGATCCGCCATATAATTTACGGGTCACAATCATAAAAATCAAGAGCATAAAATGGCATGGATAACATATAGAGTAAAAAATCTTATAGACTACTTATAAACAAAAATGGCATGGGTGGTCAATGACCATGTGTGGTTCTTAATCATAAAGCGGTATAGAATATTGTCCTTACTCTTATAATGGACTATAACGCTCGTTAATTATAATTTTGATAAATGATTACCAAGAAAACATGCTACCAAATTGGTGGTATTAACCATCAAACGAACCAAAAACAGGTGCAGAACAAGGAGTGCAAAAATATGTCTATTTTACGTTTGGAAATGAATAAATTAAAATCATTAGTGAATATCAAGCCAAAGTAACTATAGGCAATTGTTACGTTGCAAGATTATACAGAATCATGGCTGGTCTCCACTTGCATATTTCTCGTGGCAAAAAATAAATGGCTTCGGCTCATTACATTATTAGTATAGTATACTTACTACTACACTCTTCAAAACTAGTCATATTTTCTCTGTTTTGATTACGTAGAAAAAAATGATTTGCTTTGCCATTTTAGATAGTGTGCTGTGCTGTGATTCTAACAAACAAAAACATCCACGATTTTTTAATTAAAAATGTCAAAATAATATAATGTGCGCTCAAAATTGAGCATAAAAACACAAACTATGCTCAATTGGCACAACATCATGACAAAAATATTGAATATTTTGATCTTTTTCTCTCTTGACAAAATTTCAATGCGCATGCTCAAAACCATTTTTGCGTATGTATTTTGGAAAATGTACTAAAAAATGTCACAAGAAAAAAAAATGGACTAGATTTTTTTCCGTCACGAGAAAAATATGCAAGTGGAGACCGGCCATCATGGGCATCGTTTACAAATTCAGCACGGCAAAACACAAAAATATTAGCGTCCAAAGTACTTTAGTATAAAATGGTGGACAATCCGAAACATGCTGGTAAGGCATTACAAAATGTCTATTAAAATTACAAGTTTTCTTATATTAGTATAGTGTACAATCATGAATTGGAAAATTATTCCCTTAAACGTTGCACTGAAGCTCAAATGGAAAAATTAGAGTACATTTATGCGACCAGAAACTAAATTGTGAAAAGTGTCTTACAATGCGGTTTAAAATAAAAAACCGTTTTAGCGACATGCATGATGCTAAAACATCCTAGAAATCATTGAAATTATTTGTTTCAATCAATTATTGAAATAAAACCTTGTTATTCATAAGGGTTGATCTGAAGGGCCGACCATTTCCCAATGTTGTCAATATCAACAAGGTCAAAACAAAATTTTAATGAAATAAAAATAACACACCTTTATCTGAGCAACAGTATTGTTGCATGAATATTCCGCCAATATGAATACTATTTATATTCCCACACTTTATAGTTGTTGTTATTTGACTTCAGTCTGAAATACCTCACCTAGAAACCATGATAGAAATCGTTTCTTCAAAGCAGTAGAAGAATGGCAAAGTGATAAATGAAAGAAATCACACGGATGGCAAAGCACGCTAATAAATCATGTTGCTCTCAGTCTTGAATGCAGGTTTGGATAAGTTCCTGTTGGAGTAAACTAAATGTATATAGGGATACGTTAAGGTTCAATTATATACCCGCGTATATCTGTAATATAGTATATGCACGTCTGGTAGTATACGGCTTGATCTCGAAGATCAATTTTAAGGTTCCATTAATATTACACCTCATAAGCAACGATTAGAAGATAGTATTAGAAAGAAAGTTTTCAAGAAAGAACTACAAGCCGGTCTATTAAAATGATACCTTTCACTTTATTTTAAATCGGAGATGTAATTCTTACCTTTATCTCTTACCTCCAAGATCATTTTTAACAAAATTCTTGAAATACCAGCAAACGTTGCGTAACGGAAAGATTACCGATTGAGAATTAGTCTCTCTCGAACTGGAATCACTGGAAGAAATACGTTCATTTGGGAAGATTAAAATGCGAACTATGATTTTCTCTTAAGAAAATTTAAGGGCATTCGAAAAACCTTGCCATTTTATTACCAAACAAAATTTAACAAACTTTTTTGGTTACGATTTTTTAAACTTAGGAATTGAATGGGTTTATTTTCTTTAAAAAAAAACTTAACCAAAAATAATGATTTACTCATAAAAATCCATGGATTATATTCTGTCAATAACACTATCGAGAAACTGTTCTTGTCGACTCCGCGTTCGTATTCCGAACTCTAATCTCATCCTTCCCGAGTATCCGCTCGTTAATGTTGGCGCTCTATATTGAAATTAAATCATAGGCTTATTACACTCTCTATTGTGCGTTGGAGCTTGTTCTCGTAGAACCTTAGTAGAACCTTTCTTAAAGCGTTAGAATCTCAGTTTAATTTATTATTAGAGATTATTAGCCACCTGCTCATTAATATTCGGCACAATCCATGTAACTTCTAAGCCCTGTATGGCACAGTAAATATCATCATAACTGATTCCTATTTATTTCATAGTTACTTTGTCTTAGGACAATAGGAACAATTTATTGTTTTTTATAATCATCACAAGAGCTTTTTAAAATAGTAAGGCAGCCAAAAAACCATGGGGTGGTTTGCTTTCCGCTCACCTCGAAACTTACATTTTGCCTGATTCTTACTATCATACAGTTCAGACCGCGAAAAGTTCTCAACACTTCCATATTGCTTACAATAATCAAATTTCCGCACGTCCTAAATACATATCAGAATCACATTTTAACATGCAAACCGATTTTTAAAAAAAGAAATTGTTTTTTGGTTCCAATCAAAGTGGCCATTGTGCATATCGCACGGGGTTGTTCCATATTTCTTCGCCCTTTTTGCAGAAACAAATCCGAAATTATCCCAGTTTCATCTTATATGATACGTTAGCCAAGGATCGTCCCGGACCCTATAAAAATCTCCTACCACATCAAAGAATCTAACATTGTCTGACTTGTCCTCCAAAGACTTGTATTTAAAATGTTAAGAAATGGCCTAGCTCTGTTCAAGTTGCCTGTATACCAAAACTTTCTCCAGTGACACTATCCTGGTAATTCCCCGGGAATAGGGAATTGGGGAAAGAATGTATACGTAATTTCTCTTTACAAGTTTGGCATACTGAGGTAAAAAACTAGTGTTAATTTTTTTGAAAACAAAATTAAATTGAGAGTAATTTTCCCTACCACTTTCGATATGGAGAAATTGTTCCCAATTTATAAATATTTACATCAAATTTTCTCCTCAGTAGGCCGGAGAAAAATATTTAAACAGAAATTACATATAAATTCTTTCCCCTTTCGCTACAGGGGCACTATTCTGCTAATTCCTGGAAACAGAAAATTGGTTCAAAAAATACTTTTGATTTCTATTTAAATTATTTGATTCTGACATATTTAAGTAAAATGTTAGTGTTAATTATTTTGGAAAAAATTATAGTTGGTAATAATAATTCCTGGCCGTTTCGATATGGAAAACGTATCGCCATTCATTACACTTTTTATTGTAGTTGACCAGAAAAAACCTATTTCGATAAAATGGTATGTTACTTTTCCCCACAATTCGCTATTTCCAGGAATAGGGCCAATTACCAGAATATCCATCGCTGAAACTAACGCAATCATCAACTAACGAAAATTCTCTGTTCCGGATTCGATTTATATATAATTTTAAGCACGGCCAAATGCATTACGTGGTTATACCATAGATGGCTTTCAACATTAATGATTCTTCCATATTTCACCATCACGAAAATTGAAAATGAAAAAATGAGACGGAATGAGAAATGACGGTACCCGAGTAATCGATCATAATACCCGGGTAATCGAGTAGTGAAAATTTCTTAAAAATACCCAGGTAATGGAATAATCGATACTCGACATTGAAAACTCTAATCATTTTAAAATCCAACTTATTTAATTTCATCATAGCCGCTTACGCCACGGTTCGCTATATTTAAGAACCTTATTCGATAACCATTTTAGAATCCGACTTTCATTCACATGATCGGTAATTTCATCATGATCAGCTAATATGTAATTTAGTTCCTTCCCCGTTGGCTATATTAAAGAACTTCTATCACCAGGAGCGGTTGATAAATGGTGTAATTCAGTTTCAGCTTACCGTATAACTTCCACTAGAAATGATTTTAAAACCTCATTTCCATGCTTCATGCCTAATTTAATTAAAAAATTTGTCTATATATTAGATAAACTAGATAATTTAGATAGATTAGATAGATTAGATAGATTAGATAGATTAGATAGATTAGATAGATTAGATAGATTAGATAGATTAGATAGATTAGATAGATTAGATAGATTAGATAGATTAGATAGATTAGATAGATTAGATAGATTAGATAGATTAGATAGATTAGATAGATTAGATAGATTAGATAGATTAGATAGATTAGATAGATTAGATAGATTAGATAGATTAGATAGATTAGATAGATTAGATAGATTAGATAGATTAGATAGATTAGATAGATTAGATAGATTAGATAGATTAGATAGATTAGATAGATTAGATAGATTAGATAGATTAGATAGATTAGATAGATTAGATAGATTAGATAGATTAGATAGATTAGATAGATTAGATAGATTAGATAGATTAGATAGATTAGATAGATTAGATAGATTAGATAGATTAGATAGATTAGATAGATTAGATAGATTAGATAGATTAGATAGATTAGATAGATTAGATAGATTAGATAGATTAAATAGAGGTTTCTCTTGCAAGTCAACTTTACTGTATGCAAACTGGAGATGCACTAATTTCACTATAACTAGTAAGAAGATTTTCTAGAACGACCATTTCTCTAGTCTTCTGCAGTTCTTCGTTTGATTTCTTTAACATATACATTTCAGCTTTGTTGCACTTTTAAATGTCACTGAGTCTTCTACGTAGTTTAGCATTTTCGGCTTCCTTAAACAGGGGATATCAATGGTTGGTTTCCCTCAGGTTTCCCTATCCTTGTGAAAGCATGAATTACCCAGTTGACTCATTGTAATACCATACATAATATGTTTTAAGCTCATACCATATTCCTTGTATGCCTTTTGCTAAGAGTTAAAATACAAAAATTGATCGTAGAAACAAAATCTACGAAAACTTGCTTAATTTTATTTTGTTTTATGCACTGCGACTTTTTTGTGCAAAAACAAATTTTCAATTTACAATTTTTTCTAGTCCCTCTGCATGACGCACTCCATGAAATAATGAAAATGAAAAGTTGTTTTCATTAGCAATCTAGTAGTTTGAATTATTTACACGTAATAATAAATTCCACTGTGTAAGTTCAAAATTTCTTAATGAAAAAATTATTTTCTTTCATATTTTCACGCAACGCGAATTTAACCCCAGGTTCGCTAATTCTTGAAATCGGTGGTTATTTCCGTCGGCGGATTATAATTTGCATTAAAATTCTTTATATTATTCGAATTTTTCGCCGGCTACTTTAATCATTCATTCGAAAATGTCCACCGATTTTTGTTTAGTAGTAAAATAAATAATTTGTAGACTTGCAAGCAAATTTTAAAAAATCGATTAAAGTAGCTGGTGAAAAATTCGAATAATATAAAGAATTTTATTGCAAATTATAATCCGCCTAACGAAATATCCACCGATTTCAAGAATATACAGGACCCGAATTATGGAAGATAGTCGGCTAAAATAAAATGGTTAATGCCATATTCGTTTAAGTGTTAACGGGTGATAATCAGCCATCACCATCTGTAATTGTATCTCAGGAATAACTGGGAATTAGTCACCTTTCTTTGCAACCGGGATTTAACAACCATCCTAGATTCGGTCATACAATACGATACGCATTTGATTTTTTCGATCCATTATATTTGTAAAATATGCGCGTGGGTACAAGCACGCGTACATATATTCGTATCTAACGGTTGTTAATAATAAGTTTAAATAATAATAACAATAATAATAAGTTTAAATTACAATTTTGATTAGAAATTTTTTTGAAAATTAAAAACATTTTCTCGTACCTTTTATGTTGATCTAATTTCCTCCTTTTATCCAAACATATCCATTGAATTAGAAAATCTAATTTCTTCTGTAAATGTTTTTATATTTGTGTGTAGGTACATATAACATGTATCGTAAAGATCGATTGAGAAGAACACGCATTTTCCGCAACACAAAAATTACATTTTGATTGTGGAAATGATTTATTGGTGGATTATCCGTTTGATTTTGATATATAGCGCGCGCACTCGAGTCGCGGTTCTTTATAGCATTAACATTTTTTTATTTATTTCTATGCTTAAATATTATGATGTCATGCGTCTTATAAAATAATGTTATAGAATTCATGCTTTAAGATTATTTATGGTAGAATAATAAGTAAAATACATTATTATATTAAATTATAAAATGTTTTATTGTATAACCTGGATTTAGAATTTTAATTTTATGTTATTAGAATTTTTTTGCTTCGAATTTACAGGTAAATAGTTCCAATTAAACTTTTTTTTCCTCTTGTTAGTTTTAGAAAATTTCCAATTTGTGAATGACTTAACATTTATTTTAAATTCAATTTGTACAATGTTCTTTTGTATACAAAACTGTGTTTTGCTAAATATATTCACGTACAATATTAAGGTTTTTGAACCTTTAGACTAAACGGTATTTTTCTTTTTAATTTCAGGAATGTAAATCGCCGCCAGACTCTAGGAAGCCGCCACTGTGCAAAAATTCAAAAATCATTCGCAATTTAGAGTTGTCGGACAAAACAGCAAATAATTACATATTAAAAATTAGTGAGGAGTTGAATGAACCAAGTGATGGTGTGCGACGCGAAATATCAACCCAGACAAGTCCATTTTTAAACAATCTCAAGAAAATTGCGGAATGGAATTCGGACGACTCGATAATTCGGAGTACGGGGACAACGGATGAAGATAATAAATCGACATCATCGTCGGCGTGCTGTGAAGATGTGTCACCAGTTTTGAGTTCTGGTAAATCGGGCAATTCACTGGATTCGACGGGCCTGGAAAACATCGAAAATGGTGCATCGCCCCAGAACGATATGGTAAAATATTAAAATTATTATTTTTTTTTTAAATTTAATATTCATTTATATTACCTAATTATATTTCAGAAAACGTGGAATCATAATTTTGGATCTCAGCATGATAAAAACAGTTGGGTACGACATGAAAATGTTACCACCCAAACTCATCCGTCAATAATTCGTTCTTTAAAAAATACGCGCAACCAATCGAATGCATCGGAACCAGATCTGCTCGACGTTCTAAGCTTGTGCGAGGAAAATGTCGTGATGGACGATGATTTTAACAGCTACTACTACAATAAAAATGAATCGAATTATGATTATTCGAAAAGTGGTGATTCGTTATTTGGTACAGATTCGTCATCAAATTCAATCCGATTTAATGACGATGACTACGATAATGTAGTGCTGCGTGATAAAAATACATCACCATCGCTATCGATTGGTAATTCATCGGTAAAAAGTTATCATCATAAACCAAGACCGTTGTATTTAAACGACCGTGTGAATACAAATAGTTTACCGGTGACCAAATTTCGGCGCGCATCGAACGACAGTAAAAGTGATAAAATACATATGATTGCGAAACGGCCTTGCTGTTTAGCAATCGAACAAGAACCATTCCAAAGAGACCATAAAACAAATATGGTAGAGTTACCATCACCAAGTAGTGCTTCGCTCCACAGTGGGCATGGTACACTCCTGTTACAGGAGTTAAGCACCAAATCAAATTCGGCGCCTCTGTTATTAAAAAAGGATAAAAAACGAGATGATTTCGGTGAACATAAAATGGTAAGTGTTGTTGCAAAATATCGATTACATATAATAACGATTTCGCCCACTGTATCTGCCCTTTAAAAATATGTTACTATTTATTTGCCATTAAAGTAAACTGCACTTTGTACTATACATAACATTTCACTTATACATAAATACTACCACCATAAATTTTTCGGTATCGATTACATTCCCTTTTGGTTTCAAACATTGTTATTTAATTTACCAACAATGGGTTACCACAACCGTATTGTAAAAAATGTAGGCACTCGTACCTGTTATTACGTAAACGTATACAAAATGAAAAATATTGAAATTAAGTCAAATTTTTCCTCCTTTTTAAAGTGAAAAGTGATTAAAATGATTTTAATTTCATGAATAAAAATAAACACAAAAACCATAACACATTTTCCTCGTTATTTTATCTGCACAACGGGGTGAAAAAATATGAAATGAAAATTAAAAAAAACGTTGACATGCCAAGGTATCGATTTGTTATTTAAACGTACACTCATAATGGAAAATCTGTTAAGTATGTTATGTAATTATGTTTGTTGTTTTATGTAGAGATACATCATTTTTTTATGCTGCTGTAATAAATCAACCCTTTTTATTGTTCAACTTTCCATAATCTAGTTTTGGTAAAATAAAATGATTGATTAGTTGTATCTTTTGGTAAGAGTGATTGTTGAGATATTTTGCAGGATGAAGAAATGGTCTAGTTGCTACCGAAGAACATAGTCACACCAAAATAGTAATTTAATTCCGCCATTCCAGAATTTCAATATTGCCTTGATTATTTTAGACTCTAAGACGGACTACTTTCCTACTTTATTCACCCATCTGCGGATCACAGTTTAGATAATTGGTATTTGTAGGCCTTCTGTTACGCAGCTTGCTTTGAACTAATCTAATTCTTTATGTTTTATCTTTGTTTTAAGTGGCAATCCAGCGTTTTTTTGTATGGTTAATCACCCAAGCTTGAAAAACTTATTCTTTCTTCTTCTTCGCTGGTAGAAAGCCTGGAAACCTCTTGTAGCAAACCTGGGAGTAATGTGTAAACAGAGTGCGTTTTGGATATAATTCATAAGGATCATTTCTGTAGTTAGTAAAGTTCAAGTTCTTCCAGTTAAAACTACACAGCTCACAAGTCAAGAAATTCTGTTAGAACCCTTTGTATAAAATTTAGATTAGTTACTCACAATTCTTAACCTTTGCAGAGCAAAGACCACGCATGCACAACGAAGATGTCTAGTGTAATTCCACACATTATCCGAAATTACCCCGATTTTGCTGAAACTGGTTGATTGAGAAAAGTACTAAATCAAAGGTGTAATGTATCGTGCGAGAAGAATAATTGTTTAGTTAAACATCTCATAGCTTCTGACCAATATTGAATGAAAAATAATAATTCAATAATCGAGATCTCGATATTGCTACCAAGTTGAAAACTTGTCGGAATTGGAATCTCAGGTGGAATGGGGTCGTACTGTTTTATAGTACAAACGCCAGTGCCAGAGCACAACCTTACAAAGAAGCCATCTGGTGGTCAGAGAGGAAAAAATCCATCTTTTCCGAAACCGGTAATATTCGAAATGAACGAGGTTAAAGCCTTCCCAATGAAGGCCGTAGTAATCTATCACAAATATCTGATGCTCATCAACGACAAGTACAGCTGTTGTTACTAGTCAGATTGCAGGGCCGTTAGAGATTCGGAATGCGCAGGAAAATTAAAACCGCTGGAATAAAAACACAATCTAACTAGAGATAAAATTTGACGGCTTTCGTTAGTATATCTTCATCGTCAAGTATTAACTTCTGTTCAAAAGGGTAACTTTATTCCACAATTGCTGGGATGTTACCAGTTTGACAGTATCATTATTTGTAAATGCAATAACTATGACTCACACAAATCATTGTGTGGGATTGTCTCTAATACCACAGATATCCGGATCTCTGCTAGTATACACCTAGGTTTCCGGTCCTCCGGAGGACCTTAATGTTTAATTAACCAATTTTGGATTGGTGAACTCGATTGCGTCGAATAATGCATGGAAGGTCGCCCAATACAAGCGCAAAGCTAAAAGTAAAGCAATTTTAGTCCGAGTTGACCAGATTTGCTTTTTCGTTATTTGAAACGTAACCGATAACTCTTTCCGTGAAATTTGTCGGGCCTCGCTATTTCTATGAGACGATCTTCTGTAGGGTTATTACAGGAACATCATTCAGATCAACTTACACCATAACAAAGCAGCGTCTTTTGAGCTTATGTTGTTAGCTTGTTGCATCTCAGAGAGACGTATGCCTAGTTCAGGAACCATACGTACTCGACTGAGTAGGTGCAGGATTAGATCAAACCGTTGATAAAGTCCTCTATAAAGGATCGAACATTAATATTAAAGCATGCGTTTCAATTCCCACAATATTAATCACGTCATCATATATTGCAGCTGTGCTCATCACTCTTGAATAGGCGAATTCATACAAATCACTGATGGTAGCAACCTACCTAATGATTCAGTTTCACATCCGCCTGCGGTGAAGTTTATTAATCTTGATTCGTAGAGCAACTCAAACACAGTACTTTTAGTTGTAGATTGCGAAGCCAATGTGCATCACACGTTAAAGGGTAGCTGGAATACCTCAACTATCTATGCACATCCGAGCTTTAAATCGGTTATCGATTTAATCATGTATTTGAAGTTGGCCAGTGACATTTTCGCCTCTGATCACAGGTGCATCTCTTTTAACATAAACCTTAACCTAACCAAACTCTTGTCCTCTTATTACCAAACAAAAGGCTCAGATGTTAAAAAACTTAGGAAAACTGCGAGAAGACTCATAATAAAGTTGAAAGTCCTAACTGTCAGGTTGATTGGGATAATTTTTTAACGTCTCAAAAATATTTAAAAAATGCAGGATCTTGGTTTAACTTCTGGGAAGATATTATTAGTCTTTCTGGAATTTCCAGGCTCAATAGGCCACTTGTATCACTGGTTAAAAACTTTCCTGCTTCCGCCGTTATCAATCCTTACTTTCTTGTTTCTGAGTGACATTTGCTTTCGAGTTTATTCCCATTCCCTTTGGGCTTCCTCTCATTCAGGATCACTTACTTCTATTAGAGTTATTTTCATCCAGGAAACTGGTAAGTCAGATTATCCTAAGCCTTTTATCCAATTATAGTCTTTCTTCAACTTTCCTTAACTCTTTAGAAATAACTATTGACAGGTATATTAGTGACCGTCAATTATCTATCCTCCCACTCAACTGAACCCAATAGACTTATAGAGTCGGAAAATTGTGTGAAACTGTTCCTCATGGACTTGTTATAAGGATTGAAAGATCGCTTAGTTTTAAGGGGTTTCTTGTGAGCACCTTCTGGATATTGCAGCTTCCTTTGAAAGTACATCTTTTTCTAGTATCACTGAGGTCTGCATAAAATTAGGCATCGACCAAGCCATCATTATATAACGTTAGGATCACATGGGAGTCTAGGACTAAACTGCACGATATTCCTGCGTACGATTGATGCTGCTAATCTCACAATTTCAGGCGAAGATATTATTCTGCGTACAGATAACAAATCTGTGCTCAATTCTTTACGGAACCCATTGACCACTTCGAAACTGGTCAAGAAATGGAAACATTTTATTAGCCTTCTTTGCTCTAACAATAGAGACAGGGTTATATCACAGAAACGAAAGTTAGTAACCATTTTTTTGACAATACTCCTAAACTAATTCCTAGGTACGCAAATAGATGGCTCTTAATTAGAAAAAAAAATATTTTATAAACATTACAAGTTGTTAGTAGTGTAAAAATAAATTCTCTCTCTTCAACTATCTGTCAAATTATTCGTGATCATTTGACAAACAGTATTATTATGTTTTAATGAAAATGATTCGGTTGAGGCTGAAAATTTAGCACGGGCACAGAATTTACTATATTATAAATTCCAACAACTGAAACACACCTCGTTGGATTTATTTAGCTTCATGATGAAGGTGCCTTAATTATCGTCCAAATGTATTTCACCATTTCTCAAGCGGAATTGAATTAGCCGGCCATCAGGACTCCATTCAACGCCAGTCAAATGAGTGTTTTTAAGTTCTTTGCCCCATATTCGATTCCCATTCACTGAGCCAAATATTACCACAGCATCATCATATACAATACAATTTCTTTTTCCATCCGCGGTCCTAGCCTTACCTCTCTACATTTGACAATCGATTTCTTACGATCAGTTGTCAGGGGGTTTAAGAGGGGGGGGGGCATCAATAAAAACGCGAGCATTTTACATAAATCGTAGCGACCTGACGTTCCAGTACAGCCATTACATGAAATTTCAAACAGTTTATCACCATAAATTAAAAGTACTTGAGCTGCCAGCTCGGTGATTTACAATTCCGCCATCATGGACTTCCATCCAAACGGGACACATAACTAGAAATTAAACAATATTTAATTATGTATAAGACATTCTTCAGTATATACTTTAATTTGGACACTGAATGCTAATGAATGTTTATTGTTATTAGATATTGATTGCGTATCACTCATTACTACTTGTAGTCTCATCAGATTACTAAAGCAATGTTTTAATTTTACCAATAACAGCAATGCGGTTGATGCCATGCCAAAGTCAAAGTGACATTTGAAATTGAGAGGAAATTTTATATGTACACGGCAAAGATTTTATAATCGGTTTTAATTGTTTGGCAACTACTAGCGCTATCTATTTCCTACATATCTAAACTATTTTTACCACTCCTATTGCGGTGAAGAAGGTCAAATATTCGAGTCAAATATTCGAGATAGCTGATACTAAAGCTAAAGCAAGCTCACTTCTGGAATTCATTGGACCTGAACCGAACGCAGTCTTGAATTTAATTTGGGGTAAGAAAGCGAGGAGCTATGTTTATTGCCAGGCTAAGCGTAATTGGCTTGCTTCCACTAAATGCCGAGTGGCAAAGTACTTCATTTGTGAACCTAATCTTAGATTTACAAAGTACGCTTGATCTTTGAAGAAATACCATCGAAGAGTTTTGGTCGCGATTTTAACCGGTTACGTCCGTTTTAAACTCTATTTACAGCGAATGGGGCTTGTTTCAGATTTCTTGTGTGTCAACTATTTTGCAACGGACGACGATTACGGTGTTTGCGGTGTAATTACAGTGTCTGGCTTTCGAGGAAGCTCGGCCCCGGTTTCTAAACTATAAACTCGGAAAAATACCTAATTTAATTGAAACAATAGCATAGAATTTATTAAATGCAGTCATTTTGGAAAGAATTGCAACCGTTGTTTAGATGGAATACTACCGGAGACAACAGAGAGGGTGCAAAATTCACTAATGACGTAATTACAACTACTCTTAAATCGTTAAAAATGATTTAAATAATTACTTTTAACTTAAACTTTGTTCTCGATATCGTGTAATTGCTTGTAGTAAAGCCCTTGTACTTCATAGAATTTGGAAGTAAGTTGTGTTGAAATTAATATGGAAAATTGATAAAGTTCCATCTGTGTTTCAATAGGTCAGGTAGCCCTGATATAATTATTAGAGTAAAATTTGTTTGATTTGTATATGGGTGTTAAAATGAATGCGACGAAAAAAAGCATACATACAATTTTTAATTTGTATTAGCCACATACCAACCATCAAGCATACATATGTTCTCCAGGGGTTAGGTAACTGATGTCCAAAATCAGGTTGTTTTTTTTTACTTTTACTACTAGGATAAGTGGTTTTATTTAAGCTTTATCCGATTTCGAATGAATTCGGGATTTTCCCCTTAAAATTATGATTTTTATTCATTCTAATAATGCGGTCCAATTCATGACTTATTTTGTGGAGACTGACTTATTTGAAATTCTACAATAAGTCTCCTGTCCAATAGACTTATTGGAAACTTGCTAGAATTATTTTGATGAGTTACCAGTTTGGGCGCAAGCCTCGCATAAAAGTCAAACAAGTCCACAATAACTCTAGTCGATAGGACGCTTATTGTAGACTTTTAAATAAGTCACTCTCCACAAAATAAGTCACGAATTGGACCGCAGTCTAAATATACTTCAAAGATACATAATTACAAAATTAACGTAAAATATTCATCATCATTAATAAGATTTATAAACCAGACATTATTATCAAAAGAAATTGAAAGGTACCATAATTTTTTATTTTTTCATTCATCTTCTCTTTTGTTTACTTTTTTAACGAAAGGTAAAGAAACTTAAAAAAAAACGAAACGAAAGACAAGAATCACTTTGACAAATCTATTATGTCACAACCATAAATAAAATCACTATTATTAGTATTATATACCTTACAGTACATATTTTATCACATGTAATAAAACATTTCAATTTATCTTCTAACCATCTATGTGTATGCGCTAGCAATGCTTGTAAGACGAGAAAATCGCAGCTCGCCGTCTTGATATTGTTAAACAACAGCACAGAAACAGATAACACAAAAGAAAAATTATAATTAATGATTATTTATTATTATCTCAAGTATTACAATATTTATAGTGTCGTATCAGTCAAAAAATGTTTTATTATTTAAAACAATTTATATTTTTTTTTTTTTTTAAAAATTTTCAATAAATGTCAATTACATGTCAATTATATAAAATCTACTTCTGTAAAAAACAGATTTTGTTTGCTTTGATATATACCAAAACAATTGTTATTCTTAAGGTAATCTATAGAAGGAAGCACTGTTTTTCTGACAGGTAAAATTTATAGACATTTTATTACTTAACATTTTAATTGTGGTAAAGGTAACACTATCTGCGTGAGCGGAAAACGTCATCACTATTTTAGGAAAGGCAATAAATTTTAATTTAGTTAGTATTAGTTTTTTTTATAAAAAATTTAACAACCGAAAATTCGTTCTATCTCATGAAATGCAAATTTAAATTACCGTTCTGTGCAATGCGATTACAAAGCTATAAAATGTCGAATATTTCCTTGATTTTAATCACCCCTATTCCCATAATCGTATCACGTCACTTTAAATGACTAAAATCACGTCGTATACATTTTCTTATTCTCATAGTCGCAACTTGCGACTATAGTCACTTCGTGTGACGTTTTGTCACCTAATTTTTTTCAAGTGACAAGAATATTTTTTATGGGACCGGAAGTCATGTTTTAATTTTGTTATTTTTCTGTTTTGAATTGTAAAAAAAAATATTGTAGAACTAGGTTTGTTGTTGCTGTTGTTGCATAAAATACAGTCGGTCAAAAATTTAAGAATTTGTTGAAAATGGTGGTGCATTTATATATCTTTAACACTGAAAATTGCATATAAAAAAACATAAAACAAAATTTTAAATCACAGTATCATAGAAATTCCTATGGATTTTCAAAAAATTAGTAAAGTAAAATTTGTTTTACATTCGCAATTTTTTTATTGCGTTTTCCTCAATTTTCTGAAAAACTTATTTTTGTTTGTTAGCCATTTAATTTTATAAAACATACCAAAAAAATTGGGTGATATTTTTTGTTTTCTTGCAAAACACATATATTAAAATGTGACCTACTCGGTTTCTCCATATAAAATTATCGGTATACCTATACAGTTCTTAATTTACACCAAAAATAATCTTTTGTTTTTAGCTGTTGCTTCAATTTTTCAAAATAAAGGTAAAAATTACTTCTAATGATAAAACTAATTATTTTTAATGCCCAGTCTCGTATATTTACTACACAAAATGTAATCAGTGATAGATTATTATAACGATGATGAAGCCAGTCGGATAATGCCTGGAAAAAACGATTGCTTAACTATTGAAAAAGTTAAACTTCAGAAACGTCTAATGATGAGTACATTAAAAGAATGCTACGAGGGCTACAAGATTCTCCATCAGAACGACGAGTCAAGAAAAATCAAAATTTCCCAAATTTTGCTTGCTTCGTCCTAAAATCTGTGTGCAACCAAGGAGCAGTGGAACGCATACAGTGTGTGTTTGTACAATACATTAAAACGTAAAATTGATTATTTATGGAACAAAATAAAAACTATTACAAATGGAATGATATCAACATACCAAGATTGCCGACATGTTATCTTCTAAAATGCAAGAATTGTCCAGGATTAAGTTTTTTTCGAAAATATTTTGAAAAACGCTTTTCTAGAAAACGACTACGAGGATGCTGATTTATAATTCATTCAGTGGATTTCAACTGACAGATGCAATTTGGAAAAATTACTGAAAACCGTTAGAATTTTTTTTGGATCACTTCATAAAGAAGCTGGAAAATCTGATTCCTCATTACTTCATTTCACTTCAACAATCTAGCTTCGTAAAAAATAAAAAACTTACTCTGGAGCCTACAGAAGCACTTGTTTCATGTGACTTTGCAAAAAATTATTCATTTATAATGCAAAATGCAGCGCTGGGTTTTCTTTGGAATAATAAGCAAGCGCCTATTCATCCATTCGTACATAAATGTAGATGGGAAGTTGCAGCACTACAGCATCATTGTTATATCGGATTGCCTTAGTCATGTCACTGCGGCAGTTCATCTGTTCATCGAAAAAACGATCCAGTTCTTGAAAACTAAAATGACGACTTTAACCAAAATTTATTATATTACTGATGGTGCTGTAACACATTATAAAAATAAAAATAATTTTATGAATATAATGAAACACAAAGAGGATTTCGGAGTCGATTGTGAACGGCTTTTTCATGCCATAGCACATGGCAAGGGACCATGCGATGGAGTAAGAGGTACTATCAAGAGAATGGCGTCCAGAGCTCGTCTCACTGATGAAACTGACGGTATCATTACGAATGCAGCAGAATTATTGAAATGGGCTAAAATTTTAAAGACTGATATGGTTTTTGAGTTTTGTTCTGACATTGAATATAAATCGAAGTAAAAGGAACTCGTGATTTCCATGCAGTTATTCCTTCAGGAGAAGGTTACATTAATTTATCGTGAATATTTTATTAGATTTAAAATGTAATTCATTACTAAATTAATTTTTAATAAAAAATTTTTTTACCAAATTTGGCAAGAAAATGGTATGTTGCAGTGAAAATAAAATAAAATTTAAAAAAGGTTAAAAATTTTATATGGAGAAATAGATATTAAAACCTGTTTTGCAAGAAAACAAAAAATATCACCCATTTTTTTTTGGTATGTTTTATAGAATTAAATGGCGAACAAAAAAAAAAAAATAAAAAGAAATAAGTTTTTCAGAAAATTGAGAAAACCCAGTTTGGTTGCCATTTTGAAAATGAAAAACTTAACGATGATACTATTTTTGTAATATTTTATTCCTTATTCTTTTACCTTTAAAATGAGCTCTATTTAATATTTTTCGTATAAATCCTTTTTTTTATATTTGTATAAATGCATCACCATTTTCAACAAATTCTTAAATTTTTGACCGACTGTGTCTTATGTAACAACAACAACAACAACAACAAAAAATTGAGTTCTACAATATTTGTTTTACCCAGTACTACACATTCAAAACATACAAATCACAAAATTAAAACATGATTTCCAAAAATTTTTGATTTCACGAATTTTTCACCATTTTTATATTACAACTGATTTACTGATTTCATTTAGTAATTTATCTTTCTTAAATAAAGATGCACATTTGACGGGCAGTAACCCAATGGTTACTCCCGTTTGAATTTACATAGTTTATTATTAAGAAGAATTTTATAATCGTCCGTGAATTTAATTTGTTCAAGATTTTTTTCGGCTTTTCGGACAAAATATTATTTTCATGGACACCCATACAATGTTTACGACTATTTTAGTCGCAGAAAACAAAGAGGCCATTTACTAATAATATTTCTACCACAAAAGTAGAAAAAATGCGCTCCCCTCCCCCAAAAGGTAAGGGGTTTGTGTATCTTTGTGTACACAAGTGACTGGGGTTAAATTAATAAAGTAAATGGCCTCTTTGTTTTCTGCGACTAAAATAGTCGTAAACATTGTATGGGTGTCCATGAAAATAATATTTTGTCCGAAAAGCCGAAAAAACTCTAGAACATAGTTTATTATATTTCTCTGTCCTAATTAAATACACTTCTCAGTTCTAAAGGTTTCTACCTTTAAATTATTTTTACTATTGGTGGTGTCCAACAAACTTCTTATACATATATCCGTCGAATCCGTCAATCTTCTTATATATCCGTTTCTTTGCATGATTTTTTATTTATTCTCTCGACATATTCCATATTGAGTCCCTATGTATAGGCTATTTTTGCTGATGTACCATGGTGCGTTCTTGGTAGAAGCCCAAAGTTGTAAACCATAGGTTCATACTGGTTTAAGCATTTGTCGATATAATAGCATTTTATTGTGTATTGTAAGCTCAGAATTTCTTCCTATTAGCCAATACATTTTTTTATATTTGATGTTCAATTCTTCCTTTTCTTTTTAACGTTCTCTTTCCATCTAAGCTTGCAATCGAAAGTCATGCCGAGGTATTTGGCTGTAGTTGCATTTGGAACCTGCCTTGAATTGAGTTCTACTAGAATCAAGTTAACTTTCTGGTTTGTGATGTTTGCGTGAACCGATTTTGATTCGTTTAGGCTAATGCGTAATTTTTTGTCCAGCAACTCACGGAGTTGGTTGCTTGTTGAAGTTTTGTCGTTACTTCTGATATACACTTTCCAGATGCCAGAACAGCTGTATCGTCTGCAAATGTTGCTATACACCTTCTGTATTTGGCATATTTCTGGTGTACAGGATATACAATACAGGACCCATTACGCTACCTTATGGTATGCCTGCCTCTATTCTCTTTAGTTCAGAGTACTCTCCGTTATTTTTTACAAGAAAATGCCGATCTGCGATGTAAGATTTAAGAATTTGATAGAAATGCTTAGGTAGATCTCAATGCATTTTATATTCAAGTCCTTGATGCCAAACTTTGTCGAGAGCTTGTGCTACATCTAAGAAGATACTAGAACATATTTTCTTTTTCTCAAGTGCGCCTTCTATTATGTCCGTTATTCTGTCAACTTGTTCTATCGTAGAGTGATTTTCCCTAAATCCAAATTGGTGTGGTGGAATTAAATTTCGTTCTTCTATTATTCGCTTGAGCAGTAATTTTTCAAATAATTTTGAAATGACAGGAAGTAGTGAAATCGGCCTGTACGACTTTTTGTCGTTTGCTGGTTTGCCTGGTTTAGAAATCATGATTACTTTGGCAACCTTCCACTGTTGCGGGACATATTGTAGTCTGAAGGCAGCATTGATTATTTGAACCAATTTTCGTAATGCCTTCTCAGGAATGGCTTTTACGAATTGGATAGTAATTAGAACCTAACCTGGAGATTTTTTCGCTTTTAAATTGTACTTGTTCTAATCTTTCAATTACTTTAATGTTACAGATCTTATATTATGGTCATCAATTTTGCTAATTGTTGTTATGTTTTCATCTATGGCCTGGGTAACGGTTGAAAGGTTTCTTCCAAGTGAGCCGCAAATAAAGTAGCTTTTTGCTTGTCACTTTTGGGCAGGTTCTTTTCTCATTTTTAACGGGCGGCATATGCATTTTGGACCTTTTTAATCCCTTTGTTGCTTTCCAAAGAGAGTAATCAGTGTCTTTATGTTACTGCGAGACCACTTAAGTACTTGTTAATAGTTTCGTTCTTAATTTCTTTTATAAGTTGTTTCAGTTTATTGCACAAATAATTGGGGATTTTTTTGTTTTCCGGGACGCGTGTCCTCTGACACCAGCTTCTTGGATAGTACCTCCAGTTCGTCTTCCCATTGTACCATTGTTTTAATTGGCACTTGTAGGTCTATTTGCTCTTCAATTAGTTCTTGGAATAGGTCCCTATCAGTTTTATTATTTGCTAGATTATTCAAGTTATCCTTACCAATTATCATTGCGCTGAGTGACTTGATAACAGGAATATATTTTTCGGGACACATGTAGTTCTCCGTAATCCCCTTCGTTATATATAGAAATCAATAAGATCTGGCATTTTATTTATATCAGCAGGCCAATATGTTGGTTTACCTCCAGAATGGAACTCTCTAGTGATCTAAAGAGTCTGCTATAATCTTCTTTATTTAGATTATAGCGTGGAGGGTAGTAGATAGAGAAAATACTGTATTCATTATTATTTTAGTTTTAACTGTTACGGTTTTACTTGCATAGTTTCTTCTTCGATGCCGTGTTCTTGATAGTCTTTGACATGCTTTTTCACTAAAACTGATAATCCTCCCCTCGCGTTTTTCCTTGGGTGAACAGCATGATAACATTCATAATCACGTATTTTAATAAATGATGTTTCTGTCAAATGAGTTTCCGATATAAGGCATATATCTATTTTCTCTAAATTTAGAAAGATTTCTAACTCTGGAACATGCTGTGCTAGTCTGTTCGCGTTCCAAGTGACAATTCTTAATGTTCTGCTCATTTTAATATAGAAGGGATGTTGCCCCTTTCATGGTTATATAAGCAAGTTTTCTAGATGCTTATATAAAGCTTCTAGACCACATTCTTGCTTTGCTAGCCTAGCATTTATGGCTTCTATGCTGCTACATATCCTTCGAGAGGGTTATCAGTAATAGCATTACATGATTGTTGCACCTACTCGCAAGGTTTTCCACCCTATGCCTATAACTGGTGGCTTTTGCTCCGCTTGGTTTTTACTTAATTTCTCTCTGGTAACCTTAGAATTTTGAGGAAATTGATACATTTTGTTTCTTTTTAAAGTTCTTTGGCTACTTCACATCATCTGTAATTCCCAGGATGATGCCTTTTACAGTTTATGCATTTTACATAGTTGTTTCTAATTTCCCTACACTCTTTTGCGTTGTGTTGTCCAGCACATTTTACGCATCTAGACTCCCGACTGCAACATTTTTGCGTGCGTGATTGAAACCTTGGCATTTTATGGCCTCGTATACTTCTTTAGGGGTTCTATTTTTACCCTCATATTTAGTATTGCTTTGATGTTGAACATTTTTCAACTGTCTCCTTTTTATTAAAAGTGAGCACAAAGAGAGTCTTCCTTTTTTACGTCATTGTTCTGTTGTGATTTTCTGCTTACATTTCTCGGCTGGCTATTGTAATATATCTTGTTTATCGACAAGTTTATGTTGTTATTTTAAATTTGCATTATCGACATTTTTCGGTTCACTGCTGTCGGTGCTACAACCAAAATTTCATTCCCGAAATTTTTCTGCTAGTTATTGAAATGGATCTTCTTTAGCGATCGTTTTGGTTGAATTTTGAATCTGCAATACCGACTTCTGAAATTTGTTTCTTTCTGCTGTTAGGCCCGTTGCACACTTGAGCTTTTTTTAAGCGAGGTGAAGCCACTCTTATGCTGATTTATTTATTTCCTTTATTTAAAACGCTCATTTTCCGTGCTACGTTAGCTATTTATTTATCTCCAAGACGAAAATAAAATATCTAAATATATTGCTTTACATATTGGGTTGATCTGACATTTATTTACAATGTTTCACTTATTTGATTTTTGGAAACCAAAACGGGAAGCTGTAAAATAAAAACATGGCTCTCATCAGTCAAAAAGCTCAAGTGTGAAACGGGCCTTACAGCCTAATCTGCATAACCGATATATTTCGGCTGGAGAATATCAGTTAACTTTAATGGTATATAGGTACCTTACCGCATAGTGCCATTTGCCCGGTTGCACATGGAAGTCACTATCAGCTGGTTAGTCATATGCTAACTAAACTTTTATACGACTATTTGTTTCGCGTATACAAGAACTCCAAAGCACCTTTGATTGAATTTTTATTTTCATTACCAAATTGTTTACTTATTTATTGCAATTGCAGGTTTATACTGGAAACATATGGGCAGAATTCTGAAAGCAGAAAAATTAGAATACACACGTTTATATGATGTCAAATACAGAATTCTGACTTATGCCTCTATTTCGAATTTTTCTGTCTTGCAGTAGGCTGCGCTACGTACAAGAAAACAAATCGAACAATCGCAACTATGTCCATGCGATTTTTACTTTATTTTTTTATTTTGACGTATTACCGTTAAGTTACCAATCAAATTGTAGGAAAATGTTATAGAACAATAAAACAAAGAAGCAATAAAATAAAATTCTGCTTGTCAAAAAAGACGTCCATTTAGATCACTTGGAATTTTGACGGCAGCGCTGCTGACAGAAAATCTGCTCATGTGCTTCCATCATTAATACTTCCATATAAAAATATAGGGCACTGCGTTTTATCTGTCCGGGAAGCAAATTATCATATAAAAATTTTTGCTAGATCACGACTGCCAGATTAAAAGTCAATTTACGAGGTTACTTTTCGATTATACAAAACGAAAATTATCAAAATTTATAATTTGAATTATGTTCAGTGAGCTTGAAAGTATATTTGTAAATCAATTGGTAGTTTGGTAATATCTTTTCATCATTTATAAATTTAAGGCACAATTGAATACTTTTACTCTAGTGCCATGTATTGAATTGTTGCATAATCTACTGAATCTAGAAACCTATAAAAATGTTTAGGATTTAAAAAACTTAGCAAAACTGCGAACGCAAATAAAATTGTTCTTTAATAATCCTATGTTTATTTTTATGACAGTTGTCATTATTTTGAAACACCCTTCCGATGACCGACCCTTATCAAGTATTCTTAATCATTATTGGAAATAAAATATTTTATTACTTTATTTAACTGCCCATTAAAAATTATCCTTTCAGTTTCGAACATATTATGCAGGCTCTTCCATGAAAACGACTTTTTTACTACTTTTTACACTTTAATGTTTGTGTCGTATATATCCGAACAAATTACTTTCGAACATTTTTTCGGCAATATAAATTTAATTAAAATTTTAATGAAATCCTATTTTTTGTCTATTTTCAGAATCTGCGATATTCACGCTCACAAAGTGATCGTTTACTTGCCGGTAAGTAATCTATGCGTAAATTTATAATAATTTTGTTATAAACTTTAAAAATCAATTAATATTTTTTTTGTATTATAAATATATTTTCATTATTATACTTTTAATTATGTAAACACAAATTTGTTTATAAATTTTAATTGTATCATAAAATTTAGAAAAACGAACAAAGAAATTGTGTAAAACCCCAAACAGTAACGAGAAATTTATGCGCCGTGGAAAACTAATTTTATTATTTTTTTTTATTTTGCAAATTAATTTTTTTTAGTTCTTTACGGTGACTATAATTATTGTTTGTAATTTTGAATAGATTGATTTAGTGTTTTGGTTCTCGATACGTCTTCTACACATCGTGGAACACATTGAACAATTAGGGTTCATTAAACAACGACGATTTTATTGAAGCAAATATTTTCACAATAAAATTACTCAAGTAAACAAACTGAAAAAAAGAGTTTGCATACAGTGAGGTAGCCTTAAAGTAGAATGTTGGCCTGAAATCTATGTGTTGGCCACAACATATACATCCATTTTATATTTCGAATTTATGAGTAATCAGGCTCTTGAATCCTAGCCAAATTTCAAATCTGGTGGACGAGGCAACTGGCACGACGAGGTGCTGAAGTTTGTAGGTTTACATATCGTTCCATTTCTTACATATTCTTTGTGTTACTAGGCGGCCACCCACATTTATATTAAATATAGTAAATTGCGTGTTGAAGTTGTTTAGAAATTTTTTAATTTTAATAGTTTAGAGGAATTAGAGGATCTCAGCAAAATAAAATTTACAAACATTTGTAATTAAAGATTAAAGAGAACCAGCCATGTACTTGACAAGAACGACATACAGAGCGGATTTTATAATTTCAAAAGATAAAAAAACACAAGACTAACTCCATCCTCCAACTTTCTCCTTGCCCCACGAGTTGCAATAATAATGGTGCTTCGCTCTGGTACACATTCCCTTCAGTTTCTCTATAGCACAATAATGCTTTTCGACTCTTTCACGCATCCACCCATTCATTCCTGTGTTTTTCACTTGGTCTCTGTATTATCTCTGTTTTATTCAACATTTAATGATATTTCTAATCGTTTTATCAACTCACAAAACAATCAGAACATGGCGGAAATAAACCCCATCACAAAAATACGAACGATTCCAAAAATTTTCCAATAAATCAGACGATATATTTGTACAATTATGTCAGTATACACGAGCCATCGAGTGCACAGACAAAACAAAAACTGGTAATTCAATTTATCCCGGCCCATCAGGCTTTCCACGCAATTTTAATTTATAGTTATTGTTACAATCAGGTTCAATTTTTTATTTAAAAAAATCTTTATTTCTTATAAAATTTTATTCAGTTTCAATTTTTTTAGTTTTGCCCTCAGTGGTGAAATCTTGACTACCATTTTACATCTGCTTTCACCCTTCATCTCATTTCCGGCATGGCCTCCTCTCATGTGACTTTGTCCATCTGGTACCTCGGAAATATGTCCCGAACAGAACGCCACAGAACTGAGTGGCTTGAGCACTTGGTATTAGCACCATTCTAGACCCGAACATTCTAGACCCGAATAGATTATTGGTGCTATTGGATTTCATGGACTCAAATCTGTGACGGCTGTGAGACAGCTCATAATTTCCATTTGTCGGCCCACAATTTTACCCGCAAACCAGAAGATTTCCATTCATCGTAATGCTGCCTTCGCTGTCATTTATTTTTATATGACGATTATATGGCATAGAAAACATAGGATAACGGATTGAACCTTTTTATGCCGTTTATTATAAGAAAGTGAGAATCGTCTTGACTAAATTTCCAAAAATTTTCAGTGATGATTTAGTTGCAAATCTTTTGAGTGGAAATTACACATTTTTTTGCCTTTCTGGTTCTCCAATTAACACATATTTGACATGATTCGGTTGCTTTCGATAGTTTAACACATTTTTTTTAACAACATCCCTTATAGCAAACTGAACTAGTCGGATTCTCAAATTACAATATTTTGTACAATTTGTCTTTGGCCCCTAAACTATCACATTTCTACCGAAGTTCACGTAATACGGAGTGAACTTTCTTGCTCAATGCATATAGGCAATATGACCAATATTCCGATCCCAATCCATATGACCCTCTTTTAAATAGATCCTGATATCGGATAGCTTACCTGATACTTGAGCAAAAATTCCTTAAATGGTTGGGACACGAATTGGCTGCCGTTGTCAGAACTTAAGTTAAACACAAATATTTACTATAGAAAAACAACTCCCTATGTATCAGTGGTTCATTATCTGCTTTCATAACAGGCTTCAACCGTGCAAATTTGCTAACACTTCTACGATTATCGGTCCATATAGTCAACCGCAAGTATTTGCCAAGGCCGAGTGAGTATACGAGCTTCATCCATTAGTACTTTTGAAATCACTACTTCATGCACTGGTGGCTATCCTTCGCCACCTTAAGTCAATAATAATTCTCTTTTAATTTTTCTGAGGGTCTTGAAATAGCAAAGATCAGTGGCCATTTTATCGTCTTTTCACTTGTAAAGTAAATTTCCAGCTCCAATTTTGCACTCCATCACACACTACGGTTTGACAATACTTGTACAATTTTCCTTGTTAAATCCGGAATCTTTTTAGGAAACTCTACGACTTTACGCGTAAAAGTTCGTACCTCTCAGGTCTTCTTCTTCTTTTTTACTATTTGAATTGTCTCGACCACTTGGGAATACGTATATGGTTCTACATTAAACTTGCCCTCACGATACCGATGCTCAGTATTGCATTGCTGTAATCTCATAAACCAAAGGTCTAGGCTGAAACCTGAATCTTTCAGGTTGTCTATCTTTCAATGTCCCTCTATATATGGTCTAAAATATTCTCTCACCAACGCTATTGCTAGACACTCTTATTCTGTAGCAGATTATTATTTGGTTAGACGAATGCTTTTGGCTCATGTTATCTATGCCTCGTTCTATTTGCTCTATTTCCTGGGTTAGCACTGCACAGAATCCCAAATTCAAAACATCAGTCTGAAGAATATTTTTTTTTACTAAAATCGCGGTTTCCAAGGATCGGTGCTGAAACTAACAAAGTCTTTATTTAACTCCGTTCTTCTTTAATGGTTTTAAGGCTTTGACAATTGAAAATGTCAGTAATTTTGTCAGGACCTATTTTCAAACCATGTTCATCTAGATTAGTCTATCGTATTCGCTTAGTCACTTCCTTCTAAGATCTTCTTCTTCATGTGCCCGTACTTGCTCGGAGCAACTTTACAAGTGTGATCCAAACAGGCAAGAGTGGGGGAGGCTTATTTCAGCACTACCAAGTGATACTACCAAAATGAGCGGAAGCCCCGGCAAATAAAAGGTGAACAAACCCCTTCACATGTAACATACCAAGACAAGTTTGGTCAAGGACACAAACATTTGAGTCAACTAATAATAAATAAGCTGTCGAACCTCAAAAACGATGTGCAAGACATTTTACACTACTAAAGTAGCTCTGAATTACTTGTATAGCAGTTCATGGTCTATGTAGAGATATACCGATGATATTGCAAGATTGGCTTATGTGATTGGAATTTCTTTTCCGCCAATCATGGAAGACTACGACATAGCGTTACAGTGTTTTTTTTATTATTACCCTATACAGTTTCGAAGATCACAGATACCTCTTTCCTCAATTTACACGGTTTCAAACAACACGATTTTCATTGATTCTCTTTCATTTTCTTTTTTGTATACCATAACAAAAAAAATTAAAACCGTTTTTTTTATTTTATTTTTTGTTGTCTCGAACAACACGGTTTCAAAGAACACTGAATGAAGTAATCGTGTTCTTGGGAGGTTTCCTGTACTCTTTAGCACTTTAATTCATAAAACAATCGTTCTGGTGTTGCTCGCAAATTTTTCGTTTATTTTGCAAATATAAATGTTTTATATTCTTCCTTTCAAAAAACTTCAAAGAATGCCACAAAGTTATCTGAAACGCCATAATACCGAAATTGCTCTGGAGGCAGATACATTTTAAGTCAGTTCGATATAACCATTTTAAGGCATATCGTTTCAATAGTCTTGAACTAAGCAACAATTTTGTTACGAAGATTTTATTTCACGAATCCATGGTTTTGGAGCACATTGTAAATCATTAGTTGTTTTAAACTGTATCCGTATTGCATATCTTTGAAAAAGCATTAAGCAATGTCACCAACTTATTTTACTTTCTGATAGATCTTGAACCAAACAAAAATGTGTACTTTAGTTCACAAATTCACCGTTTTGCTTCACCGTTATTTAATCAACTTCCACTTAGCATTCGACAATAAATAAGTTCAAAATCATTTCTCCAATTACTTAAAGTTTGGCTTTTTGAGCACCCTAATATCGATTTCCTATTTAGAGTTGTAGTCTGATACAGTTTAATTTTAGTTCAAATTGTTTATCTTTTTAATATTTTAAATTTTTAATTGTAATGTTTCACAACTTTTTATCAAAAATTTTCTTTGTTAAAGGATAGATCAACACTGCCGTTAAATCGGTGATGATTACCCTACTCATTAATTTTTTTATATTTTGTATATTATATTAAATTATACTGTTACGAATTCGCCGCTTCCGGGATATTCCTGAATATATCGGAAATACTCTCCGAATAATTTGCTAATATTTACTGAAGACTTACCACTTCTGGTATATTGCCGAAAATACCAGAAATATTTCCTAATTTTCCCGCTATTATCCACAAACACTAAAACACAACAACAAACAATTTCAATAGTTATTGATTTATCCTATTAGTCTTGACTAAAACTCATTAAAGACTTAATCCTTAACTGGACCATTTTTTGCTGAATTAGCTATTAAACCAATAGGCAAGATCGTAATATTACGTTTATTATAGAATGGATAGATATGTGCCCTATGTATTTATGTATATCATTGTCAGGGTTGGGCGAGGTGGAATGCGCAAAGTAACGGCATGTAAGGGTTTAATACTCGAAACAGAATAAGATCGACAACGACGAGCGTCGACGAAACAATAAAAAATATCGCCGCGATATCGCTTTAGCTATACCTATTCTCATTTGATAGAAAAGAATGGGATTTTCACAGTCGTCGTTAAACATGTCATTCTAGGGAATACATGATCAAGCTGGACAAGATCCTTATCGTGTACCGTTAGTGAGATGAATACGATTTAATTTATCCAATTTGGCCTCGGCCCTAATAAAACTGGTTAACATTTAATTAATTTATTTTTAAAGAAGATATACATTAGATGCCTTGGAATCAATCGGATTAATTTGTTTGTCTATAATTTTATGACATTAAACTGAACTTTTAATTTAATTTATGGATGAGAGTAATATTTGACAATTCATTGAACAAAAAAAACTTATAGTTCAATCAACTCCACATTTTTTTTTAATTTGGCCGAAGCTAGTAGATGACAGCAAAGTATATATGAGCTTTTTTGCTTTGACAGTGTCCGCTTGGCTTAAAACAGCAATTGCATTGTATAAAGCCGAAGACGCTTTGATGTAAACCAAAAAATTTTAGTTTTAAGAAAATAAAACCATTTTATAGTTATGGTGTTCACCGCAAGGCGGTCTTTTTAACAATCAATTATCACACGATCAAAATTTGGCCTATAAATGTTTTATTAACAACAAAGAAAAATTTTAATGTATCAAAAAACTAAAGCCAAAAGCTGTTACTTTGAGGTATTAAAGTAAAACCCGGTTAGTTTTACCAAAGCAACTCACGTATGGTTAATTTTTTTTTTTTTTTACTATTTTTATAGAGAAGGCGTTGGGAATTTTTATTTTTGTTTTGCAAACGAACATTTATTTTTGATGTTATGCGGCTGTTTATAAAATATTTATATTTAGTTTGAAATTAACGTTTATAAACTGTAACACTTTGTGCCTGATACAATTTTTTATCGAAAATATTAAATTTTCCAGATGCTGAATAATTAACAATTTAGGGTGTGTTTCAATTGGTTTAAATACCGCATAAAAAGTTAAAAATTGTGGTGAATAAAAATGCCAAACTTTTTATCTGCTTCAAGAGCTGATAAAATTTTAATATTCAAAACATTTGGCTGACAAAAGTATTTGTTTGTAGACAGAAATGTTCCATGTAAACATTTTAAGAAAAATTGCTAGGATATACCAGTAGAACCTGCTAATGTGACCACCTGTGAAAAGTGACCACTTGCCTAATATGACCTATTTCAAAAGTCCCAAACATAGATCTTTAACGTATTTCTTTTGTTTATAGTGACCAATTGCTTAAAGTGACCGATTTCAGTCGGTCCGGCCGGTGGCCACTTTAAGCAAATTCTACCAATTTGAATTAAAGTTTTGTTCTATGCCATTTCTATGCCGTTTCCATGCCACGTCCGGTTGATGTAAACTGACCATTCTTGACTAATATATATATTTAAGAAGTATTTATTTTACATTCATATTTAACTTTGCTATTATACGTTCACAATTACACATAAAATAAGCAAGCATGTTATCGTCAAAATTTTACCCAATTGAAACGGATAAAAAGTTAAATAATATTTACCACGAATAAATTTTAACTTTTTATGTGGCATTTAAATCAATTGAAACACACTCTTAATTTCGACAGTATTTTTAATTGGCTATTGACAAATATTATCCTGTGTGCCTGACATACCAACTATTCCGACTAAATTGCCGACTTCTAAATTGTTTGTTAGTAAATATCTGCAATTAATAGATGACAGTTTAGTAAAATAGTACAAGCTGTGCACAGGCATTTATAATTCTAAACTGAAATTTTTCAAACGTCAAAGTTTATTGGAAAAAATCTATACTTCACGCCAAATCAAAAGTTCAACATAATAGTGGGAATTGAAGGTATTACTAAAAGAAAATATTACTTTCTCAACGAGTTACAAAAAAATGGAGAAAATATTAATTCAAAGTCAATACGTAATTCGTAAATTACATTAAAGTTTAAATAAAACGGCTATACGTCACAAGGTTAGTGTACGGTCTGCGTAAAAGTTATGCATAGACCTGGTAAATTCTGTCCTTTTGGTTACTATTTATTGAGCGATAACGGATATCAATATGCGTTGACGCCTGTAACTATAATAACTACGGATACATCATACACTGGCAAGAGAAGAAACACATAATAAATGTATTTACTGTTCAAAGCAGAGGACAGAGTTCTATAGAACTACCTTCAATCGAAGGAATGTATGGTGGCAACATTAAAATCTGAAATTTAAACAATAGTAACATGACACAATAATGTACTATATTGCATAAATGATGGTGTCGATTTGGGAGATAACTTTAAATAAAACCGTAGTGTAGACAGCAAAAATTTGCGCCAGTTAGCATCGGGTTTTAAAGGAACGTAAAATCTATTGTAAGTATTAAAACACGATTATAAAGATTACACTTGATTGCTGATGTAGAAATTGCGTAATTTAGTTTCAAAATTTTTAAAATTTCGATACTAATCGATCGGAAAATTATGCCAAACGATGAGTTTTTGTTTTTACGCCGCGATGGCGATTATATAGTATATGAATATTTTTTATTGTACCTAGATGGCATATTTATAAATAATGAATGTGTCCAAGATAATTAATATTAATTTATTGTATTATGCAATGCTTAGAAGCAAAATATAAAGAAAATAAGCACATAAGAACAATTTAAATCAAGTAAGTTAAATTAATTGAACGAAATTTGGGTATTGTTATTAAAGATACAAACCTGTTTAGACACATTATAAGAGCAATTAAATATCGACAACAAAAAGAAATTTATTTTCTCAGTGATACACAGCTTTTATAAAATATCTGTAAATAGACCCATTATACGAACGGGAAAGTAACATGTCTGGGTGTAGGGCTACGCAGTGTTTCAAAATGTAAAAATTGGAAATATTCGAGAAAAATGAACATTTGATGTATTGAACGGAACATCGAAAAAACGCGCTCCAAAAATTTATTTAAAGCAAAATTCGACACGTTCTTCCCTGCTCTTCAGTCTCTTTGACTGTAACTTTGATACTTTCAAAAGTATTCACCCTTGAAAAGGCAGTGTATAATTGCCTATGAGCAAATACTGGAATAATTTTATTTGTGCATCCGCAGTCAATTGTGCAGTGTTCAACATGTACAGTTCGGCATACGCGGGTGCTTTTCCATCTGCAGGATGGACAGCCGTAGAAGTCACATGGTGTATTGCACCTTGGACTCTAAAGCAATAAGTAGCTCTTGGGCCAAGATGAGCATTATTGCCAGATATATATTTGCCTCCCATAGAGACAAAGTTCTTTTTAATTTCTGCGGTGACTGGGGAAACATCATCGCCAACATCGACGATGTACTTCTTTATTGCATTGGGAAATTCAATGCGGTCGAAATTAACTTTGCCTTTATGGCAACAGTAAGTAAGTAGATTGTCGTCAGACTTCCTTTTCTTTTCTGGAATTTCAAATTCGATATTCAAAGAATGCATTGAACCACATTTAAAAGTCATTGGACCCAAATCGTGATGACCTACATCAACACTATCATCTTTTGATGTTAGGGCAATCTTTAAATTAGCATTACGAATTGTTGCTACTCTGTCTTCCTGCATTTAAGGCAGCATTTCTCCGAGGTCTTTCGTCAAGACATTTGCTCTACTTTGAGCAGTTCGTTGCGCCGCTTGTCCACACACTTGAACTAATTGCTCATCAGGAAGATTGGATCTTCTCTGAAATACTCGTTGTACGTCTTGAGCAGGACTTGAGATATAATTGCTCATCAGAATATTTTACTTTCTGTTCGCGAGCAGTTTTTGCGCGGGATTTATTGTTAGCCTCAGCGGTTCGTTCTTTGTACGCGGCTATTATTGCCTTGTACGGTTAAATACTTCCCCTAAGGGTAAGTTAAAATCTCCAAAGGCAAACCTTTAAGAGAATAAACTGTCTAGATTTATAGATAGTAAATAGTGCTCCTAAGAGTCAGTAAAAAAGATATAGATGTAACTATCATGCATATCTTTGTTTAAAAACATCTTTGTTTTATATGCTGGTACGTACTAACCTTCAAATTCTAGTTGAGAATTTAGAAAAAAAAATCAACGTCAGGCGTGCAGTATTAGACGAAAAACGGTGTGTGCAAAAATAATGATTCAATCTAAATGTGCTGAATTAAAGCAATTATCGATGTTATCTACGAGTAGTTGACGTTATCTACGAGTCTGTCGTAATCTACGTTTTCGACGATCATGTAAAAATTATGGTTCGTAAACGCCCATCTCTGATCATTGTCGTCCACTTATTTGAATAAAGCACGTATAGCACTCAAACTACCACTATAGCGCTGAAGGCATATAAAATGTAGACGTATCGCATATCATTGGGGATTTGTTGAAGAAGTTCAAAATTTTGGCTGAAGTATCTTCGCCCACGTACTCAAAACTCATGGTGGCAGATACATTATGTTGCTCCCTAATTTGATTTTCCTGAAATTCGGTTTTATACAATGCACCAAAAAAACGAAACAGAATTTTTTTTCGAACAAATACCCAGATTTAAACGCTATCTTGGTGAAATAACACCTTTCAAAAAATTAACTTTTCTTGAAGGAAATTTTGTCTCCTTTCCGATACTGGAATCTGTTTTATTTTATTTTGTTGTTTTATGATTGATTTATTGAAATTTTAGAGAGAAACGTAACCAAAAAATGAGACACGCATATATCAGGCGTAATTTTGGTGGTTCAAGATCAAGGAGAAAATAAGTTTTTCCAGTAAAAAATATGAGTTTTCTCAACAGGTATATTGCAAAACTCCTTTTAAACTTTATTCAAACGTGCATAATCAAATTAAAATTTACGAACAAAATCGAATTTTGTAACCACTAGCCCGCATTGTTCTTGTAAAGCATCTTCTGCTCCTTATTGGTTACCTTGTCCGTTTTCTTACACGCCGTTTTAACATATTCCAGACGTGCTCTATAGGGATTAGATTAAAGCTGGACTTCGCGGAGGAAGGTTTATCAAATTAATGCGGTGCTCTTGCAGAAATTGGGGTTTGTTTAGAACTGTGTTCGGCCGGACATTATCACGCATAAAAAAGTCCACGCTCAATTTGACTTTTCATGGAAAGCATGCCTTAAATTTTTTTTCAAAATATCATTCTGATGTTAAAGCTGGATAATGTATTACTACCAAATCTGTCTTATAATTTCAAGAAATATCCGCCCAAATTATCACCGAACCTCCGTGAGATTCTACGAATGGCATCACGCAATTAGGGTTTAATCTTTGTCTTGGTGAACGCCCAACTCTGCTTCAGCCGTCTGGTGCATATGCTTATACGAATTCAACCGTGATTCATCCAAAAAAACATTCCACCAAGTCCCTCTGGTCGACGTGATTTTAGTTAATAAGCTTTCAGCTTTATTGTCATCTGTTTTGATATCGGGTGTGTCCTGTGTGAGCACTGCTTAACCTGTTTTTGTAGAATAACGTGCGATAGCTCGTTCTTCTGTTGGTGTAGTTTTTATTGGTCGACAAGATCCTTCACGCCGACTCAAACTGCCTGTTTCTAAATATCCATGCCACGTCCGGTTGACAAAGACACACTAATATCACAGATTCGCTCAATTTTATAATAAGTTACACCGGCTATAAAGTCACGCGCGAACGAGTAATTGTTGTTTTCGATTCATCTTGCTTAAATCTTCAAAAAACTATGCTATAAATTAAATTATTGTTTTCCATAAAATGACGTAAAATTTCAAACTTTAAATTTTATCGCAGAAAGCTTAGTTTGCAAGATAAAAAAATGTACGTTTAATCGCTTTTTGATACATTTCTCGCTAAAACTTCAATGAATAGGCAAGGATTCGTCGTACAGCAATTTCCGTAGCACCATTTTCAAGGTTTCTAAATTCTATATACAATGGCTAATTTGGATTTGGGAATGAAATATCGAGCAGGTTCATTTACAACAGCAGCATATGTTTCTTCTTTAGGACAATTTTTATTTTACTCAAAAAAGTCATAAAAGCAACAAAATAAAATAAACCGGGTTAAAGTATCGAAAAGAAGGCAAAATTTCCTTCAATTAGAAGCAAAATTATAATTATGATGTTCGATAAATGAATTCGCGCTTAGTTTCAGCAGCTTCACGTAAACCTATGTGCATTGACCGTTCCTCGTAATAACACTCAGAGTACTGCATCTCTGCGGTGGTGTAAGCCGTCTAGATTTTTATTCGTCTGTGGTTGTGTTTGATTGCTCCAATTTCCCACATGCCGTTTGATATTTTCTCCATTAACCACTGCAGGATTTATAATTTCGATCCTTGTTCAAAATTATAGTTTACCTGTAACTGCCTCAAACAACAAAATGTCTTAGACAGGTAAAACCGATCGATGTTAGTTGAACGCCATAAAACCTTGTAAATAAATTATTTTGCTAATCTCATAGTCATAAGTCTGTTCGCATCATTTGACACAATATAATTAATTTCGATGACTGTATCTCATACTCGTACAAAACATTTTTCTCATTTATGTGTACTCATATTTTTTTCAAACTGATAAAGAAAAATGTTTTTCCAATGAAACATGTGGATGGGAAAGGTATACAAAACAAATGAAATGAAAATAGTGTGCATGCGCAGGCGTTAATATTTCTCCAGTTTATATATAATAAAAAAATGTAATATTTAAATCATAAAAAATATTTAATAAATTTTTTGTTGTTATTTATTTATTTTTTGTTTAAATTTTCATTTAGTTCAAAAATTTATCTGTTGAGTCTCGCGTGTCACCGGGACATCGCGTGTTAATTATTATTTAAGGTGCTTTAAGATATATTATTATTTAGGTAGTAACGGTTTTATGAATAAGTGTAGTGTTTTTATTGTTATCTACACAATATACTATTTTCCCAAAGTGATGGGGAAAACATAATAAAAATATTTAATAATAACAAACAATAAATATTAAGGTGAAAATATCTCTGAATAATTCATCTCTTTTTTTTAATTGATTTTGTTAAAGCGTAAAAATTCGTAAATGCCTTACCAAAATTGAAAATGTGAGAGGAAAATGATTTTTTTTTTGTATTGTGCGATTATGAAAAATTCTGAATCAAAGTTTAGTATAATTTTTTTCGTTAAACATGTTAGTTAAAATTAATGTTTTTGAAATTAGATAAAAGTGGTTTTACTGAATAATCGCTGTTTTAATATAATTATTGATAATATTGTTAAATGTGATATTTGTAAACAGTCTTTTTTTTTTAAATGTCAGCCTTTAAGGAATATAAATTTTTTCGAAGCTTTTCAACCAAAGTTGAAAATTGGTCGTTACGCAAAGCGGAAGCAATTTGGCGAAAAATGCGGGAAAGGAAAATAGCAGGTAATCATATACAGTTATTTTATTGTTTATTGTGCGTACTGACATTTGAATTAATGTCAAAAAAGTGTATTTATATAATTAGTGATGATCCAATTGAAAACAAACAAAAATGTATCTGCTGTACACTGACCGTGGCAAGTATAATAACAAGTTGTTTAATGTTTTAATTGCGAGCGCTCTATTTTTATAAAAATAACCATCAACTAAAAATATTTCGGAGCATGGGGTACTCGCGCGCCTAGTGGCAAATTACGCATTTTATTCGAAAATAAAAAAAAAAATGCAAAATTGAATTAAATATTTATTTATTTTATAAAAGCAAAATGAACACGAAGAAAATTTGATGCGGAGGAAATTCGTTTGATGATGGTGATTCTTTTTTATTTAATTTATAGAAAAGATGAGCGATTTTATTATTTTTTTTTTTGTTTGCATTAGAAAATTGTATTGTGTTTGTTTTTGGGATGGGTGTATGGCGAGGCAATCTTCTGTTTTTAAGTTCAATATCAATAGAGAAAACCAAAGATATATATTTGCTCAGCATTGTTAACCTTAATAAATCTTTATGGGGTAAATATTTTATTAGCCTACTGTAGGCCAAATTATATTTTGTGGATGATTTGTTGAGGACCAAAATTAATTACCATAAATTTCTTTGTTGACGCAGGTTATATTTTTATAATTATTAATTTTTATTCGGTTCTCACCTCTAATCATTCTTTACCTGTACCCAATTTCCTCGAAATTTATTCATAGTCCTTCAGATCTCGCTCAAATTATTTATTGAATTGAATTCTAGTTCGTTAAACATTTTGATTTCAATGCCATATATATGAGTATCAGTTTACGTGTTAAAGTAATTTTTTTTTTCAATTATGTTTTATTTAGTGAATCATAACATTTCATTTTTATGCTCAACCGTATGAGACATATTTGGTAATAAGCTTCATTTACACAAATTTTGTTTGGATTGATTACAGGTTTGATTTAGCAAATTATGTTTACAATTGAAACATTCAAATCTATTACTGTTTTGAAAATCGTACATAAAGGGACAACGTATAACAACAATTCATGTTATATTTTATATGAGAATAATTTTTTTTACAAGTTTCGGGATGGGACTACTAAATTGAGTGCAACTATTAATTTGGCCTAGCTCCCGTGACTAGCAAAGCACAATCGCACAGTGCTGATTCCTCAAGACGTTGGTAGTTCCTGATGTGAAAACCCGATTTTTCTATTGAATTATTAAAATTTAAATACTGGTTTTAAGCATTTATCTTTTGCATTAAACGAACACAAAGAGGCAAACTGTATATAGTGAAATGTTATGATTTTCTTTTATTTAAACAAATGTAGGAAGAAAATCACGAGTAAATCCCGGTCTAACCTAATTATCTTTGTTTTAAGGTAAGATCTTGTGTTAAGACTGAGGAAATTAGTTTGGTAAATCATATTTACCACCGGTTAAATTGGCTAAGGCATATATTTTGAAAAATCGTTTAATTTACCATAAGTCAATGTAAATGTTGACTTTTATTCGACTATTCGCTCGTAGCAACAACCACCATATTTAACTGGATGAAAGACATACAACTTGGCCACGCTAGAAATAGGGCGCGAATTTCTAAAAATGACTTTCTCCAGTTAGGACCAACTATGGCGTTAATGAAACAGTGAAGATGATGTGTAAGAGTTTTAATCAAATTAACTAATTTTAAAAGTATGTAGATTAAAGCAATTTTATGCCTCCAGTGATTTTATTATTGTTACTTGTTACACTTTACTTTTATATGTTTAATTTTAAAATTCAAAGCGGCTTTATTTTGGTTTTGTATTTTTACATTAATATAAACCCTTGATTGAATAAAAGATAATCGGTCATTCTCACACAGTACTCCTGACTACTCACTTGGTATGCACGTCGGTGCATCATCGTATATTACAGTCGAGAAGCGTAAGGCCTAGCTGATCCCTGAGGTTCTTCACTGCTTACCTCATAAGTTCAAAGATTGAAAATTATCAAAGTGTTCGTGTTCCCGTATTGCCAGCATCTTTTTCCAAAATGAATATCCCACTTGCCGTTGAAACGCCAAAATAGGAGCACTACATTATTTCGTCTTCAATTCTTCAAATGCTTTATAGTGCTCCGTGTTCCACTGAAATTGTTAACTTTTTTCGGTAAGGAGATGAACACGAGGAGGTAGTAAGAGCTTAATAGTAGCAAAGTTGCTAGATTACTAACGTTCTGTGGTACTTGTCAATCCATTACGGATACTAACTTTTTCGGATCCGTTCGCACGCCATTGCTGGAAACAATGTGATTCAAATATTTAAATTCTTCCTGAACAGGCTGCATTTCGTTCTACACTTAACATCAATCCGGTCGCCCGGCTTGTAGTACTTGCTTAACTTAAGATTATTAATTTGTCCATCCAATGTTCTGCCTAGTACGAGGAGGTTATCCAAATAAATCAGATATGTTTTCCAATTTAGACCTCTTTGGACCTCTTTTAGACCTCATTACAACTAATTTATAAAGACCATTTCCTACTGAAAAGGCCATCTTCTCTCTATCATTAGACGTATGTTAAGTTATCCCAGAATTCTATCCCAGAAAATAAAAACTTTTAATCAGGCAACACTAACATATCAATAACCAATTTGCTCTTATGTGAAGTTAGCCCAGCCCAGAATTTTTATCAATTTCAATGAAAAAACGAAAAATTATCAAATTTATTTAATTCGATTTGTTTTTCGTATAATAAAGAAAAAAAAATCTAACGTATAAAAAATCTGTAAAATTTTGAGTTGCATAAAGTAATGGAAAACTACAGTAATAAAAAATTTGTTCCGTGACAAGTTTCCGAAAATGAACTCTCATTGATTTTTATATAATTTTTCGTCCCGCTCGATAAATTTGATCTCATCCGAGATATTTTTAGTTTTGGCGAAATTATTTTAAATTTATTAAAAAATTATATAAAAATCAATGAAATTCCTAGCCTAAAGAGTTCATTTTCAGGAAGCTGCCACGGAACAAATTTTTTCTTACATTGCCTGGAATTTTCCATTACTTTATGTAACAGTTTTTGTTTTTTATTATACGAAAAACAAATCGAATTTAATAAATTTGACAATTTTTCGTTTTTTCATTGAAATTGATAAAAATTCTGGGCTTTAAGATCCAATATACTGAAAATGTTTGTGCCTGACAGCGTATTCAAGGCGTCGTCAATGCACGGTAATTGAGAGCTGCCTCTACTCATTACATCGTTTATTTTTTGATAATCAACACAAAATTTTGTTGTGCCGCCATTTTCCTGAACTAGAACGTTGCGAACTTCGTGGACTGCTAGACTGTCTGTCACATGCTGTATAAGGTAGCAAAAAATTTCCAGCAGAAAAAATGTGTTTTGCTATTCACCGCTAGAGGCATCACTATCACAAAAATGAAATTTTTTCTGCTGATATTTTTTGACATCAGCAGACAATTTTTGAAACTTTTATGCAAATTATAAATTCTCAGCAGAAAGTTTTATGAAAAATCAAAGAATTTACGAAAATGTAGAGAAAGCACATGTTTAAAGGTTTTGAAGCGATGAAAGTTAATTTTGTTTAAAAAACTATTTGCGTATGTAGTGTGTAAGGACTCTCTAAATATACTAAAATTACCATAATCATCATTATGCAAATACAGGGCAACATCAAACAAATTGCCATCGTCATTTTAATGTGAATGTTTTCAGTTTTTTAACAAAAGTGTTAGAAAAACCCCTCTATAACTACCCTGGGTGTATGTTTTTATGGTAGCTGAGATCATAATCTATATACGTGAGCAACATAAGATTCACACCTGGCGTCAGTAGCCTTCCATACATTTTTGAAGTCATTTTGAGGTGAATGTTTTCAGTTTTTTAACAAAAGTGTTAAAGAAACCCCCCTGTAACTACCCTAGGTGTATGTTTTTATGGTAGCTGAGATCATGATCTATATCCATGAGCAACATAAGATTCTTACTTGGCGTCAGTAGCTTTCCATACATTTTTGAAGTCATTTTAACGTGAATGTTTTCAGTTTTTTAACAAAAGTGTTAGAAAACCCCCCTGTAACTACCCTGGGTGTATGTTTTTATGGTAGCTGAGATCTTAATCTATATACATGAGCAACAGTAGATTCTGACCTGGCGTCAGTAGCCTTCCATACATTTTTGAAGTCATTTTGATGTCAAATGTTTTCAATTTTAAAATTTACGTGTCTGCATTAGTTATTATACACAAAACACAAACATTTAGGCGTACATTTTTTTTTAAATTTCAAAAATTCCACCCAAAAGTAAATATATTGTGTAATTTTAATATACGTACCAGTACGTTTAAAATGCCATAAATCATTACACAATTAATAAGGTGATGTAAAAACATTATACTACTTATATTACGTAAATATATACTTAAAACTAAATTGCAGTTTGTTGAATTTGTTGAGATTTAGGGAATTGGTTATCAATATCACCATATTCCAATTATATATAATGATTTTTAGAATTTTGTCATAGTTCTGGCATGGGCAAATATGGCCCCGAAACGTGTAAGTTATGATTTGCAGTATTTTTGCAATTCAAACAATTACTAATCGAGATTTTGCCTGGTTCTCATCGATACCGGTATGTATATTTGCCCATGCCAGAACTATGACATAATTCTGAACAATAACATGGACATTGGGATTTGATATATCTTTCTGTAAAACAATCTGCAACAAATGTTTGTGTTTTGTGTATAATCACTAATACAGACACGTAATTTTTAAAACTAAAAATATTTCACGTTAAAATGAATTTAAAAATGCATGGAAGACTACTGACGCCAGGTGTGAATCTTACTCTGTTCATGTATATAGATTGTGATCTAGGCTACCATAAAAACATACACCCAGTGTAGTTACAGGGGGGGTTTTTCTAACACTTTTGTTAAAAAACTGAAAACATTTTACGTTAAAATGACTTCAAAAATGTATGGAAGGCTACTGACGCCAGGTGAGAATCTACTGTTGCTCATGTATGTATATAGATCATGATCTCAGCTACCATAAAAACATACACCCTGGGTAGTTAAATACAGGGGGATTTTTCTAACAGTTTTGTTAAAACTGTCTTCAAAAATGTATGGAAGGCTACTGACGCCAAGTATGAATCTTATGTTGCTCATGGATATAGATCATGAAAACATGCACTCAGGGTAGTTATAGGGGGGTTTTTCTAACACGTTTGCTAAAAAACTGAAAACATTTCACATTAAAATGACTTCAGAAATGTATGGGGATTTTTCTGACGTTGCCCTGTATTTGCATAATGACGATTATGGTAATTTTAGTATATTTTGAAACTCCTTACACATCGCAAATCGTTTTTTAAAGAAAATTAGCTTTCGTCGCTTCAAAACGTTTAAACAAATATTTTCTCTTCTTTTTCATAAATTCTTTGATTTTTTCATAAAACTTTCTGCTGAGAATGATTAAATTGCATAAAAATTTCAAAAAATTTCTGCTGATGTCAAAAAAATATCAGCAGAAAAAATTTCATTTTTGTGATTGGGATGCCTCTAGCGGTGAATAGCAAAATTATTTTTTTCTACTGGAAATTTTTTGCTATCTTATACAGCATGTCTATCACGCAGTCTCTTTTCATTTTTTTAGTTAATTTGGCCGTTTCCGTTGTTTACTTCTAGCATTAGTTCTCAAATGAAGTTTAAAATAATCGGTCTTGACAACACTGATAAACTCCGTTGCTCTCTCCACGTAGTTGCCGCTTGTTTGCCGTTGTATCTTGCATAATTTCCTGACGTGTGACTGCCCATATTTTAACTCCAAGTATTTACCATGAAGATTGCTGTTTAAAAATTGCTTTTGTTATATCCAATCAGTATTTGGGAAATACTGGATGCGGTAACATCGATGCATGCTAAAAATAATAATCGCTCAATAAAATTATGAGCTCCGACTGGACTGGAGCCTACGACTGTTGGAATGATAACGCTTGGTGGTGTACACCTTAACCACTCCACCACCAAGTGATATATCTTTGTAGAGTAGAATTAGTAACAATATTTATAGGTTGGTCAGAATTCCTTAAAGGCTGGAGATTTTCTACAACAAATCCCTGATGTCCTCGAATACAAAGATTTTTTATTCAGAAAATTAGGCAGGCACCAGAGTTTCAACCCTTTTTTTTATTTCGGAGTAGTAATTTGTTCATCAATTATGCCTTTATAAAATTATTATTCGAATGTCTTTGATTAGTTAGAACCGCAAATTGTCGTTGGTGTGTCCCAGAAAGAACTTAAAGAAAGGTGTGTGACACAAAGGACAAAGTCATGTTATCTTTGGTTGAAGATTTGATATTAAATAAATTCCATCTTACGAAATTATATTGTGTTCGTTAAACAGCATCGTAACGTTTTACTGTTATTTCAAAAAAGTGTTTCAATTTGTTTTGAATTGCTAGACGCGGACGTTTAACACGCGAGTTTCGTTAACGTTTAGTAAATCCTGAAAACGTGTACAGGTTGTGCGTAGCATTGCTCATTTCGTAATTGTGGATCATTTTATTAAAATAATTGTCAAGCATCACGACACCTTTAAACTCCTTTTTATTTTAACATTATTTTAATATTTGTAAGATTTCGTACACACATAAAAATATAATTTTTTAAGTGCTTTTTGAGTATACGATACGAGTATGTTATGTATATGAACAGTAAACCTAAACTTTTACACCTTGAACTTTCCTGATCAAGAACTTAACAATAGAGTAAACAAACAAATATTTTTTAAATGGGAAATTTCCAAAGTTGTTTTTCCAAGAACTCATTGTAATTTTTCAAGCGGATAAGGCAGCTTATCATCATTTAACAGATAAAATAAATAGCAATTGTCGTGGATTAGGGAATGTAACGCAGTCGCATAAAGTGATTGATTAATAAAATAAGACAACAAGAGCAGGACGTTGATAGAGGTTGGCGAACCTCTAATTGTGATCTGAAACTAAAACATAATAGACTATACATTTTATGTCACACTTAGCTCTGCGGAAGATTAGATATAAATTTAAAATCTTAATCTAGAAACAGTGTTGTTCACAAGAATAAATAGATAAGATAATTATATTTTCTTATGTACCTAATTCTTACAAACATTCACTTATATTTTATTAAATTTGTATTATTTATACATATATAGTATTTCAAATGTGGGTGGAGCAGAAATATTGTATCCTGTCGGATCTTACTCAACATCCTACACTTTATGTTTGTTTTAAATCCTAAGCGTTCAACAATTTTTATTTTGTCGTTGTTGTTGTTGTTCTTGTTCATGAGGTGACTCGAGTTTAAAATTCTTTTTGAAGGATTCACAGTAAAATAACAATCAAAAATGAAGAGGTCTTAGCTAATTATACGCGTAAGTGTGGTAAACACGTAAATTAGATGAATTTAGTTGCGTATATTGATGCGGAATATTTCTAAGGTCGGTAAATAGACTGCAAACATAAATAAAAGGTAATATTATTTATGTTTACAGTCTATTTACTGACCTTAGAAATATTCAGCATCAATAAACGCAACTAAAATTATCTAATTTACGTCTTTACATTCTTTGAAAAAGTCAATTTGCAATAAGATTTGAAATTTATCGATAATTATGTTTTTTTTTTGTAACTATTGCCAAAGGCTTTATTCTTGAATCTTTCTTTATACGAAACTAACAAAAAGTGTGGAATTATGTTTTTAGAGTCCAAATCTTTTGAACCAGAAAATGACGCGCTGTGATAGTTGTATTACTAAATGGAGGATATTGGGCGGTTAATACAAACTTTTAGGTGATCGCGTGGGAACATTACTCCCGAAAGCCAATATGCCTTATCCAGTAATTAAAAAATTGGTGTTCGGCTTATAGGGTTCGCAATGTTGGGACCCCGAATCCCGCGATTTTATGGTATCGCTGAATCCCGAAATCTCGTGAAATTTTTTTGAGATCCCGGGATTTTATACGCTCTTTATTTGGTATAAATTTATACAATATATTTTATTGTTATAAAATATTTAAAATCATACAAAAAAATGTGCTTGTAAAATCCCGGTTGCGGCTTGAAATAATACTGAACAAAAAAAATTAAGTTTCTCAGCATTCAGAGCAATTTATTCAGCTATTAAAAAAGAACTAAAACTTCTACTGAAATATAATCACGAAATGTAATTTACGTAAAAAGTGGAAATTCGAAAATTCTTTAGCAACAATCATTTCGCGTATATGTGTGTGTGTGTGTGTGTGCCGAGAAGGAATTAAAGCAACTGGATTTGATAATCTTCTATAAAACAAATGTTGTTCGCGGAAGTTAAAATTCAAAAACAAACTAGCTGAAAATTCTGTCTAACCCTGGATGAATGGACTTTATTAAGAAATAGTCATTTTTTAAATATTAATTTATATTTTGTGTCTTGCCATAACCCGAAGTTTTGGGTTCTGGGATTGATTCGCTTTACCGGCAGCATGACAGCACAGGTTTGCATTTTCGTACAAGTCTGTAGAAATAAATTATTTTAATAACAACAAAAGGAGCCAGGACTGGGATTTTGCACAAAGCGATTATGCACTATGCCACTAGACACTCGCTCTCGCTTTTATTTTCGACCATGTATATTGCATAGTGAGAAGAAAGGCGACAAGATGTTTAGGTTATATTTTCATACTAAACGTCAAACAGTATAAAGTTTGTTTGAACTTGATGTCGGTCTACTGCCAATATATATTTTTATTTTGTCATTTTTATAGTTGTTAGTATTTATATACATATCTTCTTTAAAATAAAAATTTCAAATGAAACGAATAACCAAGAGACAGACAAACATGTTGATCAATTTTAATTTGGGTACCATTGATTATGCCGATTTCAGTTCCCTTTAACAATCTAAAAGTTACAAATATAAAATAATATTATAATTTTTACAGATAAAATAAACTTCTTATGTGACTCATATTACCTATGTTTAATTTGTAACATATCTACCGCGATAACCGGAAATCTTATAAGTGAACTTAAAAGTTTTGTCGATAAAATTGTTGTTACTAACCGTACACATTCTGACACTTTCGATTGCGACAAATTACACCAAAAATTTATGCCAACCTGTCTTTGATATCCATCGGTGACGATTTAACCCATTTGACTATAAAAATGGTGAACGACTTATTTTGTATGAGTGTGAGAAAAATTTCTTATCTTTACATACATTTTTTGTAGATGTGTGAAAAATGCTGCCATAAAAAATACTCCAATTTACATTTTTTATATCAGTAAACCATTATGCCAGTAAACTTCCCCTATCACAAATATTCTCTCAGTAAAATTTTACTGACAACATGTTTTGTTTCGTACACAACCAGTAAAATCTATATTTTTTTCTCGGTTTTATTTTTGCTGACAGCAGATTATTTTCATGGAATAGGCGCATAAAGCTTTAATTCCATGGATAAAATTTGCTGACAGCAATTTTTTTGCTGATAATACGCAAAAAAAAATTTTCATAAGAGTGACAAAGAAAAGAAATATTTTTTATTTCATTTTATAGAAAAATTTTATGGTTTTACATTTTGGCATAACCTAAAAATTTCAATAAAATTTTTAATTTGTACACTTTCGTACAATTCGATTTTCTTTTATATGTTTTAATTTTTATATCTGTACCACAAAAAACCACTAACGTTAACAAATTTCAACTCGAAAAAAAATATTAAATCGTCATTTGACTATAAAAATGGCGAACATCTATTTTGTATGAGTGTGAGAAAAATTTCTTATCTTTACATACACTTTTTGTAGATGTGTGAAAAATGCTGCCATAAAAAATACTCAAATTTACATTTTTTATGGCAGTAAACTTCCCCATTATGGCAGTAAACTTCCCCCGCAGAAAACTAGAACGAGATAAAATATAGATTCTCTCTGTGTATGAGCGAAACATCAGTAATTTTTTTTTTTGAGAATTTGTGTTTTGTTGCTATAATTATAAATAAAAAATATCAAACAAAGTATTTTTTATGGCAACAAACTGAAAAAAATCCCCCACTCCCAGCAAACTTTCTTTTTGTTGATATTTTTATGGTATGTAGTAACAATTTTGCGCTTGGTGTGGACGATGTCGACACGACACGCTAAAAAATTAAAACGGAGTATTTTACTTATTTTTTTTAATTAGTTTTATTTTATTTTTTGTGTATGTAAAAATTTAAGATCGTGTTAAATTCGTGCAGAATGTGTACAATATAGATTTGCTCGAACTGAACCGTGGAATACGAATTTGGACGTCGACCCATGGCGAGGGAGATTATTGCGGATTTATAGTGAAATATATACGCTCGTTGGAAGGGATCAGTTTCGGATATTACATTGGTTTACACAAAGGTATATATTTGTTTTTCTTGAGGAAGCACTTAAATTTTTGCTATGTGCAATTCTTTATGTCAAATGTTTTTTATTTACATAATTTTAGGAATGCCACGTTTCATTGCCGTTCGATTTTTTGTATTATGGGATAAAATTAATACGATGCTCGTTTGTTTTGGTAGACTATATGTCTGCATTGTGCAATCAATCAATCATCAAATCACCCATTTAAATAATACTGCTGATCCAGAGAGCAATTAATTTCGATTTTACGATGTAAACGTCCGGGACGTAATAAGCCTTCATCTCTATATTTTGGCATCGTTCGTTTGAACTACGTAACCAGGTCAAAATAGTTCCTTCGACTACAAAAAACACCATACCTAGGTGCGCTTTACACTTAAAAACACATAACAAATATTTTGTTAAAATTTGTCAATAAAATAAAATTTATTTAAATTTGTTTATTTAATTTAAACTCGACCATTAATTGGATATATTCCATGCGATTGGATGAGTTATCCATTAAATTAGAAACGTTTTATCGCAGCTCTTCACATCGCATTATTCCTAAATCATCAGTATCACAGAAAACAGTAAAGCTAATTCCGATACATCGCCCTCATAAGATTGGAGAGATTGTAAATTTTTATGCAATATGGGATCCTGTGATGCCAGTTGATGTATACCGATATCCAAATGCTTACCGGTCAATGTCGATAAGATGAACTCGGCCAATGGAAGTTCAACGAAGAAATTTTCGTACAATGCTTTACCCAATATTCGTTCAAATATTATATGTAATAGATCGAATTTGTTTGATCGATAATGGTGGCCCATCCTCATCTTCGCGGGTAAGAACTTGCAGTTAAATGAATTAGTCTCTGGAAATGCTAGTTCGATCAATCCGAGCAGGATGTCTTCTTGGCAAAATTCACCATCGTGTAGCGTTAATATGAGCCGCTGGAATAGGGCATAGAATATTACCAAGATTGGTATATCTTGATCGAAATTTACTGGTGGCACAAAATATTTTTATTAATAAATTGTTTCAACAATACACCAATTTTACTTACAAATTGCAAATGCTTTGAACAGCATCGAGATTGGAGACGAAAATTCGTTTTGACCAACATGGGATACACCAAAATGTTTTGATGAATGTTGGATTGAACGCCAACTATAGTAATCTAAAGTAAAACGAAATTGTTTAGTTAAAAACTTTACCATTTGTTTATTGAAAGACTTACTTCTATTCATAAACCACGAATCAATCGTGTTATCAAATCGTGACAAATTCTACACAGGCAATTCATTGAATCCGGTTCCAAACTATATAACCAGTCGAAATTCTACTCCGCATCGCCTACCTGAATCACGTATTCTCGTTCTGCTCGAACATCAGAACCCCGTCTCTGTACAAATATTTCTTAAATCGGCACCGGTAAAATTATCCGACAATTTAACAATGGTTTCATAATCAATTTAACCGTGTTTGACGATGATAATTTGAGCATGAATTTTAAAATTTTCCAAACGTACCTGTTCATTAGGAAGCAGAATTTCGATCTTAACGTCCGGGACGTAATAATGCCGGATCTAGCGTATCCGCACAGATTGTAGCCATAATCACTTGAACCTAACCCAACGAATCGAAACCATCCATTTGATTAAGCAATTCCATTAGAGTACGTGATCCACTGATGTGCCTTCGTAAAAACGATGACCTCCAGTTGCATCAATTTCATTAATGAATATAATGCACGGTTGATGATGACATCCAACAACATATCGTGGCTCGTTTGTTGTCTTCACAATAACTGTAAAAATATAGACACATAAATTAACATTTCACAGAATTACTGACATATTAGAGGTACTTACATTCATCCCCATTCCAATTGTTTGAGTACCCCCCAACTATTTGCTCAACACTATTAAGTCACTATTGAATAATATAAAATTTACCTCTGTGTATAAAATACTATATTTGCTTGGTACATTATTATTTCTTACAAATGTTTAATGTTAGGATTTTTTTTAGGTTAAAAAATCTGACAGCTACGTTTTCTTTTTATTTTTTTTGCCTGCTGAATGATTTTTTTAGGTTTTCTCCTCTCACATAATTTATAGTAAAACGATTTTAAGATATTTTCGAAAATTAAAAAAAATATTCAAATTACATGATTCTGTTCCTCTCAAAAATAATATTATATTTTTTAGTAAATTTTGGGTTATAAAATTCTTTGATAAACATTCAAAATTAAGATTTTTCATGTTTTTTGAATAATTTATAGGTTAGTTTTTGTCGATGTCAAAATTTCTCCAACTTTTTACACCATAAAATAAAAATGTTCTTTCTCAGTCGCTCTAATGTAAATTTTAGTTCTTGTCTTTGTCACATTTTCTGCAAAGTTTTTCTCTTTTCATGTGGAATAGAAGGGTGACGGTCTCTTTATCGTAAACAATTTATCGTGTTTCAATTTAACGTGAACATTTAATCGTAGAACCGTTTATCGTGGACACAATTTACCGTGGACACAATTTATCGTGGGACAATTTATCGTAGAACAGTTTGTCGTGGACAATTTATCGTATGTAGAAAGGTTTTATGCGTGGTATCAAAAAATTAGTGGGATTCTTTAATGATTTTTGGAAGAAGTTCTGGAATATTGCCGTGTAGGACGGAACTCGGTAGTTTCTTAACCGATTATGATGGGATTGGGTATGTTAGATGGAAATGAGATTATTGAATGATTTTTGGAAGAAGTTCTGGAATATGGCCATGTGGGACGAAACTCGGTAGTTTCCTAACCGATTAAAGATCCCGGCTCCTACGCCCCCCAAAATTAAAATCTAAAGAGCCCCGCAGGGCTACGGGGAGGAGTGTAGGTGTCATTAATAGATTCTATATAATCCGCTCCTACGTGCGGCACGCAGTGCGACATGTTTGAAGATCCCGGCTCCTACGCCCCGAAATTAAGATCTAAAGAGCCCCGCAGGGCTACGGGGAGGAGCGTAGGTGTCATTAATAGATTCTATATAATCTGCTCCTACGTGCGGCACGCAGTGCGACTCCCACTCTCAATTTAACATATTCATAAAAAAATATTAAATTTCATTTATTTTTAAATGAGATTCAATATTTTTTTTATTAAATTTTTTATAGCACATCTTAACGTATTTTTTAAATTTTTAGTTCGATTTTATTCCAATAGATGGCGCTAGGTCCATAATGCTAAGTAAAGGCACATTTTTAGTTATAAACGATTCCGCTCTTGGTCAAAGTGGCGCTACCGTCCCTCAGACTGTCAAAAAAATTTGACTGCGATACTAAAGCTGTTCCAAACTGTTATACGATAAATTGTCCACGATAAACTGTTATACGATAAATTGCCCACGATAAACTGTTCTACGATAAATTGTTCCACGATAAATTGATTCCACGATAAATTGTTTCCACGATAAATTGTTCTACGATAAATTGTTCTCCGATAAATTGCTCACGATAAATTGTTCACGATAAACTGACAGTAAATCGGAATAGTACCCATAAATTTGAAAAATAAAAATATTTTTATTCTCTGTCTGTTCCCTCTCTTCATATTTTTTGTTATTATCGTGCCGTGCCGATCGTTGTGATTTTATTTGTTTAGTAGAAATATGGAAATGATGGAAGGAAGACTAACGAATGCATAAAAAATATTTTTTATTTTTACTTCCGAATTTATGAAATTTTTTGAACGATAATGATTTACTTTTAGATTTTATTTACTAGGAATTAGATTAAGATATATAGGGAGTTCTATGGAACACTTTATTAATTTAAATGGTATTGTGAAATTTAATAAATTCACAAATTATGTACATATAAACATATTATTTTGTGTTTTTAAATGACGTCAAAAACACAAAGTAAACAAAACACGCACACCAATACGTACACTACTACTATGACATTCCGGTTAATTTCCAGTGGGATGGAAAAAAGCGTACAAAATTCATCTCCTGTGGCACTATTCTGGTAATTCCCTGGGAATAGGGAATTGGGGAAAGATTTTATATGTAATTTTAGTTCAAATATTTTTTTCCAGCCTACTAAGAAGGAAAGTTTGATGCAAATACTTATAAATTGGGAATATTTTTTCAATATCTAAATTGGCAGGGAAAATTATTCCCAATTTTATTTTGTTTTCAAAAAATTTACCACTAGATTTTTACCTCAGTATGCCAGAAAAAAATTTTTTTAAATAGAAATTACATATAAAATCTTTCCCCAATTCAATATTCCCAGGGAATTACCAGAATAGTGCCACTGATAGGAATTCTCAATCAAAAGCATCAAGTTCATTGAATTTTAAAACACGTTAATTATAAATTATCACAAATTTAGAAACCATACTGTTCGGATGATAATAAACATGCCTGATGGGAATACACAATCAGAAGTGCCAAGTTTATTATTTTCTAGAATTCTTTATGTCAGAAAATCGTTCAATCAACGGTCTGTGCTGTACAGTGGAATTAGGATAATTTTGAATTTGATGAAATTCGGTCACCATATTTTTCGGGTGACACTGTGCATAGCAGATAGGAAAATATTATCAGAACTGCTAAGTTTCTTGGATTATTTCTGGGAATATTATGAAACGGTATTTGTATTTCATTTTTAATATTTCTTTTAGGGGCTTGTTTGGTTTCCTTGAATTTATGAAAATTACATTTCTATGATAAACACAAATTTGGGTTTTATTTTTATTTTCTTTAACACTTTCGTTAGGGCATGGTACATATTTGTACCATATCCTTAGAATACGGCTCGTACTCATTTGTACCACTAGATATTAGTACATATTTTTGTACCAATCGTATTTTCATGCGATACACTATTGTACCAGCAGTGCTGTAAGTATAGAAAACTCATAAAAATCAATAAAACAAGTTTTATGTTATTTGTAGTAAGTGTATTATTGGGTGTGAAACGAAATCCCGTTTTCAATATCCCGGTTTTGTATAAAAAAAAACCCGATTTTTATAAAAACCCCCCTTGAATTTTTAAAAGTTGAGATGTGGAGACTCATAAATGATTTTTGACAAAATTTGTAGAAAGTTGTAGAAAATGGCTAATAGGGATGGAATTTGGCCATTTCTTAACAGATTTTGTTGAAATTCAACACGTGCGATTTAAATTGATTTCTAAAATGATTTTTTGATAAAGTTCTGAAATATGGCCATCGCTATGGAACTAGGCCATTTTTAAACCTAATTAGTTGAAATTTGACATGTGGGTCCTAAATGGGATTCAAAAAATGCGTTTTTGATAAAGTTGTGGAATAAGGCGGATCGAGATGAAACCTGGCCGTTTCTTAACCGATTATGCCGAAAATCGACATGTGGGATCTAAATGGGATTTTAAAATGATGTTTGATAAAGTTCTGGAATATTGTCATTCGGGATGGAACTAGGATGATTAACTGATTGTTTGATAAAGTTCTGCGTATCTGGCCAAAAAGGACGATATATTTTAGAACTTAGTCAAAAAATCAATTTAGAGTCTTATTTCTATCACACATGTCGAATTTCATCATAATATGTCAATAGTTAGCGATGTTCTGTCGCTAATGGCTCTATTCTAGAGCTTTATCAAACAAACATTTTAGAATCCCATTTAGACCATACTTGTAGAGTTTTAAAATAATCAGAAAAGAAATGGCCAAGTTCCATCCTGATCGACCTTATTCTAGAACTGTAAAAAAAATCAGTTTTGAATTCGAATCATTCACTTATAATAAAACTAGTAAAACTGCTCCTTTATTTCCGACATGTTTTGAACCCCGCTCTCCTGGAAATTTTTCCTAAAGGCCCTCGGAGGGTTAAATGGAGGGGAAGGGGCTCCCGCGTGCCCGCGAGAGTTATTGAAGCCTCTTTAATTTGGTATGATATCAAAGGCCTGAATGTCGAAGGACAAAATTACGAAGGGCCGAATGTGTCGAAGGACCGAATGTCTCGAAGGGCCGAATGTGTCGCAGGGCCAAATGTGTCAAAGGGGTTACTTTTCGTTTTTAAATATAATTTTTTTAATTTGTTTTAAGGAATATTTTGTATTTTTTGTATCAAATATTAATGGATTTGCTAGATAAAATTTGCCTTCACTAAAATATATCACTGATTGAATACGTGGAACTTAGACATTCGGCTTTCGCCGAATACAGAAAGAATCGATGGAAGCGCACCGATCCGACTTATACAATCCGATCATATACTCCCGCTCCTATCGATTTTTAGATTCCTCTAAAATGAATTTATTTTCTAACTAGGAAGCGAAGCGACGAGAGCGGCGCGACCCGATTTATATAATCCGATCATGCTCCCGCTTCTATCGGTTTTTAAATTCCTATAAACTAAAGTTCTTTTCTAATTAGGGAGAGAAGCTGTGGAAGCCCCGCAGCCCGACTTACCTTTACTTTTTTACTGTGTACGGGTTTTACTGTTTTAGTTTTGTTATAGTCGTTTTTTATTTTTCAAGAAATTGGAATTGCAATTTCAATCTTCGAAAACCATTATAGGAATTCGACTAGTTCTAGAGCTGGTGTTAATATATGGCACTGTTGTTGTAATTTGGCAAAAAAATGGGAGTTTTTTCCTACTTCAACTCCGATAAAATAACACCGACTTCACGAAGTCGACTCCCAACTCAGCTCCACAGGCTTGTTTTTTCTAAGTTTTTGGGCAAGATATCTTATTTTTATGTTAAAATAATATTAGTCCAGCCGGCTCCAATTAATAAAAAATATTTTTTTCCAAAATCATGACATTAGAATTAGAAGAAAAGAAAACCAGGATTTTGAAAACCAGGATTTCGAAAACCCAGATTTTAAAAACCTGGTTTTTGAAAACCGGGATTTTGAAAACCAGGATTGTGAAATCGGGATTTTGAAAACCGGGATTTTGAAACCGGGATTTTGAAAAGCGGGATTTTGTACGTACACCCGTATTTATTTTTGTGTAATATGGTACGATTCGAAACAATTTTTACATAATTGTATGCCACACTCCTGACACAACGTGGTGGTGCGTTTTTGGATTTTTTTATACCACAATTTTGTTGTACCACATAAAAATACGATGGACCATACTCCCTTACCTATTCCCTCCAAATGCGTTTAAGTGTTATTCCAGGAAGTGTTATTCCATATTTTTAGCGATGCATGGAATCTTTTATTAATCTTCTTACCAAAATGAGCCGCTTAGAGCTGCTTAGTATTGAAGCGCGACAGTTATAGTAAAGTATTTGATCGTAAAAATACGGTGAAACTCTCAAAAAAGGAAACCTGCTTATATTTCTTTATTTTTCACAATAAAAACAGCTTTTAGTTTACGAATGTTTTCGCCATATATTTCGACTTAAATTGTCTACATCAGTGGCATAAATTGGTCCAGTTTTTTAAGTATAAATACCTTATATATACAACAGCCGATAATATATAAACGGATACATAGATACCTTGTACCAAAACAACCTTTTTGGACAACATAAAATTTTTTTTAAACAGTCGACATACATCTTTTAAAATGTTAAATTATATTTTTGTTAAATATTGTGTGGGTCAAAATATCACCCAAAATAAATTGTGCAAGTTCATAGTGTAAGTGCAGTTCTAGTGACATAATAATTACAATTTGCTTGATTTCACATTAATAGTTTTTCTTTATGTTGTATAGTGTTTTACAATAACTATGATTTTAATTTTAATTCATATTTTTTAACCCAATGTACATAATTTTAAGGTAAAGTTTTTTTTCTTAAGTTTGGTTTTTTCCATAATTTTATACATAACGGTTTTTAACAAATTTTGTACTCAATTAAATTAGATTATACCACTGATGAAAACAATTTAAGTCGAAATATATGGCGAAAACATTCGTAAACTAAAAGCTGTTTTTATTGTGAAAAATAAAGAAATATAAGCAAATTACGTATCATTATCAATAGCAGCGAAACACCATCATCGTATTCTCAAAAAAGGAAACCCTTTTAAAATGTAAAATTTCATAAATAAAACCAGAGCCAACTAGATAAATAGAGCCTTCCTATTTGAGCTTTTTTTTCACTAAACTTAAAATACGGGATATAATAAATGTCAGTTTCTTATAGGAATGTATGGAAAACGACTAATTTTCTTTTTCTTTTTAAGTATACTTAAACGATAAGCTTTTATAATATTTTTGTACGGGTAAATGCAGAAAAGTTCGAACTTTAATTGGTTCAAAAATGAATTCAAGAAAACCCTTTAAACTGTGTGAAAATTGACTTGGAATATTAATAAATAATGAGCTTTTATTAATGTTGTTGTTGTATTTCGTCATGATTTCAAATCATAATAATATGGTCTCTTTCCATTCTCTTTCTAAAAACACGATTGCAATGGAAACAAAAAACTGATTTTTGTACAGGATTTTTTTATTTTTATTATTTATAAATAACGACATTCACTCACTCAGACCTCAGTCAGTCACCACTACAATGTGGTTGTGAATGCATGCGAGTGACAATGTTTTTCAATCACATATATGAATAAATACGTGATTAAAAAATTATGAAACAATGTTTCCTTCCTATGCACGTATAATAAAACCTATATAATTTTCATTTACAGTATGTACCTGATTTTGTAACATCGTTCGAACACCATGGCGCCCACCGAAAAGACATAATACTTGTATGCAATTTAAAAATATTTTATTCTTAAAGAAAATTACGTAGTACAAAATTTTCCTAGTCATTTACATGATGAAAAACTCAGGTAGTGGCCGTTTTGATATCAGCTCTTCGATAAGCTATGGATTATGTACTACCAAACGGGTTGATTTGGTGTCTCATTCAGTAGAGAAAATAGAACTGGTTTAAAGTAGCAACAATGTTTTCAAAAGTATACAAGCAATGAACGTTAAATGCTTGCGTATTTGTCCCACGTATGTGTGATAAACCGAGACGACTCTTTTAATATTGTAAGCCATTCTGTCACCAAAAGTGCCAAACATTGTTTTTCCTCGGTTTTCTATTGGAAACTCGTGCCCTTTTTGTGTGGTATGTACGCGTCGAATACAAAAGCTTGAACCAATCGCTTCCCATTGGACACTCTTTTATTTTCGAATCACTGCCGATTGTCATTTATCATTCCTCCTCGAGTATCATTCATTACAATGCTTTTTAAAATGATTTCAATTGAATTTTTTATTTATCTTTGTACTTCTATTCAACTAAACTCGAATAAACTTTACACAAATTCCGTAACTATTCGGCGTTATATATACCACGTTGCGTACCCGATTCCAACATTTAATTAATGTAATACATGCATAAGCGATGAACCATAGTGATAATGTGGTAATAATCAGTATTTTGTTTTTTTGTACAATAGTATAATTCTGACCTCCAAAATATATCTGGTAAGCTAGATAGTCGTCTTTTCCACCTAATTCTCTGTCAAATTTAACAATTTGTACCAATAGTTTTGAACAACATTTTGGTGGTACCACATCAGTCTCGAAATATTCAAGTATCATAATTATCATACCGTCAACAATTCTATATTTTGGACACTCGACTCAGTACGGCTCGTATATACGTCAAGTATTTATCAAATGTTTCAAAACATGAACTAACTACATGTTTACTGATGTCGAAATTTATTATAAATGCCTAACCCCACATAATATTTTGCTCTATGATGCCGTTTTGTTTAGTAGGTACAAATGTCATTCAGTTTTTGAAAATCAAATATATATAGACACCAAATATTCGTTCGACAATCTTGAAACATCATTGTGCCAATTAAACGATTCGCATTATGGTTATACTAGTCCATGTTCAACGTGCACATGATTCATTATTGCGTTTATGAAATAAAATCACAAATTATAAGTTAATCAATTTAGATTATAAAATTAGATTTCTTTGAAAACTTATATAAAAAGAATGATTTACAACTAAAAATATAGCGAGACTTCATCCTGCATATTTAAATGAGTGAATTTCCACTTTCTACGGCGATTATGATAGAATGGAATCTATATATAGTGAACCATTGACGGATCCATTTAGTGATCCATATATAGGTTTTGCACTCCAAATTCAACCTTTTACAAATCATGTTCATCAATTTCCAAATAAAATTCACCATTTTGTAAAATAATTTCATTCTTTTCTAAATCAAATCAAACGTTATCCAAATCAAATTCATCTTTATTCAAAACATATTCATCCTTTTCCAAATCAGATTCACCTTTATTCAAATCAAATTCACCTTTATCCAAATCATATTCATCCTTTTCAAAATCGAATTCAACCGGAAACGAAATAAAACCAACATAACCTATTTAATTTATTGTATTTAAATTCTAGATTCAAAGTTTCAAGTATTTTGTTTTTTAATCTTTGCAAACTGTTCTGGAGCCGCAGCGCTCCCAACTCTTTCGTGGTTCGCTATTCACGTTCTACCTTACGCAGTGGCCAGCCAAAATTCTACTGCTATCAAAAATCGCTGAGCTCATTATCATTACTTCGGAACTATAGTAATTGCACTCCAAAAGCAGAATTACTATGAAATTTTTGGGTTTTTATGCGATAGGCGGATACCAGCTTCACATCCAGTGGGTCTATTATGAAATGTATCCGTCTCGGATTTTTCCGTTAACGTGAGGGAATGAGGAATGAAACATCGAACATTTTGGTTACGCAGTAAAGGTTAATTTACTTTATTAACTTGTTATTTTTGCTGGCAATTGCGTAAGGTAGGATGTGAAAAGTGATTCGCGAGAAATTGGAAGTGCTTTGAACCCAGAACAGATTGCAAAGATTAAAAAATAGAATACTTGTTATTTTGAATCTAGAATTTAAAAAATAACAAGTAATTTGAATCTATACAATACATTTATTAAATTAAATAGGTTCTATTCATTTTATTTTGTCTCCGGTTGAATTTGATTTGGAAAAAGATGAATATCATTTGGATAAAGGTGAATTTGATGTGAATAAAGGTGAATCTGATTTGGAAAAGGATGAGTATGTTTTGAATAAAGGTGAATTTGAATTGGACAAAGTTTGATTTGATTTGGAAAAGGATGAAAGTCTTTTGGAAAATGGTGAATTTTATTTGGAAATTGATGAACATGATTTGTAAAAGGTTGAATTTGGAGTGCAAAACCTATAACAAAATAGTATTATCGTATGATAATTTATAATACGATTAACGGATGTTGTGGTTAATTCCAATTCATAATCAATCTCTGCCAATTTTGAAATGATATACATTTCCATATAAAATATTTTAAAACAAAACATTTAACTAAGAGTGAGATAAAAATTTTATTTAACTTTAAAAAAGAAAATAAAAGTAAATCAAATATCTAAGGCAAAATGTAAATCGTAAAGTGTAAAGTGTAAAAATTCACTCGTAAAGTGAGTTAGATTTTGGTAGAGTCGATTCATCGTAATGCGATTAATCGTATTGCAAGCCCATCGTAAAGCGGGGGTTTAATTTATAATTATAATGGTTACCGTATTGGTTTTAAATTTATTAAAAATATCGGTTAATATCGCTTTTCGGTTCAATTCTAGGAGAGAGATAATATCTGCATGCGAGTAAGTTCAAACTCTAATATTGCATTAAATAGAAATGACAAATCCAAAACTATGAAGGCAAATTATTACAACAGACACCAAGACCGGGAGCAAAATTCAATAAGTTTTGAATCTGGGAGATATTGATACATGCATGATCATATCGAAATAAACAACCGTTCCGCATAGACAAAAGTATGTAACAAGTAATTTTTAATGCTTTAATTGTTTCTACTAGAATGTTGGTAAATCACCAAAACTTTATAAAAACGGCAATCAATCCATAAATGATATTATTACGATTCAAATTTTACGATTTTTATTCGTATCTGAAATCGGGACAAAAACGACGTACATTCACGATAAACTGCATACGGCTACTATTTTAAATTAAAGTAAACAAATAGCAAATAGGTAACTATTTTATTTTGATTCTTTTGGCTTCGGATTTTATTTCGGATATTATACAGTTTACTTTATTTTGACCATTGAATTACGATGATTGCACTCTTCATTGTTTTTGATTTCATAGTTAATATTGCCGTTTCTATATGATTTCTTTTTTTCAAAACACATTGTTACCGGACAAGTGGTGCAGTGGTTAAAGGTTCGGCACTTGAACCGGGAGGTACTGGGTTCGAATCCCGTCAGAGGCTAGATGCAAATCGAATTTTCATAATCGATTACAATCGGTGATGTTAATAAACATAACTAAGACCCTCTGAAGGAGTGCAGAATTTAGTGCCGACCCACCGTCTATGGCAATGTACAGGTTGACAATAGAGTTTGCAATGTTGGTATACTGTAATTGGGTGAGTAGGTGAATAGGAGAATGGGTTAATGATGTGGCGTGAATGCGTGGTATCACAATGGGTCAAAAATGGCCTAAGTGTCAACCACTGAAACCTAACCTAAAACACATTGTTGTATTTCTTATTTTCTTATAAATTTTAATTTACTATTTCTCTCTAATAATTGGTTTTAAATGACGATATTATGACGTCATCAATTTCCCGTATTTTTTAAATGTTGTTGTTGTACAGCGAAAATCCCTTATATTTTCATTATTAATTTGTAGAAAATGAGAAACCTACTGATAGCGTGCTTCAAATGAGATGAAATATATTATATCTGTCATCGGTTTATGTACAAAAAAAAAACAATTTTACAATATTTTTAATTCATGTTTCGTACTGCAAACGTAATGCAAGGTTAGTATGAAAAGTTAGTTTTTTGTTTATGTTTTATATCCCGTATTTGAAAGTGCGATTTAATAGAGAACTGTTTGTAGATCTGACGGCAAAAAAATTAACCTGATTGGGACTATTTTTGTATGTTAATTTTTATTTTCCTAAAGTATGCCGTGCTAAAATTTCATATAAAAAAAGACCCAATCAGCTTATTTTTAATGCGCTAGATGTCACTACCCCGGACATTTATAGTTCTCAATAGGCAGGCTTGATTTATTTAGATTGGTTTTGATAAAACTAACACAGAAACAAAAACCATACAAACGGGCCTCTCAGTTATCGAAACTTCCGAAACACGGACAGAAAATAATCTCTCCATGCAAAACATTTTCTTGAAACTTGACTTAACCGTTTGAGTCCCAAGCAGCGCGATCGCGCTGTAGAGATTGAGAAAACCCAGGACATTTCGAACATTGTCGACAACTGACGGTGCGTTACTGATTGTCAAAGTCGCGCGCTCAGATTTACTGAAACAAGTACTAGTACATAACACAGCTCCTTTTAGTGTAAATAGTACAATAGGTTTGTCTCAATAGATTGCCTTTTTATCTCATTCATTTCAACCTCTTCTCTCATTTAGAGAAAGCGCGGTTGCGCTGTTTGAGATTCTTCGACAGTGTTTTTTCAATACCCTCTGGGACTCAAACGGTTAAATTAACAGAAAAATTTTGTCTAGTTCTCGAAAATTTAGTAGTTTGGTTTACGATTAGAGGTCTTAAAGAAATGAAAGTATTACGTCGAAGAGAATTTTCTTTAATGATGTAAAAATACATTGACATTCCAGTAAAAAATTATAATATCATTGGCCATTTTTCTGTTTCGAAAAGGCACATTGGTAATTTTTATTGCGTAAAAACGAAATCAAAATTGTATTATTTCATTAAAATCAGATTCGTCACTTATTTGGTAATTTCATTTTACAAAATAAATAACAAATCCAATTGAAATATAAATATGGAAAAAATATATATTTTATGTTTATCAAAGAACTATATCTAAAGTAGAAGACATAAAGTAGGTTAGGTTTCAGTGGTTGACACTTAGGCCATTTTTGGCCCATTGTGATACCACGTATTCACGCCACATCATTAACTCATTCACCTATTCACCTACTCACACAATTACAGTAGACCACCTTGACATGGAAGGTGGGTCGGCGTTGAATTCTGCACTCCATCAGAGGGTCTTAGTTGTGTTTATTAACATCACCGATTGTAATCGATGTCATAAAGACATAAAAAAAAGACATAAAGTAAAAACAAATCAAATTGTTTGGTTGTTCATAACTCGATGATAATTAAGTCTAAAACGTTATTAAGAATAATATGCGGGAATGCAATATAGCTAGTATTTTACTTTGGAGGATCCTAATATTATCACAAATCCATCAACCGGTGATTGATCACTTGCTGTTTCCGGTTGCTCATCTCTACGTAACGATTTATTATGAAAATTCGTAGAGAACTGATCTTTCTAGCAGATTCAGACTATTCGTGTCTGAAACCTTTACCAATACAACTAATTTTATAAATCCAAGGGATAAGGATTTATTGCGAAATTTAGATTTATGACCAAACGAATATAACAAGTGACCAATCCTCAATGACAGTTGTCTAAACGATTTCGATCGTTGAATTTGTGATAATATTAGGATTATCATCTATAGAGTAAATTATTTCCCAAAGTGCGTTCCCGCATATTATTCTAAACAACATTTTGCATTTAGTTGTTGCCAAATTATGAACAACCAAAAAATTGAATTAATTTTAACTTTATGTCTTCCACTATACAACTCTTTGAAAAAAGATACAGTAATCCCCCTATAACACGGTAGATTAGTTATAGGAAGACACGTTGAACGAGAATGTTCGTACAACGCGCTCGTAAGACCCCGTATAACGCGTTATGTTGTAAAAATGATTCACTTTTAACGGTTCTTGTTAACGGAGGTTTAAATCGAACTTTGTGTTGTGCAAATATACGCGAAATTGATTATGAACTGTACAAATAATTATAAATTTCACAGTACAGAAACATAATGTGGGAAATCCCCTTATGTTATATGGGGGAAAACACGTGTTATATACGAGGGACATGAAATCGCGTAATATGTAAACGCGTTATAAGAGTACCCTGTTATAGGGTGGTGGGGGGGGGGGGGGTTATAACATATTGTATTTTATCCAAATTGTATATTCCAATTGGATTTGTTTTTAATTTTGTAATAAAATTCAGAAATATACGACGAACCTAATTTGGTTGATAATACAATAACAATAAAAAAATAACCCATTGACTAAACGCCAAAATGTGTTGACCAATCCTGACCTAATGATTACTTAACAAATTTTTAATGAAAACGGTATGATTATGTGCAATGAGGTGCCAAACGAAGACCAAACCATTTTAATCATCATTTTTATCAAATAATTTGGATGGGGTGCTAAAAATGTGGACCCAACATAATACATTATGACGCAACTGATGCAGAATGATTATAATTTTCTTGTGGTGCTGCATTTCTCAATTATATTTTGATAGCAGATCTTATAGGTGATCTTAATAACCTTTTCTAACTTGGAAGGGATACAGGTTACTATTTTCAGAGTTATTCGAGTGTAATTTTAACGCAGGATAACTTGGAATGGATTGAAGCGATTAAAGTAGCATAGCAATAGTTTGTCTCCCATAATAATTCGACCAGCCTTCGATAAGGATGGAATCTCTTTAGTATTAGGGCTGCTACGTAGAGTATACTCTTCCGTTTTCGCTGTGTTGATTGCCTAGTAATTTTATAGTTTATATTGCACTCGCATCTAGTTTTTACCCGATTTATGTAATCATTGCCCAGGTTTACCAGATGAAGGTATACTAGATACATTTTGTCAGGCACCAAATAAAATACTCTTAATTTTTGTAACATCATTTTCTTTTTTATGGTTCGTTTTCACAAATCGTCCCAAAAGTTTAGTTAGTTTTATAAGCCGAACAATTGGGACTCGTTTAGAAGCATCAAACCAATAGTAAAGACCAAACAGCAAAATTTGTACTTCTCAAGCTTTTGCAGACACTACGATAATTAAAAAATTTTGTCACTTGACCCAATTAAATTTTTTCTATAACAATATTATATTATAAAAGTTATTCACATAATTGAAAATATTTTAGTTTTCTGTTTAGAATGACATATACTCTCGTTTACACATGATAACATATCGTATCACATTCATCTAACAAAAATTATTTTTAATTAAATATTTTAATATCCAGGTTTGCAAATATTGTAGGTAGGTAGTTATTTTGCCATTATATTTATAATGTATGTAACCACATGTAAAACAAAAAGTTTAACAATCAGTTATATGTAATTACGAATTCATAATAAATTTTCCGAGTGTAGTTGAAATTTAATATACAACAAACAAATATTTTTTAATTGGAATTGGGGAGTAATTAAAACCTCATCATTGCCATAATATTAAGATTTTATTTGTGTTGTTATGTGATTTTTTTATTATATTTTTTTGGGTAAATTTGAAACGCGCAATTACGCTTACAATGTTTATTATATCCGCACCCCAAGTGGCACATGCCCATTTCAATCAATCATAACCTATACCGTGTATATATTTTACTTTCAATTTTGATAACAAAAATATTTTCATTTTTAAAATATATTTTCATAAAGATAACAAAATTGCCATATTCGTGTATGTGCCGTAAATGTCAACTCTCGTAAAATACTTAATATCGTACAACCAAGTACTATTACATTTTTCTAATCTAATTATCAAACTATTTACCCATCAATCATATATATATACCATCGTACAATCAATAACTCCCGTATATATATAACATCGTATCTGATAATATTGACTTCCTTACGATTATTACATGAATTTATATGGTTTTTGCTGAATTTATGTGTTCACGGCACAGTTATAAAATTTTACCAATATTGAAACGAGCAGAATACTACGCATAGGTACATAAACCATTTTATCTAAAGCATTGAGAAATAAAATTTTACGTCTCATGATACAATAATTATAACATTATGTTGCCGTTCGACAACAGATTTTTATATCGTTCCATGAATCTGGCAGAGAAACAAAACAGCACAAAGAAAAATATACATACGTTGTACCATTACCCAAAATTTGCGCTCAGCTAATAAATGAAATTTTGAATGTTATTATTTTTCAAAATAATAACAATTCTACGAATTCCCTTTGGGAATGTTTTATAATGTGTGCGGTGACAAGGTTCTGCGTTTGCCCAGAACGTATTTTTCAAATCAAAACAAAATGCCATTACTTGGTATAAAAATTAAGCGTGCAAAAGAGGATGTTTTAATAGAGTAAGTAATTGGAAAAATAAAATCAATTAATTAAATAAAACCAGTAGATGGTTTCAGAAAATGGTTGTAATTTATTATAAAATCGTTATCAGCTAAACAAAACGAAAACCACACCCAATGTATAAAGCGTTGTGCGGTTACCAATTTGTACACTTGTTTTCACTTCGTTTCTTTTTGACGAAATTTATTTAAAATTTCATAAAATTTCTCCGTATTCGATACGGAACGTCGAAGTGGTGGTCGTTTTACTTCGTCCGTTTCTGTTGACGCACTACTACTTGCTATCGATGATCGCTTGCTTGGCACAGGTTTTGGCAGTGAACCGTTCACATGATGATCGTCCGCCTGACTCGTTAACTTACTGACGTTATTATGTGTATTTTGGTCCGGATCTACGTTATCCAAATTATCAGACATTTCGGTAGTTTCCTCGCGTGAAATCCGTCTCGAATACGTTCGTGTATAAAATCCTTCGTTTGCAATATGTTTTCGTATTAGGGTGGGCGAGAGCAGATCGACACCTGGATAAAGCGGACTTTTTGGCTTGTTTGTGTTTAGCTTAAAATTTGTTTTTAATTTTTCAACATTTTCTAATCGACGCTTGAATTCATCATTATTTGAGACAGTCCGATTTGACTCAAAAACCACTTCACTATCACTTATTGGAACTGCTTTAAAATTTGTAATTGGTACCAAATTTGATTCGCCGTTGTATGTCCCGATGCTCGAGTATCCAAATTTATTGATCCCTATTTCGTTGTTCGACGACTTTCGAACCGTTTCAAATTTATCTGCACGCAATTTTTCCATTGACTTAATAAACTCTTCTATTTGGGATTTACCATCATCCGTTGTGTTCGAATTTTTTATGGTGTGAAATGTTTCATCGGCATCATCATCGATTTTATACCGTAAAATGCGTCGAGAGCTGACTGGGGTTCCGGGTACACTTGAATATCGTGGATAATTTTTTTGTAGCAAATCACAATCCTTATCGTCTCGATTTACCAAAATTGTTGGTTCATTAATATCCACGGAAATTGTACTAATTCGACGGGGTCGCGTTATATCGCCGTTTAAATTTTCAATCGCTTGCACCAAATCAGTCATTTGTTTACTGCGTGTGCTACTAAATAGCGTCGGCGATTTAAGATCCTTGTCCTCGTCACTATCATAATCCAAACCATTTTTTAATGCCCATACGTGACGCGAACTGACCGGAGTTCCGGGAACACTCAGATCACGCTCTTTTCGGTGGCCCATTTTACTGCTGTCACAAACGTCTTGATGTTGCAGTGAATTTAGAAATTTTTGTTTCGCCAAGCGATTTCTTTCTGCTATTCGATAAGATGATCGACTAAACTGATATTCTTTGTTAAAAGACATTTTTTTACAAATTGATGATTATCACTAACTTTTGTTTATAAAAAATTTAATTTTTTGTTAATCTTTTTCACAGATATCACAACAAATGATCACAGGATTTGTCTTTAAACCGAATTAATGTATATAAAAATGTTGTTGTTGTATTTTAGTCAATTTTATCACATGATAATAAATTTAATTTTGTGAAGGTAAAAATCTACTTTGTAAATTGACCTTAAATTGACAACGTTTTAACTAAGACTATACGGTACGAGTATGTGATATGTGACGGAATTCGTTAAAAGTCGGATTTCTGTTTTCATTCCCATTTCTAATTCTATTTCTAATACATGAATTTACGTTCGTATTTATCAAATAATATCAGAGACTTGTATGAGTATATAAGTAATGTAAATTTATTTACAATATTTGTTTCGTAAATTATTGATAAGAAAATATATTTTTAGATAATATAGAAAACAACTATTAGGTTTGTGTGATCTTAAATTACAAACAGTGAGTTTAGTACAATGCTAATTAGCCACAGGTTTTGAGTATATAGATGTATTTGCTAATTACAAACTTCACATTCAAGAGTAATAATAATGATATGTGTGATTGTTAATTATTTACAATACAAAATACCGTTTTAAATTAACATTTTATCATTATATTCGACTTTGAAAAGTGGAGCGATAAGAAAATTGCATTTTTGTCAATATCTATGCCGAAAATCTTATCTACCAGTTCTAGTCATTATCTATTTACTTTTGTATGTACTGTAAAAATTCGTTCCATTCCACGATGTGTAAATGTGTTGGGGTTAAAATTATTTTATATTTGACATCATTTACAATAAAATTACGAAAATATCTATCAGTGTGGTAAAATTTCGCTTTGGCATAATAGATGCTAAACCATAAAACGGGAAACGTTTTTCAGTTTAGTTGTCAGCAGCATAAAATTGTTTGGTTCTCCGTCCCTGGCAATCACTTCTTACCGTTCACAGACATTCACAAGCAAGGCTGGTCAAAGTGTAGCTTTAGTTCCTTTTTGATGCGAGTGATGAATCCGGCTAGTGGTTTGGTTAAAAGACATATCTATTCGTGATATCACGGTCTTTCAGCCTAAAGGCAAGACTGCGTAGCCAAGAATTTATCTCTACTAATTGCGTTCTCAGTTCGATGGCTTTATACGGATCCCGATTGTTGATTACCAGTACAAATGCGAGTATCCTAAAAGACCCTATCGCCCGCCGGTTAATATTTTCAAGGGGTCAGGTCTTTAAATCACAATCCTTCATACGAGTTTCTGTAGTTTATGAAGGTGTAGAGATTTCCCAATACATTTGTAAACTTTGGCACTTTGAAAATAAAATTTTTGAAATAATTATTTAATCATCTTTGCAATGAAAAAACAAAAATGCATTGGGAAGTTTATTTGATTTTCTATTGAAGAAATATTTTGCATTCTAAACCATTAATTAAATTTGATTTTTTTTTTGAAATTTTATCTAGTAGCCTTTTCTAAAGTATTACCTATAGCACAGACAAAAACAATTTTTTGTCCGATTATCGAGGAATCCCCCCATAATATTGCTACCAAAAAACCAGTTCATGCGCTTTATAGTTGATTCGTTATAACAGTTTACAATTTTATTTCACCTTGTATGGCTATTTTATGAGCGATTTACTCTAAGGATCCTCGAATTACGAGGTGAACAAAAAATAAAAATGCTCCCAATAAATGATCTATAGCTGTGGTAATTCAACAAAACCACTTATCTATTTCCATGGCATCAGGGTTTTTAAACTACGTTTATTAACACATTTAGGCACTTATTACCTGCTCTGAGTTCAACAAAAATTTCCAAAATTTTTAACTAGCATTTAGAAAAAACGCTTATATCGATTTAAGTGAATACCAACCGAAAAATAAAATTCAAAATAAAAACTTATTCCAAGATAAGTGTTTATTCTAAATTTATTTCTGATTTTACAAATAAAATTATTTTTTTAAATATCATCTATTTCATGATATAATATCAAAAATTATCAATTAAGTGATTTTCAATAAATACCAAACACCTATAACAAACATAAGTGGTTTTGTTTAAGAATTTTTTTCGGCTTTTCGGACAAAATATTATTTTAATGGACACCCATACAATGTTTACGACTATTTTAGTCGCAGAAAACAAAGAGGCCATTTATTAACAATATTTCTACCACAAAAATAGAAAAAATGCACTCCCCTCCCCCAAACCTTTAACCCCAGGGCGTACTTGTGTACACAAAGAACACAAACCCTTGCAAAAATGAGAACTCCCTTAGGTAGCTTCTTGGCAGCTTGGTTTCATAGTTGGTCAAAAGTTGGTCTACTCATCAGGTTGCAACGACCAAACTGCAAAAAACCAACTCTTGCTTTGTACCGATAATACAAAACAAGAACATATCGATCTAGCGAATTATATATCACTAAATCAGAAACCACAGGAAATTCTCACTATGTATGTGTAACAAGCCAACACATATAATTAAGAAGAATTTTATAATCGTCCGTGAATTTAATTTGTTTAAGAATTTTTTTCGGCTTTTCGGACAAAATATTATTTTAATGGACACCCATACAATGTTTACGACTATTTTAGTCGCAGAAAACAAAGAGGCCATTTATTAACAATATTTCTACCACAAAAGTAGAAAAAATGCACTCCCCTCCCCCAAACCTTTAACCCCAGGGCGTACTTGTGTACACAAAGAACACAAACCCTTGCAAAAATGAGAACTCCCTTAGGTAGCTTCTTGGCAGCTTGGTTTCGTACTGATAAAAAGTTGGTCTACTCATCAAAAGTTGGTCTCTTGTCCGAAAAGCCGAAAAAAATTCTTAAACAAATTAAATTCACGGACGATTATAAAATTCTTCATAAGTGGTTTTGTTTTTTGCTTATATCTCGAAAAATAAGTCGGATTTTGATAAAAAATTGAAGGGAAAGAAAAAACGGGAAATATTATCGATTAGAATATCGTTCGACATAACCACTTATCTAGGCTTAAGTGGTTATGTTAAATTGCTACATATATATTCTTATCTGTGCTTATTGGTAATTTGTAACAAAGGATTACTAGATAAAATTTCGAATATGAAAATAAAACAACGGTAGTTGCGTAAGCATCATTTTCAATAATTAAATTGAAACGACACCATCGTTCAAAATATCTAAAATAAAGTTTAAAGATTCTTCGGTGGGGTCAAGTTCAAATTTAAATTTTTTTTTTTTTTTTTGCTTGGTCGATTTTAATAAACATTGTGGAAATATGTAAAACATAATACCAGTAATCGCCATCCATACCTGGCATTATAATTTACATAAGCCTGGATCCCACTTTTTTTTAATTTTGGCTCGAACGAGTTTAGGGAGGGGGAAGGGCTTTCTAGTACAAGGAATTGATTCCGATGGAACCTTCCTTATTTATGGGGATTCTTGATGTTGAGGCCCTCTTTTATACTTTTTTGCCTTGAATGATTTAGATAAAATTTGTCGGGACAGGATTTTGGATTGCAAAGAAAACATTAGAAGGAGTTCGGAGTTCTGGAAAAGTTATATAGAGTCCTCCAAATGGGGCGTCATATTGTACCATGTTACGAGATTGTGCACCATGTTGCGTGATTGTGCACCATGTTGCACACTGTTCTGTTACAAAAGATTTTGAGCTGCAAGATTTCATTTATGAGTCTTCCAAATGTGCCGCCCAGTTGCATCACGTTGCGTGATGTTGCACTATGCTGCGTCACGTTTTTCAACGTTGCATCATTTGCACATTTTCTTCCGCCTCAAACGATTTTGATGTCCGGGACCGTTTTTAAAATTCGGCACGAAGTATTTTCATAAAAATTTCGATGATAAGGGAAGATTATTTTCTAATTTCAATTGCCAGGAATAGATTGTGATGCCTTTCTGAATGGATTTCTTTTCGAGTCGAACAATTTTTATTAAAATGAGTGAGAGATGTTGTCGAATACTAATCATTGATTGATGCGGTTTCTCATCTGGGCTGGGGGTCCAAGTCCCTATTTAATAAAACACGGCTCGAGCAATTTTGATGAAAAAATTTGAGAGAAGGGATTTCCGATGACTGCAATGGATCATGATATCGAAAAATTTATGTAGGGGTGGATTTAGTCATTATGTTGCGCATTCATGTTTCATTGGAACGGGATGGAACTCAGATTACATGATGAAAATCCTAATGTATTATAATTACATATACCTATATGTATTTTGGTCGTGCTTTTGGAAAATTGACATTTTAAAATATGTTAAGCCATTTCTTAACCCTTATAATGATGAACCGTATATAGGATAAAACTCTCTTTTTATGTTAAACATAGGATTTCAAAATGAGTTCCGGATGTGATTTTGGAAAATGAGTAAATTGAATGGAACGAAAACATTTCTCAAACGAATAGTATGAAACTCGGTTGGTACTAGGCTTATTTAAACTGAATAGCTATACTAGCTAATCGAGCTAAGCCGATGCTTTTCAAGGCGATGCTGAATTATTTTATTTACTGCTGGTAAGAAAACTTATATCCCAAGTAGCAATTTTTGGTTTCAAGTAGGTTTTATAACCAATACGAAACTTTGGTTTTAAAACCAAAAAGTTTTTGAATTGCTTTCAGACACGTTACGAAGCCTTAGCAGATACTGCTTTTGGTCGCGGTTTTTGATACCATCTCATTTTATTTTTACTAATGAGGATTGAGGAACTATTTATAAACAGTTTAAAAAAACTCAGGTTTTTTGAAACGGTTTTAAATGGTTTCAAATATTTGTATTAAAACCAATTTTCATAAATACCGTAATAAAAAACCGAAAAATCTGTTTTAACGAGGTTTGTAAAAAACTGAAAATCTCTGAAAAATGTTTTAATTTCAGTATCAATATCAACGAACAAACTGCTTATCAAAATCAAATTTTGTTTTAACTGATTTTATAGAAACTGAAAATCATCTAAAGTTTCGATAATATGGATTAAAAAATTTGTTTAGCCAGATTGGTTGTCACTTCGAGGTGAGTTTACCAAACTTTGTGACTTGACAAATATTATAAAGATTTGTCATTCATCACGTTTATCAGGAGATATATTCTTTGTACTTATAAACAAAACATATACATAATGACTTAGCGAATTATTTTAGAAGTTGGTAAATCATTATAAATTCCAGTGGTAAAAAACGGTATTTAATAATACAGTATTTTAATCAATATTAAAAACAACAAAAAAAATTTTATAAACCGTTTAAAATATGTTGCATTTGTTCCAAAATAAAACCGTTTACGAATGGTTTCAAAATAACCAGTAAAATTTTGGATTTTTGAAAACCATTTAAAAACTTTTGCTGGTGCCAAAAGGGTTTGATAAAACTCGTCGAAAGACGTTTAAATTATTCGAAATTGAAGACATGTTAGAACCGGTTTAAAAATACTAGTTACATAAACTCTTAAATGCAACCTCGATTCTGATTTTTCTGAATTTTTGTTTTCATTTTGCTACGTGGGATAATAATACACTTACTTGAAGCAATCGGAAGGTTTCCGTCCGGCAATATACTAAGCATATAAAAAGATGATCAATGAAAATAAAAAAAAATTGTTTCGAATTTCTGGCGTTCGATGTCGTACATTCAAATAAAGCACTCAGCGATTTAAGTTACAAACTTTATTTTTCAACACCTTTAACTTCCGCAGCAATTCAAAAATTGCACTGGTTCACTGCTCACTAATTCACTTTTACTGTTCATTTTCATTGTTCACCTTTACTGGTTACTTTCGCACTGTTTACTTTTCACTATTAACTTGCGTTGATCACTGGTTAAATTACAGTTGTGTCTGCGATCCAAATTACTTGCGCTTATGCAATACTAGTACATCGCTGTTCGAGATAATTATGTTTATTGCATCTGGCAGTATATTCCACTTTTTCATTCCCCCTATCTTGATGATTGACGCCCGTTGTTAATTGCAGTATTTTCGATGAGGATTATCATCGCTGCTTACAATTGCTTCCGTTATCTCCATATATTCTCCACCACTTGGAATGAAATTATAAAATTCAATTCCCAATCAGTACTGGAGAAATTCCTGATCCGACAACATCGATGATGTTAAGAATAATAATCGCTGAATAAGATTATTGTCTTTAACTGAATTCGCACCCATGACCTGTAGTTTGATAGCAGTCGGTGGTATACACCTTAACCACTCGACCACCAAGTGATTTGCTTGTGTAGAGTAGAATTCGTAACAATATGATAATATGTTTGGCGATGAGATGGCTAATTTATATCGTCATTACCGCTTTTGGCAAATGAATTGGACCAATATTGTTGCAAGTTTAATTTAGAATCGTTTAGTTAATATTCCTGATTTTAATAAATGACATAGTTTTCAAAATATTTGCATAACATGAAACATAATCTTTGGGAGCTGGGCGCTGGCACCTTCAATGGTCCGATTTTGACCAAAAAAAATTTTAAGACCGATGTTTCACATCGATCAATCGATTCGTCCGAACTGAAGAGCTGACTCTAACTTTGTTGTCACAGGCAAACACGTACACATTATATCATACTATATATGTATACACACATACATATACACACACTCACAGAACTTATGAAACCTTATGTTTTCTAGCTTCGAACATATAGTGGTAAATTTATAAACATCTGTATACCGATTTTGTCTCGTGAGTTACTCATTTAAAATGAGTGAAGCAAAAAAAATCGAATACGTGTACAATGTATAATACACAATTATGTCTTCGTATTTGTATTTTTTTTTTGTTCGTATTTGTGTCATTTGTATGATGAACAGTATCAAAATAACGCGATCCGGGCGAATCGGTTTAATTTTTATGGTGCTTATTTCCTTCTCTCAGCTCATTACGTCTGCTCTCGAGCTGTGGAGTATCATTATTTAACATGTCAATTGCCAATATATTCTATATTTAATTTTTTTTTTATCATAAATTATTTTTATATGTTTTAATAAAAATTTATAAATAAATTTATTTTAAATTTCATAAACTTTAAAAATAAAATGTTAACTCTAAAAAAAATCGAAAATACGTAAACAACACAAAAATATGGCGTTTACAATGGTTAATATGAATAAACAAAAAAAGAATGACACGTGGTTTGCATATGCAGTAACACAATTATACGCATGAAACTAATACAAACACAAATGCTACTACTATATCTTTCCGGTTACACTAATTTCGTTTCACACATTTGAGACAAAATCCGTGGTCCAACAATTTTTCTTTATTCTTTATCCACACGAATTCTATTTTTCTTTATCCACACGGTAGATTAAATAGCGATTTTTTCCGTTCCTGACATCGCCAATGTAAACAACGGCGGCTATCTAGGGAATGATATTAAAAATTCAATTTGCTCATTATTTTCTTTTTATTTAGACGGTCTGATAAAGTTGCTATCTTGCTATTACGTAATTGTCGTAGGAGGAACATTATAAAGAAAATTGCGAAAGTACTTGTAAATTACAAAACTAATTCTAACTTTTACAAGGAAACGTCGAAACATTCTTTTTTGTTTTACTTACAAAAGTAAGTTAAAAATTTGAAATTAATTTAAAATCTCTAATTTACTAGAGAGATCTATCTAAAAATATGGAGCAGAAAAAAATGTTTAGAGATATTTTTATTTTTCATCAATTATGACATTCAATTTCCAATTGAAGTATTTAGCTATTAGTGAGCTGCCAATCTGGACTGACAAGCTCACGCACCTTAGTATACCCAAACAAGCATACATAAACCTCTCCAACGACAGCGGTCAAGCAATTTAGCATAAAATTATAGATTTATAAGCACAGGTGTTAAAAGCAAAAGGGCAGAATAAACTGGGTTACTAGTGGCGCCATAACGTCATTAAAAATTTACCGACACTTCGTCTATATTGTATTTACCACTATAAAATGAACAATTTTCCGGAGTGGTCTCGAACTCTGGTGGTACATTGTCAAGCGCCACGTTACGGGAAAATAATGAACATCCGCTAAGGCGGCGGTTTTCATTTGTTCCGAGTAGCAAATTATATTCTCATTAGGTATAAAAGAACGCGCTTTTACAACAATCTCTTTTAAACCTCTCATTAAAATGAGTATTTTTCCACCTGGATAACATCGTCAACGTTTGAAAGCACGTCATTGCAGCTTTGAGCAGCATAAAAGTCGCATTTCTAATGTATCTCGTTCATATTTATTTAGCTCACCATATTTAAGGAAGAAATACATCAGCTGACATAGAATCAATTTGACAAAACTTTATTTTTCAGTGATTTTCTGTGAATATTTTGACATTGAACTGTACAAAATAATGAAAGAAAGAAATATTTATCAGTTCAGTGAAGAAAATATTTATAGTTCAATTCCACTTCATGTCTTTCTGTATTCATTATATTTTTTTTAGTTTGGCCAAATGCCAATAGATGTCAGCGAAATATATTTGGTTCAAATTTTTTACTATTTGTAAAGTGATGGCACTGTGAATATTCTTAATTATGGTTTTGAAACGAATATCTATTTTTTATGTTATGCGACGATGTATAGAAAAAACTTGCGATAGTAAATTCTAATAATGTGTGCCTAATACTATTTTTTCGAATAAATTACTGACTAAACTAATTAAATGTTAGTTCGTACCAGTTATTAACAGATGGCGTCAATCACATATAAGAAATAATTATTTTATAAATACTATAAAATTATAGTATTTTATTCTATAATTAACAAATTTAATTTGATGTTTATCAATTGTTGAAGTACTTATTAACAATTTAGTATTAAATATTAGACATAACAGGTTTTATGCAACAACTATCAATAACTAGTACAACTAACGGTAATTTAGAAGAATTTTATAATCGTCCGTGAATTTAATTTGTTTTAGAATTTTTTCGGCTTTTCGGACAAAATATTATTTTAATGGATTCCCATACAATGTTTACGACTGTTTTAGTCGTAGAAGACAAAGAGGCCATTTACTAACAATATTTCTACCACAAAAGTATAAAAACTGCACTCCCCTCCCCCAAACCTTTCACCCCAGGGCACTTGTGTACACAATCTTTGTATCTTTGTGTACACAAGTGCCCTGGGGTTAAAGGTTTGGGTGAGGGGAGTGCATTTTTTCTACTTTTGTGGAAGAAATATTGTTAGTAAATGGCCTCTTTGTCTTCTGCGACTAAAACAGTCGTAAACATTGTATGGGAATCCATTAAAATAATATTTTGTCCGAAAAGCCGAAAAAATTCTTAAAACAAATTAAATTCACGGACGATTATAAAATTCTTCTTAATTATATGTGTTGGCTTTAGTACACAATACACATACATAGTGAAAATTTCCTGTGGCTTCTGATTTAGTGATATATAATTCGCTAAATCGATATGTTCTTGTTTTGTATTATCGGTACAAAGCAATAGTTGGATTTTTGCAGTTTGGTCGTTGCAACCTGATGAGTAGACCAACTTTTTTATGAGTACGAAACCAAGCTGCCAAGAAGCTACCTAAGGGCGTTCTCATTTTTGTAAGGGTTTGCTTATCTTTGTGTACAGAAGTTCCCTAGGGTTAAAGGTTTTGGGGGAGGAGAGTGCATGTTTTCTATTTTTGTGGTAGAAATATTGTTAGTAAATGGCCTCTTTGTTTTCTGCAACTAAAACAGTCGTAAACATTGTATGGGAATCCATCCAAAAGCCGAAAAAATTCTTATAACGTTAATTTAGTTTAGTCAGTAATTTAGTAGAAGAACTTGCACACTACTGTATAACTTACTTAGAAAAATATTTTCTAGCAATAATATTTTAAATTAAGTAAACTGTTTGGAAACAGAATTTCAAAATTACAAGGAATTCTCGACGTTGTCGATGAGTTTTCGACGTCATCATTCGGTATAGACAAAGTAGATTGGATTATCTATTTGAAAATGTTGTTAAGGCCCCGTGGGCATCTCTCCAGGCTGGAATATTGTTGAAACCCATCAAAAATGGTAAATTTCGAAACATAATTTTTAATAGAACGAATCTCAAACATATTCTTTACTCCCAAAAGTGTCAGCTAGAATCAGCTTGATTCGAGGGCACAAATCAGTCGTACCCATACTCAATTTAACAGTCTAATTTTTTAATAATTTTTAGCAAAAAAATTTCTTTATCATTCTATAAGTGTATATAATTTTTAACATATTTATTTTAAACCTTTTATTTTAAATTTTAAAAAATGTCTTATTTATATTTCAGAAATCGAAGCGATTGAAGCATGTAAATGGCTAAGAGCGGCTGGATTTCCGCAATACGCCCAAATGTATGAAGGTAATTGAACTAATCTTTTTTTATTAATTTAAAATGAAATAACGCTAATTAATAAATTACTATGCGTCTGCACATGATCGTCATTTTGTGATCGTGAAAATATTTTATATGCATAAAAACAAAATAAATATGTTTTATAATGTGTAATATACAAATTTATCTAATCTTTTTGACACGCTGTAAAATAAACCGAAAAATTATCAGACGGATCAAAAATACGTGCACTTAAGTGCACGTTGATCTTGCTTAATGTATATATCCTATATTTAGTATTCATAAAGCATTTGATTAAAAATAGAAAATTGATTGAATATTAATTTTATTTTCGCTATCAGTTTATAAATAAATTTTAGTTAAAAGCAAAATGTCGACCTCGTCATATAAAAATTGATAGACATTTTAACGCGCGCATTTTCTCAATTAATTCATTTGTAATCACCAATTTATGCATCAAAAATTTAATATTAAACCGGATTGCGTCAAATTACGCGATAGACATTTTCAATTATAGTTTGATAACAACAATTTAATAGCAAACATTATTATAATTCAAGATAGTTAAGTACCGTGATATAAGAGTAATTGCAGATGACATACTCGTATAGGATAGATATAGATACAAAAAGTCTCAAGATAAATGTTTACTTCCATCGATCAAGATCAAAACAATCAATTGTTGCTTGACCTCGCGACACAACAACAAATTACAATGACACCATAAATAAATAAATATAAAATACCTTTTTGAATTAAATAAATCAAATCATTACATTGATAATTTTTTTTTTTTTTGTAATTTCTTAAGAACCACTTCTTACCATTTTGAAATGTATAAAAAATCTCAAATTCCAATCGTATCAATTCTATAAAAGCATTTTTAAATTGTAGAAAAAAAAATAATAAAATCAAATAAAATTAATAATAAAATTCCTTATCATCGTCATGATGATGACAACCTTTATAAATAGTAAAGAAAATAATCTTGTTAAGAAGAAGAAGAAATTGAAAATTGTTTTTCAGATATAACTTATTTTTTAATTCAATTTTTCTATAAATTATAAATGAATTGAAGAAAAAAATAAATAATATTAACATTTATTTTTTTTTATTATTATTATTATTTGTTAGTCTTGTTAAAAGGTGTTGGTGATGATGATGTTGATTAAGACGGTATTATATTATTATTTAAATAATTCTAATTGAAATTAATCTTATGAAATATGAGGAATCGGTATTGGATTGTAGTAATGTATGGTGTCTTGGCATAATACGACATATTTTATAAAGTACAGAAATCTAACACTTAATCGGGCACAACTATCATTATTCGCTTTCTAATTTACATTTAAATTCCCGTTTTTTATCTTAAATGTCAGAATTTTTAAATTATATTGATTCGCATGGAAATGGAAAATTACCCAAACCATTCTTATTTTTGTTGGTTTTTTCAAAAGAAATTTATTTTGCCTATAAACTTAATTATTAAAATAAACTGGAAAATTGTTCAGGAAAAAGTTTTGAATAATTTACCACTTTTTTAATTAATTATTGATAATTCTTAGAATTTGGATAGTGGTTGCGATGTTAAAAAACAGTGGTATCATTAAATTCTAGGTCTTGGTAATGGTTGCTATGGTAAAACAACCTTTGTAGTATATTAAGACACCCACAGCAACAGTGTACCAGATAAAACATATTTGAAGGAAGCGTGTGCTGTTTCGGTTTTCTGTCCGTCACATTCTACTGCGTAAATTTCAGACACACAAAAAGTTTAAACCCATTTTTCTCCTAGGCCGGTAATCCGATTTGAATGTTTTTTTTGCGTTTTGATGTGGAAATACTTGAGAATACTGCCAAATTCGGGCGTTTTTCAATTTGAGGTTGTACCTCCTTACCATGTGATACAAAAGAAATATTTTATGACGCAAAGACGAAACACTCGGTGAGATTTAAAAGGGACTACTGCTACGTTTTTTGGAAACCCAGTTGTAGGACTATCTTTCTTGAACATTCTCGTTTTAAAATCGCATCGATTATTTATTATTGTTGAAATTATACCGGGTAAAAAAAATTATTTGTAGTGTTGGACGTTTACACATCATCTACTAATTTTACGTGATCGACTTCTTGTAGAATAACGTCGATAACTCGTAGACATCGTCGGCAACTACTTGTATTCCAGTATTGATTCTATACAATTACTAAGTAAATATTGACTAAACTAAACTACCGTTAGTTTGGATTAGTAATGTGGCATAGTTATTACTGTACCCGTAAAATGTATTGTACCTATTATTTAATCCTAAATTTCGTACTAAATTGTTAATTTACCCTCATCGATAATACAATTTTGACAATTGATAAACTTCAAATTAAATTTGCGAATTAGATTAAAACGAAGTTTTAATTGGGTTTAGTCAGTAATTTCAATCCGTAATTTAATATGTGATTGGAGTCTTAAGTTTTTATACCGTGTGCTTGGTTAGTTCATACCAGTAGAGGTCATCATAGATGGCATAAAATACACCACATCTGATGTTTAATTAAAATTTGTTTAATAAATTATAACTTATGAATTAAATATGAGAGACATCTATCAATAACTGGTACGAACTAACTATACATTTAGTTAGTCTGAAGTTTACACAAATATGTCGGCGTGAGACACCATATGTCATTAAACGTTAATTTATGACTTATACTGCGTGCCTGTAGTCGTGTAGTTTGTCGTTTCAAGTGACTCATTTACTATGAAATTATAGTCGGCTGTCTTGCCAAAACATGTAAATATGTTTATTGTCGTAGTCACTTCAACCGACAAATGGCGTATTTAATATTTTTCTTAGTCACCTCATAATTTCATACGACTCAAAATGACAGTTTTTAATTGTTTCTCTCGCCTGAAGTGACTTGTTGGTATAGGAACTAGCTAATTTTTCATACAAATAGCAGATTTTGATAGTCATTTGGAACGACAAACGACTCGACTAGCGTAATCGTGGTTAGTTGCATACAAGTTATTGATAGATTTCTCTAAATTTCACATACCAAACTGTGTCTGATACTTAGTGCTAAACTGAAAAGTTAGTTCAGATTTATCAATTGCTTATTGGCAATTTTTAATTATACAAAATTTGGCTTAAAAATCTAATTTTTTTACGTGAATATGTCTTTAAATTTGCTATCACATAGGGGGGGGGGGGGCAGTTCCAAAAACTGGTGATAACAAAATAGTGCGCAGCGATACAGTTTGAAGCTGCATCTTTGTACCAGTCATCTACATCCAAAATTTAATTAAACCGCTCGATAGCTAATGGATCAAAGAGTTTGTTACGTTGATTGAGGACTCTGATGCATCGCTTGCGGTGGGGGGAAGCACCGCCATTTTAATTTCCGCCGTTTGTATTGAACTCTGTATTTTCTTAACCAATTATGATGGGATTGGGTATGTTGGATGGAAATGGGATTCTTAAATGATTTTTGGAAGAAATTCTGGAATATCTTGGAGTGAACTCGATAATTTCTTAACCGATTATGATAGGATTGTATATGTTGGATGGAAATGGTTTTTGGAAGAACTTCTGGAATATGGTCATCTGGAGCGGAACTCGGTAATAAAGAATTACCGAGTTTATGATGAGATTGGATATGTTGGTCGAAAATGAGATTCTTGATTTTTTATTATTTATTGATTATTTTAAATGATGTTTGGAAGAAGTTCTGGAATATGACCACCTAGGACGGAACTCGGTAATTTATAAACCGATTATGATGGTATTGGGTATGTTGGATGAAAATGGGATTCTTACATGGTTTTTGGAAGAAGTTCTGGAATATGACCACAAAAAGTGAACTTTCAAAGCCTTCCCGAAACATTGCACGTACTCACGTCATACGTCCGTACACTTGGTACAGACACCCACTGTTTGTAATTGCACGGTCGCAGCATTTTGATTTAGTGATGTATGCTCATTTCCGCAAATGGATGTCTGTAAACTTGACAATTTGATTTGGGCATGTTGGCATGATGAGATGTTGAAATTATCCTTCGCCTAAACAGACTCGTTTCTAGAGCTGTTTGGAATTTTTAATTTATGAATATGTTGAATCACACTCATAAACTTCATATTTTTAATCAAGGTTGGCACATTTTTATCACGATATTAAAACATTGGCAAGATTTCGTATACTCTGTAATTGGTAATTATATGTGACAGATGACAGATGTATGAAAAATCGAGTCGATCGATACAATAACGAATACCTTATGTGATTTAGTATCAAATATAAACATATTTAGCTCCTCCTGTCAAGAATCGATTGCACTGAGTTCGGAGTACCCGAAAAAACTTAATTAGATACCTGGCCTTACACTCAAAAAAAAAAGCTGTGGAATTGAAGCAATTGGAGATCATTTTGATAAAACAACCATCACTATAGCGCCAACAAACTTTTTTATCAATATGAAGAAAATTCAACAAAAGTTTGTTAAAGTTTCTTCAAAAACAGAACGATCATTTTAATAAATATATCCTTAATATTACAATCGATGTTAAATTAAATTACTTTCATTTATTAAAATATTTCTTCAATTTGATAAAACCAAAAATATTTAATTAAATAATTTCTCAAAATGATAGAAATGTTTAGTCAATTAATAAAATATTTCTACAAATAAATAGAAATTTGTCTTCGTTTAATGAAGTAGTTTTTCAATTTGATAGAAAAATGTATTTGCTTAATGAAACATTTCTTCAATTTTATAGAAATCTTCTCCGTTTAATAAAATATTTTTTTATATTGATAAAAAATTATATTTATTTAATAAAATATTCATTTTAATAACATTTAAAAATTTTTTTGTGTATGGTAACTGTATCGACGATTTTATTTGGTGCCACTCAAAATAACGTTAAAGAACTATGGTTCTACAATTGTTCGGCCGGCATAAATCTAAAAACGTGCGAATGTTTAAATCAATATAAAAAATGATACGTTTATAAACACAAATTTCTTGGTTAATTTTCAAATTATATTTGATGTAAGATCTAAAATTATTCATACCTTTACTCTTTAAGTTACATCAATTTTCTGTACATATTATATAATATGTAATTATTTACAAACAAATATGTTACATTCCGAATGGCGATGAGTAAAAATAAAAAAAGCGTATTGATTATTCAGTATTCTTTTTATTAGTTCAATTTCTTGTTACATGTGAATTGTGAACAACAAGTTTATGAGTCTGTCGTTAATTACAAATAATTAATAATATTAAAAAATAAAACTATTTCATCATGAAGTATATTAATTAGTTAATATATATTTTATTAATATACATATTGTATAAAAATTAAATAAATCAGTCTAATTATTAAAATTGATTAAAATATTCAGCTACCAATTTTAATTATTTTGAATTAATTTTCAAGAATTTCTAATTTTCTAAAATGAAATGACTTATTATAAAATTAATGAATTCAGTACTAGTGGTGCGAACAGAAACTTTCTTAAGTCAATTTATATGTTGACATTTATTTTTTTTTCAATTCCGAAATTAAATTACCCACGGCAGGGTGTTTTTTGTCGCGATCATTAGCTATACATGCGAAAAAATATTGTTTTATAAAACTCCATACTAAAATAGATTGCGATGGAAAATCTAAATTTAATACATAAAATAATTTAAAACATATTTCTATAGCGCGTATTATAGAAAATATTTGATATTTGAGTCCGTCGAAATATACAAATATTTCTTCGGGGTTTTCGAGGGAACCTTTAATTACAATAAGGGGTTGTATTGATATACCTTCGTCCAATTTTTGCTGCAAAAGTTCTTCTACGTGTTGGGCTGTTGCGCCAACCAACATGAATGATAGTTGGGAGTCTTTTATCGAAGTTTTGCTGCATATCTTTTCTCCATCTACAGCTTTCACTAGTCGACCAGTTGGCACAAGCACGTAATGAAGCAGATGCAGAATTGATGCATGTAACCCATCTGGAAAACGTACAAATGTTAGTTTCGTACAACATAAATTGAATTTAATAAAAGTACTTACTCTCAGATATATTTTTGTTTTGTTTAACCTTTTCAACAATACTTTTGGCATTTTTTTCTTTGATTTTTCGATCAAAAATCTCCATAATATTCAGCGCGAGCAACTGAAATCCGGCTTCAATGTTCTCTGCATCTGGATACATGGTTTTAAAGTCAATCTCAATCTATTAAGAGAAAATTTTTTTAACGAGTTAAATAAATTGCAAAATTTTAACTTAAATAATTTATTATGACTGGGTTGAAAAAATAGATTGTTCTTTAAGTAAATGGATACGATCAACATACATATATTTACGAAAGAAAAATTGTGATACTCCAAATAGATAGACGCGTAACAGGTTCGGAGTCTATATCAAAAATAGGTAATCGTTAAAGCCTGTTGCACATATCGACTCAACTAAACGTTAGAATCAAGCTATGTTTTTAAATTAATTTACCAGCTACTCAATTGTGTTCAAATCTTATTCAACGAAAAAAAAATTGTTTGAAAAGGTTAGATGAAGGCTAACTGTTTAACGACCAGCACAAACGAACGCCTAATCTAACATTTAAAATCATATACAATTACAATTTATTGTACTAACCAATTTATAACCGTATGGCTTTTTGTATTGCACCCATTTCTGTAATATTTCACTTGTTGAATTGGCCTTCATAATTTGCTCGATTCTATAGTTTGATGTAGCACAGTAGTGCAGCTCCATTTCGGCCCAACTACAATTGTCTTTACCAATTTCCTGTAAATTTTCCTCGATATTTTTTTCAACTTTTAATATTAATTGACTCCGTTTTGGGTTTAATTCTTCAGAATTAGCTATGCAGCGTTTTTTCCTCAATCCTGCATTTTGAAGCGATCTTATTTGGTTAAAATAATTTGAGTAAATTTTACCCATAGGTTTTTCGCCCGGCAATTTAAAATAATACACCTCCTGTAAATAAGATAATTTGCGTATTTTTAACGATTAATCAATTTGAATTAATTTTTTTTAATTATAATCATACCATGCATTCTTTAGGAAACACGGAGTTCACTTTAGACGCAATATTTTTAGCAGTTTCTACTGTCATTTTAATATTGTTGGTAATTAAATATTGCGAAACTTTGGTTGCCAATAAATTTCGTAGTGTGTCACTTAGTATATTGTGCGTTTGATAATAAGCTTTAATTTGGAGACCAGTGTGGCTTTGACTCAGTAAGGAGTTGATATCCAAATTTAAAAACTTATTATTGTCGTCGTCACAATGTGCGCTGGTTAGTATACAGCTGCTGGTTGTAGACTGAGCATCTGTTCTTAAAAGATCTTGTCGAAAATATGGACCTTCCTGAATAGCCGATGTATTTACTTCGAGGTTGGCTTCTTGCCATTTGGTCAAATTATAATCTAATTTTATTTGTAAACCAATGGGTATTTTTTTGAAAAAATCCATTTTAAAATAATTTTTCATGTGCTTCAATGCACTACATCAACAAAATTTTCTATAAGTATATAATTAAATAGCAGAAGTTAAAAATAATAATATAGTTTTAATTTATCTGTCATACATACCTATGCATTTGTGATACAAAACTTCCAAATTCCACGACTTTAGTAAGTGGTAAATTTCTTGTTTAGATTCTAAAGAAAACTGGAAATTGTCTATATCCATTATAGAAAAATCGGTATCAGCTACTTGTCCTGTAGCGTTTTCATTTAGAATAACGAATGCATTATTTGAGGGCGAAGCGTTTTGGTTATTATCCGAATTATATTCATCCGTATCAGTGTGTGTTTCAAATTGTAGAATGTTGCTTTCTTCAAGGTTGATCCCAAAAAAAGTTTCCGACATTTTGTTTTGTTTATTTAATAATATTTTTATTATTACATAAAGCTAAGATTATATAAATATGAAACAAATATATATTACACAAAAACAAAATATTTGTAGACAATAAATATTGTAAACTAACTATTTAAAACGCAATGTAATATTAATATGATCGGCCAAAACGAAACAGTGGTTATATGTGTACTAATTTGATGAACAATGTGATAATTACTACGTACATATATATTAGAGATTCAATCCGGATCGAATCAACTTAGAGTTAACTTTGGATTGAAATCGAGTTATCTTTTTAGCGTATATATTGGCGACTTATGTTGGGATCGAATCGAAACCGAGTTGAGATAAACGTCTAATAAATTATTCTAAATACATATTTCTAAATTTATTTAATTTCAAACAAAAATTAAAATATTTAAAAACAAAATATATATTCGCAAATAATATAGTAAACCCAATTCCGTTTATATTTCCGGATATATTGGTGTTTTTAAGGATCAGTTAACTCGATTCTACAAATTTGGTGGATCGAATTGGGTTATCGCGAAGTTGACTCGACCGTATATATTGAAATTTCAATCTGGGTTCAATCCGGATTGAATTCTTAATATATATGTACGTAGTAAATATGGATATAATTTTTATTTTCTTCCTGTGGATATAACAAGCAGCGACAATCGTTTTTACATTAGTATAGGTAAGAGAAAAATATATTTCGATTTTATATGGAATCTTGAAAAATGTGTTGGAATTTTAAAAATAAATGTTTTGTTTTCATTTTATTTTGCCTTTATATGTTACAATTTCATTCCAGCCAATATGCATGCGATTCGAGATTAATACAAACCAATGCATGAAACATTATTTTTCATTTTTGTACTTTTTCTGTTTTGACTTTCCTATTAAATCAATCAGAAGCGATGGTAAAGCGAACATGAGCGAAGCGATTTCGCTTAGCTCATCTTAGCTTTGTCATCGCTTCTTCTCGGATTAATTAGAAAATATATATTCACAAAAATAGAAAGTCATGAATGAAAACTGGTTTGATTTAATCTTGAACCGCAGCTATATTGTTCTTAGATAAGTTTTATTTACACCATCTAAGGCTCCAAATGAAATTTGTAACATAAAAGCAAAATGAATCGAAGGAAAAAAATTATTTTTAAAATTCCATTACTATTTTCAAGATTACATCATTTCGTTTAAAAATATTCCTTTAGTCTTACCATAACTTTTCCATTGACTGTTTTTGTAACGTTTATTGGGGGACCACAAAATTCCTTTATGTTAATTAATAGATTATTATGAATTATCGTATCTATATCCTTTATTTCAAAAGCTTGGAAATGAGGATTTATTTCACTAGTTGCAATTTGATCAACCAAAATTAAAATTAACTCTTCGTATTTATTAACAAATATTTGAATGATCTTAAACAGTTCAAATTCTTGATCATATTTAGCTAAAAATAAATCTTTTTTGTATAAAGTTCCTTTATAGGAAATTTGAAAATAGCAATTAAAATTATCTTCTGGCTGAAGTGTTTTAATATAAAAGTTGCAAATTTGTGCGGCATTTATCTTAAACTTTTCTTCGACAATTAATGTTGATTTTGATGGAGTCATTAGAAAGTTTGCAAATTTTAGCTGTGCTTTTTTAGCTAAAGTGAGGCATACATTTTTTCTTGAATTTGTGGTTTTTGCGCAATATTTTGAGTCTTTGTGTTTGGCTTCAAATCCAAAACACCAATATTCTCTAGGTGGTCCAGAGTATTCTATTATTTTAGAATAATGCAACAGAAGATGGTGTTTTGGCTTTAGCGTGTCATTAAAATATAATAAGTATTTTGTGTGGTGCTCTTTTATAATTTGATTGAGAAACGCTAATTTTTGGCTATTAAATCTTTTTGATAGTAAAATATCTATAATTTGAATTAAACTAACGACAAAAGTCCAAACATCATCATTTTCAGGAATTAGGTCTCCTATTATAAGCGGAAAATAGTGTACAAAACATTTCATTTCGCTTGCTGACATTTTCAATTTTGATTTTTTGAGGTGACTTTCTAAAATTTCTGGAGACATGTTGCCTACATCTAAACCGTAATTAAAATTTTGCTTTCTGCTATTGAGTGTGTCTAAAGAAATTATTTTGACTTTTTCTGTATAAAATTTTATTACGTGGCATAAATCGTAGTGACATATACCCTCGAAAATGTCGTGCATAAGATCAACAAAATAGTTTTCTACGACATGAAATGTCCTTATGGTATTAAACACTGAGTTTTTTTGAATGCCAGTTTCTTTTGGAACTTTTTTTGAGACATCAATGTCATAATTATGAATATTTCGCTGCTTGTTTAGCTTATTTTCACAAAGACGCTGTGTTTCGGATTTATGGCATTTACAAAACCTGCAAAAAAAATTGCTGGAAAACGATTTATTAAAATCGCAAATGTCATTTACACCTAAATTGTCCCCGACAAATAGGCCTAAAATAAAATGAATACGATACTCAGTTCCAGATAAATTTACAATTACACCTTCTTCTTCTAACGATTTTATTTGGTTTACTAAGTATTTTAAACACGAATCATTACCAAATGATTTTAAATGTTTAGCTTTTATAAAACCGGAGAAAAAAATATTCTCTGTTCTTGAAATATTGTTATAAAATGGGAAGGAAAAATAAATTCCAGTAATGGATTCTGAATGTGAACCTAATGGGTTATTGATTTCAAACCCGTCAAAGTACAGAAAATATGGTACACATAAAGCACCGGGTAGTTGTTTTACTTTAGTCTTCCATAAATTTCCGTCGATAAAATTTGAAATAAAGGGATTGTTGTTGGACGTATAATTTTCCGTAATAATACATCTCAAGTCGTCAATTCTTTCTAAAATTAATTTCATTTGGAAATCTAATGAAAAAAATACTGCTTTAGTTGACGTTTCATCATAAACAGATTCACCGCTTCTGTTAATAATGCTAATTTCATTGTTAATAGAAACTTGATTGAGAGGAATTAATAAATTGTTGTCTTGCAACCACTTATTTAACTTATAATCTGTCTTGCAAAGTTGAAATATGTTTTTCAACATATTAATGGTACTCGATAAAATACAGTTTAGTTCAGAACTAACATCATGAGCCTTGAGCATACTCTCTAAATGATTAGCAATAGGGTCAGTTATAAATTGTGCTACTGATTGCTGAATTTGTTCAACATTTTTCCTATTAAAATTGTTGTTGTTATGCAATTCAAGACAAAATTTAACATAACATTCATTTAGATTTTTATTAACTTCTGCAAGGTCTACGCTAGGCAGACTTAAATTTAAATGATTTGATTGACCATGTGCACAAATTTGATTTGGGTTACTGGTTTCGTTAGTGAATGCAACAGTTTCATTTGCAGATGAAATGGAAGAATTTTGACCATTTAGGTGAAAAGTGGAACTACAAGGTTGGTTGAATAAATTTAAATCCAAATTGGCGTCTCTTTTAAAATTTGTGCGCTCTAGTTTCTTTTCGTGATTTTTAATATGCTTTCTAAAATTTTTTAAGCACCCAAAATACTGGAAGCATGAATTTTCAAAACATTGATAATCACTATATTCAGTTAAAGAGTGATAGATTTTTAAATGCACAATTAATGCACGTGACGAAAAATTACCCCTTTTGCATTTAAAACACTTCATTACATAACTTATAATTTCGATGTAACTACAATAGACAAGTGCATAAAACAACTAAAATCTAATTTTACAAACTAAAAATAATTAATAAATTGAACAATGGCTAACATATCCTACGATATTAAACAAAACCTAAAAAATTGAGCAATAAGAAATGAACGAAAAATTACTTCTATAAATTTAACTGTGTATATTAAGAAATAATGTATAATTAAGGAATACTTACATTTGAATGTATTTATTTGCACAAATAATAAAATTTACTGGCAGTCACTTGATATTTCCCACAAGAAAAATTAAAAATTGCACGCGAATAGAATTGTCAACTCTTCGGCTTAGCTGTATGATTTTAAATGAGCTAGCGTCATACTGTTATAGTGTTTTATAAAAATGGAATAAATTTTATTAAATTAACAAAATTTTATTAAAAACACAACGCAATATCATCAAATTAATTAATATCTTAACTAAACGTAGTATATTTGATAAAATATTTTTAAATTGAATAAAAGCGAATATTAATTTTTATCAATATGATAAAAATTAGCAATAATGTGAACACATTTTAACGAGAAATTTTGATAAAATATTTATTCATTTTGACAAAATTTTTATTATTTTAATGAAAATGTTCTTGATTTTGATTAAACCTTCATTAATTTTGTATATTGTCTTCTACGAAGTTTTGGAATCGGTTAAACTACCGAGATATTTTCCGAATTCATATTCAAAATTCCATTTTATTTAATTTAACAAATTTTTATTCAATTTAATAAATTATTCTTTCTTTTTTAGAAAACGGTTTAAAATTGATAAACTCAGTTTGTTGAGGTTTCATTGAAAAATTTCTATCAAATTTACTTACTTTTTTTTTTGAGTGATATGTTGCATCATATGGTTTGCTATGTTTTCCTATGTTGCGTTAGTTGTTGTTAATTTGTTGCTTTTCATAATTATTTTTGGACGAATTTCAAAAATGTAACCATTTGCGGAATTAAATTTTTAACCCATAATATTGAAATTTAGTGTGATAGATAGAAAAACGATTAAAAAGGGATTTTTGGAGGAAGTTTCATAATATAACCAACTGGGATGGAACAAGAACCATGGAACCATTTTTAACCAAACAACAAAGAATTTGATATGATGACGAAGATGAGATTCTGAAATAGTTTTTGGAAGAATGTCTGGAATATTGGGAGAGAATTTAATAAGGATCAGCATAAAAGTTTGCAAAGTGGATGTAAATGGGGTTTTAAATAGTTTTTGCAGGGAGTTCCAGGATATGATCAACTGAATCGGAATTAAGTTATTTAATAACCGATCAGAAAGAAAAGAGGTATCGAAGAAAACAAGAATTCAAATGGGGGAAAGGCTTCTAGCATATGGCCAATTAGGACAAGGAATTAGACCACTTATTCAAAGAATATTAAACTTCGGTATTGTGGCTGGAAATAGGATATCGAAATGGTTCTTGGAGATAGTCTGGAATATGACATACTAACTATGCTGACCATTTGAAGTTCCTTTTGTTGGTTTTCCAGATTTTTTATTTAAGCTTGGATGAAATTGAATTATAAACTGAGTTCTGGATTTGGTTGTGCAAAATAACGAATTAGTATGGAACATCGGGGTGCCTTATGTAAAGTAGGTAATTCGAATGGAAGTCAGTCAGCTTTAAACAGATCGGGAACAACCTTTTTTGTTTGAAACAAAAGCATTTTAACATGAAAATTAAAATACGAGTTCTGGATGTGATACCGGAAAATAGCAAATGCTTTTAGACCATTCAGACAAATAAAAACAAACATTTATTTTTACGAAAGAGTGCACGATTGATCCTTACTAGTGAACATAGAATTTTTGTCAAATAACTATTGAGAAAAATAAAATAGTTTCCAGCTCCATTTTAGATTTAGGTATACGATAACGATTTCTCATGTTAACTAAAGCATGTTTAATATTTATCAGTAGTTGGAAACGTATGTTTCTGTAATTAAAAGGTCTTGCCTTGAGTGGCCGGACCAAAAACTTGGTTTGGTTTTATATTAGGGCTATTACCCATTTGGAATTTCCTTAAAAAATTAAAAAAATCCCGGATTGCAATTATCCGATCCGATATTTTTTAGATACAATCCACTTTTTGTTTATTTGTTTATTATCTCTATAATCTGTTTTGGGCCGAGATTTTCTTGATTCCTTTTTCGTGACTTATTTCGTAAAGCAATTCGAATACGGTACTTTCGATCTTCGAATCCGGTACTTTAGATTACCAAAGCTTTAACCATTATGCCATTTGATCCGTATTATTAATGTTTTTACTACTCACGAAACCCATTACCACTACTGATTAGTTCCGATTCCTGATAGTCTACGGACACCTTATCCTGTGTGTGAACTATAAGATCGCGACGCTTGAAGCAATTATCTATAGCCATTTACATTATCTTTATACTGACCCTCGTGAATATTAACCTAAAATAAATTAATCTCAATGAAAAATTAATTTTTCTGCAATATAGGTTCGTTGTGGCCATACCCAGTTCTATGACTCGCGATTCTATAGGCAGTTACCATTCTCAAGTCCCGACAGTTGACATTTAAGTATTGAGGATAGCGGAACAATCAATATGGCTCGAGAGTACTTGATGAAGCATAACAATATCCGCAAAAGTTCGGTACTTAGTAGTTGAGGATAAATAAGCTTTCTATTTATATGTCGGTACATCATGATGAGAGGACCCTATACATGGCCTGGATATATTCGATCATTAGTTGATTAAACGTCGTATAAAGAACTTAGTTGCACGAGGAATACGAAGCTCTTTAGATCAACCAACACTTAATGAAGCCATGGATAGAGAGTCCACCCTGATGATGATATTACCGCATTTATATTTTTTGATCTCTTGGGGTGGAACCACTCGACCACCAAGTGTCATATCCGTGTGCAGTATAATTTGCTAATATTTATCCTCTTTTAAACAAAACTGGGGAATACCAATAAATTTGCTGTTATCACCCACCACGTGGTCTTTATACACTTTGGATAACTTGTAATATTTTTCAACACCTATTCAGTGACATGGGATCTGTATATATATTCTAAAAAATTTTGTTATGAAAACAATAAACATTTAAAAAACTTAGTTTAAAGTTTTGATTTATTTTTAATGGAATCTTAATAAAATTCATGCGGCCGCCTTACAAACCCCAATTCTCGATGACCGTCGCTTACGCACGTTCCAATTTAATTGAAAAGTAAAGAAAAAGGTCTATGTTCTTCGCTTACGCTGATTCCAGAATAAGTTTATATAGTTTGTGAATATATTTATTTTGTAGTTCAGCGTCTCAGGATTGACCTGGTTTCTATAATATTTTTAATTTCTCTAGAGTAGACGTAAGACGATCCATAAGGTGGTCTCTCTTTCTGATACGTAATACGATAGTTCCACATTTGTATTTACCGACTTTTGTAAAAATGTAGTTTGAGTATAACTGATGTATAAAGCAAATCTGGATTCGGGATTAATTCTTGGGATTTTCTAATTTCTAATGTTCTTGAAACCTTACTGTTGTTGCAGATTAGCAACTGGAAAAAATTGTTTTCTTTTCTGAATGCAACTTTATATTCCAAATTTTAAATAATTTTTTGAAATTGTTTAAATTTGAATTTTCCGTAATTAAATAGAAACTTTTAAGTAAAATTCATTGATCTAGATAAATATAATATACATCGGCTTCAAATCATACTCGAAATTTCAAATTGTAAGGCTCTGAAAACAACCATTTATTAACTAATTAGAGGAAATTCAGACATCCTCAGATTTAATATTGATCTCGTGTTTTTGAAATTTATTATTTTTTGAATTTGACACCTTGTTTTTCGTGAGTTACTTCATTTTTTGGCTAATATGATGTGAAACTTTCTTACCTATTCCTTATTTTCCAGTTTTCAAGAAAAGCTAAAGTAGTTCCGATAGATTTTTTCGCTTTCTAAAAAACGTTCTCCCAATCATGGCTACTAATGGAAAATTGGAAGGGAAATTTGTGTTTGGCCTACAAATATTTTTCTTGGGTTTCAAGGGCGACAATTTTTTTCTATAGACAATTTTTAATTATCATGGAACTAAGTAAGTTTCGGCTATCGAAAATTCCACAAGCCGAATAGAATCTCAATAATTTTTTTTTGGTGAAGATGATTGCTAGAGCATTAGGAATATAAAATATACAAATACACGCAAGTTTTAATTTCAAAAAAAACTTGGCTAATTGTGGTTGTTTCCAAAATTAAACCTAATTTGAATAATTATTTTTAATTACCGGCAAACGGTCCGTTTGCGACAAAAGTGCTGATAAAAAATTTGTTGCTACAAATTATTTGAAAACAGCGCCTAACCGGTATATTTGTTAAACGTACTGATAACAAGATTCTTGCTTGGTCTCAGACCTTCCAAGCGATAAGCCGCATGATTATATCGGATTGAAAAATATGATCTGCCTCCACCACCATGACCATGACTCTTCAATTATATGCGATTTTGTTTCTAATTATATTGCGCATTGCCAGTACAGTAGGTTTGTGAACTGAATTAATAGAGTTCAAAGCACTGCAAGTCCAAAAATGTTTTAATTACTCGAATTAAAAATAAGTAATGAAGAATATAAGTAGAAGATTTTTTTTTTCAATCTCAGGGACCCTCAAACGTCGAGAAAAGCGATTTTAGAACTAGGTAACATTTTCAGAATTTTAATAACGGGATGTTCAATAAATAAGTTAGTAAATATTTTTGAGCAAAAGTTTTAAATTTCAAGGAATTATTTCAGTGTTTTCATTCTTGGCCACCAAAGGCAATTTTAAGAAAACTTAATAGAGCTTTTTGTGCTTCTTTTTGTTGGATGCTCAGTAAACTTTGGTTGATTATTAAGAGTTAATGCGAATTTTACAATATTTAATTTTAAAAAAATCGCCAATTAAAATATAAATTATATTGCAATAATTCTTTTTTATGAACGCTAGTTTTTCACTTTATGTCACAATCGAATATAACGTCAATGCTAACACATGTTTTTTTTTTGATTTATTTCGACAGATTCGCAATTTTGGTTTTGTAAAACGTTACCAAATAATTTAATGAACATGTTTTCCCTTTTGCTGTCTTTTACATTATGTACAAAAGTATGTACAATGTACATGCATAAATACTAGAATTTTATTATGCCATAAAAAAATCCATCAATTTCGAGCGAATTTGATTGTATCTAAAAATTAAACTCTGTGTATATGTCTATAAAATTTTTAATTTTTAACGACTCAGTTCAGTCTGAATGTACTCGTATTACGAACTTTTTCATGTACTTAAAAATCGTGTGTGTGTAATTTTATTTTCATTATGTGTACATCTTCTTGGAATACTTAATATGTGTGTAATTGCATTCAATAGATTTAGGCGTTTATATTTTAAATTGGTTTTTCATATAATATAACTTCTGGGGGGGAGCTTATCAAAATTAAAGTGTATCAATAAACGTTTTTATTTTTCTAATTAAGCGTATTTATATTCAATTACATCATAATTTCAAATGTACTAAAAAAAATCGTTTAAGTGAATGCATTGGATGAATACGTAATACCGAGTCGTGTTTTAAGTTGTAGCATTTTCGGAAATCGTGAACTATATAATAGTATATTAATGATATTAATCCGCTGATTGGATTAACCATTTCATTATCCGACTGTATCCGATTTTAATTACATGAAACAAACGTCCAATAAACTACCTTGTCCCATATAATTATATTTATTTATAAAATTTTAAATACCATTGATCTTTTTTTCATCAATTCCTGGAATTGAGGAAAATGTGGAGAACACAATTTTCATAAAATGATAAACATTACCGAACAGTAACTAACCGTACGAGTATAATGAAATAAAATGCTAAATGAAAATTTATTTCTTGACGAGGGACACTGACACAGAGAGATAGATAATTAATTAATAACAAATAATTAACAATACACAATAAATGTTTATTTATATAATGTATTATGTGTCTTACTAAAACTCGAAAACTAGAACAAAGTTTTGTTTACATTGTGTAAAAGCAAAATATGGGTCAAATGAAATAATAAAAATTGCAAATAGAAATATTTATAAATTCACATGCTCGTGCTCATGTATTCAAGAGCGAGCATAGTAAACGTTTTGAATCACATATTAACAATCATGTCCTGATTAGGAGAACTGTTTGCAAAGTGACATATGCATTTATATTTTTATGTTTGACCGAATATTTTCTTCTACGTCTTCATTTATAACAACATCCTAGCCTAAATAAATATTATTATGTGCGGAATCAAATCCATAGTGTTTTTCTCCGTATGCTTCAATAAGCAAATATAATGAAATTTTCTATATTTTTCTTCTTCTGCAGAAATTTTATTATTGTGAATGTACACAATAATAATCATCTTTATCATTTTAGACGCAAAAAAGCACTTCATGTTATGACTAACGTATTAAAGTTGATGAAGGCTTTTATATATACTAACGACATTTTTAAGAACGAGAGAGTATAGATGAAAATTAAATCAGTCGAAATTGAAATCTCAAATAAATTTTTCTTTTTAATTATTTTTATATATTTGAAAGCTTAAGTACATTTTATCTACTAATAAACATAAAATATTTTGGCAAACTCGATTATATAGATTATATCTGCGAAATAGAATTATAAATTTTATAGCTATTCGCTATTTCCATTTTCTGGTAGCTTGGTCAGGGTACGAGTATAGTTGTTTACGCGTTTCATTGCATATATTAGCAGTATTGCTTTCAAAAGATTACAACAACAATTACATTGTATTAAAGCCGGATTAGCTTTAATGTAAGCCAAAAAATTTTTAGGTTTAGGGGAAATAAAACCAATTTATGGTTATGGAGTTTACCGCAAGGCGCTATTTTTTCTATTTTTTTTCGAAAAATTTATCTTGTAGTAAAATTTGGCATTTATTATTTGATAGCAAAATACCGAATTTAATTTGTTCTATTTCATAAAATAACAAAAAACTAAAATAATTATTAATAAAATGAACCAGCACAAAAAATAAAACGTATTAAAAATTAAAGCCAAAAGTTGTTGCTTTCACATTTCTTAGCTAAGCTAAGCGGGATTTGCGAAAGCAACACAGCTATTGTATAACATACACTTTTAATTGTGTGTGTCAGTGTCATTGTGTGTGTCAAATCCACATGAAATTTCGCAAAAATGTTGACCCGATTTTATAAATGATACCATCGGTTGTGAAACAATACATCATGAGTATTTTTCCCCTGCTCACGAGCAATGGAAAAAATGACAGATGATAAGAAAATAGTTGCGATTGCAATTTTGTTTGTGATGTTTTATTTTTATTTGTAGATAAATTTTAAATAAAATAAATTGAATTAATGTTTTTTCATAAATATTAATATTCTCAAATTTATCTATATTTTTATATGCAAAAAATGGTAATAATATTGTGAAGAAAAAATTTAACAAATTAGAAAGTGAATTAAATTAAGAAATATGAATGATACTGAAATTAATTTTAGATTTATTTACTTGGAATTAGATTAAACTATATAGGGAATTAACACAATACTTTATTAATTTAAATAATATTGTGAAATTTAATAAATTCATAAATTTTGTATCTAACATATTATTTTGTGTTCTTAAATGACGTCGAAAACACAAACACGTATACTAATACCTCTAACGGGTGTACTACGAAATCTCGGTTTTGAAAATCCTTGTCTTCAAAATCCCGGTTTTCAAAATCTCGGTTTTCGAAATCCCGGTTTTCAAAATCCCGGTTTTCTTTTTTTTAGTTCTAATTGCATAAAATAATTAATAAAATTGTTTAATTACTTGCAACATTTTGTAATTGCAACATTTTGTAGTTGCAAGATTAATAAAAAAGCCATATTTTGTTAATGCAACATTTTGAAATGTAATAATTGTAGAGGCTGACGACTTCGATAACTCTCTCGAGCACTTAGCCCTCCATCCAAATTCCGTCCCTATATTAGCCAATTTCGTTAAAAAATCACTTAAGAATCCCATTTTCCCACATGCTAAATTTTAAAAATTCAAACTGAGATTTCCTATAAATCGGGATTTTTTTTATACAAAATAGGGATTTTGAAACCGAGCTTTTTAAAACCGAGATTTTGAAAACCGGGATTTTGAAAGGTAATGACATTTTTCGTAAAAAACAAAACCAACAATTTAGTAGCATATGTTTTTACATCAAAATAATTCATTGCAATAAAAACTAAAAAATCGGTGAATTAGCTGAAATGGGTCGAAGTAAAGAGTTGACGGAGAAGGAGCTATGGCAAATTTTAACCTACCGTACATCTGAAATGACTAAGCGAGAAATAGTTGCTCGAAATGCTAGAAGTAAGCAGTATTGTGCGTATACGCGTATTAATCTACACATTAGTGTTGAAAACAACGTAGACAATTAATTTTTGAGAAGTCAATGTCGGTAATTCTTAAAAAATGTAGATTATTGCATCTTTTTGTCGTTTTGAAACTAATACGCCGTCATCCGATAGTATTTCAGTTTAAATTTAGGTTTTGCGGCATTAGAAAAGTAAAACTCAATTTTAACACTAGAAATAGGCGTTTATCACACGTTTAAAATAATTCAAGATATTTTAAATCAAATTTAAATTTAATCGCATAATCATTTGGTTTTATCATTTACAAACCCTAGTCAGGTGGGTATATTTGGTTTATGGATTTTAGGTAAACCATATAATTTAGGAACTACTGGAATTAAGTAGTTAATTTTTTCTTTGTAAATTCATCAATGTTACCAGATTTTTGCCAATTTTTTACTAAAGTGTTTATCGTTGTTTGAATTGGAGTAGAATATACCCTACAGACCTATCGTGAGTTCAATAGACGGTCCCACATACGGTTTATTGGCATTTTTAGGTAATATTCTTAAATTTAACGTAGGAAAAACTAATTATTTTGTTTGAAATTCCGAAGATTTTAAAACAAAAAATTCAAAATTTCATTATACCCGAACATTTTTTGTTAATTTCTTTACGTGATTTCGTTATTTACTAATAGCATATAGTTTCCGAAATTATCAAGAAAAATTGGAGAGACAAAGGTCTCAAAATCAAAATTGACAAAATTCCAATTTCTTGAAGGTTTAAGCATTGTTTTAAATAATTCGGAATTTTCTTTTGGCAAAAAAATTATTAATAAATTTTTGGTTCTCCAATGGGTTTTCCCATAAGCCCTATATTAGCAAATTTATTAAGGTGGATTTACATATCCGACGATTTTTCGGCGAAGCTACTTGCCGCAGAAAATTCGGCGAACGCTATATTATCGATGATTTACATATTCGACGAATTTTTTTCACACATACATACATACATAAACAATATTTTATACACAATGTCAGAACGTAGAAAAAATAAAAAAACAGAAAAAATTTTTTTTATCTATGTGTGCTGTGACGTCGCGCCGAAAAGATAAAATTTGTTCATGTCTTCGCCGTGCCGAAAATTCGGCGAAGAAGTTCTTTCTAACTGGTTGAATGTGTCACGTGATGTTCGGCGCAGAAAAACCGTCGGATATGTAAATCCACCTTTAATGAAAAATTTGAAATGCTTGGCATTAGATTCTTTAGATTTTGAGCCATTATTTTATTATCGATATGTTGATGATATCATAACTGCCATTCCTGAAAACAAAATTAATATTTTTTTTTGAACAGTTTTAACAAAATTTTTAATCGATCAAAATTTATTTTGAAAAAGGAAGTTGACAACAAATTTCCATTTTTATATTTACTTTTGATCCACGAGCCTGATGGCAAAGTTTCTTTTGATTGGTATCACAAAGATAGTTGATCTGGTAGATATCTAAATTTTTATTCTTGGCTTCCCCTACTTCCTATAAAAATTTATATGAAAAAATAAAACACTCCAATTTTAGAGATGCTATATTAATCTAGCATTAATTCCAGAAATATAAACATTGGCAATTGCTACAATTATTTTGTCTAATTTCGTTTTTTGTCTACTTTCTTTGCTAAATTTATTTCATTGCTTAATTTATATATACAATTTTCATTTATATTTTTTTAATATTTTCAAAATCATATTCGTATTTATATACTTGTTTTAAAAATTTCTTTAAAATATACTTTGTATTTGGAAAAACTGTATTGACTGTGGGTCTATTTTTTAATTGAACCCGAGCAAGCATTCTTACCCCGAGTAGTGTACAGCGAGCAAAGGCTGTACTGGGTAAAATTATCCGGTGTGCAAAGAGTAATAAATTGTTTTATATTTTGTACACTCTTCGTACACTGACATTAATTTCAGAGTAAAATTTGAAGAACCGAGTATGCACTGTGTCAGCACAGTTCACAAATAAAAACGCAGTGTACCGAGTAAAATTACCCAGGTTGAATAAAAAAATACGAAGTATTTTTTGACAGCGCACTGCTTGCTCGGGTTGAATTAAAAAATAGGCCCTGTATAGGCTTTTTATATTTGTTTTTGAGAAATTAATAACGAGCGCTTTCAGGTCTCCTATCATGATTAGTAAAATCATCGCCAATTTGATTTTGAAATTTCATAGGGCTAAACATTTTCATAACGTTGGCTTCGATTGAAAGCGCCCATTTTAGCTTTGAAAATGATGTCGATGAGACATCGAAAGCTCAGTCAAAAAATTGTTTTTCTTTTATTTAAAATAAAAAACGAGCCTAATAGTATAGATTAACAACTTTATTAATATAAATTTGAGCTTCTAAATTATTGTGGCTAGTTAGATCTGTCTAAACTTTCCGAATTTCCTTATTAGTTCTTTCAAGTTCGTTTGTTGATTATAATGTGTTGCATCGTTTCCATTAATCATTTTCTTTCGATTTCAACATTACGTGTTACTGCTTGAATTTTTTATTGCACCTATCGATTTTAAAGTGAGGGTGTTGTCGAAATTTATCTGTTATATTTCTGTTCTGGTATTATTCTATACTTCCCGTTGATTAGCAGATCCAGTAGTTTATGACCTAAACTTTTGTCATCAATATTGATTATATTATCAAAAACTCTCGCGCACTCCGTGGAGCTTATTATTCGGTAAATTATCGTAAACTGGTAGCTCCCGTAACTTTCATGCTTTCATTGCATATTGTAACGAGGTCAAATAATATGTCAGTTGTAATGGTACTTTCATGAGCTACCGTCCGTTCCTTGTATAACACAACATAGTTGGGGTTACTAGAAAACCTTTCAATAAATCAGTTTTTTATTTAGTTTTAGTATTTTTGGTTGTATTTCGAGAGACGAGTATGTATCCAACTGACTGTTTTGTGTGGTTATATCTAATTGAATTTATTTGAAAGCTGTGATTAATCTTTTCATGAACAAATATAAAGGTAGATATTTTTTAATGTAAGCGATTTCCGTTTTGTTCAGGTCAGGGGATTCGAGATTCGTTAATTTATTATCAATACTGCCAGACTGAGAGAAATTACGACTCGAGTACGCTCAGCCTGGAAAAAAATTACTGGAACTGGACACTCACTAGAATGGAATTTCTAGCTATTTCTGCAGTAATTTGTTCATAATATTTCTCGTACGAGCACTCTTCACGATCAAATTTCACATCAGGACCAGCGGCAAATCGTCAAATTGTATCGGCGTTGTCGCATGCTTGTCGGTTGCCTTGGTATCTGTTATCCCATGAAAAATACAGTCCAACGCTGCAGACGGTTGGCTGGCATCACTGGCAGCCTTTTTCCATGCGAAACAGTAATACGAGGGGTTTATGATCAGTCAGCAGAATGAATTCTCTGCCATAGAGATATTGGTGATACTTTTTCCAGCCAAAGGCGATCGAAAGTGATTCTTTCTCAATCTGTCTATATTTCTTCTGAGGATTATCAAGCGTCTTCGATGATAAACCTAACGAATACTCCTTACCATCAGGGCAAATATGAGAAATGCTAGCCCCTACTCCGTGACTTGTGGCATCTGTCGCTAACAAGAGTGAACAGTCACACACTTTAAAAAGAATTTTTTTATTTGAAAAAAAAATTATAAATCTTTTAAAAATCTCTTGGACTAGAATAGTCCAAATGGAGTCGAATCTACCACTAGATCTTTCGATTCACTGTCAAGTTTAAATTGCAAATATTCTTCGCTGAGGTCAATCTTCGAAAATTGCTTCCCTCCTTGGAGACGCCGAAATAACTCCTCAGCCCTTGGAATTGGATGTTGTTCATCGCACTTACTTTTTGCCTGCTTTACGGACAGAGTGAATTGGATTGGTTGAAGAACGCCAAGTAAAACCAAATTGTCATTAACTCTTTTAACTTTATCCAACTGATCAAGCGTTATCGAATGTGCTCTGAAACATTTCGATGCAGCGTTAGGGTTCAAGGTTACAAACTAGATTCCAAAATGCTCGAATATTTTTTATAGAGATCATCTACTTTGGTTTCCCGATCGCAAGAAATAGAAAACAAATACTCTCATACGCAGAATTTGAAAACCGAATACATCGAATCAGTTCACTTCCAAAATATTTGCTATATCGGCTGCAGTCACAAGTAGTTGCAATTAAGCCTGAACTTTCAAAAATTTCACATTAACGCCCAATTTATATTGACATTTTGGTGAATTTTTTCTAGCCAAATTCAACTAAATATTTTATGGGCATTCTTTTAATTAATATTGTCACGAAAAATTGTTTACCACCACGCTCCATTCAATGTGGCTGTGCATTTGAGTTCACATTTTGCAGCCACTTTCTGACATGACAACACATACACAGACAAAATTTACTTTGTTGTGGTCGTACGCCCGGAACAGCGCAGACGCCGGAAAATTCAGTGTTCTGTGATCAATCAGTAATCAACAAATTTTTCGTCTGGCCCATCAAACCTGCTCCACTGGCAACTTGCTTTGGAAGCAACTCTTTCATATCCTATTTTGACAAAAAACGATTAGTTTAATCTAAATGATAATCCATAGTCTGCGCACGGAATAGCACATGCAGGAATCATTGATGGGTATGATTATGAAACCAACTACGTCAATTTTTTATTGGAAAGAGAATGAATTAACAGTTTAAATATTACAAAGTATAACAAAGAAAAAAATATCCATTACAAGATGCCTCTGGTTAGACTAATCAAATACACAAATAATGGGCCCTGTCTAAACGTAATAATGTGCTGTCTTCAATTTCATGTCAAAATATACTTGAATTTGTTTAGTAACACGTTCTGCTTTAAATCAAAATACAATTTATTGGTTTCATCTAACCGAATTTCAAAGAATATTTACACATTTAGTACTCGTATATGAGAAAAACTACTTTATACAGTTCAAGCAGAATTTATAAAAAATCGATATCGAAACAATATTGTGTAGAAATAATTTATTTCTACATAAAATACGATCGACTTATATTTACTCGTAAATTAATCAGAATAATTTCTTCATTGTTTACTATCAAGGCAAAATATTTACTCATAACCTTTATGTAATACGCCATGAGTCAAGATGTTGTGCAAAGAAAATCCTTGCACCAAAAACTGGATACATGTATATAAAACAGAAAGAATATCTTATTAATGTTTTGATTAATAATGAATTAGGGGTATACGGGAATAAATTAAGACAAAATCAAAATTACCGTAATTCTTCGTACCTTTCTTAATTTATATTGGTACGTAATGAAGTTAATTTGCATTTTATCTCAGTGAAATTTATACGAGAACCATTTTGAATTTCGATGGGCTTTTCGTTCTATAATTTCCTCGTATAATATTTAAATTTTAATTAAGATTTTTGTACTTTACTTTACTGTAATTACACAAAATAATATTTACCTTTTATTAATCGGTACAAGGTTTTGTAACCTTACCGACCGTATTGATGGACTTTGCTTGTTATACGAAATTAAATATTTTCTTAATATTTTTTTTTTTTTGAAAATAAAATAAAATTCCCAGACTGTTACATTTTTAAGTAACTCAATCTAGAAGATTCTTCTTGTTAAAAAAATTCTTAGAAAATATGTTTTGTTTGTTTATTATATGTAGGTATTGTATTAGCTAGCGGGTTGTTATAGCAATTTATTTCGATTTATTTTTTTAAGTGGATTGAAGCAAAATTGCTCTGTACAAGTGCTGTTCCATTTATAGCATATGTTTGTATTTACATTATAGATAAGTAGCTCCAATTTTATAATGACCGTCGAGTTTTTTTAATAATTACATGTAAAAATTTTAAATAATCAATTCAATTAGTTAATTATTTATAATTATGCACCAGGAAGGTTTAAATCTTCCCCCCTTTTTTTAATTTTTCCTTCAACGTACTTATTTTTTAACAAACAATTACGAATTATATTTAATTCCAGTTCGATAATTATACCTAATTGAAAAATATTACGTGACAGAAATTTTAACAGTTAGTAGCAAATGTTGAACTGTAAATAATATCAACATAACTTTAACTTGTAAGAATTTTCTTTGCATCCTAAAGGGCAGAAAAACATGGACGCACGGAAAAACGGACAAAACATAAAGAGCAAAAATTAACATAAGATTATAGCAACTCGCTTCGTTAGCCGTGCAGATCAAAGGAAATATGAAAGTAGAAAATACCAATTTGCCTTGTTTGTACTTTTTCCGTTCATTTTTGTGCCATTATTGTTTCACAAATTTTAGATCATTCAAAATTTTTTTATTGATTTGAAAATGTAGAAACATAAGAAAGAATGTGAAATTTATCCATGAGAAACATGTTTATACATAATTAAAAGTCTACAAAAATGAGATAAAAGAAATTCTATGTCTCCTACCTATTGGACATATATTTTATAATCCAAATAGCAACACTGAGGCGAAAGAAGCGTGCAAAATTTTATTACAGATAGGGGTTCCATCATAGAAATGTTACCTTGTTACTTGATTGCTTGATTCTGAATGTACGGCCAAGTTCTTACACAGGACCTCCCGGGTAACACCGGGCCCAACGTTCACTCTTTTTTACACATAACAAAACTGAATGATTAGATAGGTTTATTAAGTGGGACAGAATCGGCCCGGTTACAGACACCTAGGTATAGTCGATAGAAATTCTCTACTAGAGGAAGGATAAAACTTAATAGGGTTAATGGATAACGATGGTATTGGTCTTCATCAATTGCATGTTTAAATCAGCAACCTAGGAAAAAATATTACTATTTCACATGCATCTGGAAATTTCCTGAAATTTAAATTCTAAATTAAAACTTTCCGGCTTGTAAAACAAAATTGATTGATTAAATCGGCCCGGTTACACCTAGGTAAAGTCGATAGTTAGTAACACAACTCTAGTCTACACAATTATATTCAAAAAAAAATCCATTAGTATTTAACCCTTTAACCACGGAATGGCAAAAAAATAGAAAAATGTTCAAAAAGTTGCAAAAAATATGTGAAACAACCCTAAAGCAATGGTTCGTGGAGAACAATCAATGTTATTCAATGCAGATTAACTACCGGATTGGATAATTCAAATAAATTAAGCTTATTTCGAAAAAAAATCAAATGTTTTATTAATTTGGTCCCCAAAGAACATTCGTTTAATTACCAAGTATAATTATACTGCACATGACATATTTATGCCATGCTCAATGGAACTCTAACATTCCTCAACCAATTATTGTCAAATATGGTATATGCAGAATGAATGGAACCAGGCCGTTTCCCAGCCGATTATTCTCCAACTTGGTTTGTGTAGAGCTGGGCTAGGATTCCAATAAACCACGACCAACTTGTATTGGTACTTTATCGTGTCTTTTTGATGAAGTTCTATAATTCGACCATTCTGAATGGAACTTAACCACATCCCAACCAACTTAACTAATTTTGTTTGAATTTGGTATGTTGAGCTGAACCGAGATTCCAACATAAATCCCGGATGAAGTTCTTTAGTATACTAAAAAAAATTGAAAATAACCGGCCAAGGAATTATCCACTTTCTCCAGCTTCATCAAAACTAAAATTTGCTAGAACTGCAATTCAGTCCAATTCGTACCCCAAAAGTTATTTTATGCATCTTGAGCAGTATGCTGTCTAGAAACAGAGTATTGAGACATTTCCACACGTCTAAATCAATAAAAAAGATGAAGTTGTTTCGTACATAATTGGTGCATGAGCAAGTTGTTGAATAGGATTTCAACTCACAGCAATCTATATTCGGGTCAGACGTTCCCATGCAATTGCGAACGTGTTTCGAGAAATATTGTTGAACCAGACAAACTCTTTTATAGAAAATAGAACAGCAGTAAGCAAACTAAAAAATAGTCAACCTTAAAATGCCAAGGGAAATCACATCATTTAGTTATCATTACAAACGAAAACAAAACTTAAAAACCATTTACCCCTTGCTATGCCGTAACACATATGAGGTCTCACCCCTCTAAACCAGTCCTCAAAAATATGCTGTTTTTAAATAATTTTAAATTTTAAATTAAGTACAAATTTTCAACGTGCATTATTAATAATTAGAGAGAAAATTGATTTAATTAAATAAATTATAAAAAAATTAAATAACATACATATAATATATATACATGAATTCAAATTACATTGGGTGATTCTACACGAGGCCTCATTTGAGACCGGTTTCTGGCATCAAAATACCATTCATACCATTCAATACCATGTATTAGATTGAAAAACGCATCTGCGTTTGAAAAAACCGGTTTTATAGGCAAAGGGGAAAGAAACGCAATTTTTACGCCGCATTCTTCCATTACAAAGAAACAGAGAGATAGAGCAGTGTTACCCCATTCAAAACAAAAAATAGTTGTTTTAAAACACCACCCTGAACCCGACAAATACATGTATGTGTACCAAAATACAAACATATTGATTGATTGATTGATTGAAGTGTATAACCAAGCCTAAGCCTGAGTTCCGGATGACGCCGGTCCCGTTATACACCCTCTTTACACATAACAGTAGGAACGGATTTGGATAGGTTGTTTATTAGTAGCAAAGAATCAACCCGGTTACAGACACCTAGATGGTCGATGAATTAGTAACGCGTTAAGCCTAGTACTCAGTTCGATTTCACGTGAAATTTCCATACGATTTTACCAAAGTGAAATTAGAAATGAAAAATTTCATTTCTGTTTTCGTTTTGTAGTACTCAGTTCTTCAACGAAAAAACCAAGTGTGTTCAATACATCAAAGATGGCGCGCATAAACTCTCCAAATTATTTTCATGTGAAAATAATGTGCCGAGACATTATTTTCACGCGAAATTTTGACATTTGTTTATTTTTGGCAAAAAACGAATTTTTTAATACCACAAATTCATAAATTTTAATTAAAGTCAATTTAATTTAAATTATTTATGTAAAATAAAGAAATTAATTTATGCATGTCTACAAATTTATACGTTAAAATTAAAAATTCTCCAAATAAAATTTCATTTCTATTTCACGCGAAAATAAATAAATTTTTGGAGACCGCGTTAAAATTTCATTTCACTTTGAACTGAGTACTAAGCTTTAGTAAAGAAATATAATAAGACGGTTAACACAAGACTATCACAATTTCTAATCTACTTGAGGAAGGATAAAGGTTATATAGGTTCAACGGATAATGTATTTGTCATCAATAATTGCATCTTTAAATCAGCAACCTAGGTAAAGTGATAATTAGTAACATGAGAACAATACTATTCTACTACATATTCGACAATTAAATTACAAAGAAATATTGTTCGTACACATCTGCACATTCTCTGAAATTTAATAATGAATTAATATTTCCCTGCTAGATGTCCTACCTAAATGGAAAAATGTCAATAATAGTAAAAAATCATATATATTAGCTGTTCAGGCAAAAATTTATTTATCCCAAGAGTATTTATTCCTCGAAGCTTACAAAATAATAAAGCTGCAAATAATAAAAATTTAGTATAACTACAAATATAAAATTATAGTTAAATCGGCTGATGATAAATAACTACCCTATTAACAAATTACAATTAAACCATACAAAAATGTAGCAACATGTGATTAATCATCACAAAATAATATCACTCCATCCAAATTTGGCGACAATTTCATCATACATAATCCAATACATAATCCAAGTATCTGACCAGACACAGATACGTTCATCAATAATTAAGGGCGTTAGACTTCTGCTGAACAAAACGCCATCTATTAAGTTATTACCCAATTTAAAAAAGAAAAAAGAAACCGATGAGATAAAATGACAGTAGATGCCATTACAAGTTTCAATGATATTGCTTAAAGAAACCCGTTAGGTTGCATACATACAGCCGAAACCCGAAAAGAACAATCATTCTTCTAGTCAGTGATCAATTAGAAACGTGAAGTGAAAAGTGAAAGTGAGAGAAAAGAAATAAAGTAAAATTAGTGTAATATAACCAAATAAAAGATTTACTACGCAAGTAACTGGATATAAGATTTTAGCAGTTTGGATTAAAAACTACCTGAGGAACTAATTTGGATTACGAGAGATACCGCAACGATATTATCAACCACTGCTCTACCCCTGTACATGATTTTTTTGCCATTTTGAAAACTAGGACTCATTTTATACAACTGGACACGATTTCTTCCGCCTATTAACAGCAATTTGACCACCACTCCACCTTTGGACACGATATATACAACGTAATCTACGATATCTACAACGTAATGTATGTGTACCAAAATTCAAACATTCATACTTAAATCAATGCCTCCTAAACTACAGGCCGCTCACACCAAATAATGACGACACGCTATGTCGACGTTTTTGTTGCTTTCTTCAGTTGTTTTGTTAGTGTAAATATCTTAACACTATTATGGCGCTCTCTCGATTTACGACATAAATTGACGTCATGTGCGAAAAATAAGTAGTAAGAGGCCTGTAGTTTAGGAGGCATTGCTTAAATCGAGCAGTATAATGGTTCAATTCTATGCAGAAAACAGAAAAATCTTGCTGAACATCTAAGGAAGACAAGAACTAAAATTTACATTAGAGCGACTGAAATACAACATTTTTATGGTAGAAAAAATTGGAGAAATTTTAACATCAACAAAATGTAACCTATAAATTATTTAAAAAACATGAAAAATCTTCATTTTGAATGTTTAACAAAGAATTTTAATCCCAAAATTTACTAAAAAATATAATATTATTTTTGAAACAAACAGAATCATTTGATTTTAATATTTATTTTTTAGTTTTTGAAAATATATAAAAATTGCTCTACCATAAATATGTAAGGGGAAAATTTTAGCATCAAGAAAATTTAACCTTTAAATTATTGCAAAAAAATGGAAAATCTTTATTTTTAATGTTTGACAATAAAAATATCCTTAAAATTACTAATAAATTAAATAATATTTTCGGGACTGGAAGAATCATGTTATTTATTTCTATATTCAATTCTCGAAAATAAATAAAAAGTGCTCTACTATAAAATACATAACCTACAAAATAACACGTGCAATCCCGCATTAAATTAATTTTAATAAAAAAAAATTTCTTAGCAAATTTCTTTATCTACAATAATTTTTTTGACTTGAATCAATTTTTAGACGTATATACGAGACGATAATATACGTGAACGCAATGTTTTATCCATAAAAATATTTTAGAAATAAAATTAAAATGGAGTGGGGATGGTTTGCTCGTTTTGCTTGCTTTAAAAACTACTTAACTTTATATTTTTTATGAAAAATTATGGCAACACAACAACAATTTGCTCAGCAAGCTATAATCGGATGCACCTGTCTCTCAAATAGTCGATCTATATTTTTATCTCTTTTAAGTTTTGCTCAGCATTCAATAATACTCTTCACTTTGTTTCTATTCCATTTATATTCTCTCACTTGCTGGTTTCTTAATTTTTTCCCCACCTTTTCGATCGTGCTTCATGAATAGTAAAATAAAAGATCGTACATATTTCATATTTGCGAGCGAGAAATAGCGCGCACTATTTTTTATTAAGTGGCAGCTATAATCTAACGAAGGGGAAATTCGGTTTCTTTAGGTTTCTTACATGAAAATTAAGTTTGACTGGGTAATAACATTGAAATGCCATTTATCGCATTCTTATTTTTTTATTTAGCTAAGTTTTTATTTCTGACTGGTTCCGCTATAAGAATAAAATTCAGTTTTAGACGAATAGTGAGCGAATAATGAAAAAAACAAAGAGATCGATGTTTTGAATAGATCAGAAATTATATTTTTCTACTGTCTGCTCCTTGCTAAATGAATAGTTGGCGAATACTTTATAGATTTGAATTTTAGAGTAAAATTATCCAATTATTCAAAACTATCCAATTTTTTTTTTGTGCGAGAACTAAAATAAAATTTTGTTCTCTTCTTTTGTTTTACTTTTCATATTTGTTTGAATGGATAATAGAATATCCCACTACAGTGAGAATAAAGAATTCTATTCACTATTCGAGACGATCAGGAGTAAAAATTATTTGTTCGATCAGTAAAGAAAGAATTTTATATTTTGTAGAGCGAATTTTAGAACTATGGTTTTGCTGAGAGATTTGCTGTTAATATGTTTTCACGTGGAATAGTACCATAACACATTACAGTCCGCACTAATTCTCTTTTTATGTTGCATGGAGTCCAAGAGAATAACGCAAAAATTGCCAACCAAACACTTTTTCGTAAAATCGACATAATTCCTAAAAAATAAAAAAAATTAACTAAACCTGTGTTTACACGTTTTTTGTACTCAATATTGAAATAACACATATGTGCGACTTGTTTATAATACCGCAAAAAATATGTATTTTATTTTTATATGAATAAAAAGCCATTTCGTTTGTCGCAAAACAAAAAAACGTCATTCAATTGTGTTTAAAACCATTTCTTGACAATAAAAAAATATTTTTCTTATTTTATGTTATTAAATAGTATTAAAAAAAAATTCGCTCATTTATATTTTTTGTTCCTTCAAAATCCATAAAACTAAACACACGTTTTCGCATGAATGAACTCAAAGAAGCGCAGTGCGAAACACATGTTCCCGCGTGGATGGACCACAATGTGTTAACGATATCCTTTTTCTTTTCAGTATGTGTATAAATTTTATTTTCCACTTTTACAAATATAAGAAAATTAACTAGCTATGTTCATATCATGAAAATGTTGCCTTGTTACTGGGAGCAAATTGGATTTGAATCGGAAATTAGATAAAATCATTATCTTCAAGATGGAGTACAGCAGAGGGAGGTGACGATTGAATGGTAGCCGAATCGTAGCTCGAATACGACGCAGAAACGGAAATACTATCTGCTGAATCAATACCGGCGCTGATAATACGAACGGTGAAGAGACTGATAAACATCGTTCAGAGTTAAATAGTATTCTCTTTGACTCTTCAGCAGTAACGAGAGATAACAAAAATAATGTAATGACCGACGGCGGCATTCATCATGGAAAATGATGGAATTAACAACGGCTGTAATCATCAAAACGAGGAATTAATGACGTGGAATGTTCCTTAGTTCACCGCCAGATACAATAAAAATGGGACAATCTCGAACAGCGATACATAATTAAATAACCAATTGTTGGCATGTTAGCACTTTAAGTGCTTGATCTAGCACTTTCAGATTATTTTTAATTTCTTTAACAAACTTCACAATTTCCTTCATAACGAAAAAAAATTAAATTGAAAAATTTTACTTATAAACTAAATTAAAAAACATCTGCTAATTTGTTTTTCGCACATTTTCTTGTGATACACAGATTTCTTTTGAATTTTGACTTATAGATGGCTAATGTGTAAGAATCACAACAATCAGTTTCGAACAGATGAGACTATTGATTTCAAAAAAAATTAAGTGTGCTTTAGACCACACTACTGAAGTAAAACTTCTAATATATATTTAATATTTATAATATAATATAGAAAAATTATAATATTGAAAAAAAATTGGTCACCCTGTGCGTTCTCGAGTGTCACCTAGCCGTTTATATCTGATGCCACAAGAGGTAACCTTGTAACTTGGTAATTTTTTCAAGGCCAACTAGTCGTAATAGATAATGTTTATGAATCTGTAACAAAATGGACAAAAAAATCATTTTTGAAATCTCTTCGTATAGTAAAAATGGCCTTGAAATATTTTTTATTTCATTTATGTTTGTGTAGTGTGGTTTCATTGAAAATTTGTTTAACCTTCGTCCGGCGGCATAATTTCACAACGCCAAATGTGTTTTACAACGCTTAAATCTACTCGATCCCCTATATCTGAAGAGGCTGGGGATATTTTTCTAAAATAAGGTCTGAATGGTCCAGCAGAAAAATGTAGAGATCTCACAAAATTTTACCTTTCTCCGAGTTCTACAAGAAGATTTATTAGTATTTAAAAAAGGAAAAGGTACAATTGTACCTATTCCGCCTGACGAGGGTTAAGTCGCATTAAAACCTGTATCATACGCAAACGGGGAAAGAAACGAAGAAAGAATCGGTTTCTGTCATACCTCGTGTGGAATAGAGCTGTAATATATTAAAAAATACATAATATATATATAAAATATATCACACGGACGAATTTTTTTTGGTCACCCTGTGCGTTCTGGAGTGAGTATGTGAGTGAGTGACGATGCTATAATATAGAAAAAAAAAATTGATCACCCTGTGAGTTCTCGGGTGAGTCAGTCAGTTACATAGAAGTCTATATTACGACTTTCCAATTTTCAAATTTTCCAATTTACCAACTATCCAAATTTCCTATTTTCATATTTTTTTTATTTTCCTATTTTCAAGTTTTCCAATTTTCCAATTTACCAGTTTTCATATTTTTATATTCCAATTTTCTAATTTTATAGTTTTCCAATTTACAAATTTTCCAATTTTGCTAGTTTCGAAATTTCCAATTTTTCCAATTTTTTCAATTTTTTCAATTTTCCAATTTTCCATTCACCAATTTTCCTATTTTCTTATTTTTCAATTTTTTTAACCAATTATTAAAATAAAATGGTATCAACTATTGTTCCACCTAGGGATTTATGAATTGTCATGGCACATCCTGATACTAAAGGAAAATGATTTCGTTTTCGTTTATTGTTGTTGTTGTGTATTGTTATTGTTTCGTTCGCCTCGTTCGATTACACTTTTCGTAACGCATTTGCCAGCTTAGTCCCCAAGTCAAGCGTGCCTAAAGAAGTTTTACTTCAAAAATCAGTCTTCTCATCAGGTCGCGACAACTGATGTTGTATTATTACATTGGAATATTGTCTATATATATATATAACAATACCATGTAGTTGTACTACTAGCGAATTACTGAGTAGCGTACGAAATTTGATTCTTTCACATTTCCATCTATATTCTATTTTAACAACTAACTAAGATTTCTTTTGACGATTACCACTAAAAATGTTCTACTTTCTCATTTTACGTCTTAAGTCTTTTTTAATTTTTTATTATCTATGTTTCTAGATACATCATATTGTTTCTAGATTCTAGATGAATAGCTGATAAATAAAACAATCCCTCCAAACCATTTGAAATTGTATGAAATCATTGGTTAATACGTTTTTCAAACGCTTTCTTATTAAAATTTTACATAGCATATGGTCCTTCAAATTCGGAAAATGGCCGAAATTACCTTTCTCAAGTTTTGATACTAGTAGATTGAGTTTCTGTTCAACGGCATTCATTTAGTGAATCAGTCCAGCTTTACCTTGCAATTTCAGATCCAATTCTAAGTGTGGCTGTGATGTCTGTTCAAAAGGCTAAATCCTTCAGCCTAATTCCGTCATCCTCTAATTGTTCGTATTAGTCATCTCTCAAATACAACTTCTTAATGTGACTAATCTTATAAGAGAATCAGTATAAGAAATTCAGTAGGTCCAATGTAAATGTTAGTTTATTCAACTTGTATTTTGAAAAGTAGCCTTTCCTTTTTGAAATGAGCTCGCAATCTTTATTGTGCCCATGAAAATATCATTCAAGGTCATTTAAGATTTTATCACAGAATGCCTGTTGCTTCCTGATGAAATGAGAGCTTTCAGGCCCCTCAACTGTTGACATCATGATTAGTGAAATCGTCGCCAGTTTGATTTCAACATTATATAAAGTTCAAAATATTCATAACGTTGACCCTAATTTCACTCAACATGTTGCCAACAGTTGGGGGAACTGAAATCGCCCAACAAAAGGATAGAAAATTAGGATAACATATACATATTAGACTTAACATTAGGAACAAAAAACTTTATTTTGTTTAGTTATTAGAAAATAAATAAATTAATGGGACCGTACCTAAAATCAGAATGCGATCGACCTTGTATGGACAACACTGTTTATTTTGAAATTTCTACTTGCAGGTGCTTCAATATATACTTGATAGGTTCCGTGGGTAACTGTAAAATTATCAAAAACAACAATATTTCATTGAAATTTGAAATTGCCCATAGATTCCTTAAATTACTAAATACTTCCATCAAAAATACCAAAATAATTTTTTAACGATTATTATTATATTACGGTCGACTAGGTCCTTACCCTTCAGGTTCAATAAAACGTAGTTTTTATTGCAATGTCTGCCAATTGTTAGCATTATGAATATTGAAATCATCATCAGTTTGATTCCACAATTTTTTAAAGTTTAAAATAATGTTGGCTGTGATATCGAGGCACCCGATGCTTGATCATGCTGTTTTGAAATTGAATTTTATTTGTATTGGTTGTCATTGACAGTGAGCGTAAAAATGTTTTATGTCCTAGAGGGTATACTCAATTGAAAATTAATTAAACAGAAAATATAAAGCCAATGTCCTCCTTTCTTTAAAAAAAATGTGAACAATAGATAGAGGTAACATATAATTTTGTTTGTATTTCGTGCCTGCACTACACTGATTGTAATACTCGCCTCATAGCTTAGCAAACTTCTGTTCTCGCGTAGAATCAAATATTTTAACCCCTATATATAAAAATTTGTAATGTGAATTGTATTCGAAAAGTTATTTGGCACTATTTCAGTTAATCTAAAGCGCGAGAAATTTGGCATGCAGAAACAGTTGTAATTTAACAGTAAAAGTGAACAGTGCGAAAAGTAAAAGTGAACAGTAAAAATGAAAGAGTGAACAGTGATAACTGGTGAAACTGGTGAGCCGAAGAGCAATTGTCGAGGCTACAATACGTTAGATGGGAAGAGGAAGCGTATAAGGAAGGATTCTTCATCAGAACTACCAGGATTGACGCTTGTTGGTTCATCAAAAAATTAAAATATTCAAACTACCGACAAGTGGTTAAAAAGTGAGGGAATCGGATCGCTACATGAGACAAAAGGTATACATTTTCGTGCAATCACTTACAGCCAAGCTAGCAAAGGAATATGAGAGACATTATGAATACGCTGCTGCTTCAGGTGGAGAGAATAGACGCTAAGCTAGACAAGCTAGATGCCGAATTGGAGTAAGATGATCAGTTTGTCGGGCTGGATAAACAACAGAACGCGCAGAGCGAGAAATTGGATCAACTTATACGGATTCAACAACACCAAAAAGAAGAACTGATAGATGTGATTAAGTCTCTTGTGATGAAAGTAGAAGAAGTTGAGGCCTGATTGGAAGACCGAGTCGAAAAGTTCAAGCTAAAAATCCAGCATGAAGTTAAAAGTAAAATTAAAAGAAGTTGATGCAACCCTATAGTAAAGTTAGCCGATTCCAACCGAAAAAGTGACGATAATGAGGATTCAAACTAATCATAAGAGAGCCGACTTTTATCGGCAACATTCCAGCCGAAAAATGTCGATAATGCAGATACGATTTTTATACCGGAATGTAATATTAATTTTATTAGAAATTTTTATTTTGTTCTTCCTGAAAACCAACTAAAAAATTTAAAATAAGAACTATTAAAACTAATATACAAAAATTAATTTCTCTAAATGCTGTATCATACAGTGTATGAGATGTTTGGGGAGGTAAGACGTAAACTGCATCTATAGTTACATGTTTGGAGAATATTTTAAATGGTATTTCATCTAATAATTTTTATTTAAAAACGTCAGATATATTTTCATGTGGAGAGTATGGGAAAACTCGATTGAATACATCACACACACACAAGTCAATTTCCATGTTGGAAGTCAAGGAAAACTCGATTGAATATATCGCACACAATAAAAATTGTCCTGGTGTGAGCATTATTAAGACCTTTCATTTAATTCTATTTCCAGCCATTACACTTTAAATGGTCAATTTTAGGAATTTTTCAAATTTTGTGTGTGCGCTATATTCAATGGAGTTTTCCCGGACTCCCAAAATGGAAATTGACCTGAAATGTTTTCCAAGTGTAAGCATCAATAAGACCTTTCATTTAAATCTATTTTCGGCCATGACACTTTAAACGATCAATTTTTAGAAATTTTCCAATTTTGTTTGTGCGATATATTCAATCGAGTTTTCCCGGACTTACAACATGAAAATTATCCCAATAAGAAAAATATGTATCTGCTTTATCGACGTTTGTCGGTTGGATATTTATACGAATCTGCCTTACCGGCGTTTACAGGCGAATACTACAAGTTGTGTTAGTCTGCATTATCGACATTTTTCGGCTGGTAGATTTTAGTTATTACAGTCGAACCTGAATTATCGAAATTTTTCGGCTGATACATTTTAGTTTTTACAGCCGAATCTGCATAATTGACTTTTCGGCTGGACCTTAGTCAACTAACTTTAACAGTATAGTTGATGCTAGCTGTGGTGGGCTTTTCTCATAAACTGAGGTCCACATATCGCACTGAACGTTGAAATTAATTAAACTTAGTTTGAGCATTTGAAGGTTCAAGATGGAGTTCGAGAGAGAGTCGATGGCCAAGACGTGACAGAGTTGTCGTCAACCGCTTCATCGATTCTCGAGGAACTTAACATGATAAATTAGGATAGGTACAGAAAGCAGCAATAAAAAAGCCACAGAGGGTTCAAGGAAAGCCATAACCGCAGGGGCGAACGCGCAATTCAAATTCGGATAAAAAAATAGCATCATCATGTACACACGATAAATCAGAGACATAACACGACCACCGTGGAAGGTAGTAATTTTCGACGAGGTGATATGGTGTGGTTGTACACAAACCGAAAATGTAGGTCTGAAGAGAAACAACGCAATTGGAAAGATCCATTTAAAATTTTTAAGGAGATCAGCACCGATGTGTATAGTGTACATTAAAGCTTGGAGGTTTACGGAAAGTCATCAAACGCGATAGACTGAAGCGATGCGACGTTGGTTGTGTAGGTTCGGGATGAACAGATTTAAGGTAGGGGTAGTGTTACGAATTCTACTCTACGGTGGTATAACACTTGGTGGACGAGTGGTTCAAGTAGACGTCACTAAATGTTATCAACCCAAAGTTCGCTGGTTCCAGTCCAACCCGAGATAATAATTTTATTTAGTAATTATTATCCTAATTGTGCAATAATGTTAAGTATTCTTCCAATTTAGAATGACATTCCTTGTGGAGGGGAATATGGAGAAAACGAAAGCAATTGTAAACGACAGCGTTTACTATCATGGAACATTCTGGAATAACAACGGCGTTAATCATCATCACCTGCTTTAATAAAAGTGATATCCGAACTAGTCTTTGAAATAGAGGATGTTGCCGCATGGTGGTCGCTATATGAAATGGGTACCTAATACGCTTTTCGTTGTATTTGGCCACAGACTAACCCTCGTTTTCAGTTTTATCAAGTTTTAATATGCTAAATAGTTGCAACAACGGAAATAGGAATATAATTAACGTTAATGAATATTTATAAAATGTGATTCAAAACTGGTGTGATAATAAATAATTATAATTAAATTCTAAATGCATAATACATATTGTGACCAATAATACGAGACGGCGATGAGTGATAAGATTGGCATTTAAAAAATTGTAAATTCTGTAGTAGCATCTTACGTCGTCTCTTGAAGTAATCCATCAAAATACAGACGCCTTTCTGTGCCGTGCTGTAAACGGATGATTAAATCAGTTTGGCGTCTAATCAATCTAAAATTAAACGAATTTACATAAATTTCCGTACTATTAGGTAAACAATATACATATGTATATTTGTGTTATTTGACTCACCAATTCAGTGGAATTTAAAACGATCAGTATAGAATTCACGGGAGATCGTAATTATCTCCTGATTCACACTATAGGCGCATAAAATTTTATTCCGAAATCATAAATTATACAATCGCGTTTGATTTCTTTTAGTCGACGTGACGTATTTTCTACCTTTCTCGCATTCCCCATAAGCAGAACAAGTGATTTTTATCAATAGCACACATTTTATCGTCATTAAATTACAAAAAACAGCAACAACAAAAAAAATATTGAATTTTTCTCAATAAAAGTGCACAATTCACATAATAAAAAATTGAAAACTTTTCAATGATTGTCATAAAAAAATTTACCTGTTATTAATTTTCATTCCTTTTCATTTATACGTATATAAGACCAAGGCACCAGCAACAACAATCGCTAAAATAATCAATTGAGTGAATTATACGCCGCGATTCTTGAGAGTAAAAAAATTTGCTTTTATGCAATGCAAAGCAAAAAAAAAAAATAAAAAAAAAATCTGGTAACCCCCGTTGGGCATTTTAAACAGGGTACCAATTATGACTTGCTATTATTATTATTATTAATATGTGTATTAACAAAAACAAAACCACTTTTTTTGCTTTTTGTGTCGTCTTAAATGCAATCTGATCTATAGAGAAAACAAGGTTTTATATTGTGTTGTAGACATTTAGACTTCAATTTTTTTTTTATGAAATACAGAAAATTATTGAATGGAAGAATTCCATATCATGTTTGCTGTATATGCGCAAGATTTAATCTTTTAATTCGATCGTTGTTTTCTTATTATTGATTTTACTGCGTTTCTTAAAAGAAAACGTAAACAGATGTTGTGAAATGTATTTTCCCAATATCATGCTTATTGAGGCTCACATATTTTACCTATTGTGTTATTAAAGTTAAAACGATTTATAAGGCAATAGCGCATCTCCTAGAAATGTCTATGCTCACTAACCATTGGAAATCATTAAAATTGTATTGCTTTATTTAGCAAGAAGTAAAAATTTTCATTGTTTTAACCATTTTTTAGAAACCGCTTACTTAATACTCAGATATTATAACTCGGATTTTTTAAATTTCAAATAGCTCCTAATATTGGAGAATTCTATTAGGAAGCTTTAAACCTATTTAAAATTTTATGTTCCTAACTTGATAGAACAGCAAAATGTAATTTTAAACATTTTATTTCGCTCCTCTTTCAACTCCTTATTTAAGACTTCTAACATAATCCTCCAATCTCTAATTTCAGCGCCACTTGAAATTTTACAAATACTAGTAAGGATATTTCAGCAGAGAAGTATAAAAATTTAATAAAAAATGGTTAATCTGGCCCACCGTTTCTCGAAACAGAGAAGAAAATTGATACTTAGCTAAATAAAGCAATACAATTTTAAGATGTTTCCCTTTAATTTTTTTTTTCATCAAGGAGAGAGAAAGAAAGAGAAAACAAAGCAGAAAATAAAAGAGAGAACAAATTCATCGTGATATACCGTTTACGAAATAACTTAATTTGGTATGATATCAAAGGGCCGAATGTGTCGTAGGGCCGAATGAATGTCGAAGGGCCAAATATCGAAGGACCGAATGTCGAAGGGCCGAATGTGTCGATGGGTCGAATTTTTATTTTATTTTTGTTTTTTTTTTTTTGTTTGAGCCGAATGTCGAAGGGCCAAATGTCTCAGGTGCTGCATGGCAAAATTTTCCTTTACCAAAATATATCGCTGACTGATACGTGGAATTTCATGAACATTCAAAGATAAAAAATAGTAAAAAACATAAATTCATAAGAAATTCATTTATGTTTAATAAAAAAAAAATTTACAAAATATTCCATAAAACAACAAATTTAAAAAATTATATTTCTAAAAACAAAAAAAAAAAGCGGCCCTTCGACCCATTCGGCTTTTCGACATTCGGCCCTTTGATACATTCGGCCCTTCGACACATTTGGCCCTTCGACATTCGGCTCTTCGACATTCGGCCCTTCGACACATTCAGCCCTTCGACATTCGGCCCTTCGATACATTCGGGCCTTCGACATTCGGCCCTTTGTACCCATTCCCTTAATTTTATTAAGAAACTGAAAGTTGGTTCCATGATAAAATCCATGATAAAAAACAATAATGTCAATATTTTATTACTCCTCTCATTTGCAAGAACACTTGCACTTCGCTCCTCAGTTCTGCATTACCCTGCAAAAGCTTGAATGCTTTTGGTTTTCCTTTCCTGTACAATGCTGAGGTTGTATCGCATCCGGTAAAAGCATGACTGGGTGCAGATCGCTTAATGAAGACAGCCGTATCTTCTCTGCTGCTATATCATACACAGTCTCCGATTTGGGGCAAAGAAGCCAAATGGTTTGACGTGGTGGTGAACATAAAAACACAAGCGGCATGAGGATGCCCGAGTTCTCTCCATCATCCACACCTAATTCTCACGATTTGCAAAGCTCACAGCTATATTTGCGATAGATTTTCTTCAGTTTGCCGATGAATTTGGATTTATTATGGGGGTTTCCGAGAAATTCGCAATTGCCCTTCTCTTTGTAGTATCATGCCATATGTCGCTGGCTTTGGCCATACTACCGAGTGAAGAAGATGGTCTCCATCTACAACATATTTGCAATTTGTTGGAAAATTGTCCCTACCAATGTCAGCTCTTTTAAATATGGTTTTGATGCTCGATTTTATTACCTTTCGTAGGAGACCGTCGTTGAAAAGGGAAGGTGGACTTTTGACGACACAAACAATTCGATGAAATAACTGCAGCGAGTTTATAACGAAAGTTTCTTGATATATTTTTATTCCCTGAACCTGAGCTGCAATTGGTATAAAGTTGTGTTTTCTTACGTATACGACGTCCGCAAAACTCTTGCCAAATAATTATGCAGCAGCATTTCACCTTTATCCAAAGCACTATCACAGGTGATGTTGGAATCAGCAACAAGTCCAGTTGACAAACTGACAAGATCACCAGCCCGATTCCGAAATGGGTTATGTTGTTGCAGCCATGAAATAAATTTGTTTTTGTCCAGATTGGCTCTTGCTTTCCTACTGCCTCGGAGTTCAACATGTTGTTCGGAAGTAATTGATGATTGTCCTGTAAAAGTTTCCATCGCAGATATCACAAGCATGCTAACGGGCGTAGAAACAATCCATTTTAAAATGGTGTCATCGGTAATGCCTCGTTCTCGAGATAATCCTCCTATCGTCTTCATTGATCGCTTAAGTGATTGTTCTATGCACATGTCCGTCCAAATACCGCTACATTGCACACTTTTTCTTCTTATCGAAAAATATTTTTCTGGAAATTTTTGGTACTATTCATCGGTCAGCTTGGCTAGCAACTCCTTCATTTCCTGTAAATATAAATGAGCAAATTTTGCGTATAAGTTATGACCAGTAGAATGGATATATGACTACATTTTCGAACAGATTCCATATGCATCGGAGCATTGCCAGTCCTTTCAGCTCGTAACACAATCATAGCTTGCTCAAAATATTGAAGCCAAAGTTGGCATGTTCTGTTTGTTATTCTTAGTCTGTTGATGTTACTTTTAAAGCCGCTCTCCAGGTCACGTCCTCTGGACGGATTATATGGTCACTTCTCTAAATTTGCAGCTGCATTTCAGATAATATCGCGCATTTTGTGTCCACAAATTAATTGACACACCAATCCGTGTATTGACGATATTTCCCCCATGTGTCATTGCATTTACAACAAAGATCCAGGATAGTTTGATGTATTTCGGTTAATTTCACAACACAAACTTGCTTGTACCGGCTTACATTCTTGGAGTCAATCTCTTGAATTACTTCGTAACAAAATAATTTTAAAAACAAAAGATGGCACACTTGATCTTAAAATGATTGCCTGGCTGCAAGCTGATGATGATGGTCCTGTTATGGGAAATTACTATAAGTATCTGATATATTCATTAATTAGTCTTACTTTGTTCACGCGCTCTTTTGCAAGCAACAATAATACCTTTTAGTAGTACTTTTCCTTGTATAGTTTTCCCGACATTCTATATGCAATAAAATTTCTTCGACGTTCTCTAACTTTTTCCATAAATCATCATTTCTTTTTTTGAAGCTTCGATTAAGCGACCAATTCCTTTTTTCACCACTGTAGAGTCCTTTTTCTGCATACACATATTACAAATAATACAAATATTTTTATTTCCCTGCATTACAAAATTTACACTTTTTCTGACTATTTTACTCTTTTATATTCAAAATTACACTGAATAATATTACCCTGAATCCATACCTATATAAAGTAAGCCTATTTTTTTATTCAACTTGAGCAAACAGTGCGCTGCCAAAAAATACTCTGTGTTTTTTTATTCAACCTGAGTAATTTTACTCTGCACACTGTGTTTTTATTTGTGAACTGTGCTTACACCGGCATATTCAGTTCATCAAATTTTACTCAGAACAGAATGCCAGTGGTCTATTTTTAATTCAACCCGAGCAAACAGGCTTACCCCGGGTAGTGTACAACGAGCAAAGGTTGTACTGGGTAAAATTATCCGGTGTGCATAGAGTAATAAATTGTTTTTTATTTTGCACATTCTTCGTACAGTGACAGTAAGTACAGTTCACAAATAAAAACGCAGTGTGCAGAGTAAAATTGCACAGGTTGAATAAAAAAATACGAAGTATTTTTTGGCAGTGCACTGCCTGCTCGGGATGAATTAAACAATAGGCCCAGTGTACGGAAAGGGAAAGTATGCAAAGTAAAAAACAAATTATTACTCTATGCACACTGGATCATTTGGCACTGTAAAACCTGTACTCAGTGTACAACACCCAGGGCAAGTCTGCCTGCTCAGGTTGAATTAAAAAATAGATCCAGTATCCTACAATATTGTTCGGTTTCCGCGAGGTATCACACGCAACTCGCATGAATAACCCCTTAAAATGATGCATAGCGCAGATTTAAACAGCTGCTAGCACACGACAAAAAATTTCCGATAATTCTGAAACCGGTTTTCTCTGCTGAAAGTAATCCTTAAAAGATTAAGGAGGTCTTTTTTTCAAACACACAAAGGAGAAACCCGGAATGACGCTACCTAAACATTAACTTTTTCTGAAATATCTCACTTCGAGCGGGTTTTTAAGGATTTTGTTGTAATAACATTTCCAAAGTTATAGCCATTTTAAGAAGTTGAAAAATTCAAAAAAATAATGATATAATAAAACTGAAGTACCGTTATTTTTTTTCTCAACATATAGCGGTGGGGATGTTTCTGAAAAGTTGTGCCGAAGTATAGGGAACAACATTATATTAGGTAAAACTTTATTGGAATTATTTACAAGTTTATATGGAAACCTGTTTTCGTTTCCTGGCCTAATATGTACATACTTATATGAAAAAAGCCATAAACTTAATTTCGAAAATATGACGCAAACTTCAGCAAAAAACGTGCAGCAATAATGGGGAGAGAGATAAATCATAAAAATGGTCAAGTGTTGCACTCCATGTAATAGACCATTTGGTTCCACTTCTAAAAAAATATCACCAGATTCTAAAATCCTCGCTGTTTGATGAATTGGTAGAACAAAATTAACAAGTGTTTTAACTGAAGTACTTGCTAAAGTTGCGAAGATCGGGAGTTAACCAACATTATTCAAAATAACGATTTCTCAATTTTCGATAACGGATCCACTGATATTTCTAATATAAAAAATATTAGATTTTGGTTAGGTACGTGAAAAATTTTCAAATGCAAACTCAGTTATTATAACTAGTTAACATCGAAGCCGTGAATAGCACAGTAATAAAATTTTTCGAAAAAACTAAATTATGGTTCAAAAATCGAAATGTAAACATGAGCAATATTATCGCTGTGGCATCTGATAATGCGTCTGTGATTGGTGTGAACAACTCGGTTTAAATTTTGTTGCAACAAGAAATTGGGAGCCGTTCCACGAAATTATCACTTTAAAAAAAATGAAAAACGAAATTATCATATGCCATTCAGCAGCACTTGTGGTAAAATCAACAATGTGGCCGATTCCAGAAAGCATAGAAAAATTTCTTAAAAGTCATAGTAGTTACCGAGCCTGCATGGCTTGGGATGCATCCATACATTTTAAATCTTAAAAAATTGGACAGTTTTGCACCACTTTTTTATACATAACGGAAAAAAGGTGCAAAAGAAAATTTGAAAATGTCGAAACAAAGGTATATTTGCTGTTTCTAAAAAATATAATTAACTATTTTAATCGTTCGCACTTTACTAAAGCGAAAATGTGCTTATTCGTAAATTGTATGAAGAATCGAACAATTTGCTAATCATTATTGGAAAATATATTTTAAAGGCAGAAATATTTCAGTTGATTGCTATATAGATTAGAATTATGTTTTCATTGTGTTACTAACTATTGGCTATACTTAGGTGTCTGTAACAGGGCCGATTCTGTCCCCCACCTAATTAACCTATCCAATCTTTCGGTTTTGTTAGTGTAAAAGGAGTGTACGATGGGCAGGTGAAATATTACATTTTTGTGAACTATAATGAAGGACTATGACAAGTTACAAATATTTGAAATTTAATTTGACACTAAGCTTACAGCTTTATATTAAAGAAAACTTAGTTGAAAGTCAACATTTCGAGGTAAATTCAAATGTGCCAAGTTTTTGGAAATTTGTATTGAAAAATATTAGTCCTGTTTCCTACCAAATAAAATACCAAATTTTTTAAGGCTGCGGAATTTTTGAACTCTTGTGTGGTACTGAATATCAATAACAGAAGATTTGATAAAAATTTGAAAGAAATATCTGAATACGAAACATTCAGTATTGAATATATAGTTTTGGAAGGCTATCACTTCCAAGACGGTCATAAATGATGAATTCTTGTTCCTAAATATCAAGAAAGTCGTTATATTTACATTATCGCTACCACATTGCAATAGTGATGCGGAGCGCTTATTTTCCATGGTAACCGATATTAAGCCTAAATAAAGAAATACGCTTGGTGAAGAGACTTTAAACTCACTGTGTGTGTGTGTTTAAATCGGCCTTAAATAGTAGTTAACAAAATAATTGTTTAGCTTTTCAGCCCAAGGAGATTCATTACGAATTGGTGGTCGGTCGAAATTACTTTTCCATCGTCTCATAATATATTTGCATTGAATCAACCCCATTATTTTTGGCTTGTGCTTCCTAACCATAAAGCAATCTAAGGAAAACAATAAGCCATTGTTTTCCGCAACTATCTATTAGTTCCCCACCGGAAACTCAATTTATGAAAATATTCGCTCCACAAATCTATTTAAAATAGACTGAAGAACGTTATCCATTTACCCCTTTATCTAAATACCCCTATTCATCGTAAATATTCCTTATTAAGATCATATAGCATTATAACAAGGCCATAAATGTGTCGTAACACAGTAAGAAAAATTTTAACAGATCTCTCTAAAGATGATGTAATAATTCTACCGTTTTATGAAAACCGCATCAACATAATGCATATAAAAGTATGTGTTTAAATATACAAATTTTATGTATTAATGTTACCACCCAGACACGGTGTCTCCGCATTTACCTCTTCTATATAAGTACATGAAAAACCGTAAAAGAAAATTACGAAAAAATAATAATAAATATTTACGTGTTGCGAAATTCACAATTTTCCCATTTACTTATGATGCCTGCTCAATATAACAAAAACAACAACAAGAAGATAAATCTTGCCACTGGAAATTTCCATTTAAAATCAATTTCGTATGCTGTAACACACACAATAATTTATTTGTGAAAATATTTTTCAAATCATTTCTAATCGCGCGGTACAAAACAATCCAAGCAAAAATGGCGTCAACTTGTCTTTTATGCTCGCTCGTATATGTATACAAAATTATTGTGTTATGCGAACAGATTAGATATTAGATATAGGTAGTTATACTTCGTTTTAATTAAATCTTGGAATTTTCTTTCATATAATAATAATTATAATGCAATTAAATATTTAATAAATTTTATCTTTTTAAATTAAAACCATTTGGTCAAATGTTGTTTATGCGTGTCGTATTCAATTCCATTAAGTTTATGAATGATTTTTATTTTATGTCGTTACACATTATGTTTTTGATTCATAATTTAGTTTTTTATGCGAGCATATACATATAAGAAATTATTACAATTTTTGTTGTATAGTTTAGTTCACGAGACAGAGCAGCGCAGGGAGATCAATAAAAAAAAAACTTTCCATTTTCATGGTTGAAACTGATAATTATTCCATTTCACTTTGAGCGTGCGTGTGTGTGTATGTGCGCGATGTTATTCACGTAGAATCGATTAAATTAAAATTATGCTGGATAAAACATAAAACATACCTACGAGAGATAAATAAATAAAAACCATATGTATTATGTGTTGTTTATCGGACGGTATACCATACAGACACAATCGCCGCGTAACATAAATTTCAATATGAGTGGATGTGCAAATTTTCAAAGGATGGTGTTCTCATTTCGTAAACATGTTTTAGAAAAATTAATTAAATCTGACATGATTTAGAATATATTTAAAAACCCGCGATAAACAATTTTTAATCATAACCAAGAATTCAGTTCTCCAACCGTAACCAGTTAGCTTAAAATTTTAATCGGAAACTAAAATACGTACACGAAGCATATCCTTTTTGCTGACCGGTAACACAATTGTGTGGGTACGGCAAAACGACCATGCCAAAAATTTATTTTTGTATGTGTTTTACTTACAAACTTACAAATTTGTGCATTCCTTTAAAACTTATTTTCGTCCGAAAAAAACACTATAACTATATACACAATTGTGTTGGTTGTACTTAAAATCAAGCGAAATTTTTTATCAAAAACGACATTACACACTATGATTTTTTACTCGCTCATTTGTGTGGTTTGGACTTAATTTTTTTTTTTGGTTGAAAAAGGGATATTCGATTGTCAAAACATCGGTAAAATAAAATTAAATAAACGTCGAATTGAGCGATTTCCAAACGAAGACTAGATTATAGTTTTACTACACTAAAATAAAAAATTGACGAAAAATATAAAAATACGAAACAATGCCGATCTGCATGTCAATTCTCGCCACCATAGCAATTCGGAATTTTTTTCCTACATAGCAATTAAAAAAAAATGAGTGAGTCCATTAGTACTCTCAAGGAGATGTGTAAACATGGTGTCTGTACAGTACGTGGGTACAGTTTACTTTGAAGGAAGAAGGAATGCAATTTTACTAACCAGAGTTTTTCATTTGTTTATTATCGTTTAATTAGTCTATTACTCTTTCGGTATAATCGACGCAATTGGATTTTGGTAGCTAAAATAAGATATATTATATACTGTCGACTCTAACTTTAAAAATTTTCATTGAAAAACTGCACAATATGGTCGTCTCATATCTAGTAGTAAATATATTTGGGGCAAGGACGAAATGTATGAACTTCATTATGTCTTCGAAAGATTTGTTCGGCGAGGTCAATACAACTACAGCAAGCATCTTATTCTCATTGAGAAGCTGAAGTTCAGCCGTATATATATCATCAATGAGTTGTGTTGTTACGCTCATACCAGTTGTTTGTCCAACGATGATTTCTTTATGCGAGGTGACTGTATAGTATGAGTATTCTATTTGAATTTTTATATATTGTTACTCCGGCAGCTCACTCACCGTCTCTCTTGAACTGAACGCAGATCTGGAAAAGCAAGAAAATTGAGCATCCTTGCGTGATTGTGTCAGTTAGGTCGAGGTGATGTGTATGACCTAAGACTCTGACAGTTCAATGTTAAAAACCAGACGTCATTATTATCTCGTACAAAATTCGCCATTACAACGGATAAAGCGGATTTGTAGTGAGGCGCGATAGCTAATTTTGAAGAAGACCCATTGAGGTCCCATTTTTACGTCCATGGTAGACGACATGATCATCGATAGCCGACGTAATGAACAGTCCTTCGAGACTCGTTGCTCGTGCTAAAGCAATATACACAATTTATTAACTGTGTCTTTTATCGTAAGAGTATATACTGACTATCTCGTTATAGGTACCACCCTGTGATGCATGAATTGTGGTAGCACATGAAGGTACGACGCTTTACATTAACTGTTGTTTATGCTTAACATTAATTGTTGTTTCGATTAATAGTTGAGCTTTTTCTAGAAATGGGCACCAAACATCGGTCGATATTCGTTTTCTGCGCCCATCCAGCTTCAAGCCACCTGACCTTCTTGCCAACTTGTGAATTTGAACCGAAATCCATCCAGAGTCGTTTGACATTTTTTACTGTCGACGTTTTCATCGTTCTCGTTGTCCTGGTTAGGATGCCTATGCATTCGATATACTTTAGACAGCCTATAGTTCCATTTGCCATGCCATTTGTTACGTCAATATTGGTTTTGAAAAAGTACGGCAAATTATTTGTGTCCACTATGCTCATTTTATGGATCTTTTGACGGAATTGCTACTCCGGCAGTCCACTGACCATCTCTATTGAACTGAAAACAGCATTCAAACGTAGGAATATTAACAAGTTCGTCATTGCGCAGCCAGGTCTCGAAAACCAAATGAATTGAGCATACCTGCGTGACTGTGACCTGAGACTCTGGCAGTTTAGTGTTAAAAACGAGATGTCATTATAACCCCATTCAGTAGAAGACATGATCATTGGTAGCCGACGTGATGAACAGCGCCTAGAGACTCGTTACTCGTGATAAAGCAATATACAGCAGTTGTTGACTGTGTTTTTAATCGTATGAGTATGCAATTTCGTAATCGTAATTCGTATTTTGTATCGTAATTTTTTTTTGATTTTTCTGATCGATGGAAATGTCGATGGTTTCTATTTCATTCATTAAATTAATTTTTTCATTTTCCCTACTATTATACATATACATAAAAGCATGCCATGTATAGTAAAAATTGTTTTTGTTGAGTTTCTTGCTTTTTTTCAAACGAAGTAGGTATACGTCATTTCCGTTCGTTTCATTTACAAGTTTACTCTAATACAAAAAAAATTGGTAGGCGCGCGTAAAGATGTTTACACATCAAAAATATTGCAGTTGTTTCCTATACAATTGTGGTCTTACTTTGGGAAATATTATTCCTATTCGAATAGGAATGAAATTTGTACCCAAAGTAACAGCCAACTGATTTTTTTTTATACTTTTATCGGTTGGTATAAAAATTTAGTAAAATCAAACTAAGCATGCGATTTACTTTTGTCATAACAAATACTTATGAAAATATAAAATGCGTTCGACGTGTCTTATTTTTCAGATTAATCATCGGAGTTCATTTTTTGTATCGTTGATTTATGTCATTTGGTTCTGTATCCGTTAGTTCCCAATAAATCACAAACTTAATTCTTTTTTTTATTATATTTAAATTTCATTTAAATTCGACTTACATTAGAATTCCTTCTTTCTTTCATGAACTTTTTTTACAACTAAAACATAATTTTTTGGTTGCTACTAGCAACTTGCTATATTCATGAGTTTACATGTGCCTACTTGTATACATAATTTAATATAACATGCGAAATAATTTAATATAATTTAATATAACATGAAAATACTACATTACTCTCACAGTGACAACACGTACACCTTGTACATCTAGTACGTAAATAAAATAACAGTAAAATTCTCAATTTTCTGTCTCAATTTTCGACCAAAATCCATGCCATATTCTGTTGAACCAGGCGGGAATTTATACAATACACTTGTATTGTATAAATTAGATACACTTGTAGGGAAGATACACTTATGTATGTACAAATTTCCGCCTGTTTCAATAGATTATGGAAATTTGCTGAAAAACAAAAAAAAACTGTAAAAATTGTGACATTTTTCATTGTTTTACAGCGCGCAGCAACTATGATGGTGAATATTTTACGACGAAAAGTTTTAGTTAAAAATTATAATTGTTTTGAGTTTTATTAATTATGTTAAATTATTAGAAATAAAATATTTCGCACTTAACATAATAACGGTTTATTTTCGTAAATAGTTGTTTAATTATTATTTTCAGTAATTTCAAGTAAATTTATTATAGAGCAGATGTCTTCAAAACGGATTTTGAAATTACAGAAAGCTCGGTTTTGCAATCGCATAAAATTAAAATTTTCTACGTTTTGTTGTTTTTTGTAGTAATATTTAATTAAGAAAATCAACGATGTTGTATACATTTCCAGTAAATAAATTTTGATGAAAAAATTTATAATTATATTGTTTCTACATGGTGATTCACAAAATCTCGTTTCAGCTCACATTTCCCGTTTAATTTTGTTATAAATGTGATCGTTTAGATTGCTATTAAATAAATCGTTCATCTCGAAAATTCTGGTATGCCTACACAACTAAACGGAACGCTTATTTTTATAGAAAATTAATAAATTTATGCTCCGGTTTAGTTTAAATTTAATAATTAAATGCTACAGATGGCTGATTTTCAAATATTTGTTTTTTGAATATTTTATTAAAAATATAAAATTAAAATTTAGATGATTTGTATAATTTTTTATGCATAATTTTATGTTCACAAAACTTCCAATTACCATGGCTTCCTATAGTAACTAAATAAAAATTTCATTTTAATATCACGGCTCTTTAAAATCATAGAAGGCTCTGGTATTTACATGAATTTTCAGGTACTACGTTAAAAATGCAAATTAAAACAGCTTATAATTCTACAATTAAAGTTATCTGACTGGATCCTGATAAAATTATAAATAAATATAATAATATCCATCGTTGGAGTGGATATTATTATATTACGTCATATTTTTGACAGTATGCTATATTTTTTGACAAAGGATAAATCATTTTTTCCACAACAATGTTAATAATCGATTTACGGATTACAAATTTTGGCTTATTGGGTCAGTTTTGTTTCATGAGGCATAGTGCGATCGTCTTGTAATTTCACACGTTAGATTCTCGCGTACCAACATTTTCTTTCCTTGAAATGCCAAAACAAGTTATAATGCAAATAGCGATTGTTTCTTTTATAAGGTATAAACAGAACAGAGAGTTGCAGCGACAAAATACATCGATAAAATACATTTGTCTCTGTCAGCGATGTCTCTTTGATAAGCAAAACAAGAGCGTCAGCGTTGAAGCGACGAAACAAAAAAAAAATAATAAGAATATTTGCTAAAATAGTTGGTGCTACCAACTAGTTTGAGATTGTTAAGTTGGTATGCAATTTTTATCAAGTGTTATTAAATGAATTTCAACAAAAACTTTAATAAAATTAAAGAAGATACGATAAAAAGTAAAATGAGACTTTTTATCGCATCTTCTTTAATTTTATTAAAATTTTTGTTGAAATTCATTTAATAACACTTGATAAAAATTGCATACCAACTTAACAATCTCAAACTAGTTGGTAGCACTGCAGCGCCAACGACAAAGTTAGTAATAGATTCTAAAACAAATCGGCGAAACGTTTCCCTAGAGACAGCAAATTGTTCTATACTTAAGTACCAGTTTAGTTGATTTAGCAGCGAGTTGATGCAATCCGTTTTTGTTTCATCTTATAGTCGTCGTCTTACATTTTGTTACTGATTGACTCCGAGTGAGATTCTAAAATAATTCAATGTGGTTTTTCAAGAGCCAGCAACAGTGGCCAGAGAGTTATTATGTTCTTAAAGCGTTAACGAGTTATTTACTTTTTGCTGTCGTTAGTCCAGGCTCTTCAGCATTTTAGTGTTTTCAATTGTTCATGGAAGTTTTTTAAGTTAAATTATTAACTCAGAGTCAATGCTCACCTTAGACCAAACAATTTGGAAATAGGAGGCACACACACACACACACACACAATTTATAATATTATTAATTTTTTATTTATGTTTGTTACAGAACGAAATTTAATATAATTGTTTATCGTTACATTGAAATATGATATATTTTGATTATTATTTTGCAGCAATTTTTGTTTTGGGTTTAAAAAATTAATAAGATAATAAATAAGAAAACTAAACAAAGTAAAGGACCCGACTATATATGATGATTTTAATTTAATTCATTTTTATCTTCTTACACACATATGCATATTCACAATTCATATACGATAATTGCTTAAAGCGTAAATTTTATGTACAAACAGAAATTGAAATCAGCCGAGAATATATAACGAATTTCGAATATACATACATCAAAATATTTATTTTGATTAATTTTGACAGTGAATTTACATATACAATACTTGAGAGGGCAAAGAAATTTGTTTAACGTAAATGTTTATGAATAAATCTCTATATTGCTAAACTGATATACATTAATGCCACACAGGGAACCGTGTTGTTGTTAAGAAAGTTTCGCTCGTCTGTTAGAAGGAAAATTGATCGATGATCGATTTTATCGTGAGATCGATCTGCGTAGCCATACTTTACCGCGGGATATTTTCAAATAGCAGTTATATAAAATTTGTATGCCTAAAATTTATAAAAGAAGAAAGTGAGAGCTTTTTAACTATTAGTACAGTGTTTCCGTTAATTAATCAATTTATTATGAAAGCCTTCTCTTCTCGACGTCATGTTAAGAAATTTTAAAATGATGGTCAAAATTGAAAACTAAATAATAGAGTTATGTTTGCGAACTTTCAGATTACACAATCTTGTCTTATATAATTTGGTATTACGTTAATTTGTATAACAAAATTCTTTAGTACGGGAAACCTTTTGTTTTGGTGTAGAAAATCGTATACCAGAAAGCCCCCGTTAAGACACAAAGCGCCGCTAACTTTGTTAGGCTATACACCAAAATTAAAGCATCTCATTTTATTAATCGGAACTACTGTCGCAATCATTGCGCTTTGGGCTATTGGGTCCCTTTGCCACACTCCTGATGTTATTTCGAAAACGTCAAGAGTTTGCCTTCAACTATCACATTGCTTGCTCAAATGTGGCAAGACACTCCGCAAAGTGTTCCGTATGCTATCATACGCTTGTTCAAAATCAAGCACTTTTCTTCCTAGTCTGGAACTCTCTGGGAATCAAATCGGCGAAACAAGGGCCGGTATCTTGTATCATCACAATTTTCGACTTTGCTGATATCACATTTTTTTAAAGTAAAATGACAAACAATTACACAAAGATGATCGTGATTTCAATCTTTCAATATAAATATGTTTTATGTTCTTTTTCCACACTTCGACAAATGTATAATATAAGTGGAAAGTTGAAAATTTTCATGTTATACAACATCCCGCCCATCTCAAACATGCGGTAGAAGAGGTAATCGCAATTCTCACTCTTTACCTTATTATTTTTCATTTTTAATATGACTCGTCGCACTTCATCGTAAGATATTGATGGTTTGCTGGAGGATAACGTCGTTCTATTTAACAGTGACGAGAAATAGTTTTGCCACACTATCAGGACGGTGTCTGTTCATTTATAACTTTAAAGATTCGTTACGAATAGCGCTACTAAGTGGATGGAAGCCGGTAGCCAGTTCTATTATTGAAAGGTATCTGTCTCATAAACGGACAGTTTCTGTTTTAAGCACTTGTTCATTCACGTTTCGTCTTTCTATGCGGTCGACTGCAGTGTGTTTTCGTGATCATGTAGACCGTTGTGTGATTGTCTTATTGACTGAGAGAGATTCTGTTTTCGTGCGCGATTCTTTTCTTGAATTGAAGCTTGACAATTCTTACACAGCCCCGTTTAGGGGGTAGGTGTTGATGTATTTTTATTATGTTTCACAAAATGGGTTAGCAGTCCGAAATTTCTGATATGTGAGATTCGTTGGAATTGGTTATTATACGAAGTGTATAGACGGACGGCATATTATGCAACTATCACAAAGTGCTCAGAATCGATGTTGGCGCCACGTTTGATCTTAATATTCTTGATGCTATAAAAATGCCTTTTGGAGGATGTGGTCGATTTGAATGACCGTAACTCCATCGTTTGTTCGCTTATGTGAGAAATGTGGGTTGGCTGCAACCAGATTATATAGGAAAGCCAGGTGAGGCGCATCCCGTTGTTCTTTCGTGCATGGTGTAGGAAATCTGGACCGATTGTATCTCGATGAATACTGTCTGTATTGCCGATTTGCGCGCTGAAGTCACCGAAAGCAAGGGGAATTTTGTTTAAAACACTTTGAAGGTGGTCGTAGAAAGTGTTTATCATGTTCTAATTGTACCTTCGTTGGGGCATGTACGTTCTGAAATGAGATGTTGAGGTGACGCGTGGGCAATCTGAGTAACGCAGATCCAGTGGTTTATTGGTCTAAATCCTGTTGCGAATTGGCGTAAACGATTGCTGATCATAAAGTCAACTCCGAACTCGTGCCTGTCGAAGCTGTTACTTTGATAGAGAGTAAATCCGTTGCGACTGAAATCGATAAGGTTGTGGCCGCCTATCCTAGTTCTTGTAGTGCAATTATATCAATCTTCTTATCAAATTCGAGGTCGTTTGTTGTAAATCCGAGTTAATTATCCGAGATTTTGAAGTTTCGTAATAGTTATTTTCCAGGTTCTCAATATAAAAATTGTAGATTTTGCCAAAAATCTTACATCTCTTTTCATCCCCGATGGTTTTATGGTCTCATCGGAATTATAAACCCTACCACCTCGTCTTGTGTTCTAAAAGTTCATTAACTTTTCGAATTTATAACCCAACAATCCCATATACCAAAATTGTCCTTATACTTAAAACACCTTACGGAATTTAAACTGTAGGCATTTAAAATCTCCTCGAATAAAATACAACATTGTTTATATTTCATCCTTAAAAAACTTCCAAAAGCTAACATAATACAGCAACCGACTTGTGGGAGAGTTTTTATGAAAAACAAATCAATTTTATTTAAATGAAATTTTCTTGATGAATAAACTTTTACCACTTTGAAGTCGGATACACACAAACAATTTTTGTTGGTTTTGTTCAAAAAATAAATTTTAACTGACATGGTAACGTATAATTGTTAAGTTTTCTATACCAAATTTTGGTCTTGGTATCATAAAAATGTTTGATTGTGAAGAGCAATTATTTTTCGTTCGGGGAACCCTATTAAATATATTTAAAACGGAAATCTTGCAAATCAACTCAACCGAAACTATTCATAACTCTTATTTACAATTTTATTTAGTGAACCAAATGTTTAATTTTTTATATTAGGTTCCTTGAGTTCTTGATAAATAATAATGGAATATTTTATATCCCTGTTGCCCCCTCCTCCATCGTAAAAATTGCAAATAACAATCCATACAGAATTATGAGATATTTATATGAGCTCTCGAAATTCACAACTCAAAAATTTTGATCTCGATCAGTTGGGCACAAACTTAAATAAATGTAGTGGAGGGGTTGAGTCAACATTGACTCCTCACTACTAAAAACAGATTACTTTGAATAATTTTGTGCTGTGGAATTTGGATAAATTGAAACGTTATTAAAACAATTTCGATTTTTGAGCTCACAGTTCAAAAACCAAACTGCACGTATTTCATGAACTCATAATACCAATTTATCATTTTAATTCATCATATCCGTAAATTGGTACATCATTTTGAAATATTTAATTTGTGCAATTTTTACAGAATTTGTCGTTTTGTACAAGTAAACATTATGCGATTGTTTCGTTGTAAAAATCAATTAAAGGGCTGTTCATGGTTTTTAAGGCGAACTCAGAAATCAAAATTATATTAAATTTAAACCTCATAAAAAACTTCTAATTGTAGAATAAAAATGTCTTCAAAATATTATGTATTTAGCAGTGGGTGAGATTGGCTGCGCTAACGTTGAGTTTGCCGAGTTGAGTTAGTGGTGAGTTAGCCCTCCATTATATTTATTTCAATTCCTTGCCAACCGAGCTCAAAATTCATAAATAGCTCATAATTCTGAACTGATAGTTTTTAAAATTTTCCAAGATTGCGGCTTAGCCCAACAGGGATATTTATACATACTTAATTAATGGTACTCTATTGTAAAAAAATATTTTTACAATTAGTTAAATTAAATATATTTACGAAAATAAAAATCTTTATCAACTCATAAGTAGATAGGATTTAAAGGTATGCACAGAAAACGTGTAGTTGGTAGACGTGGGTCTCGTAGCCATTGAATCAGTTCCTGAAAGGAGATTACCTAAGATAATTATCACTAATGTTAGCTTTGAGCTTGATGGTGGCAGGGTCACAAATTGATTACTTAATCAAGATCGTCTGGGCCGCTTTTCTTGAAATCGGTGGATATTTTCGTTTACGAATTATAATTTGCATTAAAATTGTTTATATTATTCGAATTTTTTACCGACTACTTTAACCGTTTTTTATATTTGCTTGCAAGTTTTCTATTATTTGGGGGAGAAAATTCGCACGAATTTTTACCCAGTCGAAAATTTCCACTGATTTTTGTTTGGTAGTGAAATAAATAATAGAAGACTTGCAAGCAAATTTGAAAAAACGGTTAAAGTAGCCAGCGAAAAATTCGAATAATATAAACAATTTTAATGCAAATTATAATTCGTAGACGAAAATATCCACCGATTTCAAGAAAACGCGCCCTGGACCGAAAAGATTTTAATATTGTAAATAGAACCAAAGCAAAGCTCAAGTGGGCAGGACTATATGTGAACTGGCGATGATGCCTTGAGAGAGTTTGTGACTCCGACTATGTACTTTAGGTGGCAACGATACGGTCATATTACAAAAAAGACGGGAAAGGTTCGGAGCTGAACCCTATAAGCATTTTTGTTGCCTATAAAAAGCAAATAGTTTTTCCACAAAAGAATCACAAACCACCACACCTAAACATTATTACCACCCTCACCCACCATCCAAAACCCCCCAAAACCTATCTCACCCGCACCACCCTATACCGCACCACCCATATTATCACCCTTTAACACCTCCATACCCACTTCCACACACACACAATCCACCAAATCCCAAATTCACACACTAAACCCAAAACGCCTCATCCCACCCCCTCCATCTCCCATACCACCACTCCTACCACCCCCATAACCACACCACCCACACAAAACCACATCCAAACGAGATATATTTTGATTCCACATTCACATGCTCTATGAAACCAAAATAGAATAGAAAATGAAAAAAAAATCTAACAATCTTAAGGAGGGGGGTTAACAAAACCCTACTTACCTCCGAACACCCTAAACACAGAAATGTCCAAATCAATAGGGATCATTCCCAAGAATTGCTTGAACTTTTAATGAAGAAATTAAGCTGATATCTTCATTCGTTCTCAAGTTATCGTGCACACAGACGGACAGACGGCAAACCGAAACTATATATAGCATTTTTTTAACAAAAATGCTTAAAAATTGCACGGATCAATTAGAAACAAACCTGCCAGTTGCGCAAGCTGCAAAGAAATTCAAAAACCACATAATCACCAAGAAGGTCGCGTTTCCTGTAACGCAAACAAAAGTGCTGTGCAACATCTGGACTCTAATACTAAACATAATGATTCGTCAAAATTTAAAACATCGTAATGGCAACCTACGTATTGCCAGAGTACCATCTGTGCAACATCGAGACGATCCTAGGCTCTTTATCAGGTCAATATCAAAAGTTAATGATCACTGGAGACATCAATACTATGAGTAGAACAAGAACAGTAGAATATAATCTGACATCCGTTTATCCGATGAAAACGAAAGTACAGACGGACTTTGTTTCTAGAAGTGACCCCTTCATAATGACCTTGAAGAGAAACGTAACAACACTCTCGTCTAATAGGACCTCTAATATCGACCTAACAATAGTCAATGGAATCTTATTGGCCTCGAAAGGGTGTGTAAAAGAAAGTTGAACATCTTGTGACCACAAAGTCATCACGTTCGGGTTATCAAACTCGTCACAGAATAGACCGCTTGCAACCAGCAAAACTCACTCCGAGTTATGCCATTAAAATATGAATGAGGTATATTTTTTAGACACTTGATTGGCTCCTGCAGCTCGATTCTGGTTTAGGAAAAGGAATTAGGAAAAATATTTTCATAGTATTTATGTTAAAAAAAAAAATTTTCTGCCATCTATATGGTAAACAGTTAGTGTAAATTTTTTCAAAAACAAAATTAAATTGGTTTTATTTTTCCTATCCAATTGCCAAATGGAAAAAATATTTCCTAAATTATAAAATTTTAGACCAAACATGATTCATCAGTAGGCCAGAGAATGATATTTTTGACAAAAACGCTATGAAAATATTTTTCCTAATTCCTTTCCCTATAGGGAAATCCAGAATCGAGCTGCTGGGATAGTGTAGAAGCACTTCCAGAAATTAATCCGTTCGACGAAATTTATGCTCGTATAGAGCTGATCTCAACAGAGCTAACCAGCGTCTGCAATAACATAATTCAAAGGAAGAGCGAAGCTAAGAAACCAAATAGTTGGTGGAACTCTAACCTAAGAAACTTAGATGTTCTATGCATATGCTTAGTTAGAAGAGCATACCAGACGGAAATAGACCAAGAAGCAAATAGGCTAAAATTGTCACTCTTTAGAGGAGCAACAAATAAGTACTTCCATGAAGTATTCAAAGCGAAGCAAAATAGATTCCAACGGTACTTCACGTAGTATGGCAATAAAGACCCATGTGGTCTACCCCTTTTGTGGGTATACAAATTTTCCGCTGGCAAATCTCCTGCAGTTTTAAATACCATTAGGAAGACAAATGAGGTCGTCACAGATACGTGGCATGCTCAGAGTTTGGACTTGACCTACTTCTACACCTTACGAAACACCAGACGAAACTGTGTCATTTGTATAGCTATGGGTGCAGTAGCAGTTGAACATTTACGGTTGCTGAACACTCTTCATTTTTGTAGGAAGGAGTTCTCAGTGCTCATAATTGCGTCAAACGTAACAAGTCACTAGGTCTTAACCGCTTGAACTGTGAAATAATTCAACTTGCATCTCGAGCCGAACATAGTAAAATTATTAAATACCTGCTTAAAGTTTGGATACTTTAATAGGTGTCGAAATCATGCGAAATTGTTGTAATCAGGAAACCTGGTGATAGAGATCCATTTTCTTCCAAATCTTGCAGACCAATAATGTTGCTGCTGGTTATGGGGAAACTCTTAGAAAGCCATTCGCATTACACCACGGATTGAACAGATCAGACTGTTCTCGGACAAACAATTCCGGTCCCTACTGAAGTACCGCCCAATTGATACTGGCAAAACCCAAAGATCTAAATATGTTATGGGTATATATATTCCTGGGCATCGTCGGCGCATTTGATAAACTTACGTGGCTTAGAGTGATCGTAAGTTTATCGGCCTATAATCATCCTAAAATCATTATGAATGTTTTCAGGAGCTACTTCAGCAATCGGCCCGCTGTTATAAGAGACATAACAAAAGATATCCTCAAGGCTCTATTCTAGGTCCTCGGGTCTGGAATATTGTGTTTAACTCAAGCATGATTAATGACCTAGAAGAAATTGCATTTGCGGATGACAAGGTCATTCTGGTGCATGGCAACTCGAAAAGCAAACTTCAGCGTCACGGTCTATCATAATAACACAACCGAACCAATGGTGTGTAGCAAATAAAATGTCACTATCTGCAGAAAAAACAATGAGGCTCCCACCAACCATATCTTGAAAAGACTGTGAGATATTTATGAGTTGACCTTCTCATCTAGGTAACTCTGTACATGTTGCATCTAGGTACATGTTGCAGGTAGTGCACATAACCAATATGGACCTATGGTAAAGTAGGTGGAATAAATCAGTCAATCGTAGGCATACATTTGACCTCATTCCCGACACCAACGTAAGACTCAAACTAAAAGTAGCTTTAACGAGCTCGATGAGACAAGGCCTACTTAACAGAGATGCAAAATAAATGATCAATGGCAATATACATGTGGATCTGGAATAGAAGACGTTAAGTACCTACTTTTCGAATGTAACGAGGTGACCGTTATGTCACTAAAACAAAAGTGGCTTGGTAATACGAACACAAATGAATTACCACCAATACTAAGCGACTAAGTTTTAGAAATTAGAGCGAAAATCCGGACTGCACATGTCTCCCTGCGGGTAGGGATGGACACGTCACAATTTTTTTTATTTGCAGCTGGCTAAATGCACAAGGCACAGATATAGGTTAACAAGGCTGGCTATGTTGATATACATTTAAAATTATTCTTCAGTTGGTTAAAACTAGGTATAAGAATTGATGCAAATTTTTTCGTAATGTTTACTACGATTAATAACGAATTAATTAAATTAAAAGCTAGTCTCTATAGCAGAATTAGATACGTGCCGATATCTTTTACGCAAACGCAAACCAATGTAATCTATAAAGATATTGAGGTGAAGAAGAGTAATAACATTTTTTATTTAAACGCAAATGCAAATAATGTTGAAAATGTCATAAATTAAATAGTTAACTTTATTAGTTTTTCATTCACTGTATAATTTATAATGTGTATTTGAGTACATTTTTATAATCCCAAGTGTACATATTTAGGTACGCACCCAATTTTATTAATTTTATAAATTTACATTTTTATTACAAATCAATGACGTTCATCGTTTTCTCATAAATATATTTGGATATTTATATCTATATAATGTCAATATTAAATTAATAAATGTTTATTTAAAATACCCAATGATAATTTATCGAGAATTAAATTAATTTTTATTTTTTTCTATTTTTTTCTTGTTTTAGGTAAGTTGGTAAAAGAAGGGGCAATGACTATGGTGCGGGAAAATGTTATCGAAGGTATACAATTTTGTGTTTAAATTTAATTAAACCGTATAGGTAATAATTACTGGAACAAGAACAGCAAAACAAGAAATTAATTAATGGCACCTGGGCGGTTTGCACACCAATCCTGGCTTTATTGGCAACCTCATTATGATTTTGTTATACGTGTAAAAAGCGTACTGCGGAACTACTCACCCTACGATTCGCAATACATTTCAATCAACCATTCGATTTGTTATATCTATATTAAGAATCATTTGATATCATAAATTCCCATTGCCTTGTACATGGAATCTCACTTTTTCAAACGTGAATTGGGTATCCAAAAATAGCTTTCTCCAATATTAGTTCAAATCAAATCTAGAAGGCAAAATAGGAAGCAACAAACCAGCCCTCTTTTATAATAATTTTATTTCGAAAGAATCCATTGTTTTGAATTGTTTTTCGAACTCAATGAGAAAAAAACATAAGACCGATAGAAATTCAAATCAGAGACTTAACATAATAGTAGCATAGAAAAATAAGTTTACCATAAATTTCTCCTTTTTATAAATCTAGAGATAAAAATGAGTTGAGTAAAAAATTTTTGATAATCCCAATATCATGATTGTATTGAAAGTATGTAAAAAAAGAGAAATCTATAGTAAACTTATTTTTCTATGATAGTAGTGAGTAATTAAGTATCGTTAAAATTTTTGGTGGAGATTTCATGCAGTTGCTTGATTTCTTCTCAATACACCCCTGTTTGCCTCATAACGACAATAGTTAATCTTCTTAAACAGTATAGTCGCGGACATTCGCTGAGTCGTTCATACTGCAGCAAGTACATTACATTCGCTAGATACGTAAAACAGTTATACTCTTACTTAAGGTTAGCACCTTTTTGTATTCTACTCGTGCAAAATACTCCACAAATGCTTATACGCAAACAAATTTCAACTCGTTCTCATAATTCAATTGTTCGCAGTGCTTCGTCGCGAATGAGTTAAAAATACTCAATTTCTACTAACTACATTTTCTAGTCGTTCACAACACACATCTACATGTACTCACTCGCACCATTGTGTTTTGAAAATATTTGGGCTTTTGATTTTTGATAAAAATTAATTCAAATACTTTTTCCATGTTGAATAATACTCTTACAACTTTGTTCTAACATTGATTGATTGATTGATTGATTCTGAATGCACGACCAAGTTCTTACACAGGAGCTCCCGGGTGACGCCGGGCCCACCGTACACTCTTTTTTACATATAACAAAACCGAAGGATTGGATAGGTTAGTTAAATGGGACAGAATCGGCCCGGTTACAGACACCTAGGTATAGCCGATAGTTAGTAACACAAAGACAGCACAAAACTAATCTACTTGGGGAAGGATAAAGGTTTAATAGGTCAAATGGATAATGATGGTATTGGTCATCAACAATTGCTTCTTTAAATCAGCAACCTAAGAAAAAATTTTATTATTTCACATGCATCTGGAAATCACCTGGAAATGAATACTATATTAATACTTTTCGACTTCCTAAACAAAACTGATTGTTGAATCGGCCCGATTTCATACACCTAGCTAGAGACGATATAGCTAGTAACACAAAGACAATACAATTCTAAACTACACAATCAGCAATTAATTTTACAAAGAAAAATTATTTCACAATATGTATAGTTCCTGAAAATAATACTAAATTAATATATTGCTGCCTAAATAATATGAACATTTTTAATTTAATAAAGACCAAAAAATATAATAATAATAATTAAGGGAAACGACGCGTTTATTACTTTTACGGAAAATCTCGAAAATGCACACTCGATATTGCTCACAAACAAATCATAAGAAAATTCTGAAACTTTCTGAATAATTTCATAAATGGATTTTCTTTAATATAAAATCAATTTTATGTCCGACAAAGTTTTAGAAAAGCCCAGCACGAATCGATTTTACTCAACCAAATCCATGTGCCGGTTTATAAATTTTGAAAAGGTGGAATCCTTAATTAGGATGAATTATTGAAATCAAATGAGATAACCGCAGTGGTCAAAATTCAACTCTGAGAAAAATGGGCGGTTTAAAGAAATTTTAGTGTATTTGTTGAGGACCATGTCAGTTACAAAAACTAATCAGGGCTTCCCATCGAGGGATGGGGACAGTTTATAGAATTTTGTATTCTGACCAAATATATTAATAGAATTCTTCTTGGCCAATTAAGATATCCCTAGAAATCCAAATACAACCTCAGGTATATGGAGTGTTAGTTAGAGACCATGTTATTTTGACTGATTCATTAATTGATTGGAATGTGCGACCAAACCTAAGTAAGATTCCCGGTTGACAGCGGGCCCATCCACACGCTCTTTTATATATAACAAGATGGTGGGACAGGAAAGGTGAATTAATTATTATGGAAATTGACCCGGTTTCAAACACCTTAGTAGTTAATAGTTAGTAAATTGTTAGTTGAAATGTAATGTAACACGGTTAGTACAAGATAACATAATGATTTAATATATTATGGTATAATATCCAGAAATTAGAATCCTAAAATTATATTAAATTATCTGCAATATAACTTATACTATTTCTAGTGGTCGTTTTTACTATAGGAATACTAATAAAAAATGGTAAATATTGAAGTATTAAATAATAAATTTAAAGCAGTTAAATGTAATGATTAGTATTAATTAATCCAACTCAATTCTCCTGACAAATATTAAATAAAATTAATTGAATTCAAACCACCAAACAGTTAGACAATATAAAAGTACTCGGCGCTGCCGTCATCTGAAAATCCAACTCAAATCTAAATATAAAGACTAAATAGAATCAAAATTATAATGTCAGGAACTTCAACTCTTCTAAATACTAAACAAAGTAAAACATTAAAGCATATATTTAGAATTATTAATAAGTAGCAAATAAATTTCCATTTTACCTAATAAAACCTGATAAAATATAATTCAGTAATAATTAGTACAACTTTTAAATAAATTGTGATAAATATAAATAAACTTAGATCTCGGCATAATTAAGACTTAAACAAGAATTAAGTTTCCCAGCAAAACAAATTTTTGATTCGAACCATAATTAAAACCACTTGCAAAATACTATGAAGGCCTCCACCCAAAATCTTGATTAGTTAATTTAACCCTTTCGCGGACGCACAATTATTTAAAATGTTTGTTACAGGGTACAATGAAAACAGTAACGCTTCCTGTGGGACACGGAAAACCACATTCAATATTAATCATATGAACACAACGTCTGTTCTTACAGCCGCGTTTTATTTTGTTTGTATCGGCATATACTGACGTGTCCTACGGTAGGTCAATTGAAACGTATTTATTTGCCGACCTGTCGGCAAAAGGGTTAAATAATGTTAAAGTAGACATGATATGAAATTTAACCTGAACCAGAAAATAAATTGGTGAAGTTAAATAATTAAAGTAGAGTTACTAAACAAACTTATAAATACAATACTAAAGTTATGTCTTAGTGTCCTTTCCAAACACCGACCCATCCGCTCACACCGACTTATTCAAATAAGTCTGCTATCGAGGTGGATTATTTTCTATTTCGTTCTTCCAGCCAGAAAACTTATTTGGCCATATAAATATTATAATGAGTTCTGTCGCACTAAAATAATACAGGAACGACCATTTTATTTAAATTTATTTCGTTTAAAATAAAAAACTTTTAAATTTGTTTCGTTTTGTGGTTGTCAAAATAAGTCGTTAAAAGCAATCAGAACAGCTTGACCGACTTATTCAAGAAGGAGTCAAATAGGTCAATAAGTCTGCAATAAATCGGTGTTTAGAAAATACACTTAATGCTTAATCAATTACCGAAAGCAGTGACAATTCGCTCTTGAATCTCAAGTTATTTTTTTTTTTTTTTTGAGTAAAACCCCAAATATTATCAATTATTATTTTGCTGTATTCGTCAAAAAATATAAATACATATAATATAAAAATAATAATAACAATAATAATAGCAACAAGAAACAATAAACAGTAGATGTACTTTGTTGAGAAACAAAGCATCTTGATCCAGCTGTTTCAGCACAATTAAGCTTTTTCAACTAATGCAAATCTGCACTATCCCAAAGCAAAATTTTAAAATGCTTTAGTATCTGCTTTAGCAATGGTGGTGTTGTTGTGATTGTCTCAACAAAATACAGCTAACATCCCTCCTCCTGCCCGCCATCACAACCGTGTGAGCCACGAAAAAGAATCATGTCAAAAAACCATCTCTGCACGCACCCCGGACCAACACACACACTCGTGCACTCCACCAAAATCGCCCTCGTCCGAATAACAACAGTACAACTACAACAACAACAGCAAAAAAAATCAATATGCTATCAGAAACAAACAACCGACATGCTACCCAACCCATATATCATCAAATTACAATGTTTTAAAATAATTAAACAGTTTGTAGACAACAAACATATGGTTTCGGTGTTTTTATCGTTTTCTTAAACAAATGGACAATAAACGCACTTCTATTTTAAATAAAAAGCTTATTTGAGATTGATTAGTTGAAGAATTTTTAATTATTTTCTGATTTTCAGTTAAAATCAAACATTTTTTACTTAAATAAATCATTTAACAATCTCGAAATGAACATCAACTTAGAAATTGGGGCCTTCTTTAATTTGTAGCCAAACCCATATCAACTACATAAACCTGATAAGAACAGAGATATTGACACATCATTGTTTAACTAGCGGAAATCATAAAATAACATTGAAATCGAGATTTAATTTTAATTTATAGTTTAAAGTACATAATCTATTTAAATAAATGAATTCTTAAGACCACGCATATTTTGAAAATTGAAAATCGAGAAACATAGCTATGATATCGTTAACCATAATTTGTGAGCTGAACCTCTTTATATACATACATACATATATACAGATATTCGGACGTGACAATTTTTTCATAATAGTACAGGCAGATACATATGTCATCCCACTTTGGCACAAGTTAAATCCAATCTGGAATAGAATTAACTTGTGCTCAAAGTAACAACCAAAGATGATTTTTAATTTATTTTTATTAGTTGCTAACAATTGCATTTTGAATTTGAACACAACATAAAAATGCAACGAAATACTTATATTCAATTAAAAAGTAATGTGCTAGAACATTATTGAATATTATTACAAATCGTAACTAATTTTTAGAAAAATGCGATGTCAAAATAACAAAAATCTTATATTTTTATTGCCAACATTTAAAAATAAAGTATTCAATAAAACTGCCTTGGTGGTGAAGATTAAAACTACAGGTAGAATAGAATAATTCTATACCAGCAGAAAAGTTGGTTTAAAATAATTCCAATTTGGACTTACATATATGGGATTGTTGTTGTAAATTTCTTAAGTAAGACCGCAATAATATTTTGTTAGTAAACATATGTTTTAACAATTTTATAGCTTTATGTTATTACTCATAATTATTCTATCCCTATTTTGTCGTCGGCTTGAAAAATATATCTCGACGGATTATATTCACAAATATGTCGATCATAAAATGTAACATAAAGGGTAAACCATAAAAAAGTGTTTAGTTAAACTATAATTTTTGTAGATCTATTCAACCAATCAATCGAAAAATCGACAGATTCAATGTAAATTTCCGTTTTACTGCTACAGTGACGCTACACGCACAAAAGGACGAAAATGAAACACGGGAATATTTCACCTCTTCATGATTGATTATCGTGAACACATCATATTATATATACATTTGCATGCACACGCACAGATCCACACAATCATACATAAATACAGTACATACAAATATATTACACACAAATATGATATGAAAAGTAAATAAAAGTAAATAAAATATAAAAAGGAAACTTCTCTGATAGTATTATGCATCCATATACATAGAGAGTGTATCGAAATATTACAACGGCATAGTGCACTACGCATAGAAATATATTCCGTTGTAAATATTTCCACTCAGTTTTATGTATATAAACACATTTATTCAACATCACATCACTTTATCACTATTTTATATAATTTAACATCACATTTATTATTATTAATAATTTTATTTATTTAATATTAACACACAAAAAAAATATTTAAATTAAATGGAGGAGCGACAACAAAACACGTCTGCTCCGTTTGAAAACCAACATCCGACCTCACTCTTACAACTTTGTTCTAACATGTAAAAATATTAGAAACTCCAGGGTACCGAAGCACTGTAGACTAGCTAAACTCCAGCGGCACAAGAGCAAAATAGAGTAAAAATTAAAGAAACAAACACAAGTTAAACCAACAAACATTTATATTAAATGTTTAACCCCTAAATGTTGGTTGTTTATACAAAATTAAGTTTTGTTATCAGTGTACGATTTATTCGTGTATTTGTTGTATCTGAGTTTCACTACAAACTTTGAGTGCATTTTAAGAGAATAATGTCCAGTACGCAGCTGAAGTGAAATTAAATTTTACATATAAAAATGACACAAACGAAAATGAAAATTTTACCTCTGATTTTTATTTTGCGGTACGCAGTTTAGCTAGTGAAATTGGTATTTTTCTTATTAGAATATAGATGTCTCCGTTTAACTCTACAAATTTTTCACTGCAAATTCAATAAAAGCAAGCTAAATTTTAAATAATTTAACTTGTTAATTTTGGAGACCAGCGAAAATTTCATTTCACGTCATAGCCTTTAGACAGGTTATTTTATATGAATAGAAAATGTTTATGAAATAATCGAATTCAGTCTCTGTTTTTGGCAAATCATTAAGAGGCAAGTTTTAAAAATGTATGCGATTTTCGTATTTGCCTCTCAATTGTTTGCCAAAAACAAATTAATTCACTTAGGAAAAGGGAATAGGGAAAATTATTTTCATAGCATTTTTGTTTGAATTGTATTTTTCTGGCCTACTGATGGAATCAGTTTGGTGTAATTATTTTCAAAACAAAGTTAATTGGGAAATAATTTTTCCCAATAAAATTTTAATGGAACAAAAGTTTCCCATTCCACTTTGTTTTCTAAAATATTTACACCAAAACGATGCCATCAGTAGGCTAGAAAAATACAATTCAAACAAAAATGCTATGAAAATACTTTTCCCATTCCCCTATTCCCAGGGAAAACCAGAATAATGCCACTGGTATGATAATGGGCCCGATTCTCGTGGCATAAAATTGCTGTTATGTTATTTTATTTCCCCGCTTCCTATTGGAATTTGTATTGCAAAAACAAAAATAACATAACATAAAATTTTAGATCCCGGAATCGACCCCAATATTGATAGAACGAAAACAAAAGAGCGATATTTTGAGGAGAATTTAGCATTACAAAACTAAGAAGTTCTCGATTACTAACTTATAATCGAAGTAATATCATGAAAAAATTTAGATTCGGGAGTAATGGAAAATCGTGTTGTTTCGGGAAGGCGTATGTTTTAAAGTTCTAAATTTTTAACCCATTCCTTTTCCCAGCTTCAATCCGTTTTAATTAAATGAGCAACATAAAATTTCTTGAATTTGCATGCACGGGACGATCTAAAATTTGGTCAGGCTTGAACATTCCAAAACGGGCTTATCTGAAACAGTGAAACTTAATTTGTATAAAGAAGGTTTTTGATGAATATTTATGTACTAGCTACACAATTTTGTACACTGGTTATGTGGATTAGAGCGCAATGAGAAATATAAAATTATTTAGGAGCCGTTTTAAGGATTTTTTAGAAACTGAGTCAATTCTCAACTGATTGAAATTAAAATCACCTTGTTTCATAAAACTGGGTTTCCAACGTAAATTACAAATAATTATATTTAAACGTTACAAAATTTAATTTGTGTGCCAAGAGTTTAGGAAAAATCTCGAACAATTTTAGTGAAAATTCATGGATGGGCTTAGATTTTCTGTCGATCGCTTTTAAAATTTTAAATGAGAATCGTACGAATCTCATTCAATTCAAATATGAATCTTGTACTTTCCTTTTCGTATCGTATTCAGCAATATGGCCGTGCATTGAAGGAACAGATTCATGGAAAATTTCGGTTTTTAAAATGATCCGTATGTGTGCAACATTTAGTCGTGCAGACAGTAATTGATTGTGGTGACGTTCGTTTATTCATAATCAGCATTCAGGGGTGTACTCTAAATCTTAATTGTAAGCTATTACTAGTTTAGTAATAATTGATAACAACATAAAAGTGTGAAATTATTCGTTTTCAAAATTTTCAAATTTAACTTTACGACGAACAACACAACTTGTACAGTAAAGCTCTACGAAAGTTTGATTTGTTGAACTGATTTTGATTCTGATTTTGAAAAAATTTTATAGATGTAATTGTACGAGAATTGTTTATATTGAAAACACTTTCAGTGTTCTAAAAACCGGTATTCGCGCATTGTGCAAACATTTCGCCGCATTAATTACCATCTTAATTTTATTTCCAGTGAATTTTTTTTATTTTTTTTTATTTATTTAAATTATTACATATTCAGTTGTAATTCCATCCAGTAATTTTTCTTTCTTAATTAAGTCACTTGTGAATGGGAAGACGCCCATTGACCAGTTCCATTTATAGGTTATTTACTGAAGTAGTATTTGCACTGGTGTGTCCTTAATCCATTAAAACAGTTGGTTTCGTTCTCTGGAATCTTCTTACGGCATGTGAAGTGTCAAACATACCACAAAACTCTTCATTTACAGGTTGATAAAGGCGTTGTCCATGAATTACTACAAGTTTTTTTTATTTCTTCTTGAACCGTCAGAATATTTAAGTTCTTATGAAGGGCATCATTCCTAATGTACCACGGAGCGTTAACGCGTTAACTATATCACGTAGCACTTTGTTTTGTCCATTGAAATGGTACCCGTTTGAAAAGTGGCTTGTACACAAATTTCACTTTACTACACCAAGTGATTTTCTCAAGAATTGATCTGTAACCAAATTTATAATATCTTGGGGTCCAGTTTACAAGTGTAGGTCATTTTATTTTTAAGTCCCGACACATGCTGACCTCGACATTCCAGCTTATTTTAGCGACAAGGTTTCGAAAAGTTATTTTATAATTGTAATAAACGCGTTTGCCGAATTAATGTAAATCGAAATTATTTGTGTACGAAAAATTTACTACTTTATCTTTTTCCTAACAAAACATTATTTTTATTGATTTTGCTATTGGTGCGTTAGGTGGCAGTACAAAACGCAGCACAATTTTATAGGGAAAAATTCAAAAGTTTAAATCAATCACAAACATTTGTTTTAAATGGAGGCGAACTTACACCTAACAACGTTCACAAAACATTTTACTAATGAAAAGAGTAATCGATGATAATAATTCGCCTACATTTATGCAATTAACGTATAAGTCACGGCTTACTAAATTGGATTGCAAATTTTTAGTTTTTATCGATTTGAGAAGTTTTTGTTCTTAGAAAGGAGTGATGAAATTGCTCTCCGACACATAGTACCATCATCAGAAACGCTATGTTCATGTAGTAAACGGTAAAGGGGTGACTTTGAATTAGCTATGCATCAATTTGCCGTTTGGACCCGAATTTCTCCCTTATCACTTTCTTAAACAACAAGCTAAACATAGATAAATGTAATTAAGCAAGGTATGTTGGCAAATAGTGATAATTGTTCAATTCACTTTTCATAAAACCTCCAATTGCTAATTACACCGATTACGAATTTAAACAAACCTGAATTAAAATGTGCTAAATGTGTCGTTTGCTGTTTAAACTATGAACGATCAATTTCATATAAAGAAAATACGAATTGTGAGAATCGAGTCTTGCTTTCATAATACTATACACACATTACGAAGTATAAGTTTATTGATCAGATGTTTGTAATTTCATATTTTCCAAGTTGTGTTTTAAACATTTTATTAATAATTATTCGATGTTTGCTTATAACAACATAACACAATTTCGATTGATTTTAAGTTATTTTGTATTTTTAATTTTTCCAAGTCTTTGTAACAGAAATCTATTTTTTACATTTATGGTATGATTAAAAGAATGCATTGGAATGTTAGAGCTACAGCACCAGCTACTCGAATATATAGTACTGCGTGTAATTATAAAATTTTGCTTGCTTCAGAATACCAAGAATTAAAAAATAATAATAATAAAAATCATTAAATCAAAAGAAAAGAAATACAACAAAAAAATCTGCTTTACACTGGCTGGATCGGTTTGTTTGTTTTTTCCCGAAGATTTTCTTTCATTTGATCAATTAAGTTATTGTATTTTACAATGTCATAGTGTTAGTAACGTTTTTCTCATGTAGGTGACATATAATTCACTAGAATAGATTTCTCAATCGAGGATTACAAAGAAATTCAATTACTCGTACAAAAAAGTCAGCTTGATATTATTATAAGTAAATATTTATCATTTGTGATCAATTTAATTGAAAAACATTTAGTAGAATTGAATGTGCAGCATATGTTGGAACCAAAGAAATAATTTTCACAGTAAATTTTTGAATTACCACATCTACTAAAATTTATTAATTTATTTTCAGAAATCTATTGATGATCATAGTTTAGTTAAAACATTTAGGTAATACTTTAAAACTTACATTTTACGTGAAAGTTACTCCCAAATTCTTAAAAAACCTTTGCACTTGATAGTAAATTTTATCTTGCTCATTTACTGTTGGCGCTACAAAACAAGCAGAGATTTGGCAGCCTCAGCGGTATTTCTCCAGATATTACGGTTCGCAACAAGGGGACGCCTGTAGTCGCCGCTTTTGTTATTTGTCCGACCATCATACGAATTATTTTCTATTCGAATATAGCAAGTTTCTGAATATTTTTTGCGTAAAGTGCTCGATATCCAGCTATGATTCTTGATGTTATATGTATAGAAACTGAATTTTGCGTCTCTACTACCGATTCCAAATATTTAAAGTCTTTCACTTTCTCGTACTGCTTGTCTTCCGAAATAAATTCTCCGCATATTTGCCTTCATGTGGTAGCTATATATTTAGGTTTCGCCTCGCTGGATTGAAGGCCAATTTGATGAGCTCTTCTGACTTTTCCTCAATATATCATACAGTAAATACAAGATCGTACTTCCTTACGATGGTGGAGGCGGTGGAGATATTTCAGTGTTGATGCCAGACTGGCTCAACAGAGGTAATTGTTTGCCAGCAAATGGTCGATTTAAAAGAGATGTAAAATAATTCCGCCACACTTGAAGAGGAGAAAATATTCTCATAATTGGTTCTGGTATCGTGGTTGTTGAAAGCGATTGTATGTTGTTGATAAATGATAAGTGTATTTTGCAACAGTTAGGAAGTGATCGGAGTCGACGTTAGGTCCGTGTTCTTATTTGATATCTTTGAGAAATGGAGAAATGTCTTTTATATATAAGGATGTAGTCAATTTTATTAATCCGTCATTTCATTTTTGTACCTTTATGAATGCGTTTCCGTAGGAAGTATCTGCTGGCATCAACCGAATTATGCTGTTGTGAGTATCCTCAGTGGAAGCGTGAACGTTTACGAACGAAATGTTAAAATGACCCAGGAACCTGAGTTAACAGATCCGATTATTAACTCGTACAAAAACAGCCTCGAACTGACGATATCGGAAAATCAACTCCAAATTCGTGTTTCCTAGTATTGTTGCTTTTGCAAAGCGTGTTTCTAGAGCGATTATAATGAACGATGTTATTTCCGACTAGTCGTGTGTCTCGTACTGCTATAAGAGATCGAGCCCATATTTTCCGAAGTCTGTTCGAAGGACAACAAGAGTACATTCCGTGTTCCGAGTTTTAAAGCGTAGTTGTTAATTCGTGTCCGAGGTTGGGTTGTTAGCACAACACAACTCCTAAAGAAGCTGGCCCCCACACGTTTAGCCTACCCTATTTACGGGGTAGTTACCGGCAGCCACCACGAGGAGGCAATGTGAGCGCGTGCCGTAGTTACTGCAAATTCGGCAAAATTAAGAGAGGTGTCTCTTCTACTGGAGAGACGTGACACTAATATAAATTCGATTTTTATTGCTAACTGTTTTCTTCTTTATCTCTAATTTAGAAGCTTAGAGTTTCTGATAGACAGGACCGTATAACTCTCTTGGGTATTATTGTTTTGATTTCCACCCATTATTTTCCTCCTGAGTGTGTGGCCAATTCATCTCCACTTACGCTTTCTTATTTCGCGCACACTTAGTTTATTATTTATGATTTCACACACGAATTGAACACTCTTAGATTTTTCGAGGAAGAAAAAATAGTAAAAACGTGCTCCAGACTTTATGTAACATGATGACCCTTGTGAAATTAGCTCATAATTTCATCCCAGAAAAATAAAATAAAAATCATCGGATAACACTAAAACTGCAATGATATACCAGCCCAAATTTTATTCTAGCCCAGATTTTTTTTTTTCAACTTTTAAATATTAAAATCAAAATTTAAAATTCTGGCCGAATCCCTTTGCATATTATATGAAATTGATACCACGGTAACCCAAGCCATCATATAGCTTTATTCACAACATGCAAATCGGTTTGAAATTAAAACTAGAACTAAGAACTAACTGTGTAATCGTATTTAGAATATGATATTTTCCGTTACTAGCCACCGATATATCTAGATAGATCAGGCTAGCCTTTCTATACTTGAGCTTATCTATTCGATTCAGCGCCGCATAGAGTACATTCAGTCAATTGCCTTTTATTGATCATGTTTTTATAGCATAACAAATGGGGATGGCTCTTCGTTATTTTATAAAATCCCAGAATTATAATTTTTACTGAATATTTAATTTTGATTTTAATATTTAAAAACTGAAAAAAATTCTGGGATTGCAGTTTTAGTGTTACCCGATGAGTTTTTTTTTTATATTTCTTTTTGGTCGGTGTATATCAGTGTGGATATTGGTGTGCTTAGCCTCATAGTCTTGGTTTTCTTGATATTTATTTACAGGCAAACCTCCTTTGTTAGATCTGGCAGATTCTGTACTTTCTGTTGCATGTCGACGTTTTTGTGAGCATAAATCATCTGCCTAGGTCCAGATCATTGAGTTTCTCCATTAGTTCTCATTGGGCACCAATTGGGACGCGCTTCTGATGACATTATGTAATACTACTAAGAGCAACTTCGCTGTTACAGTATGATTCACTTTGTTTACCTTTGTATTGAACTCGATTACTCTCATCCCTGTACATATCTTGTGTGAAGTCGATTGATTTCTTTGGAGTGCCCATTACACATAATACCATTTATATTGCATTTCTTTGTATGGTGTCGAAAGCACGTCCAAAGTTCACGAATAGACACGGTAATAAAAAATTCACTATATGTGAGCAAACTAGACGATCTAGTTGAATCAAGTGAAAAAATCTTTAAAATAAATAAAATAAATTATATAATAATTAATTTTAAAATAAATTATATAATAATAAATTCGTAAAATTAATAATATTTAATCAAAATTGAATAATAACATTAAGTATCTTAAAATTATTTACGATAAGTATAGGTACTAACTCCTAACTATTGAAACAGTCACACAATCCACTTTTAAAATATTTATTTCCTAATTTCGTTTTATTATTTTTTTTAGGTATTTGATCATTCACACTATATAGTCACAAAAAATTTTAATAATAATAACTTTAAAAAAATCCAATATATTATTGTAATATATTTATTTTTTACTTAAAGTTACTTTAATTATTTTGAACTAGTTTTTATTTTTTCTGGACCACCACTTTTTTATGTCGATGTCACTCTTATTGAAATTTCGCTTAACGCTGAAGAGTTCCTTCGATAATTTGAAAAAAAATATATATCGAAAAAATGGCAAAAAATCGAATTTTACCAGTATCCAGTAATATTTCAATAGCTTTACCAGAATTTTGATGGATTTCAGGTAGAATAAACAAAATCTATTTTAAAATTTAACCAGGAAGCAAAATTTTCCTGTTTTTTACTAACATTTTACTGAATTTTAACTGGAATCAGTAAAACCAGAAAATCTAGTGGTTCTTTACCAGATTTTGTATTTACCGTGTAGGTATAGCGGTGAATTCCATTCGTTAGACTGTTCAATGATGATGCGTGTTGTGTTGATATGATACGGAATACTTAGTTAATCCGAAGATTTGTGTATTGTTGGGATGTCCTCTCCGAAATATTCCTTCCATCTCTTCATTTGTGCTTCATCTGTTTTTCAGAGTTAACCAGATGTATCCCTTTTCGGTGGTAAATTGGTAAACTTTTCAGTTGCCCATCCTACTCATTGATGTATTGTACCCATAAGTTCTGGATTACTGTAGCCTCTTCTGCTGCCCTGAGAATATCTTCAGTGTATTGTCTACGGCCCCTTCTAGCATTTTCTTGAATGCCGTATCATTGTATTGACGTTTCATCTTTATGACGTGTTTTGTTGGTGCATTTTCAACTTGGATGGTCGGCGTTTATAGTTTGCTTTATTTTTGGTGCACGAATGTGTTGGTTGCTGTTTCGATAGAGGCTTCTTCGATTTGTTTCCACTGTTAATTTACACACTGATGGTTGCTTCTTCATTGGTTTGGAGGCTGTTTCTTGTATCGTCTTCATGCGGTTTACAGCGACAAGCTTAATTTGGAACTGAGTGATTGTACCAGCTGCTGGCCATCGTGAATGTCTGACATCTTGTAATTATGTGTGGACATTTCTTGTTCTTGATCATTACATGACCTATTTGGTTTCATGTTCTGCCATCAGGTCATGTGTATTTGTTTATATTTTTGTGTGAAAATCTACTGCTTCCCGTGAATAACTTGTTTGCCATGCAGAGGTCTATGAGCCACGCAGACGTCGATGACCATTATTTTTATACACAGTAGTACTCTGCTATTAACTAATTTCTATTCCATTAGTGCCTTCTTTGTTTTAGATGTTATTAATATGCCCACGCCCTTGTTGATGGTAATTTCCTTCGCTTGTATTTACTTTTCCATTATTTTCTCATTTCACTGCGGCCAAAAATTTCGATTTTTTGATCTATTGTTTTTATCTCTAATTTAGGCATATTAGGCATATTAGCATGCTGGGGAGGGGGTTTCGTTTCATTCGAATATTCTTCTATGATGTCACCAAAATTAGTACTAAGCCAAGCAATGGCTGCTTGGCTTTGGTGATAAAGTTGTTGTTGTTTTATATATCTTCACCACTTTCTCTCACACTCCATTTCATACCATACTCGTCTCAACCTTTTAGATACTTTCTAAAATTTTTAATAAATTCACTGGAATCTTTTCGATAACAAATAGCGTCAAAATGCTTTCTGATATTTGGTATGAAATTTTTGCGTTATCGTCGAAAATTTACAACCAGTTTAATGTGCTAAACGAGATGAGACAAATTTAATTATTGTCGACGATATTTTGTGTAACAAAATTTTATTAAGATTCGTATTCTCGTTCGTATTTTCGACGTTATAGAATTAGCCGACGTTGTTGAAAAAAAATGCGTGTTGAAACTTTCATAAAATCCCCTTTTTGATATTGGATCTAGTTTTCAGTATAAGCAACGTCTTTATGTTACTTTAGCTCCTTTTTTTAATAAAAAAAAAGAAAATATTAATCATTCAAGGGATCTGATGTCTTTTAAGGTCCCTTTTGCATTCATGCTCATACACGCCATTCCCTATGCACACAATTGCATTATAACACCTACATCCTACAGGCTCCATGTCACGCTGTGCACTGTCATGTACGGTGTGAAAAGTTTGTGTCTTATCAATCGAGCTGTATCGATGGAATCTGTTTTATTTTGGCTACTTGGGGCGCTAAAATTTTCAGAGAATCCTGATTACTGTAAGCAAATAGTCACCAATTAGATCCAACTTTTGGCTTTTAGAAAATTTGCTTGATGAGACAAGCCAGTAGGACGGACGATCTGTATACATATATCGATAAAAATTTATAAATTTGTGCGGGGGCTACGCGCCATTAGTAATTCTATTTTATCATTATTAGTGACTTAAATACCTGGGAAATAGTTAAAATGATTTTAGATAGATTTTATATGATTGGCTAATTTAAATATTTTACTTTCGTACAAATTCTACGAGAGAAACTCGCCTGAATGTTTACCTTTGTTTAAATATTACGATAGAAAAATAATTTTACATAGATTTCTCATTTTTATAAATCGAGAGATAAAAATGAGTTATGTAAAAAAACATCTGATAATTCCAATGTCATGATTGTATTTGTGACTTATTATTAATTATGACATTGGAATTATCAGATGTGTGTAAAAAACATCTGATAATTCCAATGTCATAATTAATAATAAGTCACTTCTATCTCTCGATTTATAAAAATGAGAAATCTATGTAAACTAATTTTTCTATGCTATTACGATAACTTTGTTGTTGTTATATTTTTAGAGAAAAATTCCACTTGCCAAAAAATCATTACCAGATCTTGCAACTTGTTGTGTCATATACCAATCTTATAATATTTTTCGCTTTTCGTCACGCATCTCTTTGATCGTGTTCCGCGAACAAATATTGATTGAAATTTATCAACAGCAGCACACAAAAAAGTCACAAACTTTTAATGAAAAATTTGATTGCCCAATGAAAACAACAACAACAATTAAGATTATAAGAATATAAAATATTCATTAAAGTTAATTAAAGACCACCTTTCTGTTTGAAATTCGAATTATATGTAATTATATTGTTGTGATATTAATTTTCGTCCGTCCGTTTTTATAAATGTACGTATAGCTCTGAGAACCGTTTTTTGTTTGTTTGGCTTTTGTTTTTTTATTAATTGACGTTTGACATGCAACGCGGAAAATTAACTTTGGTATATCTTATTTGTAAACCGCATCAAGTTCTCGTTCACATATTATACGAGTATATATATGGATGGTTATTTTAAGTATAATTTGTATTTTATTGGAAAATTAAGAAGGTAGGAAAAATCAACAAAAACAAATGAACGACGCAAGTTTTTGGAACTATATATACATACACTACATGATTTCACTTTTCAAACAGATAATATTGGAGTACAGGTGCTTGTTGTTGTGCAGTCTGCTTCCATTACCATGTTATGGTAATTTCTTTATTGCAGCATTTGCTTGTTTCGTTTAAAAACGATACAAGATGATATTATAGGAACAAAAAAATAAACACAAATTAAATTGATATACATGTTTTGTGTTGTTGTTGGTGTTATCTGTACTTACGCGAGTAATGTATTCACTTTTTAAAAAAATAAACGGTTATTAAAATTTTTTGCGTTATCAGATTTTTCATTTCTTATGTTTTGCTTATATAATAATTAAGAAAACAAAATTTTTATTTTTTTTTTTATTACTTCCGAATCGATTAACTTTTTGTGAAAAATTAAGAAACAGGTTGTTTTCTGGAAATTGACATTGTTTGATGTTCGCGCGTAGCCTTTTTAATACGGTCTCTACCTGGGTAGTCGTAATCGATATTTTAATATTAATTTTTGGTACAATTACAGCTTCTATAGAGTTCGCGAAGTATTTATAGTTGAATCGTTCAAACAAAAAAAATCCAAAATTGACAATTGTGCTTGCAGTAGAGAGCTTTAAGCATTTAGCCATATGTTTAATTTTCGACAATGATAATTCAAATCCGGTTATAATACGATTTGCTATGTACCCGAATAAAAAACTAAAAGACAAAATATTTGAAATTGAAATCGACACACAGTTTAGAATAACGCAAGTCACATTTACAACAAAAATACCGAGATGGTAGATGGTATAAATGTAATAAAAGCATATGGCACATTTTTCATAAGCTAAAATTTTAATTTTACATAAATAGAATTAGTGATCAAGTTTAGAAAAAAGTTTTTGAAAAATTAATATAAATTAGTGACGTCGTATTAAATTAAATCGTATAAAATTAAAATGAGCCTGCTACGGTCAGTGATGAAGGATGATCTCTAGTTCGGCAATTGGTAATATTTATTCATTAGAAACAGCGAAATCTAAAATAACATAACCCTCCCTAGTTTTTCATATTAAAAATACTTCTAGGAACTGCTGTAAAATTTTATGGGTGTAATAGTTGTATCTGCAGTGATGTGTAATCATTAAAAAAATGGTACTTAGTCAACCTATAATGCGGTTAATTCGTACCGCGTTATATGGAAACCGTTATAACACGAAACTCGAAACTTAGTACATAAATGCGTTTTACGGAGTTCGCGCTAGGTGAAGCATAGAAACAAGACGGGCCCCGGTCTAAATTGCATATTTTAAAATGACATTTTAAAAAACAACATTTCTCAAAACTGCATAAGGTACAAAACGGCATAGTACAAAATTGCATTTTTCAAAACTCAAAGGTAAATACCTTTCTTATAACATACCTATACTAAACCTTTTATATAAAACATGTAGAAGAAATTTGTCATAATCAATTTCATTTCATCAATTTTATTGTAAATTCAACCATACCATAGAAACATGTGAAATTTAATCATAATCGACTAAGAAATAGTCAAGTTCCTTTTCATTTGGCTTTATCCTAGAATTTAATCCAAGAATCGTTCACAAATGGTCAAAAATTTCATTCATCTTAAATTTTATCGAGTAATAAATAACCGTACCTGTTGGTCATATTCTAAAAATTAATGAAAAGATAATTCTAGATTCATAATCGATTAAAATATTTCATTCTGACTTGTGCAGTTTTAAAAATGTCGTTTTGAAAAATGCAGTTTTAAAAAATGCTATTTTGGAAAATGTCGTTTTGAAATATGTCGTTTAGAAAAATGCCGTTTTGAAATATGCAGTTTTGAAAAATGCAATTTTGTACCTTATGCCGTTTCGTACCTTATGTCGTTTTGAAATATGCAGTTTTGAAAAATGCTGTTTCGTACCTTATGCCGTTTTTAAATATGCCGTTTTGAGAAATGCAATTTTAAAATATGCAGTTATGAACGGATCCCAAACAAGACATATCATACTAACTTACATCGCGTTATATGGAAACCACCGTCACGTTATATGGAAAACGCGTTATAAGAAACTGAGAACTAATATAAATTGAATGAATTCGCACCCCGTTGTATGGAATCTTAGAAATAAATAAATTGTACACAAATAAACTAATAATTATAAAAAACAGCATTCTCAAAATATATTATCAAATTGTGATTATTAGGGTTAATGAATGAATTTTATAAAATGACAAAGAATATATAATTTATTTAGATATTTTAAATCTAAATGTATTGTACATAAATCATAATTCATAAAATTAAAAAAAAATATTTTCAACAAAAAAATAAAATGATACATTGTAAATTTTGTTATTATTCATCACCTCTGTCAAATATTAGCCGACAATTTTTTTTAATTTGCTGAAAATCCTCCTCACTTCCAAATTTTCTTCTTGGTTTTCAAATCTATTTTTATTTTGTAGTTCTTCCAAAGCCAAGCAATTTTGAAAATCCCTTTTAAATTTATCACTGCGTATCGTTGAAGAGTCATTTTGGGTTAATTGGCATTCTAATTCTTTAGCCAAATCTAGTCCTTTTTTTAAAATCAAAACTGATGTTTGAAACGAATTTGTTATTAATGTCTTCTTCCATAAATGCATTTGGAGGACTCATTCTGAAGACTGTTCCTGAAGTATAGGTCTTCTACATCTTCTTTTCTTGAGGTAACAAAGGCCCCCTACATGCATTAAGTGTTGAATGTTTAGTTTCTGTACAAGCTAATGAAACAATTCGGGTGCAATCTAAAATAGAAAATTCTTTCCAAACAGCAAAAAGATTGTTACCTTGATCTTCTAATCCGTTGAAAATGGCTTCAAAAAATTTCCGTACGTAATACATTTTGAGTGCGGAAGATTCCTCTGTAAAGTGCAGTTAGGAAGAAAATCAAGAATTTTCACATTTGGATGATTCAACTCCTTACTATGACTACTGGCGTTATCAACGATCAACCAAACTTCTTTTTTTATTTTTTTATTGTTAACTATGCAATCTATTTTGGGGCTCAAGGCTCACCCTGCTCATCCGTGGTTATGCTATTTACGTCCTTACTTTATGCCTCCCGGCCAAATCGAGGACGTACGGCTATAGAACCCGAGAGGGTCAAAGATGTGTTACATTTAACCACAGATCGTAATCTGTGGATGAAAATTCACTTTGCATCCGGTCCTTATCGGGATTCGAACCCGGTACCTCCCGATCCAAACGCCAAAGCTTTAATCACAGTGCTATTTGGTCGGTCAACAAAACTTTGAAACTAAGGTTTTTTTCAATCATAAAACTTTTCACTTGAGGGATAAAGAAATTATAAAACCAATCCTTAAATAATTCTTAAGTCACTCGCGCTTTTTTATTCGCTCGTCAAAATACAGGTAACTCTAATATATTAATATTTTTAAAGGCTCGAGGATTTGAAGACAAATTTATGATCATAGGTTTTATTATCGAGGAATAAATATAAAACTGTTCATAAAATTTAAAAATTAAATATATCATGTCTTTCGTTCTTTCATCGTTAGATCTTCAACAAAAATATTTTTTTTAATTATGTATTTTTACCGTTTTTTTTTGTTGTTTTCGTCCTTACTCGTATTTGGACAGTTTCGTTGCTCAAGTGTCAAGACATTTTTCTTTCGCAAAATTACAACAACAATTGCATTGTATAAAGCCGAATTGGCTTTAATATAAGCCAAAAACATTTTAGGTTTAGGAGAAATAAAACCATTTCATGGTTATGGTGTTTACCACAAGGCGGTTATTTTTACTTTTTTTTTGTCATCTTGTTGTAAAAAAAGACATTTTGCGTTTGTTTTGATAGAAAAATACCGAATTTAATTTGTTCTATTTCGTAAAATAAACAAAAATAAAATAAATACTATTAAAATGAACCAAACCGAAGAATCTAAAATACATAAAAAAATTAAAGCCAAAAGTTGTTGCTTTCAGATACAAGAGCTAAGCTAAGCGGGATTTGCGAAAGCAATACAGCTATTGTTTTCCGTTGAAATATTTATTGTGTTATTCTTTACAGTTGTTGTTGAGATTCATTTTATTAATTTATTGTATTATAGTTTTAAACAAATATATTTGATTGAAGTTATATTGTCGATGTAAAATGCTGAAAGTAGTTCCGATAAATGTTCAGCGTGGTGTACTATCTGAACTTGAAAATTGGCGCAGTTGATAATGTCACAGAGGTCAATAGATCCATTAAAAATACACTAAATATTAATGTAAGCAATGAAACCATACGGCGTTGCTTAAAAACAATAACTTTAAAGCTAAATTTAAAATGAGAAAAGCAATATTAAACGCCACTCATAAAAGAAGCGATTAAAATTCGCAAAAACGTATAGAAATTGAACACCGGAAAATTTGAAACTGATAACATGGTCCGACGAAACAAAAATAAACCGTATGGGGTCACATGGACGCGTGCATGCAAGAAATGGGTTACAGGAGAGAAATATTTAGAAAACTTTGAAATTCGGAGGACTTTCTTTAATGATTTGGGGATGTTTTAAGGGTGATAAGTTGGGAATGCTCAGGAAAGTTAATGGTATAATGAAAGCTGCCGACTACATCGAGGTTCTAAATGACTCGCACCGCACCTACCTAGTTTACAAAAATTTGGTTGTGAGATAAGGGACACAATTTTCACGCAAGATTATGATCCGAAGCACACTGCAAAAATAACCAAGCAGTTGTTACGAAATCAGGGAATCGATACACTGGAGTGGCCACTACAATCACAGGATCTCAATCCAATTGAGAATTTGTGGAATATCGTCTCTCAACGAAAGAATTGTATGTCATCCACACAGTCTCTATAGATTAGGGGTAGTTCCAAAACTTGCACTTCCATTAAACAGGCGGTTTAATGATATCAAATATGTCAATTGACAATTAATTTGACATGAAGTTATAAACAACAATTCAGATTAGATTAATTTCCATTTTAAAACTCCCCAGCAAGTTGAAACGAACTCCCGATAGCGGATCCGTATAAACATGTGGAGCTCAATAAATCACCACCTTTTTTTTTTCTTTGTTTTGGATATACAGTTGGATTAGAAAGTGCAGTTTATTCTGAAAAACTCGGAATATTTAGGTATAGAGTTTACGAGATCTATAAGCAGAGCTTTGCTTCACAGAACAATGAACTTCATAGGTTTTCATAGTTTTAATCCGCCATGAATTGTGTTGTGTTTTTCAAATTGTAGTTTTTATTCAAAAATGCCATAAAAAGTAAAAATTGTGTTCACCATTGTTCAAATTTAATTTGGAATAATTTTATTCTTAGGCTGCGTACCAATAATAGTCAGGTAAAAGTCAATTTTAAGTAAATTCAATTATTTTTGAAAAACTCTATGGTAAACTGATCGAAAAATTTGTACTAAAATCGATTTTTACCGTAGTAAACGATTTACCCGGCTATTGGTACGCAGCCTTAATCGTTTTTCTCATAAATGCCGCATGCTTTTCAAAATATTTTTTAATTTTTTGAAATTTCATATGTAAACTGTACCTTTCGATTTATGTTTTACAGCCAAAAATCATTAGGCTCGCTAAATTGAAGTTAATATATGAAGTTTCATATATGGATCAATTAACTATTGAGCTGTGGATAGGCCAAAGAAATTGTCTGCACACAGACCCAAAGTTTTTAAAAAATCACTATTCCTGTATTTGATGGTGGTAAATCTACAAAAATCTCGAAATGAAAAATTTTAGCTTAATTTAATTTTAATATACAAATTGGTCACCCATGACCTACTCTTATTACCTTTAACATGTTTTTAATTTATTTGGCTATGGTTCTTCAGATAATACGCCCCGATTTTTGGAACAGTGTTCAGTGCTAGTACAACACGGCTAATTCTATGCGTTGAATCCAGAAATTTTCAGGTTGGTCTAAGTTCACCCAGTCCATAGAATATGCCATAATTTTGAGCACAAGAGTTTATTGCGTGAGCCTATATGTTACTTAAATTCATTTTGGCTAAAACCCAACAAAATGTAAGTGACGTGAGTAGGTTTTTTCAATTTGACTGATTACGTAATTCTGAACAAACTGTTCGATTATTAATAAATTTGACCATGTTCTGTTCATACATAAAATATGGCTTGATAATATTTCATGGAGTTTCTCATTAGTACCAGTAGTCAAATAAAGTACCTACTCTTAAAAAATAAATTTTGAAATAATCCTATCACACTTAATCATTATTTGTTGAACTCGTACGAGTATTGCGTATATCATGATCACGCCACTCTTTCTTCTTATGTGAACTCCATTGTTATCGATAATCCATTTTTTCGGTGAAATTTTTTCTTCTTAGAAAAAGTCCTTATTCGATTTTTATTGTTTTTATAGCAAGGTTGGAAGAAAATGGGACATCATTTTGAATCCAAGAACCAACATGTAAAATATAAAAACAAAAATATACGAAAAGATACTTTTTTTCTCCTAAAAGTTGGCTACAGCAAGATTTAATTAAATAAACTGTTTAGAAATTAAACAGTTACCCCTAAAATGCTACTAGTTGCGAAATTTTTATTTTGCGATTTACTATGTAAACTGAAAAGTCGTTTATCACACTTTTACAAGGCTATTCTGGGACACTTCAGATGTGGTTGTGAAAACAGATGGTGCTGATGATCTGGAGGTACGAGTTCGTCTGCTGGGGAAGTGGTGATGGATCAAAGGGTTCTGAGCTTCAATATAATAACTTTTAAGAAACCCATCCAATGCCTTACAAAAATCTCTGGTAACAGCACTAGATGCTAGAGTTTTTAGAAATTTTTGCTAATGTTCATTTATAAGGATGCGCCCTTCTTCTGCGTTCTTTATTGTACCACGGAGGACTTGGACAGATGATTTTGGTAAGGTACTGATTGTTCGATACATTCCAAAATGCCGGAATCAATGTTAATTTAAAAATCATTTTTCAGAATCACGTTTAAGAAAATTAAACCGTGGTGGAGAGTTAGAAGCGGCATTACCATTGCCTTGTTCAAAACAAAAAACCAATAAGATTTGAGGATGGTTTTGATCTATGGTGGATAATGCTAGAGTTGTTTCTGTAACGAACAGCATCGGAGGAAAATACAAGATCAACCTTCCTCCAAGTTATTTTGAATTCTGAATTTAACATATCATCCGTGACAAAAGCTTCCTTTAAGATGTGTGCGTTCATAGCTATGTAACGGGTGGTATTCTCTGAACGCGATCAGATGATGTCAGGCAAATTAATGTTACAAATGACACAATGGTCATCCTGATTATTCATGATTTCTCTTTCTCAGTCTGGCACTATATCCCATCAAAGGATTTGGCCGCCTCAAATGAGCTTTCATAATCATATTTTCAGTTCGGATAATGAGTGATTAATTCATTGATCCTAAACCAGCCGTGACATTTTTTCCCTGCCACCACCGGGAATCGAACCCGGGACCTCCGGTCGCTGGAGCAAGCATGCTGTGCACTTTGCCATCAGGGTGGCAAGACTATTCATGATGTTAAATACAAAATCAACAGTTTCTATTAGAACCTGATAGGCATTAACTTGACTAGTGGGGCGAATCTAGCAGCAGAGCATAAAAATATTTGTTATCTAGCTTTATGTGTATTTTATGGTATTCTACCACAAGTTTGGAAATAAACCCTTTACAAAGCATTTTTTTCACAATAGTTGAATTTATTTATACATTTGTGTTTTTTAAAAGTATACATTTTTAATTTACATTGAGACTGAGTGATTTTGTAAAAAGTATTGAAATGTATAAAATTGTACTAAAATTTTCAATCAGAATTATTTTTTTACTATTTCAATTTGGTTGAAGACGAGTGTAATACTCACACTAAGATAAAATGTCTTAAATAAATCACATCTATTTACGAATAAGTTCTTGCTGAAAATTTGTATGTTGCAAAGTAGTGAATTTGTTTTAATTAAAACGTAAATAAATATTTACATTTTCATGTAAATTATGTATAAACGAAATCAGATTACGATCTCCATAAAGTTAAAGTAAAGCCAATCATAAGCAATTATAATATGCAAAATAGGATGAATGCTTAAAAGTAGGTTCTAAGATTATGGTCTTTAAGAAGTCAAATGCCAAATTACATACAATAATTATAAATCCCAACATCCTGGTTTAAAATAAAATTTTGTATAAAAAACGAGATTTATAGCACTCCCCGATATGCCATTCTGTTTATCCCAATCCTGCTACTTTCGTGTAGTTTAACCGGGTTGAAAATTTAACGAACTTATTACGCTTCGATAACGAGATAAACCGATTTATTCAAATAATCAGTAACCCAATGTGATCGAACGTCATTTATTTTCATCAGTAAATTTTTGATACGGGCATAATTGAATTTCCCCCCTTTGAAACATTGTATAAAACTAGAAATTTTTGGAGTACCATTTTGTCTCGTAAATATTGCTAATGTAACTTACGATCACATAATATGGACATATTTTCTTAAGATATGATTGATAATATCGTGATGATAAATATAAAGAAAACATTAATGCTGGAAACTTGTTTTTTCTATTAGTACTCGGTTTTTTTTTAATTTTCCATTTTCTACGTATATCTGATCGGTTTTTTAATTTTTCTTAACTCATTATAAATTGATCGCGGATACTACTAAATACACGCGTCAATTGTAGAAGATAAAAAAAATGTGTATATGTATATAATACACTATATATTATTATATTCGCGATCAGTATATCAAAATTGGAAAAAATAAAAAAAATTATAATAAAGAAATAAAGAAACAAACCAGTAATGGTTTGTCTTTCATCTAGACATCATCACTATTATTTTGTTGTTTTCGTTCGTTCGCTCGTTTTGAAAATTTTCTTTTCGATTTTTCATTTTATTTTTTAAATTGATCGCACATCGCAGTATAAATTGATATCTCTATATACAGTTCAAAAATATCGCCTGTGTGTTATTTTAATAAAAATATATAAAAAAATAAAATAAAATTGGTTTATTGTGAAGCATATGGAAAATATTTATTTATATTTTTGTGAAATTAGTGTGATTTGTGCCACAAAATAGTGATTAAATATCGTAAATTAGTGTTAAGATTTCTAAAATCCAGTGTTTCTAAAAATAAAAACCGATGTTACAGTTTAAATTTGGAAATGATCAAAATAAATTGTGAATTTGGTAATAAAATTACAGGTAATATACGATATTTAAGGCGTAACGCTTCACTAAATTTTTATAATACTATCGAACTGTTTCACGAGTTTACTATAAATTATTTCATATTCTACAAATATATTGACATTGTGTACATGATGGTGGATATACACATATTTTCTTTTGTCAGTCAATTAAATTAATTTGTACTCAGAATGACTGGAACAAATAATATATGCTGTAATAGCACAGTTAAATAATTTTATTTTGATTTGCGTTACATAAGTATTTAATATTCTTGTGATGTTTTTGATTTTACGAGATTTTCTTGCTACGAATAAACTTTTTTTGAACAAATTATCCAAAAAGACAATTTACGCCGGATTTACGCTAATTTAGTAAAGCTAAAAGTTTGAGTAGGCTAAGTAGTTTTCATGGTATGTCATTTGTTTGTAGTTAGGTAGATTTCATAAAAATAAGAATGTTACTAAAAATGTATATCTGTCAAAAAATTCATACGCGTTACTTTAAGCGTTTTCGTAAATAGATCCTATACACAATTGTAGGGTGACTTTTAATTTTTTTTTCCAAAAACGGAATGGATAGTTAGTATTTTTGAAAAGTGCTAGAATTACAGCCATTAAACACAATTTGAGAAAATCACTGATACATGATAATTTTACAACAATAACGTGATCTAAGTTACACTAATATTACTTTACACATAAATAGATTGGCACTTTGATGGCATTTGATTAGTGAGAAGTATTTCTTTTCATGTGAGAAAAGATAGAACAGTGGGAAAAACTTCAGCAGTTTGGTAATCAAAAGTATCACATTCTATTTTGTCTGTCATTCTTGTCAAAAAAAAAGATATATCTTTCTCTGTCTAATTGTTTATCACCATATATAAAAGCCGTGTTTAATTGTACTGAATTATCTGAATATCGTTTTTTCAAAATAAGCTACTATTCACGTAAACTGAGTAACTATTTAGACAAATGAACAACTGAAGTGATTCGAGCGTTCGTTTGCGACATTCCTCAAAAAAGTTTATTTAATTTTGTTAATAGATATTTAAAAAAATCAATAAATGAAAATTTTCTAATTTGTTTGCACCATCCCCCCACTCTACACAAAACAAAAAAATAAATGTAAGAACTATACCAGTTTTAAATTTATCAACATGCATGTGAATAATTTTTTTCGAAAGCATACCTTTCTACTATCTTTTCTTTTTTCCCAAATGTGTGCGAAAAAGATAAAAAATGTTTTTTGTAGATTTTGGTTGGTATGCTTACTAAATGGCTAATTTATGACAAATTATATAAGTATCTTAAATAACTCGTCCAATGGGGGTCCACGTTCGACGAAAAGTATCAGACGTGTCATATGAATTTCTTCTTTCATGGCAATGTCACATACTCTATTTTTAAAATGGCGTAGATAAACAATCGAGAGAAATGAAAAAAAATCATTTAATTTCATGTTCTCTCGTTGTGACAACGCCATCGTATTATTTTTATTTATTGTATACGGCTTTTAAATTATATATGTCGAATTGGTCAGTAAACATTTTGTAATTGTTTTATTCAGAAAATTTCGGAAAATAACCAGAATCATTTTTATTTTTTATATTAAAAAAAAATGTAATGTTCAGATACTTTGAATACGAATAACAGTGCCATATCACATACAGTTCATCTCAGACATGCCACATACGATTCTTCTACGACTTCTCTCATACGACTCAACTCGGAGATGTCATAAACGATTCAGCTCAGACTTGTCACAAACAAAAATTAGTCCCATTTGCCGATAAATGTCTATATACGTGTCATGCTTGATAGTCGCTCGTGAGTTATTAGTGCGTCATTAATGAATTTCCTGCTGGGATTATTTAAAAACAAAGACAGTAAAATGCATCAATTACACGAGCATATAATTCTTCTATAGCTCTTCCAATTATTCTACCTGATATTAAAATATCCGCCGTTTTTTATGAGTAGTATATCGAAAGAGTATATCGAAATATAATTTAACCCACTTGAAGCTGAAGTTTGTATTGTAAAACAAGGTTGTCATGCTCCTGTGTTGATCAAAAGTATAAACGTTAGCTACTCTCGCAGGAGACAATTGTGGAATGCAATGTCCATATATGAAAAGATATAGGTTTTGCACTTCAAATAACCGATGTTGCAAAATACTTTCAATTTTATACAAACAATGTACAAGAAATAAAAATTATGGCGTTTTCTTTTTACAAAAAAGTGGCATAAAATTTTGATGTACATCAAAATTTTTTGATGTAAATCACATTTTCGCGTTCTTTTAGGGGGAAAAATAGCAAAAAAATTTGATGTACATCAAAAAATGGAAATGTATATTTTTCCTTCCATTTTAACTACCACATACACACATTTATATACATATAATATGTCAATCGTAAATAATGTCAAATACGTCAAACGCGTCATTTGAAATTTTTTCAAAATGGTTTGTTATTGTTTTCGGTATCCCTTTCGGGTTTACGCACACTACGATTAAAACACATCAAATTTTTTCGTATTCTTTTTAACTATCGGAAATTTGATTTACATCAAAAACGTAAAAGAATTCGCTATTACTTTCAATTTTAACTAAAATGAATTAAAGGAATCAATTTTTTGAATTTCAAGGCTGATATTACAATTCAAATTCAAGCTTTTACAAATTAAATCTAGTGATTAGGCTCACCTGTCTTTTGACAGAAATTAACCATTCCCCTCAATTTCCCCATTATTTTTGCGTTGACTTAAATAGTACTTGGTAATGAAAACACCTAATAAAAAAATTAAAAACACTGGTGTAACTCTAGTGAATTTTTTGATAACTCACTAAAATTATTTTTTCAAACTTTCATTCCATTTCGATTCTAATATTCTCGATTTCCGTGTAAGAAATTTAAAATACTCTATTTTATTATTTTTGGCCCAAATTAAAAATTAAATTAACTAATTAATTCAATGGCATGTCAAACATATCGGACCTAAAGTCATTTAGTTGTATTTTCAGATAACGGAGTATATTAGAAATCCTAATATTCTTCTTCTAATATATTCTGTATTATCTGAAAACACTAAATAACCTTAGGGCCGATATGTTCGACATCGCATCGAATTACACCGCATCCCTAATACAAAAATCGTTTCGTTATGCCTTTTGCCTTTTACTCTTTTCATAAGGGAACCACCAACCTACCGAACAATTGGGGATGTAAACGCGCATCCCTAATTGTTCGTTAGGTTGGGGTTAATTTGGGGAAAAAACATTAAAATAAAAATTATAATGAATGAATTTGTAACGACACCTGATTGAGTTTACCTAAGTAAATTTTAGATGTTTATTATGTTTCGTATGATTGACATTTAAATTTTGAAAAAATGGGTAATGGAAAAACTTTAACAATGCGAAAGATCAAAATTAAGGTTAACAACGAAAACATTTTTAATAGTGCAAAAGCCTTAAAAATATGTAGAGGTCCGTAGATAGATCATTAACAAATTTTTCGAAAATGTTAAGGACTATTCTATGGAATATACATTTCTATAACGGAATTTTCTAATAATCTTCAGTTTTTATAAGTAATTTAGAAATGGCTTCACTCACGCATACTCTTAGATCCTTCTACATTTTGATATTCCGCCAACCCCTCTTTACCAGTATTTTTAACATTTTTAATTCATAAACATGTTATCTCACGGTCTTCACAAATTATGAGAGTGAAATTATAAATGTACCGAAAATATGTAAGGCCAAATGACGTCACCCAATTAAAAAGTACTAAAAGAGTGACGCGGTTGTTTGATGTGGTATTGATATCGTAAATTTACACGCTAAGTGAATCGAAAATTTGTCAAGAAGTAAGTAATTTATATTTATTAATTATTAATGATTGGTCTAAAATTATAAAATACTTGTTATCAATATTGATCTTTAAAATATTAGATAAATCAAATTACAAAAATGTGGCGTTCAATCAAGAATGTCCAAAATTCATAGTGAGAATAGTATTCCGTAGAGTCCAACATTTTTGTTTAAAATTCACATGTTCCATTTATGTAAAACTATTTTAATTATTTTCAAAACAATACTGCCATTCGTATCTTTCTATAAAACCCTTGATTGCGTGTTGGCACGTTTTTTAGATGATTGCTTGTTGTTGCATAGAATTTCAGAAAAATTCTTATGGGTACTCGTTTAAATACAACTTTTCGGTTAATACACATTTTAGTGCTCAAAACAGTGGAAGGCATAATCGCGATGGACCACCCTAAACAACTGCACATGCCATAATGATTCTGAGTAGTACAAATAGTTTTAAAATTTGAACTGCCAATTATAATAAAAATATGAGATTGCAATTCAATTTTATTTAATAAAATTAAACGTATTGGTCGACTATTTGATCATTCTGGGAATTAGTTTGCAATGAAAGACTAAAGGCAATCATTTATCCGAAAATTATAGCACTTGTATTTAATATCGTTGTCGCCCTCAGTAGTAGAATAGGGGCACAACGCTTAAGGGATTTTTATCATTAGATTACGATCTGTGATGAAAATGAACACAACTATGACCCTCTGTCGGAGTGCGGAATTCACGGGCTCCCCCATCTTCCACGTCAGTACTATAGGCTGGTATGGAGCTCCTCGAATTGTGGCTGGCAAGCGTAAAAGTAAAGAACGACAAAGCGAACCGTGAAAGAGTTGGGAGTGCTCCTGCCCCCAGAACAGATTACACAATTTTTAGAAAAAGCATTATTTTTCTAAATTAAACAGAACAACCAAATTGAAAAGAATTGGAGATTTGGAGATTCTAGTTTGGTTCGCTAAGTTAGTTTTTCGGTTTTCAATAAGAAGAGATTACTGTCAAATATTTTCTCTGAAATTTATACATTTCATGTTAAGCGAGTCAATTTACAAGTTTGTTGATGATGGCTGGATAGATAATCTCACTAATTCTGCTCAAAGTTTTTAGGTAAAATCATTCAACTTAAGTACCCTGAATACATTTTATTTCCTTGTTTTGAAGGAAATTTTTGAATAGGCATTGGGAATAGACAATTCAATGACAGGCACTGGGATGTTACACAATCTGTTTGGCAGAGAGTGGAAGGCGAGATATTTTGTGAACCAATTGTGGTTCGAGTCAGCAGTTATAAACTGTTTCGACTTTGCTGTTTTACGGTTAAAGCCAAACTCTAATTAATATCCAGTTCTAATAATTTTGACATTCAAGAATAGTTGAATGCGTTCTACTTCTTTTTTAAACACTAATTTTATTGTTGGTGTTATCCGTTCAAATTAGCAAATATAATCAGTTAAAATCTTCAATCATAATATCCCTCTAAAATTTAGCATTGGTTTGGTACTCGTATGTTGGTCGTAAACGATATTAATTAATCTGATACATAAAAATATTAATAAATCATGAACATCAGGTCGATTCTGGCTTTCCTCTAGGAAAAAGGAATTAGGAAAAATATTTTCATAGTAATTTTGTGACATTTTTTTTTTCTGGCATACTATGTTAAACAATTGGTGTATTTTTTTTCAAAAACAAAATTAAATTGGGAATTATTTTCCTATCCAGTTTTATACGGAAAAAATATTTCCTAAATTATAAAAATTTAAACGAAATATGATTTCTCAGTAGGCCAGGGCTGGGATGTTTTAACATCACCATTTTCCGATATTTTATCGAAGTCTACGTCGCTTTCAGCTAGAAGTAATTTGACCTCTGCTTCGTTTATCAATTATTTCTTCTCTATTGCTATCACAACCTACTAGGATATATTTGAACAATATCTATTAAACTTATTTTCGTTCTACAATTCTGTTTGGTGATAGAAACACAGTAGAAACATCACAATGTTCCAATCTAGCAGGTCGGTAAATGAAATAAAAATTGAAACAGAGATAAATTTTATTCTACAGAAACGAGAAATAAACTTCGATAAATTATCGAAACATGGTGATGTTAGCACATCCCAGCCCAGAAAATGACATTTTTGACAAAAACGCTATGTAAATATTTTTCTTTTCCTATAGGAAAACCAGAATCGACCTGCAGTAGTAACCCCTTCTGCATCTTGTTATAATTATGAATTATTTTTGTTTTTTATTGTTAGTGTGTTGCTTCGTAAATTTATAAAATGTGAGAAAATAAAATTTTAAATTTCTGTTTACACCACCGACCACCAATTCAGATTATTTATAATTCCACTTCGAAACAAGCTCCTACACTTAAGCCGTACACTGTTGGGCGCGTAATTTATACAATGTAATTTATGCGGATTTTACAAGTAAACTACATGTACATTACCTAGGTTTATTTTTTACATTACGTAAAGTAAAAATGGAAAAAACTTCACTTTTTTCATGACAAGCGCGCTATCTCTTACATAATTTGATAATTATTTTCCATCAAAAGAAGAAGGTGGGGTTACCAAATCAGAAATTGATTTGGAATCAATTACTATTTGTATTCGTTTGCTTACAATTCGCGTTAAAACTGTATTGTCGAGTAAAATTCTATTTTAAATAAATTTTTCGATAAATTCATTTATTTTCTAAAAGCTCTATGACCAACTGATCCAAAAATTGGTTTCGGAACCGATTTTTGCCGTAGTAAATAATTTACCCGATTATAGCACAACCACCAAATGCACCTAACTGTAAAAATGGAAGAGAACAAAATCACCCTCTCCCGGGCATGCCAATATGTCTCATCCAGCAACAGCATGTTATTGCCAGCATCCCTGGGACTTGGCTGTGTGATTTAAAGAACCAATCACTCATTAATCCAAAATCTAACCAAACCCCTCAATCGGATGTAGCGCCAATAAAATAAATAAATAAAAAAAACTCTTTTTGAAGGCTACACAATTTTGGTAGTCATATCACTAAAAGTGATGCCACATACACATCTAGCTACAGACTATTCGTGCGTAAATTTGTTTTACCTCGTCACCTACAAGAAAAAATTACAGACGATTTTTACTACAATAATTTGTATATTCTGAATTGAATGATTTGAAGTATCAAAAACCAACGAAATGAAGTTAAAAAAACAATAAAAAAAATGTTTAAAATTTTTGGATGAGTTCGAAAATCGTTTTTAGATTTTTGGCGTTTGTTCACGTGTAAAAGTCAGAACATTAATCGTGACATTCAAAAATCATTTCTAGAAACGGCTAAATAGAAAAATTATTATTTTTCAATTTAAATTTTTAAGTAATTGCAAATTTATTATTTTGGCTGCTAATTTGAGATATTTTACATATTATCTCATTAATTTAAGCCAAAAATATGCTGTAATTAATTCATAAATGCCGAATCTGTTTTTAAAAGTCGTCCGTAGACAGTGTATGTGGCATCGCTTTAACTGAAATTAAACCGCAACGCTACATGGGATTCATGAAACGAATCTTTTTCTCGTATCCTAACATTGGCAAGTATTTAGCAGAGAACGTAAATATTTTACGTTGATTAACACTGCCTAATTGTATCTTTGGTATTCTTCATCGATACAAAAGTTCTGAAAGAAGTGAAACTCGATTTGCTTCGGAACATCAACACAAGCCTTTTTGGCATCCTGCTGTGTCATCAATTTTGTTAGTTTGTACTGTATCTTGCTTAGAGTTGATATTTGGATTAAAAAATTATCATTACTAACAACCAAAATCGTTTTGTTCCACCGATTACATCGAATGGATGACCAGCGATACTGAAATCAGGTGATAAAGATAAAAAACTAAAGTAAAGTGTACTATCACAGACGATTACAGACGATGATACATGAGATCATGTATCATCGTGGACCAATGGAATGGCTCGAACTAGGAGATATTGTAAAACCAACCACGAAATTATACCAAGGTCGAGCCAGCCCAATGGATGGTGAAGACGATAAATTCAAAGACGAGCTAAAAGTAATGAGTTTGTCGTTGATTTGGACAAAAAGAGTAGTAAAACGTTAATACAAGCATCTAAATATAAGAATAAATTAATCAATATTAATTAATTTAGTTAACCAGCTTTTACCCATAAGCATAGTATGCAGCTGACTTGATTTGAAAATTTTTCATACAAAAATGACACAAGCGAAAACGAAAATGAAAATTTCGCTGCTAAAGCCCAGTTCAATTTCACGTAGAATCTTCATACGATTTTCTTAAAGTGAAATTATAAATGAAAAATTTCACTTCTATTTTCATTTTGTAGTACTCAGTTTTTTCATTTCATTTCATTTATTTAATAAAATTTAGCTATAAATTGCACACATTTTGAGCTTTAAAGCTCATTTGTAATGCTACGTGCAATATATAAAAAAATCCAATAATTTTGTCTTTTCCTCTCGTGGCTTTACTAATATTTTGCCTTAGATGCCGGGATGTAAACATATTTCAAAAAATAGAAAAAAAAACAAACTCCACCGTTTGATACGAAAGTCAAAGCCCACCAAGTCAGTTCACCAGTGAAAAAGCCAAGTGTGTTCAATGCATTAAAGATGGATCGCATAAACTCTTGAAATGATTTTCATCTGAAAATAATGCCTCGGTATATTATTTTCACGTGAAATTTTGACATTTGCTTGTGTTTGACAGTAAAAAACCAATTTTAAATACCATAAATCTTTAAATTTTTAATAAAATCAGTTAAATAAATTTATTCAATTAAAATAAATTAATCTATGTATTTTATACGTTAAAAATAAAAAGTCTCCAAATAAAATTTCATTTCTACTGCATCCGAAATTAAATAGATTTTTGGAGACTGCGTTAAAATTTAATTTCAATTTGAACTGAGTACTAAGCTTAAATTTTATTTTGCAGTAAGCAGGTTAGCTAGTGAAATTGGTATATTTTGTATTAAAATATAGGTGTCTCTCTGTTTAACTCTACAAATTTTTCACTGCGTTTTTATCTACAGGCAGGATAAAAACGTAAGCTAAATTTTTGACATTTCATCAATTATTTTTATTTGTTGTTATGCTGTGTTTCAAAAATTATATTCAAGATTTTTTAAATATGACGGAGGAAAATTTTGTGAATGTTGTGTAATTGAATGAACTATGTGCGTTAAAATTTTACGAAATTCTACAAACTAATTTTTCATGAACTGTTGTTTATCTGCTTAATTTAGGAGACCAGCGAAAATTTCAATTCACTGTAGCTGCATACTAGCCTTAATACCTAAATCACGTGAAACAAATTGAGTTTCCACTTCTCTCAGGGATTTTGTATCTCCATTGTAATTTGGTGGCGTAAGTAAGTAAAATATTTACGTACTCTGCTAAATACCTGCCAATATTTGGGTACGAAGAAATGATAAATGATAAATTTTACATGCAAATTTGACGTGAGCTTAAGTGAGCTTACGTGAGCTGAAGCGAAAAGGTTGTAATTATCTCATTCACATATAGACTGCGCTAATGAAAACTCTACAAACGTTTTCGCAGCAATTTATCTGCCTAGAACGATAAAATTAAGATAAATTTTGACAGCACAACGTGAAAACTATTTTTTTTTAAATGGATGAACTAAATAATTCTATAGATTATGCAAGTTTCGAATATCAAGAAGAATACTTTGACTACCTACGAAGAAGTGGATACAGAAAATTTAGAAAGTGGAAAAAGGAAGCTAAAACAGAAATTTTAACTTTTAATTTTAAATGTTTATAAAAATAATAAAAATACTTATTAAATAGTCGATGGAACTATATTTTTGTTTTTTGTAGCGTAGGATAAATAAAACAAACGTCAAAATTTATCTTTACACAAACTTTTTAGCTTACAATTTATCTGCAATTTACTGGAGACTTGTGAAGACCGCGTTAAAATTTATCTTAGCGCGAGCTGGATGCCTAGCTTTAACGGGGGCGAGATTTTTTTGCCTGAAGAAGATTCCAAAATCGATTCAGTCGACAGCCCACCCAATCTTTAAAACAAAATTATGATTGATCGTCTAAATGTGTTTACAGTTATTTTTCACTGTTTTCACATAGTTTTGTAAATTACTAAAAGTTTTGTTATTTAAAAAAAACAAGTATAAAAAAGTTGTCTACACTGTAAATACCCAACAGTGCCCATAACTAATTATGTGTAAGTGGGAGAAATAACACTAGCGGCTTCTTTACTACTCTTGTATCCAGCTTCAAAGGGATTTTGTTTTTGAAAGTTAATTAATCTAAAATTTAAAACGAATGCTAGCCAAAAACCATTTTGATTAATAATAATAAAAATCGATTTTTTATTTTATAAATTGACCAGCATATTTTTTATTTAATTGTTTTTTAATTTAATTAAATATGTTAATTTATTTATATCCGTTATCAGTGCAATGTGTCTAAAATTATGAAGGTGTAGAAATTTAATTTTCTCATTCCATCGAGACAAATATTTTATTGTTACAGTCAAGGTGAAGTATTGTGTATAAAACTATTACAATCATGTAGGGATTTTTAATTCGATCGGAAATAAATCGATTTCATGTGATTTAGTAATAAGTGCCTCACCCTCTTAGAATGGCATTTTCAACAACACACTCGTCTGTCTTACAATAATATATCCACCTTGTTCGAGTGACACAGAAAGATTATAAATGATACCTTGATTACTGATTTTTTTTAGATCATTTTGTTATCAAATTAAATTATCGAGTGCTACATTTGAAATAAGAAGCAGATATGCGAAGCTATATGGACGTGTAAATTTCGACGCGGAGTATTACATGGAAACCGATCGTTATACTCAGAACTTTCATCTTATTGCTTGTTTGTTAATCGTACACTGTTTATGTACTTAGTTGATTACACATAAATAATTATATTGTTGTCTTGTAATATAAGATCGGGTTAAATATATCTATATTTACTACATTATTTACATAATGCAAATAGTAGATTATAAATTTAGAAAGCGCACACTGTGTACGACCATATAAGTTAGTTTATCAGTTAAGTCATACAACTTAAGGTTGAGATCTTTAAAATACGTCTATGCATATTATAAAGAAATGTAATCAAAACCACTATAAAATACTCACACATTTAGCTATGTATGAATCACAGGCGATCAATAATATATAAAAAGTATTATGGAAATTGACAACTTTCAATTTTATAACTTTATGCGTTTTCATATTATTGTTGTTTAAATTAATCGAACACTATAATTTATATATTGACTTTTAGATGGACCTTAATAACTGATCATTATTAATGTAGAGTGGCCAACAATAGCAAATAATATATATTTATATCCAAGGATAGTGACCTCGAAAATTTGTGTCCGTTGTTGTCTGCACACCAGACGGATCAACACTTACAATTACTTGCCTAATATGGGACTATTCCTAGAGTATTATACTTACATGATTCACATACAAATTGTTCCCGACGAACTCTTTTGAAAGATGATTAAGCATTTTTTCTTTAAATCTTACCCCTTTATCATACCCACTATGGTTAATTAAAATTTACCAATTGAATCTATAACGTTTGGGTTTTTCCTTTTTACAAAATTGGTAATTTTATACTTTTGTTGCAAGAAGCCTTACCTTTTTTTTATTATTTTAATATTCTTGCAATAATTTAGACCCAAATCAGATTCTTTATTGTACTTAACAGAAAATTCATCATTATTCATTGTTCGTGTGAAAATTGAGTGGACAGCCCCGGTCAAAACAATTTAAAAAACTTGAAAGCAAAAAAATTTAATAAAAAATCGATTGTTTGCAACTGGAGATTTTCCAAAGAAAAATTGGAAAATCTATCAACATCGTCCGATTGACGTCATATAAAACAGTTTAATAAAAATGCATGTATACCATACGTGTATTTATGGTGTAAGTAATACATGTTTAATCTATTTCTAGCATATTTGCATATTGGCATTCTCTATTGTGCAGCGCACATTACATTGAATCAAATAAATATTTATATATAGGGTCAACAATTCAATAAATAGTTGAATATAGTTCTATAATGACGTCACACAGTTTGTATTTATGCCGCAAGCAAAATAAAATTTTATTACACATCAATTATGAATAGTTGTGTAAAATTTTATAAATATTGCGGTTAGTCTTTAGAAAATCTCAACTTAAACGTTTGTGTTAATAACGACCGGTAACTCGTGTTCCTTCATCCATAGGACTTTTCCCGTCAAATGTAATGCAACAATTGTTTCTACGAAAGTGCTTCTATAGTGACGGATCGTAAACGGGCAAAATGTAATAAATCAATCTAATATTTGCGCAAAATATATTCGTCATTCCATATACCATATCCAAATGAGGTAAAAACACAACAAAACAACGCGTTTTGTTTTTTCAGCACTTACTGTATTCATCGTGAATCATATCGCGATGGATGATGATGATGAATAGGCAATTTCATTTTATTTTGTTATTTAACTCTTTGTTTAGTGCTTCAATTATTCTAGGAGACAATCAATATATTTTCAATAAACTAAATCGATAAGTGCAACATATAACCACTTCAGGCTTCTCTCGTACGATGTCTCTTTTGATGTATGTAGCAGATTTAACTTTTAATTAAAATAATTTACATCATCTCAAGAAATTCATCTTTGGATAACATCAAAAGGCATATGTGTAATTAAATTTATTAATTAATGATAATTAAAAAATTAACTTAATAGGTTTACTTTAAAATTTGTGCTGGCACATGCAAAAGCAACAGTTTAATTTTTATGTTTGTATTGGTTTTCAGTTGCACTTTTATCGAAATGTTTTATTCTCATATAACAGACAAAAAAATCATCAGTTTGATGCGCTTGTCTGGCAACCGTCTGTTCAAAATATTTATATCATTATTTTGATCCCAAACAACGGGCCAGAGTCTGGGATTAAAAAATTGGAAAATATTTGCCACACAATTTTGCTCCCTCATAAATAATTCCTCGAGGTACATACTACATATGAGTTAGATACTAAGTTGGTGCCAATTTTCTAAATACCCTTTTTAGTAGGTCTCGAAGGAGTTAATGTCTCTTTCATGCGATGAGTTTAATAAAAGTAATTCGAGGCTTTGCTGCTATTTAACCGATAACGTGTACGCGTGTTGATATTAGCTCACCGCTTATATGAGTCGTTACGTGCTATGTTGAATAAAAAAAAATTAGTTGAAAACAATTGTACGAGTATTTTAAAAAATTATTTCTTTTCCTCTGAAACTTCTAATACGTCCATTTTTTGGATTCACCGGCATGCTAAAGTGACGCTAATGTCGATGATTGGTTACGATGAGAACTAAAAATGCAAATACTATTGCATTTACCCTAGATAATCGTTCAGGAAAAGAAACAATTGGTCAGCCTGTTACTTTGGCGCAGATAGGCGGGCGTTCAACCGCATGTCACGTGATCCATATATGACATTCTAATCAAATAATTTTTCTTTTGTATCTCCCATTCACAACTGAAATCTCAAATTTGATGGTTCACAAGCGGAAATTTTTAGTCACAAATTTTTTATAAACTGTAGCGCTAGCATGTGTGTGTAGCATTAACTATCTGCTGCTATGGCTAAAGAACATTATTGATTGACCCTAGAACGAGATCAAATACTAGGCTTGGGTTTCGATCCTAAACCTTAATATTAAGGTCTGTATACGCCTGTTTTGAAATGTATGAAGCATTTCAAAACAGGCGTATACAGACCTTAATATTAAGCAAGGTCTCAAAAGTCGAAAACAGAAGTTCGAGGAGCATTTTGTTGGCTTTAATTATGATTTACTCAATTCCACTATGCCTTTTAAAATATCATTATGTGATAAATAATTATTTGAACTTAGTTTAGAAAATAGGCGGAACGGATTTAGAGAGCATTTTGCGGGTCGAGAAATACTATCCGAAACTTAACAAGAATCTCCCTATCTACTAGAACAATAATATGTGTGTCAAATTTTTGTGTCGTAATTGGAACCGATCTTACCATTACAGGTGTGATCTCCACGCAAAATCAAATCAAGTCCACATTTAACTCATTTTAGTCATTCTCTACCTATTCAGTTCATCAATCATCGAATCACGTTTTTTCACGTAAAGATAAATTTTAACCACGAAGAACGTCCCTTTGTCCAAATTAAGCCAAATAGAACCACATTACGCGATAGGCAAAAAAATCACACAATTTGAATAAAAAATTGTCCAATCTCGGCGTATAAGTAGATAGTTGCCATCAATTAATTATTGACTGTTTAACCTACTATAGTCGAATATAAAAATACTCCTTAACTGCCCATGACTTAATGCAACTATTTTGCATGCATTTTTTTTCTTCTTTGAGCCGAAGCAGCAGAAGGTTTCCATTTCTAATATGATCTAATCTGCCTAATCTGAACTCGGACAGAGTAAAACCGTCCTAAAGAAATCACAGTGCGGGAAACTAGGTTTGAACTGCACGCATTGCATCGAAGTTAAGACCGTTACCAAGGCCGATATTTCACTGCTAGCTTCCCAGACATGATAAAAATAAAAAATATCTCGTGCCTGTACCTGAATAATGACTTATGACAAGAAGTTTTTGATCCTAGCTCGAAAGAGAAAAACGCGTTAACCATCCCGGAACATTCCATCCCGGACAACAGAGTCCAGTAATGTCCCTCAAATTATAAGTTGCCTAATATCTCAGGGCATGAATTCCGGTTCAATGACTAATGAGAGAGACTAATAACTTTGTATTTTTTGTCATTCGTTTAGTTTGAATTTTTAAAATATTTATATTTCCGGTCCGGGTGTGTAACGAAATCTCGGTTTTCAAAATCCCGGTTTTCAAAATCCTGGGTTTTAAAATCCAGATTTTTAAAATCCTGGTTTTCAAAATTCCGGTTTTCAAAATCCCGGTTTTGTATAAAAAGATTCCCGATTTTTAGGAAATCTCGGTTTGTTTTTTTTTAAATTTAACAAGTGAGAAAATGGGACTGTTAAATGAATTTTTGACAAAATTCAAAAATGTTTGTGATAAAGTTTTAGAAACTGGCTAACAAGGATGAAACTAGGCCATTTCTAAACCGATTTTGTTGAAATTCTACACGTGCTATGGAAATGGATTTCTAAAATGATTTTTTGATATAGTTCTGAAATATAGCCATCGATATTTAACTAGGCCATTTTTTAACCGATTTAGTTGAAATTCGACATCTAAATGGGATTCAAAAAATGCGTTTTTGATAAAGTTCTAGAATAAGCCGGATAGGGATGGAATCTGGCCATTTATTAAGCGATTATGTCGAAAATCGACATGTGGGATCTAAATGGGATTTTAAAATGATGTTTGATATAGTTCTGGAATATTGTCATTAGGGATGGAGCTAGGCCATTTCTTAAACGATTATGTTGCAATTCGTCACGTACGATGGAAATGGGATTGAAAATGTTGCAGTGAAATTATTTTTCTTTTTAGTAGGTGTCATTAATAGATTCTATATAATGCGACATGTTTGCCGTCTCTGACTTCGCAGCCTTGGTTTTTTCTAGTAAAGTTTTGGGCAAGATATCTTATTTTTATGTTCAAATATTATTAGTCTGGCCGGCCCGAATTATAAAAAATATTTTTTTCAAAATCAAGACTTTAGAACTAGAAGAAAAAAAACGGGATTTTAAAAACCGGGATTTTGAAAAACGGGATTTTGAAACTGGGATTTAAAAACCTGGGTTTTAAAACCCTTTCGTAGTACACTCTTCCAGTCCCTTAAGGTAGCTTCATTAGTCTGGTTAAAGAAGGAAAACCGATAATTATTTGAAAACTAAGGCAGAAATTACCAATAAATAATGAAATTATTATTCATTGTCATTTATCATTTATCATCATTAAACCGGAATTCGGGCCCCAGGTCATTCCGCGTCACCCACATGGCTGCGATTTCGGGTACCTTGACGACCTGTTTATCATTACATCCACTTTCGAGAAGCATTTTTCTTTGTTATCCGATGTATAGCTGATCGAAGAATAAAGGCCGGCTCACCATAAATAATGAAACAGTAGCTGTCTTCTCCAAGACGATCGAATACCTTGCGCATGTTGATAATGTTGATGGCCTTCGATCAAATTCTAGGGTGAGGCTACTAAAGAGTTCCATGTCTTATAAAATATTAAATAAAAAAGGAAATTCAAGTGAACTGTCTCTGTTTATATATTAGCATGTTATGCATTTTCTAATTTTCGGCACCAATCAGAGAGCACCGAAGAATTGCCCTTTACTGTCATTTTCATGACAGTCCTATCTAAATGCCCTTAAAAAATTTAACCGGTAGGGATATAGACTGGAGTTCGGCTACTTTCACTTTTGATTGCTATAATGACCTTTTACAATTTTCTTCCTCCTAGTTCTTCTGCTCTCTCAAACATTCAACGGTTTCCAAATGCTTGTTTATAAACTTAAATCTCTTAAAACTGTCTAGAAATAAATTCGACAGGTCAGCTCTTTCTGATTGAAAACTAGTTATTTCAATATAACTTAGAGCCTCGTTAATGGAATCGTTCTACTGTCCCCATCTAGGAATTTACCAGGTCTTCTAGAAGTCTAATCTCGCGATAAGAATTTCCTTTCGCCCATTTCACAGGATCTACATGAAGTTTCTGGAATCGTATCCACGGACACGGAAGGAAAATATGTACGATTTTTTCGAAATTTGAGATTACTAAATCAATAAAGTCAGGGCACTGCTGGAGAAGTCACTAAATGGCTTAAATCACGTGGCTTTCTGATGTTTGAAGTGTCAGAAGTTCAAGAATAAGTATATTTTTTGATAATAAAGCACATGATTTATTCTTTAGTATAAAGACCGGCTCTTACGCTGGCCTGAACTGGTCCAGCGGAGATTAATTCGATTTTATTCAACATTATAGTTGGGCACTTTTAAAATTTTTTATATCGGTGGTTTCTGTAGCTCAAAGTCCAAACATATAATCTTCTGGATTGGACGTGCGCACCATCAGCGTATATAAAATTTTCTATTTCGCTAATATTATGTTTTTCACGTTCTAGCGAATAATTCAGCGTTTGACCTTTGACTACGAGTTTATACATTTTTTTCTGCAGAGAAATTTGGAGCTCGGAGTACCTAAATATCCAATCGATACAGATCATTGTGTAAGTAAATTTTCCCTCCGAAATAAATCAGTAAAATTCTGCTGAAAATATTGCAGCGAAAAAAATGTATAAACTCCCACTGAAATTCGTGTAATGAATCGGGTTTATGAAATACTCAAACCTTGCTATTTTCGACTATCAGACAATTTCAATAAATTGTGCACTGTTTATCGAATGCCTATTACACGTGATACTATTTGGCAATCATCCAATGCTTTCAGTAGTAAGACGCGAAATTTTTTCTTGTTAAAGCATCACTCGGACGTTTTTGCCGCCATTAATACACATTTTAGGCCCAAAAAATTTTAAGGGTATAATTATTATTCCTAATAATTGAGCTAAAGCCTTGACTTGTGTCATTAATGTGTTCCGTGAGAACTCGACGCAATTCAAAATGACACAACTCGAAAGTTCATTTGCTATATTAGTTCTCAAATGTTGTATTTTTCAGTATTCTGGAAGTAAACCGTGTAGTCTAAATTAAAAACTAATATCTATCTTTGATAGATATTAGTTGGAGCGCATTAGCAAGACTTTTGGTTGACATTTTTTTGATTCGCGTAATATCCGCTTCGGCGTTCCATAGAAGTTTCTTCTTGCGCTATATTAACTACGTCTGCCCTAATCCAAGAGACTTCAACTTCTACATTAGATGTAATACATTCAGGCGAAAGTTTGCGCCAGACCTTTTCACGAATCAGCGATGTTTGTAACGGCATTCAAAATATTATATTGCTTCCAAAATCGTTTAATAGTGATTTCATCATTAGCATCATTGGCATTTAAAAGTTGAGTAAACGTTCTTCGAAGGTAGTATGACTTGAAATTAGAAATAACTCCTTGATCCATGGGATGAAGGATTGACGTTGTGTTTGGTGGCATAAATAGAAACTTAACATTTTCATTTATATCGTCTAAATATGTTGAATGCATTCATTGGTACGTTTTCGATTAACACTAATATTTTAAAATTTAAATGTTGACTTTCACAATACTTTTTAAAATCCGGTATTGCAAAATGTCTCACCCATTCCGAAAATATAACTCCGGTGACCCAAGCCTTTCTGTTGCCGTGCCAGTATACGGGAAGTTTTTTTATCCATACCCTTGAAAGCTCTCGGAGTTTCGGCACCAAAAGTGGCTTTACCTTACAATCACCATTAGTATTGCAAAAAGTAGCGTTAAGCGATCTTTGTCTGCTTTAAATCCTGGGACAGCGGATTCTTCTTTCAAAATATACGTTCTTTTTGGAAGACGTTTCCAGAATAGGCCGGTTTCATCGACGTTAAAGATCTGTTTCGAGGCGTTTTCGTCTTCTAACACCACAGCTTTGAAAATATTGCAGAATTCTTTGGCAGCTGCATGATCTGCAATGGCTGATTCGCCTTTCAAATGAATATTGTGTAGATTACCCCTAGTTTTGAAGCGAGTGTTCAAACTAACTACCACTATCATTGAACTCCTCGTTGATATCTTCACTTTTATTGACAGAGATTCTTGAAGATCGTCAAAAAAGTTTTTAGCTTTCGCCGGTCTGCTGCTCAGTCCACAGTAAAAGAAGAGATTCCATTTTAACTAAATATGGACTTCTTGTTATAACGGTGTGCTTGATTTGTGCATTGTCACTTCAGAGAATTCTTTATTTTTTTTGCATCCTGATTGCAAATACTACGCAATTTGGCCTCTTCAAGCCAAATTTAACGTTTCCACAATTTATGCCGGTTTCTCTCCTGCTTGGTAACGTTGCAACATATCTAGTTTAAATCCCAGCGATAATACCTTTTTGATTTTTTTGGTAGATTTTTCGGAATGTCCGCCACTGCTCTATTACGCCTCATAATCAAAATCGAATTAAATTTACAATCTAATTCTACTAACAATTGCAATCAGTTCTACTAACAATTGCAAACCGACACCTATGAAAATAACAACACAACTGATTTTTTTTTATCAATACAGTATTTATGGGGATTCCCATTTTTATATTTTACTTTATACTTATTTTCTTTCGATAAACTGTAAAAACTAGTATTTTGTCTCTCTTTCATTATGCTGGTCTATGTTGTACTCAATTTGAAATGGAAGAAAAATTCGAGTTTCGTCGAAAAACGACGCCACCTAAATTTATGGTATTAAAACTTGTAGTGACGCAAGTTGAACTATCGCAAGCCGAATCGACGCAACTCGATTAGTTATCGTCAAAATATCAACCTTAGTCGGCCGTCAAAATAAATATTTTCAAAAGTTGTTAAATTTTTAACTAGAATCGAATTGAAATGAGCAAGCATCACTTACAGCGTATCAGGTGAAACCTTTTTCACATTCGACGAGTTGACGACGCTGCTGTGCCACAACTTTGCGTGCCTAAACTCGCGACCATTATGTCCTATGACGAACACCTCTGATGACTGTAAGACCTTCACTCCAGGGCATTTCTTAATCGGAAAGGCACCAATCACGACACTTGAACCAACCCTAGTCGATGTGAAAACGAACCGTCTCAATCGCTACGGAATACCTTTCTCGCCTACAGCAACGACTAAAGTGATGAATGTCAACGACAATCTCGATGTGCCGCCTGCTGCCTATATTCCAAAGAACCACAACCAACACTAAAGCATTAATATACTTTAGAACGGCCGGAAATGTTGGAGATGATAACAAACATCTTCACGACAGTCTGAGGTGGGTACCCTACAATAAAACGTCAGGCAACACGGTTTTAAATAAAACACAAACATCGGACAACACCTTTCCGCATCTCTCAAAATCGGCACTCCCATGCGAAAAACTTTATTTTTTCCTCTTAATTCAACAACACGACACGGATAACTGTTTGTAAGTCTCTTGATAAATATATTTGTTCCGAATGGGCGTTTTAGACGCTCAATCGATCATCATGAAATGTTTACCATACATAAGTTGTATGTCCTATCCACCAACTCTACGATAATTTTGAACGGGGTTGTTTTTCACGGAAATCAATTTAGAAAATGGTTTATATGAAATTAGTAACACAGTCGAACGCGAGCGGTTCGTCCTCTGGATCAAAGGGACCTGCTTATAAGTTTCCACACCATTCATCCAATCAGATTTACCCGCTCAACCGATCGTCATGGATTATATAAGCTGCATGTCCAGAACCGACTTTACGATATTTTTGAAGGGGTCGGACACTGGGGTCTAGGAGCTCCGGTACAATTTTTTTTTTAATTTTTTTTTTTTTTTAATTTTATGAGATTAGCGGCATGCTCGAATCCAAGTGATCCGTTCCCTGGATCAAGGAGACCCCTTTTTAAGTCTCCACACCGAGAAATGATTTTTGTATGTGTTTTGAACCGACTTACAGATTTGTGCATTCCTTTAAAATTTATTTTCGTCCGTAAAAACACTATAACTATACAAACAATTGTGTTGGTTGTACTTCAAATCAAGCGAAATTTTTTATCAAAAACGTACTATGATTTTTTACTCACACATTTATGTGGTTTGAACTTTAATTGAGCATTTTTTTTGGGTGAAAAAGGGATATAATTAAAATTTCACAACAAATCATTTAATCTAATTTTCATTTCCAGAAAAAAATTGTATTTAGAACGAAATTAACGTGCCTTAACGTTTTTGACTAAGTTACTGACTAAGCTAATTTAATATTAGTTCGTACCAACTATTAATAGATGGCGTAAAACACAATACACTAAAACTTTATTCAAATTCTTAAAATTGAATTTGAGGTTTATCAATTGTCGAAGTATTTATTATCGATGGTAAATAATAAACATTTTAGTACGCAATTTAGGATTAAATATTAGGCACAGTAGTTTAATAGATACAGTAACAACTATCACAAACAAACGGCAATTGAGTTTGGTCATCCTAAACGTTAAGTGTGATTAAATATTTTTTTAATTTTTGAAACTAAACATTACTGACGAAATAATCAAAAAAAAATCAGCTTTCAAAACCTAAAAATTTCTACAATTAACTCCTCTTGTCTAAAACTTAAGTTCCAAAAATCTTCGGAAACAGAAGTTCAGTTGCAAGTAGTTGTCGACATTGTCTACGAGTAGTCGACGTTATCTACGAGTCATCGACATTAACGATATATATGTCAAATACTTGACATTCTACAAGGTATTTAGTTTTTAGGCTTATAAAATTGTCTTTCCAATTTCATAAACCTAGAAACTCAATATCTTGTAAGTGTTAAAATAAACTAGTGGAAAATTTCATAAGCTGTAAACGAACCCCAATTTCACAAACCTTGACACTGCTCAACTCCTGATACACTAGCGTTTTCCAAAATAACCTCAATGTTATGAGCCCATGCCTTAAAATTATCTGGCTGCTAACTTCATTAACCAATATATGCCCTAAAAATTTTAGTGTCAAGGCTTATCGTTTATAGCTCATAGAATTGTTCACTGGTTTCTTTATAAAATGTTTCCAATTTCATGAACCTTGACATTCCCTTTGAAGGTACTGATTTTTGGTCGAAAATAACTCCATCAACTTCATTAGACAGTGCCTAAGAAATTCAAGAGTATTGAGACTTGAAAAATGAAATTGGGGTGATTAAAATAATTCAGTGAACAATGAACTATGAAATAAGCATTAACACACCAGAAGTTGAGGAGTGTTAAGGTTTATTGTTTGAAGCTCATTCAAATGGCCACTTGTTTATTTCACAAATGCTTCCGAATTTCATAAGCTTAGACTTTATTCAAATTTAAGGTACTTGCAGACAGACACGGGCGGATCCGAATGAATCAATAAATAAAACAACTTCTTAGAGAAAAACACAATGGTTCATGCCGATTGAAGTTTAACTGTATATGCGACAAAATCCTTTCATGTAAAGTGAAATAGAAAAGGCCGTGGAGAGAGGGTGGTTCTCAGAAAAAGTACAAACAATTTGTTTAGCTCTTAGTCTGTATGATTTGCACCTTAACGTATTCATCATTTTTCTAAACGTCTACAGAAAAAGAAAATGCGACTTCTACATAAAATTTTAGGTATTTACCTAATTATCAAATTTAAATCCGATTTATAATTAATTATAATTACATTTTATTAACAATCGATAATGTTAGTATATACGGAGAAGCATCTCTTATGTGCCAATGTTGTAAAAATAGAATAAAATAAACGTAAGTATTTGTTTAAATCCAACAAGCATGAGATGAACGATTGTTATCAAATTAATTTTTTTAGTTAGGCGTTGTTCTGATAAACGCTTTTATCGAAAGTTTAACAATTATGGTTTTTTGAGAAAGTTAAAAGTATGTATGGGTTATGATTTAAACAGTTTATAGAATTCTTATTGAACCAAGATGGGTGGGTTTTGATGGTCCAAACTAATTTAAGAAATCAAGAGCGGTTCTCATATCCAAAACGTTGATTAAAGCAAAGCGACGGGTTACATTTATTTGCCATCTAAATTTCAAACTTGCTAATTTGGGTGTGATTCACATACACCAAATGCAACAGTTTGACGTCTGAAACGGTATATAACGGCTAAAGCGTTAACAAGAACACCCGCAAATTAAACGGTTTTTGTTATAATTTCGACTTAAATATTTCTTATGTACAAAACCAAGCCTACATGATAATTGTTTGTCTAAATATAAATCAAAATGTAGGTCTGGTACACAGAAAACAGATAAATGAATGAAGCGGCAGCAACAAGTAGAATTTTCATATCCGATGCTACATATTTGAAAAATATTCTCATTTCTTAATATTTTATATTATTAAATTCGTGACTTAAATTTGTATTACAAAATTTTGATATACCAAGATTTAAACCAGTTAAGATAAAAAAATATAAATCTTTAGACGATGTTTATCAAATATTTCATGAAAAGCGAACTGAAGTAAGGAAAACTGAGGAGAAGCATTTTTGTGTAATTGCTTCCATACCGCGCCGAATCCTTATCACATCGTCTATCATGCTGATATTTTAATTTAATGTACTGTACATGACACGAAACATGACTACTACACTTGGTGTTCAATAACAAAAATAATATTGATGTATCAATTAGTTGTGCCATCGTACAGTATTTGTAAATAGCTAAATAGATTTACATCACTCAGTTTCCGTAATTGCTAATTAAGGTCACAATCATAGAAAAGTTCAATAATTCCACTTATCATTCATTACAATCCATACATATGCACATATTCGTAATAAAATCAATTTTTTATATCTCATCACACACATACCATCCAAAGTGGTATTTTATACTACAAAGAAACAGATGATTTATAATATTCATCTTGAATTTATAAAGAAACAAACTTGATGTGGAAACAAGTAGATATTAATGTGACTCATAAACCGTATCGGTTTCTTTCATCGGAAAATCAATAAATGTATGTAGTCGAATATTCACATTATACAGTCTATGTAGATTTTAAATATTTATTATGAATAAGAAAAATATTATTAAAATAAATAAAACTTGTTAGTTCATGTGTGTATCTAATATCTAAATACCAGGCCAACAATCCATTCATCAAAGTTAAAATATAATTAGATAGCTTTATCATCGTAACAACAACAATACCAAGAGAAAATTCTAAGAAAAAGGGATTCACTCCGAGAATCGAGACAACATCTATTTGACATATTTTGACAGAATTGACAAAATATCATTAATCGTGTGTTGTCAAAACTAAAATTAAATACTCAGATTAGGTATCTCGAAAACAGGTAAACTCTATATATAGTTTTCAATATTTCCTGCTCAATTAAAATCAACAGTCGATTTCAGATATGTCCCTTGAAGATTCAAACTAGGCATCGTAAATCATTTTCATATCATATTTTGTTGGATTTTCTTTATAATGACGACACAAGAAATTCATCGAAAGACGGACATTCTTTATAATAAAAATACTTATAATTAAATAGAAATATATAAAAATAAAAACTACTTGAAAATTGATTTGGACGGAAACTGATTGCGCATTTGATCATTTTGATTCGATTGATCGGTTGGTATGTTTATTAATATAATTTGATTAGCAGGGCCGAATTTTTTATGAGCTGTAAATTTAGTTAGTTTAACTCAAGGTGGTTTTATCAAATATAAAGGCAAAGTTCGTAATAAATAACCAATAAGTCAAAAGTTATTTTGAGGCGAAAGCCTGTTAATTACATCAGCAATAATTCTGAAAAAATAAAAATTGATCCGAAACATTTCTTGACTTTTCTTAAAACAAAACGTGAAACAAATGGTTATCCTGCACATATCACGTCTATAAGCTGGAAGAATTCATAAGTAATGACGATAGCGTGGTATCTGTAATTACGCCCCATGTTTCAATTGAAGATATCCATCGTGCTCTGGAAATGTTCGTAGACGGGCATGGACGGACCTGATGGCATTTCTAATTCACTGGTAAAAGATTATACAAATTTAACAATTCCGATTTGCTTGCTATATAGCTGGAAGAATTCATAAGTAATGACGATAGCGTGGTATCTGTAATTACGCCCCATGTTTCAATTGAAGATATCCATCGTGCTCTGGAAATGTTCGTAGACGGGCATGGACGGACCTGATGGCATTTCTAATTCACTGGTAAAATATTATACAAATTTAACAATTCCGATTTGCTTGCTATATATTCAGAGTCATTAAAACTAGAAGAATTTCTCCAAAAGTGGAAAACAAACATAGCGAGACCACTCCTCAAATTTGGAGCAAAAAATGATATGTTTTGTTATATATAACATCAATATATTCAATTTCAAACTTTGTAATCATTGATTTCTCGGTATATTTTAAATAATCAACAAGGATCCTCGACAAACCTCATAGAATTAACACGATCCAGTAACACGATCAAGGAAATTGAAAAACGTAGTAAAGTTGATGTCGTTTATACAGGTTTTGTCAAAACCTATATCGATTCCATCAGTTATTGCAAAACTTTACAGAACATTGGAAAATATTGACGGTACCAATAAACTGCTGCAAGAAGCTATCAATAATCTAGCACCTTGGTGTGACTCCAAACCTCTTGATGCTTACCATTAATTAATGCAAACTCTTATCGTTCCATCGGAAAGTAAATCCTGTTACAAAGGAATGGCTGACTGACTCGTTGCAAAACTTACAAAACCTACTCCTACTTGCTTTTTTGGCAGCATACTCTTTGATCAAATCGATACACCATCTATACTAGAATTGGCTAAAATTAAGACACCAGTTTTTATTTTTTTTTTATTTTTATGGATTATTGTACAACTTAGTATTTGTAGAATTTTTGCACTAAATAAATAAATAAGACACGTGTTTTATCATCAATGGATCCGTTGAAATATCAATGGAACTAATTTAATCAAAACCTGTAAGTTTATCTAACGGCTTGTGATTTAATTAGTTTATTTTATTTATTTTGGGGACTTTTATACTGTTGCCTTGCAGTCATCCATATTTGTACTAACACAAGAAAAGGTTTGTTGACGTTGTTAGTGAAGTCGTTAGTTAGTTTAATTCTTTTATAGTCCGATTCTGGAAATCTACCAATTGTATAGCTGTAACTTTATAGAAACTTCTTAGAGAGAAAAACATACGGTGTTCTAAAAAATGTTATTCACAATCTGTAAACTTTTGCCGCTGTAAATCAGTAAATCTACTCAAATTCGATGGCACCACTCGAATATTGACGTAAACTCGCGATATAAATAAAGTTTGCTACATAAAAATATTAGAGTTTATGTAAATTAATTAAGAAGTAAATAAAAATAAGAATATATTGTACAGTTGTCAAACAATCTATTAGTACAGTACAGTTGCCGATATTCATTTGTATACATTAAAAACAATATTTTTCTGAGTATAGCGCATACAAACTATTTGTTTCGACTGTACCTATATGTATTACAATATCAACATTTAGGCTTATTTAAGAAAACCGAAAATCTTAAACAAATTTATTTTATTAAAAATGTCAAAATTTACAATTGGCATTAACTTCAACTTTTATTGCTATAGAGATGCTATTGGTAACAACATAAATATGCTAGAACTGTTGCAGAAAATGGCAATTTTTGTAAGTTTATCACTCTCGAAATTTTAAAGTTACGTCATCAAATTTGGTGCTGTAAATAGAAAGAATTTACGTTTATAGACCGAGGTTCATTTTGTGAATAGTATTTTAGTTAGCGTTCCAGTAATAGCGTTTTATATGTACTTTTTACGCTATTTGCCGTAGGCACTTGGCGAAACACACTTATACTTAATAAACACATTTTTATTAATCACTTGTTTTTTGTTTCGCAGAATATATTCTGCGAAACAAAAAACAAGTGATTAATAAAAATGTGTTTATTAAGCGTTTTATATGTATTTTTTATAGGTTGCCGATATTTTTGCAAGACTTAAGCAATATTTGCATTGAGGATGCTACCAGTGAGCCTAAAGATGTTAGAAATATGTATATAAATTTACGTCTTTTATATGAATGTAAAACAATCGACTGTAAATATGGCTTATTTGCTTTCTTTTTAATAATCTATTTTAAAAAACATGGATGTTTTTAATAGGAATACCACATAAAAATCTAAATCTTTAGTGACCAGATCTACATTTTTTCACTGTATTGCGCCAATCTTCATTTTTCAATGTTAGTCTAGATTCTAATAAATGAATTTCATCATAATAAGAAAAGTTCGAGCTTGCGTTATCGATTACAATGGCATAAATCATGAAAAATTCAATGAGTATGGGATCTTCAATAAATGAAAATTTATATTGAAAAATTTGTGTCTATTCCTGTAGTTTAATTTTGTCTTATTCTGTAAATATTACAGACAAACATTGTCCAGAACTTGTATTATACAAGATTTTGTTGGCTTCTATTTTAACAAATTTCATTGTAAAATAACTAGAAATGACTTGCGTATTTTACAAAAATATAATTGTTAACACGTAATATAACTGTAAATTAAATTGGTTATTTTGATAAACGAACAATCATGTTTCGTTACATAACATGTATTTTTGTAATGTTTACAAAATTCTGGTAAAAAAAAACATATTGTATAATCCGTAAAATGTACGAAAGAGATTCGTAAAAGATTTCCGTATTCATTCGATTCACTATATTTATTCAGTATGAGACGTGCTACCGGTTAGAGTGGTTTTTAAATATAATAACTATAAGTGTAAAGTGGAAAAATAGTGGAAAAAAGTGGAAACTTGTTATTCAAAGGAAATTACCAGGAAAATATCAGGAAAATACCATTTAAGATTAGTTTCATTAACAGTAAAAAAATTGTTGTATCAATATTTTATTAGATGCTGGAGTTTACATGGAACATTTCCAATATTTAAAATACAAACATCTATCGGACGTATTTATGCCATCGGAATTGGGGAAAAAATAATGTTCGAGCATCATCTTACGATGTGACAACCAACATTCACTGTTGAGCCGGTTTTCCAAAGTTTTTTAGCACCTTTATATTCAATGCCAGCGCTGCCCTCCCCGCCAACTACGTCGCCTACGCCAGTATCGTCGCCTACATTGGATGGATTTTTTATGACACCATCGTTATCAACGCCGCCACGTTCGTGTATTACGTCATCTCACATGGTAAGTGTTATATTTACAAACACGTATAGTGTGTAGTTTCTTTCAAGCAAAGTAATATCATTTATTTTTACTTTTACAGTCAGTGCCAACTATCCTGAGACGCGATATTTGCGGTTGTCAGTTAATGGATTATTACTTGACAAATAATTTATTAGGAAGAACCCACAGAATGATGTTATATAGTATTATAGTAAACTTTTATCTGAAAAATGTAAACCGCCAACAAGAGAGATAAAATCTATAGCTGAAGAAATAGTTTTATGTTTCCCAACCGAATGTTTAGTGAGTACATTTTAATAAACTAAAAGAACACGAATTCTAATTTTTTTTTTAAATAGTTTCTTTGAAAGATCTTTGAAAATTATTATAACTCAAAACGTACAAATTATTTTATGAATACTAGAAATGTAAATAATGGCAAATTTGCAAATAAGCTACTTAAATTCGTCAATAATGAATTTAAATTCGTCAATTATGAAATATTTGAATAAAAAAAATATGAATATGAAAACTATAAACTTAAGAAATATATTTTTGTTATTTATCATTTTATACTAAATAATTTTATGTTTGATAATAAAAAGTTGAAAAGTAGAAGATGTCTTTTATTTTACAATATTGAAACACTTAATTTCTATATATCCAATCAATACCAACCCGTTAATAAATCTAGTAATTTTGTTAATTATACAGAAAATAAGCTTTGTAAACGTAACAATACAATTTGTTAACTTAACGTGGTATTTGTAACTATGTTCTACAGTAGCCTTCGTTATTTCTCCAAAAATTTGTAAAAAACGCAGCTAGGAAAAATTTATTTCGTAGAGTTATCAATTTTCTTTGATCATGTACACTAACATGATAACAAAAAATTTGTAAATAATACAACAACTTATGTGAATTTTACAAACAAGTTTCAGAACTTTTACAACATTAAACGTAAATTAAACGAATTCAATTTGTAAAATCTACGATAAATTGCATTAATAATTCAAGAAATATTTGTACGTATAACAAATATTTTAGTTATTCTCTATAACATGTTTCGTAAATTTTACATTTTGGATTGTTAATTTCACCGATAAATCATTACAAATTTTACAACAAGATTTGTAAATAATAACAATAACTAACTGTAGATTTAACATATTTTGTTTTGTAAATTTAACAGTCGACCTTAATAAAATTACGATAAATTTTGTAAAACTTTTACAAAACATGAGAGAAAAATTTACGAATCATCCGGAAAATACCGGGAATTCAAAATGGTTGTAAAGTTTACGAATAAATAAACAGTTTATTTACGAATTGAAGCGTTGGCTGAAAACGAACAACATTTTCTGTAAAATTAACCAGTATTTCTTGTTAAAAACATCCGATTTTTTTTTTTGAGTGTGTGAATCCAAAAACGTATTGAACTAAACGTTATATATACATTCAAAATATATCCCTTCTTAAATTTGAATTCACAATACCAAAACTTATTCGAATCGAATTCGTTCAAATCGAATCGACATTCCAATTGGATTCCTATTTGAGGGCCCTACCTAACCTTAACGGAAAAACATATAAATTTAAATTAAGTTTTATAATAAAAAAATACATAGTTTCTAAGAAGAAATCTTACTTAAAAAAATTAGATGGGTTCAAATAGTATTGGCATGATTTATGATAGGAAGTGGAAGGGCTTTATACTTAGTGATATTTCAAAACTTTGTTCCAACTTTTATGTGTGCAAAAATTTGACTCGTATGAAGGCGACATATTCTACAAAGCGAATTCGAATTTAAATAACCAAATACCATTTTGAAGCGATCATTTCGATAGTTGGTTAGCTGAATAACCGAGCGTCAAAAATAAGAAACGAAAATTGACCATTAATACGTTTTAGATCAAGAATTGTCCTGTTAGCGATAGTTAAATATTTTTAACGTATAAAACACTACGAAATAATAGTTTATGTTATTAATTGTTAACATTTTATTTAATTTATTTATATTAAAGGCAAATAAACTACAACGTGTATTAACCTCTTGCGCTATTTTGACATGCAAAGTACCTCACTGGTAATTTTTTTCTATACTGAAAATGACGTAAAACGTACGTCACGATATTCAGAATTATTAACTCTGTATATCGTGAGCGTACGTCTACGAGCGAATTTGACTTTGTTATTTTTACATTTCCAAAAAAAAAAAGAATTTATCATTTAACTTTTTTCTTTCCTTTCTCACCAAATAGAAATAAAAAAAAATATCGTGGATTCTGAAAGAGAGGAGGAAAATAATAAACGATTTTTTTTTCAAAAAAAAAGGAAAATGAAATCCATATAAAATTTAAACAACTTTGGAAGAGGGTCAAAAAAATATAAATAAACGAAATAATAAATTTTAAATTTGAACACACGTACAGAGGCATTATATATATATATAAAGATTGAAGGGTGGTGAAACTTTGGGATTGTATGTTCAGATATGCAAAAAATCTAAAAAAAATAAAAAAAAATCGTCAAAAAACAAAATTTCCTAGAACCCGATTGCAATGCCACCTACCGAATCCAATTATAAATCTAAACCATCCAGGAACCCACTCAAACACACACACAAAATTCCATTCAAATCGGTCTAGCCATTTAGGAGGAGTTCATTTGGAATTTCTTTGAGTGGATTTGAGCCATTTAGGAGGAGTTCATTTGGAATTTCTTTGAGTCGAAGGGTCGGACTTCAAAGGGCCGACATATACCTATTATCTGAAGGCTGACATAGGACCGACTATCTCAGATGGCGCATGACTAAATTTTGAGGTCGGTTCAAAGACCGAACTATCAAAATCCCATCAAAATATCCCGAATATTTAAATAACGACTTTCAAAATCACGATTTTCGAAATCCAGATTTCCTCTACAACTATTGCATTTCAAAATGCCGGGATTTTGATTTCGGAATTTTGATTTCAGGATTTTGAAAGTCGGGCAAACGACCCCAACTCCAAAATTTTCCTTCTCCAAAATGTATCGCTGACTGTATACGTGGAATTTCATGAATATCCAAAGATGAAAAATAGTAAATACATAAATTCATAACAAATTCATTTATGTTTAATAAATAAAAAAATTACAAAATATTCCATAAAACAACTGGATTTAAAAATTATATGAAAAAATTAGGCCCTTTGACCCATTCGGCCCTTTGACATTCGACCCTTCGACATTCGACCCTTCGACATTCGGCCCTTCGAAATTCGGCCCTTTGTACCCATTCCTGTATTTTTCGTACGTATAACCATACAAAAAAATGTAGCTGCTCATAACTTTACAGAGTACAATTATATTTTCGATTGTCGCACCAAACCATATTCGAATCAAATTTATGCTACGTAAAGTATTCCCAAGTAAGGCCTCGAAATTTTGAACGAAATTTATAATCGAGTATCGAAAATCTATCTAGAATCGGATTTTGCAGCAAAATAATGATTTTTTTAAATTGAGGAACAATTAATATTCACTATGTAATTATCACTATCACGAGTCACGATACAATGAATTGTAACGAAACTATCAAATTAACACTGATAAATTGTCTTCGCAATTCAAATTTTTGTATCAGAATTATCAGAACTAAAATCATACAGTATCTTCGTTTGCTGAATTGTAGGAAGCAGTTATTTCAGTAAAAAGAAAAAAATTACAATTACATTATTAAAAAATGTATAGTCTTTTTATGATTTTCAGTTCGTATTACGTTTTCTCGAAAATTCCGAAATGGATATCGATACTCGATATCTGAAGTAATTTTCTTTATCACTCTGTGCACTGTGGTGTTCAAGGCTAGTTGCACCTCAGTAGTTTTCATACTAGTCGTGGCATTCAATACCTGAACTAATCTTCGCAAGACACTTTGCCACTTCCTTGTTTACTGTTTCCGCCTGATCATGCGAACGTGTGACTAATGTCCATTATTTCGCAAAACGACTGAAACTTCGACAAAGTGAACGCCCGTCCTCGATCGGTAATCAATACGTCTGGTCAAAGCTAATCTGAAAAACTATAAACTACTATCCACTCCTACGTCAGGCATGCTAAATCCATCGACAATTACTCCCACATATTTATTTACTAACAAAATGAAGTGGCGCAGTCGGAAATAGAATCTTTAGGTATGATATCAAAGGGCCGAATGTCGATGGGCCGAATTCTTATTATTATTTTTTTTGTTGTTAGAAATATATTTTTTTTTTATTTAATTTAATTATTTTTTTTTATTGTTTGCACATATACCTATTATCAGAAGGCTGACATAGGGTCGAACGTCTCAGGTTTCGCATGACAAAATTTTTCTTCACCAAAATATATCGCTGACTGGATACGTGGAATTTCATGAATATCCAAAGATGAAAAATAGTAAAAAAAAATGTACCGATCCGTTCAGTAAATGACAATCGATAATAAAATGATACGTCATCTATTAAATTAATTTTTAGTTCGGTTTTATCTATTAACCCTTAACTCTATGTTACTTAAATCATGTAGTGATTCGATTCCTATATAGAATAACTTTACATTTGACCAAAGTTCTTACCAACTAATTCTGTGGTTACTTTCGTAATCATTTCTCTTCGGACCACTCGTCTTGCCATCTTCTAAGTTTCTAACTAACTCATTAATTCGTGTATAAGCTTCTTTGCACTTTTCCTTGATCTTCCTGTCTTTATTATGGCGACATCTGTCCAATGAATATGGTATCATCACATTTTTATCACTTTTTACATGCACCGTGGCATTGCTTCTCCATTATCTCGGATTCCACCTTCGATGAATCATTATGTTTCAGACTCCCTGCGTGTACTGTGACATATATAATATATGGCATTTTTAGGGATAATCATATCCTCTACTAATCGAATCTCACTCTTTACTCCTTCTTCCTCGAATTCGCTATTGTTTTGTTTTCGACGTTAGTTATGTGAAATCCTCGCTTGTCACTTACAAGTTTTATTTTTGGCTGTTCGGTAAATTGATGGCCCACTAACATAGGAAATTGTTAAATGTTGTATTGAACGACCTTTACTGTACATTTTGCTTTGTTTTTGATCGACTCAACCTTAACCCTAAGCCGACACTGGTGGAAACTCATTTTTGTAAAACTCATTGTTGTATAATTGGTTAGCACCGCTTCAGATCAGAGATGTGTTGCTCCCTATCTAGTCGGAATTTGTCCCTCAGCAAGGGGGAACAATTATGCTTCTTAATTTAAAAAAAAGGCAATATAGAAAATTTCAAGAATACTTCAATCTCAATCTGAGAAAAACAACGTTCAATATTCTCATCAATATTAAAGCATATCTGATATTAAAGTTATAATTAATTAATTATAGTTATTAATAAGTTAAATTAAATTAATAAATTAAGCTAGATCATAAATTGTGATAGGTCATATACGTTAAGGTCTTATTATCACAATTTTAATAAAACTTAAAAAATATGGAACACGTTGAATGTGTTTCAGGCGTTTAGCGAGTAATATATTATTACGCATTTGCCCTGTTAATTTTAAGATTACAACACCAATTCTCGTACTTTATACCGCTTCAGGAATATTCGCGAAAACACCAGAAAAAGCTCTGAATAATTTCCAAATATTTACAGAATATTCTTATTTTACAAACACTAAATCACAACAACAAATAATTACCACAATTATTTATTAATTGACTTAATACACCATTTACAATTTCTAATTGTGGTGACACAATATCCCAAATGACTCTCTCTAAATGTCTCTCTAAATGGATGGCGAATTATCTATACAACAAAACTATCACAAAATCATCTCCAACGCCACCACTTTAACCTAGATGTCATCAATCTTACAAAAATCTAGCAATGATTTAAACCTCAAATGAGCAATTTTTGTTGAAAAAAATTTCTCACCCATGCTGAACCAATTGCCCAGCAAACCAATAGGCGAGATCGTAACAATACTGCAAGTCGCGACTGAGCGATGCTTGTCAATTAATCTGCTTATCGCGGCATTTGTCTACCAAACCGTATTAACTCAATATCCTTCTGCTGCACTCACGTATAAAATTTACGCAGCAGCCAACTGTTTTCTCTCACTGTTATTTCGGTTTTTAAGACCGAATTAAAAATTAAAGAATTAGGCCGAAAGTAAAAATTATTATCCTTTTTTACCTTCTATTCTTAATATTTTTTTTATTATGATAAATGGCATTTTGAATAATGTAGAAAAAATAATCCTTTTAACTAGCTGGGTAGATAGATAGATCATCTTACATTTTATGTTCAATTAATAAACATTTTATTTTAAAAAATTTTGTTTTTGTAAATATTAAATTTGACATAACTTCACATTAATCCTCTTATAGAGACTATATATAATACGAGTATTATAAGAGAGAATACAATTTACGGTTTTATAATCAGCTGTGTATAAGAAGACAAAAAAATGTATAAAGGTGCGGTTGAATTTATATTGCCTGGTAATTGATTTTGTGGGAGATTTCTTCTTGAAAAATTATTTCATATATTTTGTTTTTGTTTGTTTTGTAAAAAATGTAAAATGAAATTAGGAAAATATCAGTAAACGAGATAAATTATTATATGAAATAATTTAATAAAGATAACACCATAGGAGATTTTAGAGACTTACTCATTCGCTTTATTTTCAATTTAATTTTGAGATCTGTATCATAATGTAGCTGGATATCTCTAATACCATTCCAATGTTGTTGTTTTGTTTCTTTTTTAAAAAATAGGCATGTGCATGCCGTGCATATATGTAGTTAGGATTATAACGGTATAAAAATATGATATAGAAAAAATATAAATTACAAAAAAAAAACATACTAAGAAAATGTGCAACAGGTAGGATTGTAAATTAATCTAGATATGACTTCTAGGTATTAACATTTATTTTAAATTTTAATTGAAATTTATAAGTTTTAACAATGTTTACGTTGTACCAGATTATGTTGTTGTTGCTCGTATTTCAACCAGTATAGTTCATTAAAATAAAAACTAAGATTTTTTTTTAACAACATCATATTGAACGAAATATTTTTGTTCGTAAATTAATCATGACATATATGTTAATGCCGTCACGGAATTATTCATACATAATATTTATTATTATTTGTAAGAGGATATACTACAATCGTATTAGTGGCCATTTCTTGAACTAATTTGGTATAGGCATAAAATTCAATTATGTCATGTGTTTGCAGATTCTCTTGCTTGTTCTGTGTACTTATTTTTTAACTATCGTTATATATTTTCAATAAAAATTTCTAAATATGAATAGACTGACTAAAACTACAGTTTATAAATTTTATTCGTAATTTATTAAATTACAATATTTTTAATATTATAAATACTTTAAAAAAAACGAAAAAGAAAAATATATCAAAATTAGTTCGCACTTCAATTACTCACTCCTCGCTCAGATGGCGTTCATTATCAATTTCTTCTAATTTCATGTCACTTATATGGTATGTAGTATGTGCCCGCCTTGCGATTGGTTAAAAAATGTGTGTTAAATGATGGCTGGATACCTAAAAAATAAAAAATTACAATTATATGTATACACATGGTTAAAGAAGAACACTACCAGACACTCAACGATAGTCGAACAGGAGTTTTCGAAATTAAATATTTTAATACATACAGTAACCTTTGAAATAAACAGTTATTCCATGAACCAGGGATGGAATTTTGTAACAACTTTTTTCGATACATATTGAAGGTTATGTCTCTTTTTCTTCAATGAATTTGCTTGCTGTTTCGCTTTTCAATTGCGATATCTATATTGAAACCACAGCCTACTAGAAAACCGCAGCCCGTGGGCTTCCTTTTTTCTTTGGATTTATTAGTCAAATATATTGGTGTTAGCACTCTTTTTGTTATACGGTTAATGCAAATATATAAAAAGGGAAATCCCCAATGTTTTTTCTTTGTTACGAATTTCAATGAGAAAAATGTATTATAAGAACTATAGTATATATTTTTTTAATTTGTACTGTGGATTCTAAGGCTGTAAATTAAATTTTTGTGATTATAAAATAATAATAAGTTTATTAAAAAATACTCGTATTACTCATTTGAGGACAAAATCTTTCAAGTATATGTCCTCACTTGGGGACATACATATATTTATCCATAAATACTAACACGATTCTTTAACAATATAAAAGTAAAAAATGCAACGAACCGTTCACCTATACCAGGAAAATATTCGAAACCACATGAAATTTTGGAGCTGCTGAATGCAGACGATTCAGAGATGGAACTGTCAGAAGAAGAATGTGATGAATGCGTGGATCTGAATCAAACATACTAATTATTTAAAAATAAAGTTTGATTGAGTTACGAAATCGAAGAAAATATTTTACAGGATGAAAAACAAAGCGAATTGATCTTTGAAACAGCGACCGTTGTAGCTACCAGAAATGACACGTGCGACGGCGTAGACATGCTTTTGAAGGAGAAGCAATTCCGTTTGACGTAAATATTACCGATTGTTCACCGAAGTATGATGTGATCGATTCTTCGCAAAATATTTTTTTTTCGATATTATCCGAGCGAGATGTTTACTGATATTAGTAAATATACTACGTAATTTGTGCGCCCAGCAATCAAATATATTATACTTCAAGGAGACCACCACTGACGAAATGGTATAATTTTTTTGGAATTCATATATTAAAGAGTAATCTAAAGTTAAGCAGACTTTCGATGTATTCGACGAATATTTTTGATTTGATGCCGTCAAGAATGTAATGAGTCTCAAAAATTTTTACCAATTAAGTGTTTGAATGTATTTTGTGAACAGAGCAAATTTAAATCCTCACAACAAAGGTAAATTCAAGTTAGTCCGACCGGGTCAATTAATAGCATATTGTAGAATTTTCATAAAAAGCAAAAAATGGACGCTAAGAATGGTTTCTGATTTTCTGGACCTTTTGGTTGCCTCAATATCTTGGTAAATCAAGGATTTATTGCTCAAAATGTAAAGAGTATTTTTGCCTCAATAGTATAAATATTTTTTTTTTCGCATATCACTCAAAAGACTGAATATTTTAGGTGGACGTTGTTTTTATGGTTGAGGCTGAATCTCCATAATTTAATATATGTTTATATTTTTGTTAAGCTCACTTTTTTATTTTTATTTTTATTTAATGTTAATTGAATTATCTGGATACATAAATAAAGAATTTCCAATTTTGAAAGCGAGTTTAATTTGAACATTAAAATGACCTTTGGCAGCATTTGTACTCATTTAATAAATCAAAAAATAATAAAAATCAAATTAATAAATCAAATATTTTTGTAAATCTGACATTTTATAATAAAAATCAACAATAAAAAATTTGCTATGGCTAACTAAAATTATGCAGTGAAAAGGTTGATTTACTCGTGATGAAAGAGAAGCCAATGTCGATGTTAATTCGCGTAAGTTTGCATATTTCATTTTTAACCATGCTGGGTTCTTAATAAAAAAATTTTGAGTGTGCCGGTTGATGCTAATAGTATAGTCTGATCTTGAAATCCGAAATACTTTACGTAATACCGAGATTTTTTAACTTTAATTCTAGGATTTCACCACCAATATTCATTTCAAGCAAAGAAATATTTGTTAGTAATGCGAACAAGTTCCATCCAACAATTTTAATGTTTGAGCTTGTGACTAAGTCCTCAACAGCGCCAAAAATCTATTTAGTTGAAATCATTCCAAGTATTTCATTTCGGTTTTGAGGAGGAAGTTTCTAATTTTGAAATTAGATACCTTGAATCTTTGTAAATTGTACTTAATAAACACATTTTTATTAATCACTTGTTTTTTGTTTCGCAGAATATTTTGAATATTTTTCAAAAAGTTTAAAAAATCACTCGATCGATTTCGACTTGTTAGGTCATCATCAGGAGTATCTACTGAGTTGTATTAGTAAAAATTTTGTTATATAGTAGAAAAAAGCAAAATATAAATAAAAATAAAAGAAGGAGGAGGAAAAAAATTAAAGAATAAGCAATAAAAATTAATCTACGGATCGCGCAGGTAGGCGATGAGTCCTATATTGGTCAGACTGGGCGCAATTTTGAAGTTAGAGCTAAAGAACATTTATCTGATTGCAATCAATCAACTTTCCATAACCATTTAACTTCAGAAAATCATACAGCTAGCTTGAACAATTTAGACATATTACATATACAACCCAAAGGCAGACGTTTAGATACCTTAGAATCTTACGAAATTCGAAAATCAATATTTCTCAACCATAATATCCTTAACGAACAGAGAGAAATCCGGCTCTCACCAATTACAGACCCCGCCCTTTTCTACTCTCACGTACGCAATAATATACCTTGAATTTTGTTACTCAACCTATGACTCATCGCCTACCTGCGCGATCCGTAGATTAATTTTTATTGCTTATTCTTTAATTTTTTTTTTCCCCCCTCCTTCTTTTATTTTTATTTATATTTTGCTTTTTTCTACTATATAACAAAATTTTTACTAATACAAATCAGTAGATACTCCTGATGATGACCTAACAAGTCGAAATCGATCGAGTGATTTTTTAAACTTTTTGAAAAATATTCAAAATATTCTGCGAAACAAAAAACAAGTGATTAATAAAAATGTGTTTATTAAGTATAAGTGTGTTTCGCCAAGTGCCTACGGCAAATAGCGTAAAAAGTATTAGTAAATTGTATTGGTTGAATTGCCAGTTACAACATTTTATCAAATTGTAGTATCGAGCCTTGGTTTAACTATCTACTTTTGTGGAGCTATATATTTTATGAGAGACGTTGCTTCTGTTCTCAGTGATCATTCAATTTCTTTTATTTTCTACTTTAGACACGAAAATAATAAGGAATTGGTTTATTCTATGGTATTTCGGTAAGACTGGTAATAGATACTCAAGATAACATCTTTGTGGTGAGTGATTTCAATCTTCCCAGCCTGAAATGGGCTTTTTCAGATAGTAACACTCATTATGTTGCTTCGAATGCACTATGTTGAACTCTGGACTACGTCTGATCAGCAATGTTCCTCTATGGCATAGGTGTATATCCTCCCATTTTAATCACTTTTGTTTGGAACAAGGTGGTCCTAATGTCGACTCTGACACTCAACCACGATTCAATTTTCATAAGGCCGACTTTGTGAAACTTAGTGATTTATTGGCAAACACATCGACTTTGACACCATTTTAAGTGATAATAATCACATAGAAACCCAAACTGTAAACTTTTGCTCTTAAGTTTTTGAATGAACTTAAAATATTTGTTGAAAATGAGCCTAAGTAGCGGAAAGTAAATTTGACAAATTTTAAAATGTGAAATTAACTTCATGCTTGTAGAAAATTTTATAAACAAATTATGTCGTTGCGTATGTAGCGTTTATTTCACAGTTTGGTGATTGAGCTGGCCTGGGATTTTGTATTGTAAACGTATACAAATTCTCATGAGAATTTCGTGAAAATAGCGTACAAAATCCCTGTACTGATATTCTGCGTGCCTGTTGAATTAACTTAATTTTAAGTAAAATTTACATTTTGCTTAGTAGAAATTATATATAAAAATATTTTGGAATACTTAGTGTATGTTAAATTCACTTATAGCAAACTGACGCTATAAAATCTTGGTTCTTTTGTGTGGTAGCCAAATATTTGTTATCACATTGAGATGAGGTTATCAGTCTAGGACCTTTTCCAAACTATTTCGGTTTCCTCATCAGATTATGTAGTTATCAAACTAGAAAAAATATTTTTGCACATTTCATGTATTTAAATGAAACAAACATCAATTGACCTAGCAAATTATATTAAAAATGCAGTAATAATTGTTAAACATCGCCGATGTAAATTTAACATACCAATTTGCGACCAATTTTTTGATATTCACGATTTTTACTTTTTCTTCTTGCGATTTTGTAAAAAGATTGTGCTTAAGTTGCGACTGCTTTTGTTAAATTTGTTAAGGGGTTGTCGCGACTCCAGCGTTTTTTTACAAACCTGAAAAAATTATTAGTATGACAAAAATAAATAAAAACTGTAAGCAGCGCAGAAAATCGAGCGTTGCAACACCGTTGAACAAACAAAATGATTAAGGGTTGTTTGATTCAGTAATCAATGGAATTATAGTGTTAAAAATAAACGAAAGCAGCGTTTTGGCTTGATAAAGTTCTACCTAGATGAAGTTTATTAAAATAAAAATTTAACCTAGTATTCTAAAAATGTAAAAAATCCTTTGAAATACTAAACGAAACGAACAGTCTGAATGAATATCCCAGCAGCAGAAAAGACGTGTCTAACCGCTTTTATAAGTCAAGCGCAAATGGCGTTTCATTTCGAGGTATAGAAGCTTAAGTTGGTAATACTTTTTCAGCGGGCCTTTTCATAATGAATAGGCTCTTTGAAAATAATTGTTCAGTTCATGAAACTTACGTCCATTTTATGGTCAACATAATCGTTCATCAGAGCAGTAATTCGATTAACTAAGGATCGCTCTCGCACCACACGCGGTGACAGCTGTAATGCGTACCATTGAAGAGAACCAAATTAAACGATTCGTCATCTTGCACAATAATTGGGACTTGATCCAACATCTTTATAGAGCGAGGACTTTGCGTAAGGGTCTCAGTTTACATGCTTACGAGATGCGCAGGAATTAAAACTGTACCACCATCGTTCACGCCACCAATTCGGCCAAGTCAATATTGACATTGTACAAACAACACAATCATATAAAATTTTTTTCAGTATGGTGAAGTTTATTTTTGGTTGAAATGGCTATTTCAACAAGCAGAATTGTCGCACTTGGAGTGAAGATAATCCACGAGCCATTGTCCAAAAACAGAAACATGATTACTAATTTGTTTGTGCCTCAATTGGATGGTATTGACATCAGAGACATGTGGTTCCAACAAGACGGGGCCACATGCTACACAGTCCACAATACAATTAATTTACAGAAAAAAAACATTTGATGGCCACCACCGCGTTCGTGTGATTTAACACCACTGGACTATTTTCTTTGGAGGTATGTGAAGTCGCTTGTCTACGCGGATAAGCAAAGAATGATCGGGAATTGGACCTCCAGATTATGCCATAAACGTACCAGCCGCGGTGGCCATCAAAACTATTTTTCTGTGTTTTATTTAAATTTAAAGTTCCATACCTAGAAATGAAACCCCCTTAATTTTTGATGCTCCGTTCTGAGGAACGTTCTTGAACTTTTACATAAAAGTATTTTCTTTTTTTTTATTTAACAAATTCGTATCCACCGTGACACGGTTTAAACAGCACAGTGGTTAAAGCTTTGTAGTTTGGATCGGGAGGTATCGGGTTAGAATGTCAACCGCGGCAAGATGCGAAAGGGATTTTTCATGATCCGATTACGATCTGTTATGACATAAATATGACCCCCTGGCGAAGTGCAGAATTCATGGGCCGACCCAAATGCAATGTGCGGATGGTTCTACGTAAATCAGACTATAGCCGTACGTCCTTGATTTGGCTACTGCGTATGGTAGGAGGTTAAGAGCCATATAAGGTAAACTTGGGATTTATAGTATGTTATTTCTTGCCGTTTGAAATAACATCCTATACCATAAATACCAAGTCTACCCCGATCTATATCGTTCGATATATCGATTTATATCGTTTCCACTCCAAGATACAAATTGTATTGACGTTTTATAGTACTAAAACGTATGTATTGTAATCTTGCTTCAACTGAATGTTCTCATGGGTATAATGAGTAAAACTGAAATTGTATAACTTTTGGGTCTCAATGGGAAAATTTACTCAAGGACCTTCTCTACTGATAGACTACGCTACTGAACTTCCCCAGTTATCTGTTCGCTACGAGCTAGATACACCCATGCTAAACACCACTTATTAGTCGTGCAGAACGAATCTTTTCACTGAATTAATTCATACGAAACAAGCCAATTAAAGTCCAACATCCTCCCAAACTGTAAGAATACCCACTCTTAATAAGACTGAATTAAACCTCTCCAACAATATTTAAGTTACGAACCACATCTGTTCATAATTTTTTAAGATATGAAATCGTAAAAAAAATTAATTTAAAATTTAAGAATTCACCATAAACACATAATAATTGAGAATTTGTACTTTGTGTGAACCTTAAAAAAATTGAGCTTCTTTTGACGCGAGTTAATTTTTCATTTCTTAACCTTTAAGAAATAAGAAAAAAAAAATATTAAAAATTCTTCTGCAGAGTTCTTATTTGTTTCCTACCGTTTTTCTCATGCTGCCTATATATGAAACTTTGAAAAATCCAAAAAAAAATTAAATAAATTGTTATAAAAGGAAATAAACCAACCTTAAAATTTTTATCTTATTCTTGCGTATATAAGGCTGCTTTATCCATTCATCTTATTACAATAATTTTTTGTTTTTTATTTTTTCAGATCATCAATTTCCAATAGATCTCAGCAATGTTGCAAAAGATCATTCATTTTTAGAACATGATCCCCTGCAGTCATTATATAGACGTTTAGTTGCATTAAATCAATGTGCCGCAATGAGATTGGATGGAACACATAAACAACATGGAAATGTAAGTAGAAGAATACGTATTTATGAAGAAATTTGATATTTATCTCCCCAAGAAATTCGTTTTTGTTTTTTTTGAGTTATGGATGCATTTTGTTTTCGATTTGGATAAGAAACCAAATAAAATGCTTCAATTGTTTTTTTGTTTGTTTTAAATTAAATAAGATGTTGAGAGATTTATTTATGTATTTTTTATATTTTGTGTATGTGAGAGTACGGAGATGTTTCAAAAAGATTATGAAACAATAGGATTGATTCAAATATAAAATATATAATGTATAGATGTAGTTAGAATCTTTGGGTGGTTTTTTTCTCGTGTACAAAAATCTTAAGTAGCTCGATTGTGTTTGTACACGTCAATTAAAACAGTAGGAGTGATCAGGGTTGGAATGGTGTAATATAAATAAGAAGTAGCCAGAACTTTGTTTTGTTTTTAAACTCATTTAAAACTGATCTAGTTGTGATTAATCGCAGTAATCTTATTTTTTTTTCTTTTTCTGATGTTTATTAATTTCATTTCTCTATAAGTTACAGCGCATCTCCAACAGAAAAACTTATGAATTTTACCTTACATAAAAGTATGAAAAATATTTATAGAAAGAAACATTTTTGCTCGTTAGATTTGTGGTTTCCTTATAAAAAATTATCAAATTTTTAACTTTTGCCTTATGATGCCATTTGTTTATTATTATGATTCAAAGGGAACGATATCTAAATCAAAACCAAAGTATCAAAATATAAAATTCTGACTAACAGCACCTTTTTGTTGCGTAATATAATTTTGTAAAACTATATCTGAATATCTGTATTTGAGTTTCAATGGGTTTGGTCTTTTAATAATTAATTTTCGGAAAACTTGGGAGGTTAAATATTAATATCTCAAAATTTTGTGAAACAAATAAATAATAATGAAGTATCAGTTCAGTTCGAATTTTATTCTTTCTATAAGTTTCTATTGGTATGCTTTTCATAAAATAAATGTAAAAGGCAAAAGATATAAAGAAAAGTTTTTTGCACGGTGTTATACAAAATAAGGTTAAAAAGACAAGCTTAGCTAAAAATAAGGAAGAGCGCGAATTAAACGATTTTCTTCCCGCTTCCTTCTAAAATTTTAATATTTAAATTATGTTTTACTTAAATATAACGAAAGAGAGAAAGAGGTAATTTGTATTAACAGAAAATGTGTCTGAAAAAATTGAGTTTTTTTTTATTTTTAAGTGCAATAGAGAGGCAAATTTAAAAATGCATACGATTTCCATATTTGATTCTCCATTAAACGCGAAAAAAACGAAATTAAAACAATTATCATATTTATATACATTTTCTGTTCATGCAAAATACCTCTCTGTATGTCTTATAGCCCTGTGATATAATCATAAATTTTATTAACTTAAAATAAATAAAAAAATTCTAGAAGCCCCTAAAAGTTAGGTACAAGTATTACATAGGTTGACCTAGTTTTACATTTGGACTTAAAGCTTGTATAAATGGATTTACTTCCATTATTTCTTCGGTTATTTTAAAACACACTAAATTCAACATGTGCTAGAAAATAAAGTTGAAAAGCGCGCGGAAAACTGTTTTACAAGTACTTGTAGCCCTCTTTAATAAGACCGGTACTAAAATGTTTTACAAATTTATTTCAACGCATTGGTATAGTTGAACATGCAAAAAGTAGCCCGGGGGTTGAAACCTTTGAAAAGGTTATTCTGCAACACAAAGTAGTCATATTTTAACATATTGCTCTTTTGTTGTTTGGTATAGTTTTTTGTTCTGAAGGTTGCGGATCATGAGCGCTGAAGGGAAAACGTGATGCGATTTGAATCAGTGCTTCGTGCTTCTGAGGAGGCTAGCATCATTTCGATAATATTTACTGCAGTTAAATCATAGTACTCGGACATTGTCGAGAAGGCAAGTATATTTCCCTGAAACTAGCCGCATACAAACAACATATGCTCAGCATCTGCTACCGTATCCCAACAGATAGGAAATTCAATAAATTATCATGCCCAAAGTGATAAAGGTAACGACAGCTGCATTGTGGAATAAGTAGGCTAGTGCAGTGGTTATCCTCCGATCGGTACCACCTCTATGGTCGTTCGGACAAGATATCTATCCTCTCTGTATATTCTTGTGTTGTTAATTATGACAGTGGTGTTTGTAATAACCTAAGGCACTCATCACTCTAAATGTGTAGTTGCGGTGTATGGACTTTATATTTTATCGATACTATCGACACATGCACCGCCTGGGCGCATATATGGGACTCGTAAAGAATTGTAACTTCTAGAGAGAGAGCCTTGCTATTTTTAATTGATTTTCATTAAAATATTTCGCGTGCTCTTAGAACGAAGATCTGAAATCCGTGAGACAATCGTATTTAGACCAATTTGAAAATAAAATGTTGCAAGAATCTTTCTGTTAGTTATAGGCTTCGCTTCCGTTTTTTGCTAAACCAATGGCAATCTAATTTAATCAAGCCATGGTACTGAGAGGCTGCAACACTTGCATTTTTAATATCCAATGTAATGATGGCTCAGTATTTTTCAAGGCTTCAAGGCTCAAGAGGGTTCAAGGGTAACTTTCGTTCGTCCTTCGGATTTCGTTCGACTTTCGGAAACAGTATCATTCCCTGTAGTTGCCAAGTATTTGGAAACGTGCCTTCTTCTAGGCAAATTGAACATTTCCAAAAGCTCTTCGATTTTCTCTTTGATTGCACTTTGTCTTTGCCTCGATGGTACTCTACATTCATCGGTTAACGGAGAAACAAAATACCAAGATAGTGCTGGTAGCTGTTACACCTCTTGAAAGTTTGAGCTTTGACAGTATCAACCTGTAAACCTACCCCATGAGCCTTCTACGACCTCAATACAGAAGGAGTCCCAGCATCTTCGCTTGCTTTATTTAATGCCCAAGAGTTGGTATTTCTTCTACGTAGCTCGATTCAACCAGTAGGTTGGCGCCTCGGAGCATGAACTTGTAGATGTCTTTTTTAAATGATTTTCTTCCACTCTGCATTTTAAAAAAATTTTCGACCGCAGATTTTCCTCTTCTCTAAAGAGATTCACCAACAAACGTTAGGTCAATCAGTGTCAGCTTTACTCCGGCTAGAGAAAGCCTCTGGTTGAGTTTCACTTTTGAATAGTTTCAGTGCTACTTCATCTAGTAGCTTACCAATTGAAATCTCCACCAAATATTATTTATTTATTAATTTATTTATAAATGGTGCCTACAGTGACTACAATCGGCACAATAAAACAATTGGTAAAAAATTACAGGACATATGCTCGACTACAAAAGATTATATAAAGCTTTCTTAAATGAATCTCTCGACAAGTGATAATCAAAAGCTTCGTAGATCTTGTTAAATACCCGCGATATCTCGGAATTGGATCAGAATGACCGTAGCTCGTTACCGCACGGTCGATGAATAAAGCTCCATCGCGTCGGCGCATCTGACGTTCGGGGGCATACAAGTTGATACGAGCTAGTAACTCGATACGGGAATTGATGATATCATGCACAAACAGCACGGAGGCTACATCTCGGCGAATGTCTAGACGTTGCAGTTTCAAAAGATTGCATCGATTCTAATGAGGCGGAAGAACGTAATCCACAGCACACATGGATGGTAGAAGTCGTAGCGCGAACAAAATAAACTTTCTGGATACTCTCAATCCTCTCAGAAGGACAGTGGTAGGAGGGTGACCAAACAATGGACCGAACAAAGCAGACGTATAATGATGTCAAAGTTAGCGGGTCACTAAAGTCCTTGCAGTTTCGTTTAATGAAACCAAGCATAATGTACGACTTTGAAATAATGGCGTCAACATGTCTGGTAAATGTAGCATCAGATTCAAAGATCACGCTAAGATCCGAAATGAACTCAACCCGATCAATGGTTTCGTTGTACAGTTGATATTATATATAAAAAACTATTAAAAAACTATTATCCGGCTTACTTGGAGCAGTACAATAACTGTAGGAGATGATATGAGGAAAATTCTGCGAGCTTTCTTGTGTCGCCAAATCAGTCACTAGCTCATGCACTATCATCTAAGTTCCTATACTGTTCAAGTGTTCACACAGTTTTGCGACATCTGGCTTTAATACATGTATATTTTGTGATAGGACATCCTGAATGGCGCTGCATTAGTTTAAATTTAATTGAAGTATCTGCGGATGTTTACTGCAGCCTTCTATCGTGCTGAGCACTTATCCCTGCCAGTAATGTGGTTTTCATCGACCTCCTCATTTTCAGTTCAGCAGAACGCATATTGCCGCTTGCTTCTACAAAATTACCTTTTGCCTAGTTTACCTTCTAACCTATTGTTCATGACCTGAAGCAAAAGTGTAATCTGATAGGATATCCTCGCTTTTGCACGAAACTGATCCATAATGATATTTCTAGCATTTTTAACATCTCACTAAACTTACTACTTGACGAATACGGTTGATTTCGTGCTACAACAGTTGGTACAACCTATGTTTCTGAACGCCTGGATGACACTGGAGGTAGAGTCTAATAAAATGACAACTTTTACATCAAAAATGATATTTGTTACTTGATCAGAATTTAGATCCTGGCCTAAACTTGTCACAGTTTCTTTCAAGGTTGTTCGCTTCTTCAAACTCTTTAGTTATTGCGTTAAAGACTTCCTTGTTACTTGACCTCATCGATGGCCCAAATCTCCAGAATACTCAAGTAGGGATCATCAAAAGCCATAAGTTAAAGCTCTTGGTGATCCCTACTTGAGTATTCTGGAGATTTGGGTCATCGATAAGGTCAAGCAACAAGGAAGTCTTTAACGCAATAAGTAAAGACTTTACCCTCGAATCATTACTCAAGGTTGGTACTAAAGCTTGCCGATCTCTGTATTTTGTGTAGTAAATAGCCCTTCTCTAACGCAGGACCTATAAGTTTTGTTTATTCAATACAACTGCGCATGAAGGTGAACTTGTTTTGATGATCAACGCAACTGTCCTCGATGGTCCTTCACGTGTTTTTCCGGTTTTTCATTAAAGATAACCATTAAAGATGCCATCTTGCTCGGCTTAGAATTCGTTTCAGGACAAGAAGCAAACTTGGACATTTCCTTTTGATTTGCCTTCTTTTCCGTCTCTTGCTTATGGTTTAAGTTTATTCTGCTTACTCGCTGTGAACTGTGGATAATGACCTGGTTTTTGCTTATTTTAACTATGGCATCATATTACTTCCTCTGCAGTGAATAACTAGCGAAAGCTTCTCTTTGAATCCATTTGCACCTCTTATTTGACAGCCTGAGTTTGCATGTCACGAAAACTGTATTGGCTGACTAAATGTAGCCTGAAGGTAATTGTTGAATCACTTTATCTAGAATATCAAATACTGAACCTAAATTAAGGACCGTCGATTTATTCCAAAAAAACAAGATTGTAATAAAACATGTGCTACTTATAGCTTGGTATTACTAACAATTTGTTTATCTAGCGTCATTTTTTTAACACAACCGAATATAAGAGTGTAATAACTTCTTACTTCAAATATCTACCAATAAATGACGATGACATAATTTTCACTTATTATTATATGAAAATTTTGAAGTCGCACTCGTAAGGAAATTTCGAGACGTATTTCCACACCGAAATGTTTCAAGTTGAATCTCAAGATCATTAAAAATGATCACATCGATCACATCATCACACTTCCAACTGAACTACAAATTTTTTATTTGCACCTTCTGTTATTTTAATAGTGATGATCTTATTAAATATCTTGTTTTCTTTTACAATGAAAGCTTTGAGAATATGCCTGGCAATACATTTTACGATTCCATTATTTTTATAGCTTTTACAGCTACAATAAAACGTCTTTATAATTTCGTAATATTTGCATCGCTAATTATTTTTGTTAATAACCTCAAATTTGTTTCATAATACTTTTAAGTTTTCACTTTTTATTCTTCCACTTGTTATTTTTATTAAATTCAGAATCTTTTATTCTCTTAACTGTGCAATATTTAAAACAAAACTGCATTTGTTATTTGACAGGTGGGGGGTTATTATGTAAGCATTACGAGTTACGAATTACGACAAATGACGTCAAAAGGCCTTTTTATTTAAAGCATTTTGAGTTGTCGTAATTACGACTTTTTGTTGTTGTTTTAGTCGTACACATTTATAAATACGAGACAATAGTCGTACTATCTATTTTTTTCTTGTTTTCATTCATAATTTGTCAAAATTAGTTTGAGTCGTAATTCGTAACTCGTACTCGTAATGCTTACATAATAACCCCCAAGATTTGATTTTTGCGATAAAATGAGTGTGTTTTAAAATAAAATAACACAATGAGTATGTTTAATTACAGAAAAACAGAAAACACGATTTGGTTTTTTTTTTGTTTTTTTTTACTTTTTTACGTTTATTTGTTTTACGTTTTTTACGTTAATTGTTTTTTGAGTTGAATTTTCGAAATGTTACTAGATACTTCGTAAAATCAGGTTCCATGGAGACATTAGGATTAATTTGTCAACAGTTGGACTGCATATGAAGCGGTTGATCCACTTCAAAAGCAACTTGTTAGTCGTCACCAAAATGTCAATTCATCTTCTAATTCTGTAAGATCTTTACCGATGTTCTCGTTAGCCTATATAATATTTACAGTATAAATTTTGTAGTTTATATCTGTCTCTTTATAGATATATCAATAAAATAAACCGCGCGGTTACACGTCGCGCCGGTAGTAAAAAGACGAATGGTCCGACATTAGTTAATTATGTTAATTAAACATCGGCTTATATATATCAATTTATAATAAAACTTGTAATTTATATTTATATAAAATTCTTGATTAATTGAAAACAACAGAAAATCAATTATTATACGGGCCCATCGAATTTTCGTAGGCGTCTGGCATATACTTAATTTTCCATATAGATTTTATAAGTGTCGGTAAATCAGTTTGTATATATTAGAACTGATAATACCGATGATTTTGAATTTATTAGGTCTTGACAGTTCAACAAATTATAACAGTGTGAAATATAATATTTTACAGTGTATATGTTCATTGTCTAATTATTTTAATTAATTAGTTAAAGTAAACTATTTAAGAACTGAATTATTGGTCTAAACTCCAAATTAGCGTAAATTGACGTACATTGGTCTCTGCCCGATTCTTCTTATAATAAAAAATTCTATTTTTAGTGTTTTTCTGATAAATATAGACTTTAATGTTTTTTTAAGGTGTTAACAACCGATCCCTACCTGCGGTGGAACTATAAAATTAAACAAACAACTAATTCTACATAAACAGTGCAGTTTATTTTCTATGTATCTCTGCAGAGATTTGAACCACCTGTCATCAGAAGTTAAGGTCATGGTAAAGCCCCGGAATTTCCCTACCAGTTAGACTAGAGTTAGGCTTTGTCGGAAAACTTTAATTTTCACCAATTTTTTAAAATACAGGTCTACGTTAAAATTATGATGGCCACATCCTAATATGTACTAAAAATGCCACTACCATATTGATGCTACCTATGATGCATACGATTTAAATGAATTCAAAATTTAACGAAATATCGTTTTAGATACACATAATATTGTACATAGATACAAAAATAACATCAAACAAAATAGAAATTTTCTATTCTGGCTAAATATTTTTAGAAAAATTTTCCTCTTTCAAAAAACAACAAAAAAAAATTTACACCGACAGACGTACCGATTTACGTACGTACGTTATTGATTATTTCTGTTATCATTCATTACACACGTTTGTTGTTTTGTTGAAAATTTTGAAATAAGGTAATCAAAATTATAAAATAAAAAAATTAATTTTTTTAATTAGTTTTGGAAAAACAAATTTTACGTAAATATAAAAGAAACCAATTTCTAAACATATTTGCTAATTTTTAATTTCATGTAAGCATTAACAAAATTTTGTACGGGTGTTAAAAATATGTTAAAAAATAATGTTATTGGTTTACCATCAGGTAGTTTAACAAATATTTTGCATGTCTCAACTTCAGCAGCTACATACATAATTCGGTGTTCATGTTAGTGTAAACATACATTAAATTACTAATAAAAATATCTAATTAACAGGGTCATGTTCTGTGTCTAAGTGACAGTTAAGATACGTCGCTATAATATTTGGTATTCCAATATTAATTTTCACTCTCAAACAATTGATAATCTCTTACAAGGATACCGCGCTCAGCCATTTAAATTTCTCTAAGAAGCTTGCACCAATCGTTCCTAAAAGCCTACGCAATGTATGGTTAGATAGAGATGATCCCAGATAATTCCAAAATTCTCCGAATTCTCGTTAAATTTATTCACCACTAATTAGATGTTTATGCAGCCGGAAAGGGCAGGTCTAGGGCGGCCTATAACAGCACTCAAATCGGCGCTCAGTAAAAAAGGCAATCTCCTTGACAGATGAGAGGTGGGCCAACACTCTCACGTGCAGAGTAGCAAAACAGGTTTGGCCAAAACTGGACCTGCGGCGCTCCAAGGCACTAATATCCCTGGGAAAACGAGAGTTAGGGTTGGTCGTAGGGATACTGACAGGACACTGCATTTTTGGGGAACATGCAAGAAGGATCCCTCTACAGAATAATGACTTTTGTAGAAGTTGTATGGACAAAGTGGAGCGAGAGACTTTAGATCACTTCCTATGCTCGTGTCCGGCACTGGCATACAAAAGACATAAGTACCTGGGTGTGTACGATATGGACAGCCTGACTGAACTCGTGGACTGTAGAGCGCGAGATATTTTACGCTACATAAGAAGCTCCTGATGGTTAGCGGGAGTAAGGAGAGATTGGATCCTGTGGTATCACAATGGGCCATTATTGGCCTAAGTGTGCTAACTTAACCTAGATGTTTATAAATTAGTTGTAAGTTAACTTAGTTCTGACAAAATAGAGAAAAGAAAAGGACAAAATGATAATATATATTTTAGCTAATCTGAAATACACCGAAATGAATAATTTTGTTATAAACAAAAAATCTTCATTTACAAATTCCACCAAAACAAAAGTTTCAAGTTTATTCTAAGTTGCTCAAGTAAGTACATATTATTATCATGATGATTAAATGTCTCTGCCATCTTTGTGCAATTATAACACAACCTCCTAATTTATTGTCATTTTTCGCCAATTTATTGTCGTCGTATATTACTATTCCAAACTTTGGCTCATTGAGTACCGACCGACTTAATGTCAAAACTCAATCACAATAAAGTTAGACTGCAGTCCAATTCATGACTTATTTTGTCTACATAGACTGACTTATTTGAAAGTCTGCAATTAGTCACCTCATGAGGAGACTTATTGTAGACTTTCTTGACTTATTTTGAAGAGTTTACACAAAACTGATATTTCATACATTTTTTGTTCGTAATAAAATTTAGCTGTTATAATACGACAACAGTATAAAAATAAATTTATAATTTTTATAATGTAAAAAAAATTATTTTTTTTTTTTTTTGTAAAATTAAGGCGGACAAAAACAATCGTAGAAGGAAATTTTATACTTTACATTGTGAAATGTACATGGTTATGTTCAAATAAGTCTCGATTTGAATTGGACCAGCAGATTACTTATTGCAAGCCGCCATTTTGAATAAGTCATATAAATCGACTTATTTGAAATAAGTCGCGGATTAGACCGTAGCAAACGCACACCAACGTCCACTAAATATAAAACACGTATTATGCAAATCTTCCATTGTCACATGAATTGATGTAACAAATTAGATTTGTGTCATGACATCTTCCTGTAACTTTATTTATTTATTTACAATTTTGCGAACTTTACACCCTATTTTTAGTATCAAAGCTTCGTAATGAACTGCAGTTCATAGTTTTCCGTGTAGTTTATATTTTTCATAGCCACTTGGAAATATGAAGGGCGTTGGATTTGTTCGATGCATCAAGAAAAAAATTAGTGGGGTTTCCAAACTAAATTTACTATGAATTCCACTAGTTTTTTCAGAGAAAAAGTTGCTGAGTTTTTGAATTAAAATTATTATAAATAGACAATATTAAATTGGCACAAGGCAAATAGGTATTGAATGTTAACTTAACGTTTGAAGCTTTGTATATTGCAAGGTTCACGCCTGTTAAAACTACGGACAGAACTAAATATATTCCTAATAGAGGACCAAACTATAAAGGATACAAAAATTTTACTACAGACACATTACCAGTTTCGTAACCATGATTTCGGGATATCCTAAATGAGAACAAAAGACATACTACAATTTCATTTGTCTTCTCATTTGGGTTTAAATAGTAATTGAGTAGGCGTAGATAAAAACGTCAAGATTGACAACTAATTGACTTTTTAATTGTCAGAAACGACTTTTATATTGACAGAACAGAAAAAAATTGTTCCCGCCAACTAAATATCTCAATAACAAATAGACATATCAAAGGAAACTAGATTTTCTTGTTAAACTGTTAGTGCCCGGCATCTATATTTTTGATGTATTCGGCGTTGGGAGCAGAAAAATGCCTCGGGATGAGAAAAAATATCACATTCCGAAACTATGTATAAACCTAGTTGTAAATCATGGTTAGGCATGACACATTGTAACGAAATCATGGTTAAATCGAAACTATAGTTATGAAACCAGTAGTCTGCCTATAGCATTAGACCACATACGAATAAAATGTTGTGATTGTATTTCAAAGTAGCACGACAAATCACTGAAGAGCAATTCAATAAAAACGACAATTTATTGGAAAGCAAATCACCGAAATAACAATTAACTTAAAACGACAATTTACCGAATGCGACAATTAATCGAAATAAGAACTCACCGAAATCAACAATTCATCGAAATCCTCAATTAATAGAAAACGTCAATTCATCAAAAATGACAAATTAACCTAAAACGGTAATTTACCGAAAACCGCAATTCATCAATCATGACAATTTACCGAAAAATAGTTCACCGAATAGGAAAATTCACCAAAAAACAATTTCCACCGGAATCGAGAATTCACTCAAAATGACAATTCACCGAGAGTGACAATTCACCGAAAAAACAATTCACCGAAAACTACAATTCTCCAAAGTATAACTAACGCGCCCTCATCGAGAATACGGTTTCTGTCATTGCTTAAACCCCTAATATTGAAATTTCATTTTAAACATTAAATTGATGAAATTGTGTATGTAGTATGGAAATGTGTTTCCGGTAAGCTTATGACTCGATCAATCGAGAGAGTTTGTGGTTGACCTATTTCAGTATTACAATAGACAGAATGACCTATTTCAGTATTACAATACTGTGACAAATTTGAGAATGCGCCGGGTATTATTGTAAGCCTTCAAAATGACTTAAAATAATTTTTTTTTAAGTGTAGTCCAATGAGATGCTCGTTAAGCAGCATCTGCATGATTGGGCTGAGTAACAACAGACTGAGTGAGGATAACCAACAGGATAACATTTGATCTGGTAGGCCTGTTTTCAATTCCTATTGAGTTCCATATCTATGAATTAAAGCTTATATAAGCAATTTATTTAAAGATTTTATTTCCTTCCAAAATTAAAATTTTCATCTGAAATAAAATTGGCACTTTCTGTCTCAGTTTACCATATTCCAGAATTCCTCCAAACAATATCTTAGGATCCCATTTCTATCCTAAATACCGAATTTCATCATGTTCGACCAACTACAACGGAACTGGGTTATAGAACTACTTGCAAATAGCATTTTAGAAACATTTAGAACTGTCGTTTTCGGAAAATTGTCACTTTCAGTGTATTGTCGCTTTCGGAAAATTGTTTTACACCATTTAGCCGAAAGCAACAATTCTCCGAGCACTACAATTCACTGAGAATGACAATTCACCGAAAACTACAATTCATCGAAAACGACTATTCCTTTATACAACCGTCTGACTGTTCCTTTGAAAATCGGACTTTAACTGATTTGTAATAAATAATAAATTCAAACAGAAAAAAATATTTATATTCTTAGAGATTATTCGCTTTAAAATGGGATCGGGCATAAAACACGAAATTTTAAATCCAGAAAACGAAGAAAACTAAAAATCGCGAGAAAATATATGCAGCGCAGCAACCCCCCGCGTGCCTGTGAGAGCTACCTAGTACATTTTTCGTTTAAACGAATTGCATTTTAAAATCAATATTGACTTTTTTGTGGTGTATTGAATGATATTTTTATCTTTAGAGGAATGATAAACTGTTTTGTGTTACAGTTCATAACCAAATATGTTAACCATTTTTAATTGTAATATCATTAACAATATTTTTCATTTTTACGAATTTATTTAAGATTTTGTTATTAAGTATTTTTAATTTAAAAAATTCGGGATTTTTTTCTCAGTATTTCTTGGGATTTTTTATTTCAGTATTTTAATTTTTAGTAACTTAATACCAACCCTTTAATAATATGCGATGCGTGTGAAACATTTTTCGTAAATTTTTTGTTTTCAGTGAATTCTTGTTATAAGTGGATTGTTGTTTTCGGTGAATAGTTTTTCGGTGAATTTTTTTTCGGTGAATTGTCGTTTTCGATGAATTGTCGTTTTCGGTAAATAGTCATTTTCGATGTATTATCTTTTTAGGTGAATTGCTGTTATCGGTGAATTGTTGCTATCGGTGAATTGAGATTTTTTGGTGAATTGTTTTTCGATGAATTATCGTTTTTGGTGAACTGTTTTCAGTAAATTGTCGTGCAAACTAATTTTCCTCAAAAACCGCTCTAAGAATATAGTGTTCTTTATAAAATTGTTAACTATGAGTTCTGCACACATTGTAGGTATGTTTGCCACTGGTGGTCACTGGTCAGCTCAACGAATAATTATTTCAGTTTGTCTGTTTCTGTTTAAAGTGGATATCACTGAAATTCAATAACAAACTGCAAAGTTTTATGATAATCCGACCATTAGTTTACAAGTTACCGTTGTTTTAGTATGGCACCGAAATACTCTGAGTTTCATGTGTTGATTAGACTCTGTTTTCTCACGGCAAAAAATACCGTTCAAGCAAAGCAATTGTTTGATAAGTATTATAGGGACTCTGCTCCATCGGAAACAACCGTCGACTAGAGGGAAAAAGATTTGCGTCAAATGCTGAAAATTATTTGTTTATTTCGTTTATAAACATTATGACAAAGGATGTAATATAGTATAAAGAAAAATTAATATTTTATTTTATTTGATTAGAAAATAAATTCCGCTTAAGATTGAACGATTGAACAAACAAAATGTTTTAGCTTGCATTACGGCTAATAATAAGAAAAAATTGTTTAAAGCCAGTTTAACAAACAAATTGTATACATACATATAAATGAATTGGAGGACATTTCATGTAAAACAATTCAAAACAAATTCGTTTCTGAATATTTAAGGATTAAGATTTTAAGTTTTACGCCTGTATGGTTCTCAGAAAGCAAATTTCTTTTCTACTATAGACATTTAAATGATCAAGTAATGTATCCAAACTGGTTTGTTTCTTTGATAAATTTGTGTACTAAAATTTATTATAATCTCTTACTATGTTTTACTGTATTTGTACGTGTAAAATTATTTAATTTACTAATTTTCATTATTAATTAAAAATTTGCCATCTAGGGACGGTAAAAGACGCTCAAATTAAATCTTCATTGCGGAGTAATCATAAAACACTTATCCTTTGGTCCCGTCCGAGTTCTGTGATAATTTTTAGTACTGTAATAATTATGAAAGAATTCTGGATGTAACCAAATTATTGTTATAATTTTGATATTTCTATAATAAATTTTCGTGGGCACAGTGATATGTATCGAAAATGCTCACGAAAATTATTACAGAAATGTCAAAATTATAACAAGAGTTTGCTGGAATAGTTTGGTCGCATCCACGATTCTGTCGTTATTATTACAGCACTAAAAATTATCACAGAATTTGGGACGGGACCTTTGACGTAATTTTTCGATATCGAAATTTGAAATAATTTTAAACAAAATTTTCCATTTTCTACGTCATTTCAAGACTAGCCTTGATAATTGTGTATCAATACCTAGATTTGTGTACTTTAACACTTTGATGCATTTTTTCGCGATTTAGAGGTAAAATATTAAGAAAATGGAATTGTGCATGTCTAAAAAATGCTCAACTTTGAAAACCAACCATAGCCAAACTAAATATTTCATTTCTTTAATCATGTATTAATGAACATCGCTATCTATTTGAAAAATTACTCACATTGTTTTCATGTTTCTTTTAGGATACGTCCGAATTTTGTGATAATTTTTAGTACTGTAGTAATTATGTATGACAAAGTTCTGGGTGCAGCCAAACTATTACAGCAAATTCTTGTTATAATTATGACATTTCTGTAATAATTTTCGTGAGCATTTTAGATACATATCACGGTACCTGCGAAAATTACTACAGGAATGTCAAAATTATAATAAGAGGTTGCTGTAATAATTTGGTTACATCCAGAATTCTGTCAAAATTATTACAGTACTAGAAATTATCAGAGAATTCGGACGGGACCTTAGTCGAATTTATATTGATGTTTATGTGATTTTTTTTTTGCGAAATTACACAATAAAGTTTACCTAAGATGTTTGGGTTGTAATTAAATTTGATTCCTGGCTATATAGTTTTGGACGTTTTTACCCAACGTTTGTACCAAATTGTATTTAGGGTTATTTTTCATATTTATAATATCAGGATCACCCACCTTTCATTGAAAAATGTCCAATTTCTGGAAACGCACAATCGCCCATATGTTGGGTGTGCAGCATAGTGGGATGGTTTTTCCAGTAGCCCTGGGATGAAGATAATTTGAGTAACCTCAAAAATTAAGGTGGCCTAATCCTTAAATAAGGTGTAGCGCTAGTAACATAAAAAAATAATAAACAATCGCTCACAATTAAAATGAACGTCGAAAAAAATTGTCAAAAACTTTTGGGCGATTTTTCCTTTTATTTTTGGGCTAGTGGCAGCACCACAAAATACACCAACTGCCAAAAATGAAAACATGCTGCTAATAACATACCCCAGTACAACAAATACTTAATTTTTAGCTGAAGTGAAGGGTTCCGACATTACAAATTAATTTCAACTCAGATAAAATTTTAATTTTGACATGCAAAGCAAAACAAGAAAAAGAACTTACAAAATTTCACAATGTCACAATTTAATTGTCCATCCAATACGCCCTATTAAGCGGGATACATTCTTTTAAATTTTGGTTGAAGAACAGGTTCGAAATATTTCATAATTTTGAAACTCGTTAGCTTGGTATTTAAATAAGTAGTAAGTTGAAATAAAATGAGCACTTTGGCCAAAACAGCTTAATAATTATAGTTATCGTATCGTAAACCACAGCTCGCAACTTTACTCGTATTCTATATATAAAAAAAACCTTTATCCGGTTATTTATAAAGCCTGCGCTGTATCCAGTTTCGGGAAGAGCGTCTGATACCACGCTCTCAAGAGAACAACGGCGATAGTTCCGATTATTTTTAAATTTTGGCTCTGCAGTTCTAGCTACTTATAACTGTCAGAGCTTCGTTACTCATTTGTTTCCCCAGTATAATCGCTAATTTGAAACTAATTCTTCTGCAGGATAATATTTTTACAAATCCATTGTAGTGAACAATGTTGTTATTGAAACGGACTGGACATTGGTTTAATTCGCAAAATTATAAAAATGAACTCTTAAGATAAAATCTATTCTAATTTAAAGGATTAACTACCGTGCGTACCTAAATAGTTACTTTGTTTGAAAAAAAATTGTTGGATTGTAATTATGACAGGTACAAACTTAGTTAAATATGAAAAATGCATTTGATTTCAAACCCCATAAATTAACTTTAATAACTACCATTGTTCATTTAATAAAAAGCTACTGGAAATAAGTATTTGGTACTTAAATGTAATATTCTTGTTAATTTTGAATATAGACTTATAATATATATTAATATGTCAAAACAAATAATTAAAAAGAGACAACGGAATAATAAAAAATTTTAAATAATGAAAATACTTGAGACATAAACGAAAGGTTATCCACCGCGTATCGCCGTATGTCTGTAAAAACGTTCTAGGAATAAGCAATTTTAATAGATTTTTTTTGCCTATTGTTTGGAAAAATGCAAAAAAATCTTATAAATAATAAGCGGATATATTAATAAAGAGAGACATGGCTATAATTTCTATTTGTTATATGCATACATTTCTAATATAATTATTTATATTTTTCTATCACAACTAAATATATTGAAATATGTATCTTTAATCACCTTATATACTCTTATAGTATTATTGTATCATATTTCAGATTGTTGTGCATGCATAGGAAATTTCTGTCACACAGTATTTATAACAACATTAAAAAAAAATGTTCTCATATGCACATTTCATAATTATAATTTTTTGCATTCGCTTTATAGAAATGCAAAATGTAGGAAGAATAATAAACTGAATTTTTATCAGGTTAATAATAATTGGTTTTATGTACTTATTTTTATTTTTACATCTCATATATAATAAAATAATGGACGTGGACGATATATATTGGGATTTAGTCATTGGCATAATATGTTGTTTGATATAATCTAATAATAAATGTTGACTAAGAATTATATTTACAGGCTGAGCTGATAAAAGTCTAAATGAAAACGCAATTTCTCAGTGCAACGTCAAGATTGACCTGAATAGAAAGAAATAATATTTGACAGCGCGGTCATGAGATGTACATTGACAGGTGGTGTTCTCCAATTTTTGAAAACCTTTAAAAACAAAATCTTTTTTTTTTGGCATGGACTACGCTATCCAAGATATTCTTGAATATTCTTGAAACCAATCGTAATGCTTCATATTCATCCACCGCGGACGATTGACACTCGTGAACTGACCCTTTAACTGTATCACCAAGGTTTATTTAAATCAGAGTCATACTATGGCCAGTGACAACATTAACTTTTTACTATTGTCGTCATTTTATGATTTTATGTCGAGAGGGCGGCTTAATCAAGCAAAAATATTACACATTGCCACTTTATTACGACGGTAATAAATTTCACAGCGATGCGACTCAATCGAAGAGAAAACTAAATTATTATAAAATAAATTAACAAATTATGGCCAGTTGAGTTATTTGTTTCTTCAATCATAAAACAAATTTATGCTTTAAAAAAAATCGAAAATATTTAGTACAAATTTACAAAAAAAGCGCCTGTTTCCGCTTAAAAAAATTACTCGGTAAATTTTTTTAAGCTGAAACTTTCAAATATCTCGGAAAATAAGCACTCTACGTGAAAAATGGCCATTAACAAAATTTAATCATTCTGAGCGGGACACACGTTAGTGCTAAAATTAGTACCCCTCCCACCCTTCTTTTAGGTGGGGCGGGGGTTAACTTTGAAACTAAAATAGGAACCCCTATTTTTTATTGCAGATTTTGATTCTACAGCTTAAAGTACGTAAGATTTCTTTGACACATTTTGTTCAATCACGGGTTTGAACATGGCACAATGTATTATATTTAATGACAACTTGCACTTTTTATTATATATATGCAACGACTGTGGCATTAATTGCATTAACTATGTAAGCAATTTTTATATGTAACACTTAGTCTTAAACGCTTACTATGCATATTTGGCATTAATTGCATTACCTATGTATATAAGCAATGTTTATATGTAATACGTATTCTTAACCGCTTACTATGCAATTTATATTGTATAAAAGAAAAACATATTTGTATAATAAAGCAGAAGTTAATTAACAACGTAAAAACACTCTCATCATTACTATCTACTAGACCTCACCAGTGGTAATCTAGTAGGTAGCAAAAACATTAAATTATCTAAAGCCAAGTTTACGCCTTGGCCATACCTTGGAGATTTAACATTGGTCCTTCGACGCCAAAACAACAACCGGCGGACTATATAAATTTCGAGCCAATAACCAACAGGCATCGAATCTAACAACCACAAAAACAAGCGGTATACAAAATACTTCGAGCTACTGGTCATAATCATTTCGAGCCACATTACAACAAAAATATGGATGCTTTATATAAAAAGCAATGTACGCGTGTCGAACAACTGCAGCGGTTAAAATCCAATTACAGCAAGGATTCCGAAAGTAGACGGACAACTGTTTACTTAGAAGATAAACTGGGAAAACTAGATGACTGGTGGTCCAGTTACACGGATGCATACAACGAAATGAAAGACCAACACTTCGACAACGATCCAACGCATAGTTACTGGGCTGAGCGGGACACAGTAAAACAACTGTACACATCGTTTAAACGTGAGATAGAAAGGAAACTTGAAATAGCAACACGAGAGGCAATTCCAATGGGATCACCAACAAAAAAACCATTAACAACCGATTATAGTAGTGCTACAAACGATAGTAGTACCAACAGCAAAAGCAGTACCACGAACAACTTCGCGCTTGAACCAGAACAAGCACATCGGTACAAAACACAAGATGTTAAAATGCGTCTTTGCTATAAGTTAATAGCCGATACAAATGAGCTATTAGGAAAGCAGGGCAATCATGTCCAACTACAACATAAGCTGCAACAGCTGAATGCAAGGATAGCACAAATAGAACAACTACACGAAGACATATTGGTGCACGCAAATGCAGGCGAAGAAGAGCGTACAACTTACTTTACCGACGATTATTACTCTGCATTGGTCAACGAAAGTGAAACCTTACGTTGTAAATTGGTTAAAAATGAACGCGAACAACAAACAACCGGCAGTGAAAAAAGCAAGATAAAATTAAAACGGTTTGAGATACCGCAGTTTTACGGAGAAACTCTGAAATGGGCAGCTTTCTACGACTTATTTAGAAAGTTGGTTCACGAAAATGACGATTTAAGCGACACCGTCAAGATGCACCAACTAAAAACAACAGTACAAGGTAGCGCAGCTAGAATCATTAGTCATCTGGAAGCAACAGGGGTGAATTACCAAGATGCTTGGAAGCTATTGGTAAATCGGTACCAAAATAAGCGGCAAATGGCAACAACACATATCAACCACATTTTGAATTTCCCCAGCATGCATGCAGAATCAGCAACAACTATGAAATCGTTATATGATACATTAACGGAAAGCATGCATGCCATCAAAAACTTGGGCGTAATAACCATATCTTGGAATTACATAGTAATTCCAATTGTAATCAGAAAACTAGATAATGAAAGTTTGAGGCTGTTTGAGATGACCATTCCCGATCCTCGTGAGATGCCAACAATAGAGGAATTTCTGGCATTTTTGGAACGCAGATTCCAAGCCTTGGAAGCCGCCAGACCAAAATCACTCACCTTTCGCAATTCCGGACCAACTCAACAACCAGGCACCACTCCACAATTACCAAGACTTAAAAATCTACACGTAAAAGCTCAACGGACATGCATTAATTGTAAGCAGACACATGAACTTCAAGACTGCTTGAAGTTTCAACAAATGTCTACATTGGAACGTAGCAGATTGATCAATCAACACAATCTGTGTAAAATATGTTTGGAAAAATTTCATCAACCGTGTTTAAAATCAACACGATGTTTAGTATGCAAAGGAGCCCACCACACTCTCCTACATTCTAATAATCACCCACAACGTACAATGCTTACCAAAAGGGTGGATGACAATCCGAAAAAGGAAGCAGACGAAACATGCATTGTGACTAATCACTTTGTAAACCAATTTGAACAACCATCCGGTACACTATTGGCCACAGCAATGGTTGAGGTACAAAATGGAACACAACAACCAACCCTGTTACGTATGTTAATAGATCCCGGTTCACAAATCTCATTTATCACCAACGAGGCATCGAAGAAAATCAAACAACCGGCGATAAAAACGCATGTGGAGATTAGTGGCTTAAATGATAGCGATATCACGACTGCCACAAAATTAGTCACTTTTCGAATAGGAGCACGATTTTCTTCAATCTTTTCTTACTTCTCCATGGAAATGGAAGCATTAGTATTGCCGAATATAACTCGGCCACTACCTGAACAACATTTCGATAATCAAAGATGGGAACATTTAAATAATCTACTGTGGGCGGATCCAACTTACAACCAACCAAATAAAATTGACATTTTATTAGGTGCGGATTATTACCCAAATATCCTGATGAACCAAGTTGTAAAAGGAAATCAAGGCGAACCAATCGCCCAACAAACGGAGCTAGGATGGATCATATTTGGAAATATTGTAAACGAAAAATCCCCGAGCGTCCAATCCATGGTTACCTTGGTAGATATTGAAAACCAGTTAAAGCGGTTCTGGGAAGTGGAAGAGATATCACCCAAAAACTTTATGACAGAAGAAGAAAGGATGTGTGAAGAACATTATCAACAGAATTACTGTCGAACCACCGACGGCCGCTACATGGTACGTATTCCGTTTCAACAAAACATAACATCAATCGGTTCATCCAAACAGCGAGCACTGGCTAGGTTCATTCAACTAGAACGACGTTTGTCAGTAGTTAATGAATTTTCTACTAGATATCGAGAGTGTATAGAAGGGTATTTCAACCAGGGACACCTCATTGAAAGTAATGAACATACGCAGAACGAATATTACATTCCTCACCACGCAGTAGTCAAAACCACCAGCACTACAACAAAATTAAGAGTAGTATTTGACGCATCAGCTAAGACCGATAAAAACGTCAGCCTAAATGAAACTCAACTCGTGGGTCCAAAATTACAAGAAGATCTGATGTCAATTTTAATTCGATGGAGAAAATACAAGGTGGCGTACACAGCAGATATAGAACAAATGTACATACCAGCTAACAACCGTAACTTTCGGTATGTCATCTGCGCCATATCTGGCTATCAAGACATTGCAGCAGTTAGCAACAGATGAAAAAGTGAAATTCCCGATTGCGGCCAACATAATAATGAGCGACTTCTACGTGGATGACGTATTATCAGGAGGTAACACCCTTGAAGAAGCTCAAAAAGCACAAAACCAACTTATCAGTGCACTTAAAACCGGAGGATTTAATCTAAGAAAATGGGCGTCTAATTATCCTACACTATTAGAAGCTGTCGGTTCAGAGTCGAGAGCTCTCGAGCCTATCATAATTAACGACGATGCTGTAAAAACATTAGGATTGCTGTGGAACCCTACAACAGATACCTTCGAATTCAAGGTGAACCTTAACGAAAAAAATGGGATCATGACAAAAAGAAAGATGTTATCCGAATCATCAAAGGTTTTCGATCCATTAGGATGGTTGTCTCCAACCTTAATACGAGCCAAAATTTTAATGCAAACTCTATGGATCTCAGGCGTTACGTGGGATGAGAAGCTGCCTGAAGACGTCGAAAATAAATGCCGCCAATACTATGTCTCTCTCCCGAAGCTAGAGGCGATCAAAATCCCAAGGTGGATCAACTTCAACTCTACGTTACCAGGAGAGTTGCACGGATTTTGTGATGCTTCAGAAGCGGCTTATGCAGCAGTAATCTATTTTTACGATAGATCGTTAAATAAGGCAACTTTGTTAACGTCAAAAACACGGGTGGCACCAATAGCAACCAAGTTAACGCTACCAAGGCTAGAGTTATGTGGAGCCAGTCTGCTTGCTAATCTAATGAGCAAAGTACAACTGGACATGAAATTCGATAAAACACCAACATATTTTTGGACGGATTCTATGATTGTTTTGGGATGGGTGAAAAACAAGCCTCACAAATTTAAAACATTCGTAGCAAATCGGATCTCGGGAATCCAGAAGTTAACTGCCTCATCTCAATGGTTTTATGTAAAATCATCCGACAATCCCGCAGATTGTGCATCCCGGGGTATTGAGGCCAATCAATTAATCATATACAATTTATGGTGGAACGGTCCTCAACACGTCTTCAAAACGGCAATCCAACTAACACCAATGAAACTAGAAGGAACGCCAGATCAATTGGAGCTGAAACAACCGATTGTTGGGGCCACGACAGTGACATCAAATAACCCGATTGAGAATTTATATCGAAGACATTCCAATTTCAATAAAATAAACAGGATTCTAGTATATGTATTGAGATTTATTGACAAAGGCCGAAGGAATACTGTAAACAACCAAGAAGTGCCCACGGCAGAAGAACTAAAAAATGCTACCCAAGTATTGATTAAACTGGCACAGAGGCAATGCTTCAGGAACGAAATTTACGATCTTACAAACAAGAAAGGAGTGGCAAATAAAAGTAAGATTAAATCTTTGTCTCCTTTCATGCACGATGATCTCCTACGCGTTGGTGGCCGAGTCCAAAACACAATCTCTTGGAGCTACGACGAGAAACATCCGATTATTGTCCCAAGAGATCATCCCATTACTAAACTATTGATTGAACAAGCACATAAACAAACAATGCATGGAGGAACACAATTAACCCTGGCTCATCTTCGCACAAGGTACTGGATCATCCACGGTCGGAATCCAACAAGACATTTCATATCGAAATGTACAATATGTCATCGTTTCAATACAAAAACAGGAACACAGCTAATGGGTAATTTACCAGCCGCCCGGATTACACCCAGAAGACCATTTTTGAGAACTGGAGTCGACTATGCGGGACCTCTTCTGATTCGAACAACAAAGGGAAGAGGTCACAAGGCACACAAGGGTTATTTAGCGATTTTTGTTTGTATGACAACCAAGGCCATACACATTGAGCCAGTCAGTGATCTAACTACTGAAGCATTCATCGCGGCATACAAAAGATTCACTGCACGTAGAGGATTATGCAGTGATTTGTATAGCGACAATGGTACCAACTTTGTCGGTGCTAAAAATCAACTTGAGCGCGAATTAGCTGCACTAATTCGTAATTCAAATAAGGAAATTGCACAATTATTAGCAAATGATGAAACAACATGGCATTTTATACCACCGGCTTCACCACATTTTTTAGGACTATGGGAAGCGGCAGTTAAGTCAGTAAAAAGATGCTTAATAAAGGTCATTGGAGAAGCAACATTGACTTTTGAAGAATTATCAACGGTTACTTCACTAATAGAAGCTTGCTTAAATTCAAGACCACTGGCACCACTATCAACCGATCCTACAGATGTTACCTTCTTAACGCCTGGGCACTTTTTAATCGGTGCACCTCTAAAAGCAATTCCACAAGATACAATAGCAGAAACAACCATTCACGGCATAACACGTTGGAAACTTGTAGAAAAAATTAAACAAGATTTCTGGAGAAGATGGCATAGCGAGTACTTAAATCAATTTCAACATAGAAGAAAATGGTCAGATGAACAACCAAACATGAAGATAGGGGACCTGGTTCTCATCAAAGAGGACAAAATTCCTCCATTAAAGTGGCTAACTGGTCGGGTGATGGAAATACATCCAGGCATAGACGAAAAGGTCCAAGTAGTCTCACTTCGTGGCTCGGGAGGGACTCTTATAAAAAGACCGATTCACAAACTTTCATGACTACCAATAGAACATGAGAACGAAACCAACCAAACGAATACACATTCACCGGTCGAGCAACCTCAACAACCAACGATACCTTTACGTGTTCAACCTCCCCGATAAGTTAAAAAGAAAAGACAAGTATATCACAATAAAGTAATATTCAAAAAAGGAGCAACGATGAGACTAATAATCTTGATGCTCGGCATGATGCAAGGGCTCTTCTCCCTTGGAACAACTGAAAGCACTGTGGAACCGCTACCAACGGACGCCGGCATATATTTTCACAACACCGGAACTGTTAACCTGATGGCATTGCGGTGGAAAATCATTGTAAACTACAACCTATCAGGATATTGGGACGACATCAGCTCTATAGAATACTACATCAGTCATCTAAATAACACTTGTCAAACGGGGTGGACGGGGGGGAAGAGACCAAAACTCTGTGATGTAGTGGTACACCAGTTAACTGAACAAATGCAGGAAATTACATCGCAAAATGCCCTACTTATGTCAACGAATAAGGACCACGCTCTGAAGAAACGTGACATAGGTGATACAATAGGATACATTCTCGGTGATGCGTTCGGCATCATGAATCAAAGAGATGCTTCACATATAGAGAATCAACTGGAAAAGGCAGAAGATAATGAGAAATATTTATTGGCATTAATCCAAAATCAAACGTCAATCATAGACTCAACAATCAATGTATTTAAACACGACAGAGAGACGACTGCTAATCATTTTAAAATTATCTCACAGCAGTTCTTATATCTCGATCGAAAAAATCAACAATTATCCATAGATGGTGATCATTATGACAGGGTACAATCTATTACAACATATACTATTCAAATAATGATGATCATGAGGCGAATAGCAGATAAACAACGAGTTATTATCGATGTTATTATAAATGCCCATCAAGGACACATCCATCCAGCCCTGTTGGCCCCTCAACAATTGAAAGAGGAAATCAACCGAATTAAAGATTATATTTCACCAACCATGATGATCCCTGAAGGCGATGAACGATAATAGTCTTGGGCACATTTACAACCTGCTAACCGTGCAGACAAGAGTCACGAATAATCATATCCTCTTTCTCATCCAGATGCCTTTAGCATATTCGGAGACGTATCAATTATTTCACATAGTACCAATCCCAAAAATCGAAAATGGTCAATTACACATAATAATGCGAACGACAGAATACCTCATAGTAAATATGCATCGAGAACGTTTCGCTCCTCTAACTAACGATGAACTACAACAATGCGTTCAAATTAAAAATAATGGATATTTATGTACCATTTCGCCAATTTACAACATACAATCAAATCAGTCACAATGTGAAATGAACCTATTAAGACATGTAGCGCAGAATTTGAACGGTTGTACAACAACTATATTGCACCAACTGAACTATTGGATGCCATTAGACACAAACAAATGGCTATTTTCAGTAACAGCACCAAAAATCGTTGATCTAATATGTGATCGTCAGATAACCACAATGAAGCTGCAAAATTCTGGGATACTCAGTCTGGATCGGAAATGTACTTTAAAAAACGGGCATTTCTATCTCACAACTATCGACGAAAAATCCTATATGATTAATTCTTCTTTTGCTGCATCAATAAAGATTCAGAGTGAACTGAAAAATTCATCATATTTATCGGAGCAACCGACGATTCCATCAGAGGGAGGCACCAACAATTCAGCGGACCTCAGTTTAAATAAGGACATAATTAATCTTGAAACGGCCATTGCTAAACAAAAATTAAAGGAAACGGCCTTACCTAAATCAATGGACTCTTCTAATGTCGGGCATCACATTCATCATTACGTGATGACTTACACAATGGTGATCATAGGAGTGGTCATAATTTTGTTATATCTCTGCAGACGCAAGACAACTCACCGGGTTTCCTCCGAAGACATGTCACCACCACAACGACCGACGCCACGGCCAAGGTCTCTCAATTGTAGAGACCCGCAGTATGTTCAATCACGGGTTTGAACATGGCATAATGTATTATATTTAATGACAACTTGCACTTTTTATTATATATATGCAACGACCGTGGCATTAATTGCATTAACTATGTAAGCAATTTTTATATGTAACACTTAGTCTTAAACGCTTACTATGCATATTTGGCATTAATTGCATTACCTATGTATATAAGCAATGTTTATATGTAATACGTATTCTTAACCGCTTACTATGCAATTTATATTGTATAAAAGAAAAACATATTTGTATAATAAAGCAGAAGTTAATTAACAACGTAAAAACACTCTCATCATTACTATCTACTAGACCTCACCAGTGGTAATCTAGTAGGTAGCAAAAACATTAAATTATCCAAAGCCAAGTTTACGCCTTGGCCATACCTTGGAGATTTAACACATTTTTTTCGATTCATGATAGATGGCACTGTAATAATGATATTAAATTTTTTCGATTTCTATTACGGAGAACCTATGCATACGTATCTGCAATTGGTTTGAATTAATATTATTGGCTGTGTAAATGTATTTCCGACCTTTTTTAGTGAAATAAAAGACATTAGTTTGTGTAAAAAATGAAAGAATGTTTTATTCAAAGTATGCTCCTTTGGAAGCTATAACCTTCGCCCATCGTTCAGGCAATAAACGGATTCCCCTAAGGAAGAAGTCTGGTTGTTTCGAGGCGATCCAGCCATCGACCCATTTTTAACGTTTTCTTATGAAGTGAAGTGCTGCTGTGCCAGGGCTGATTACATCGACCGGAACAAGTGGTAATCAGAGGGAGCAATGTCTGTTGAATACGGCGGGTGGGGTAGAATTTCCCAGTTCTGTCTGTCCAAGTTGTTTTTGTCAGGTATAGCAACATGTGGCCTAGCGTTGTAATGTTGCAAAATAACCTTATCATGCCTTTTGTCCCATTCTGTTTGTTTTGCAGCTAGAGCTTGCTTTAAAGCCATCAGTTGTCATCGATAAACTTGTCCCGTAATGGTTTCACGCTCTTTCAGCAGCTCATAATAGACGACATCCTTCACCTTCGAACCATGGATATTTGCTTTTGGCGTGGACGGCCTTGGTTCACCTGGCGTGATCCACGCTGGTTTGCACTTTGGATTATCATAATGTATCCACCTTTCATCCACAGTGATGATCCGATGCAAAAACCTTAAAAACCCCTTCTACGTTGTTTGTCTCTTACGTCAAAATCACCAACTTCGAATCGTTAAAACCACTCTTTGCATGTTGTATTCGATGGAGCATGTTCACCGTAAACTTTTCCGCACTTTTCTCTAACAAAAAATACTGAAATAAAACTTCCCCGTAAATGCTGTTTTTTGGCACAAAATTCGACATTTTCAATTACATGAAAATAATTTTTGTTTACTTTTAGAACAAATGTCACTAGTAATTATTCAAGCTTGACACCAAGCTCCAAAAAACATGTATTGCCCGATTGAATAATATGCAAGCAGTGATAGTTTTGTTAATAGTTTTGTTTATTTTTATACCGCTTCTACAAATTTAAAATTTAATTTTCATTTAATCCATTTTAAGTAATTGTGTGATAGATTCAAACTAAGGAAACTCCATTTTATTATAAGGCTTTACCGGGTTGGTTTATTTAAGGACTCAGAAGTGTAAAAATGATAAATAGGAATGCGCTACTAACAATAGATGCATAATTATTTTCTGACTCTAGAGACAAGGCAGAGAAATAGCAACCATCTTCAAATATACATGCCAACAAGCAATAAAATTATAAATACCGAAAGCATAGAAAAATCAACTTCCGAATATCATATCAACTACACATTCCATTATGAATGAGCTTATATGCTCAAAATGGGGTGTAAATAAATATGATACTATCGACACCTATCTAAAAAGGTCGGAAATCAATAACTATTCTCCTAACCCAGTGCTGACATGTTCTACCATCACATTTTCGACACTTTATCAAAGATTATGTCTCGCTTCTTTAGAATAAAATGTGACACTATTTCACATTTTATACCATTTACCAGGTTGCTAGATAGAAAAATTGTGATATTCTACTCCATTTCTATCAAGAAATAATTTGTTTTCGATACTTGAACGAAATTACAGAAAAACTATTTGTTCACATTTGTACTAGTAGGTCGTGATAGCAATAGGAAAAGAAACAATTCATAAATGAAACAGTAGTCCATTTTAGTTTAGAAAAACGAGAAATAAACTTCGATTAATTATCGAAAATTGTGATGGTACAACATGTCAGGACAGGAACAAGCGATTAGATCTGCTTTCAAATAAATGACTTTTTTTTGTATTTTGTTTTAAAAATATCGATTCAGTTCGTAGATTATTTAGAAAACAAACATAATTGTTTACGTTAGACTATTAATACAAAAAGGAGTATTTAACTGTACAAGAAAAAATTGAAATGGTCCTGGTTTATGGAGAATGTGGCCGTAGTCTTGATAATGGTGTCACTCTCTGCGCTTTGCGTTTTCCGGATAGGATTCGATCACGTGCTTTATTTTACCGCACTGTTAAACAATTTACTACTGATGGAAGTGTTCAACCGAAAAAAGGACTCGTCGAGCAACAGTCACTGAGGGAAGTAATGAAATTGCTGTATTGGCTGCAGTAACTCATAATTTTCATATTAGTACACGAGAAATAGCTAGCGATTCCGGAGTGTCCAAAACCAGTATTTGGAAAATTTTAAAACGTCATAAGTATCATCCGTTTTATGTATCCTTACACCAAGATCTTCATGGCGTTGATTCCAAAATCGAGCACCTTTTTGTCAGTGGGCACGTGAACAAATACAGCAAAACTATATTTTTTTTCACCACGTATTGTTCTCCGACGAGTCGTCTTTTACAAACCATGGAACGGTTGATCGACACAAAAAAGACATTGAAAACGTGTTAACTTTAATTCAAACAAATGTAGGAGAAATCGAGTTAATTTAATATGTATAATATCGTTATTACAGCGCCATCTATCATGAATCGAAAAAAATGTCCCAAAGAAATCTTACGTGCTTTAAGCCGTAGAATCTTTAATAAAAAATCAGGGGTTCCTTTTTAAATTTCAAAGTTACCGCCGCCCCACCTACAAGAAGGGGAGGAGTGGTACTAATTTACGCACAATAGGTTAATGTATGCCCCCTCCGGAATGATGAAATTTTGATAATGTACATTTTTTTTCATAGAGTGCTTATTTTCCGAGATATTTGAAAGTTCAGCTTAAAAAAATCATCCGGTATAACGTAAAACGAAGTTTTAGTATATTCGGCTGCAAAAATAAAATCGTACCGAACAGAAAATAATATGGTAATTTTGTTTACATTTTAAGTACAGTACATCATTGCATATTTGGCTATAGAAGGCAGTATAATGAAATAACTGTTTCGATTTTTTTTTGTTTAATCTTTTTTTCGTAAAACGTTGATCGGGGCGAGAAAAGCAGTAAATCCTTCAATAATAGGCGTTTTCGGAAATATCCCATGGTAACTTTTTGGTAACTTGCTGACAAAAAATTACCAAATTTCCGAACATGTAGAGTAATTTTAGGATAATTTACTTTTAGTTGTTTTTTTAATTTCGGTCTTTCTGACCATTTGTATTAAATTATTAGTGTCACAAAAATTAAAGTACAAACTTTCAAAGTATAAACTATTAAAAAAATATACAACAAAAATTTTGTATCTGTTAAAATACGTCATTGGAGTATCTCCGAAGACGCCTAATACTAAATAAAATAATAAAACGAGCTATTAGTAAGAATTAACAATTATCTTATATTCTTATTATTAAAATATGCATTAAATGTTTCGTTAAACCCCTAAATATCAAGTTTTTTTTACGAACACTATTGTCATCTAAAGTACTGCCTGGTACCAGTGCACCGAGATACGAGACACGTTCTTCAAGGCAACATTGTGGAAATCGCTCTCCTGATATTCTGTAGACTTTTCCTCGCCCATCGTTGCACATCATATGTAAACACATCGTGCACTCGCCAGAGAACAGAACTATTCTTCATTGCTCTTTTGTCCAATTCAAATGCTCTCGATCGAACTGAAGGCGGGCTCGTCGGTGGGCTGGGATCAATTTCGGTCCGTTTGCTGGTCTGTGTGCAGTCAGATCACCTTCTCGAAGTCGTCTTCTAACTATCCACCGACTGACTTCAACTTCACAACGACGATTTTGCAACGAAGTTGTCACAAGAAAGTGGCGATCACGCTGTGTTGAAACACGATGTTGACCAGATCCTTGTCGCCGTCTGTAGCGGCAAGTGTCTTGCTATCTCTGCCACAATCGACGAATGGAGAATCAATTCAAATCTAGTTGTCGCGTCAATTTGTGCAACCACTGGCGGCTACCTCTAGTTTAGTATTCATTTTCTTGTTCCGGATGAAAGCCTAATCGATAGAAGACCGTTCAGGCTAATCGTTGATATGCGAATGATGGGAATTCCCGTAAAACTTACACTTTTATGCCACAAGTTGTTATTGTTCTGGTTTTAAACAGATAATACACTCATGGTATCATTAGATAGGTGATGAAACGATCTTTAACTTGATTCAAAAAAACATTTCCATTCGCGAGAAAAATTAAAAAATACAGAAAAATGCAGCTGCGAGAATTTTTTACAACCAATTGTACAATAAATTTTTCTAACAAATTTGCTTATAACAATTTCATTGATATTTTGATGAAAATCCCTCACGGTACTTGGTTATATTTAGTCTTAGATGGAGTTTACCACCACGCTGCACTATCAAGCAACACGACTTCAACTCATATGTGATTACCTAAACCATTGTTGTTTAAGAATTATATAGCATTCATCTTGAAACTTCTATAAATCATAAATTCATCGGATTTATTAATTTTAGTAAAAGGGTAATACACAAATATTGATCTCACCTAGTGAGTGTAATTCAGCGTATGGATTGGTTTAATAATATTTTTATGAGATTAGTGATATCAAGGTTTAAAAAGTAGTTTTATACCAGTTTAGTGGTATTGCGGTATTGCCATCTGAAATATTCAGCGCGGTATATACACTGCGGTTCACTTGATTAAAATATTTTTATTGAGAAGAGAAGGGAATCCCTACTCAATAAATCCATAATCGATAGTGAGAAAGCAAATTAACTTGCCTCTCAATTGTTTTTAAGATAAGTTCAAATTTAATGTTATTTTTCGGTTCAGTTGATTAGACACAACTTAGGTATAATGAAAACGCAGTCATTTCTATTTTTATTTTAATATTTTTTTTACTAAGAAATTCTTTCTAGCTGTTTTTAATAATGTCTATACTATCCCCATTCTTGAAAATTACTTCATAGATTCTCTTCTTGAGAGAATCATATAAAGATTTTAAGTAGTTCAATAAAATATCTCCCCAGGCAGCTTCAATTCTTACAATCAACTTTTCGTTGGATTCGTATTGTTTGCCCCTTCATAAACTTTGCGAGTGAGCCAGCCTCAAACGATTTCGATGATATTTAAATCGGAGGAATAAGGTGCTTAATAACTCAACGTGTGGACCCGCAATGCACGACTTCACAGCACGGGCATTATGTATTGGCGCATTATCCTGTTGGAACATCCACTAATGATGCCCAAATATCTCCTGAATTTCTGGAAAAAATGATTGCAGCATAACCTTACATGAATTTCTAGTCATTATATTGGGCAAAAAAATCAATTTAATAGCTCCCCAATGTGAAATTGCATTGCGAGTCAAAAATGTTCTTCTTTGCGCATATCATGAATATGCGCCTCCCTCTAAGTTAATTTTTTTGTTCATCCGAAAAAACAACTTTTTTCAATCACTATTCATTGTTTAGTGGTCTTTTTTTAATTTTACGAATTTTAAAAATGAAGCACTCATAATTGCTCTACGAACTGTTGATTTGCTGGCATTAAGCCCAGCTACCGTTCTGAGTTTGATGGTGGAAAGGGCTGAATTGCACGCTAGCCTATGAATTTTTCTTGTATCTTGCGGCGTCAGAACTGTCGCCGAACTTCCTTGGTAGTTGCTTCCATATGATGCTCCATATATGCTCACTACGCTCGATTTTACGAGCTATAGCGCGGTTGGAAAATACCTCCAAGTGGTAGACATTGATTTTTGCCCTTTCAGTCGTATTTAAAATATTTTTCTACGCATTTTAATTCTTGAACAGCTACTGAATACTTATTTTGAAAATCTTGAAAAAAAAAAATAATTTACTCGAGAAATGCGTCTATTCAAGTGAACCGAAAACTATATTAAAAAAAACAAAGAAAAGTGCCGTTAGATTGCTATGTTTAAATTTTTATTCATTACTGTTTTACTGAGTACTAATTTATCTCTCTTCTCAATTAAAATATATTCTTGGTTCCGCGAGAAATTACTGTAAAATTTACATTTAAAAGTATAATTTCAAGTCCGTCGATTCAAGTGAACCGCGACGAACGCAGTGAGTGAGTCTTAAGTTAGTCTTTGTTTGAGATGCGGTACGCGATAGAATAAAAGCGAAAGTGAGTAGCGAGAACATAATAAGTGGTGTTAAACTGTTAAAGCGAAAATAGTGGTGTGATTTAAAATAATTGTAAATGATGTTAATAGTGAATTAATAGGGTTAATTAAACGGATGTTCCTATTAGTCAAATTCGTGTGGGAATATGTCTGGTATATTCGGCAATATTTCAGTAAGTAGTGTTAAGAGTGCAGAAAATATTAGAAAATTATTCAAAAATCATTTCCGATTTATTCGGGAATACCCCGAAAACGGTGTAAGTCACGAAAATTGATGTTGTATCCTAAAATTTATACCGATATTCACAATTTAGTAAAATTTATACCGATATTCACAAAAACTACGTCAAGCGATAAGTTTTTTGTTTTTACGCCGCAATGGCGATTAAATATGAATATTTTTTATTTTCCCTAGATGGCAAATTAAGAAACAATGAATTTGTCCAAGATAAGCGATATTAATTTATTATAATATGTTTAGAAGCATAAAAAATGAAAATTAATAAATAAGTTTGTTAATTTTACACCTAAGAACAAAACATATAAAGTAAATTAAATTAATTGAGCGAAATTTCGGTATTCAAATATATTAAATATGTATATGCAAACCAGTTTAGACACATTATTTGATCATTTAAATATTCACAAGAAAACTAAATTGGTTTTCTCAGTGCCGAAAAAGAGTTTAGTTAGGCTTTTCTATGAATTGTCTTTGAACAAGTTTAATACTATTTGTGTATGTATTAATTACTATTAAAATTGCCAATTTAAAAACGAGAAAAGTGTCGTGGGTGTATCTGAAGCGAGTGTCAGTTTTTTGACTAGTTGCGTTTTCTATACTTTTCCTTAATTGTAATCAATTAAAAATTTTATTGTTTAGTTCTGCCATCTTTAGGAAAATTGGGATGTCTTTCAGTGTTAGTAACAGCCATTGGCAATTGTTAGCATTATTATCTATAAAACGAGTTTAATTTGAAATAATGTTTCTTACCATCGGTTAGCCTAAGAGTGAGTTCGAGATATCATATAAAACAATTGGACGAGTATAATTTTTACAATTTTAGTTATGCACTTATCAACTATTATCGTTTGATGGTAAATATTTTTTGGTGTAAACTAACAAGAAAGAATAAAGTTTTATTTTCTGTATGAGGAAGGTGCACAAATTGTTCACACCACCTCTTGATAGGCTATCGATATTAGTTTTTTCATAATAAACAAAAAAGTAAACAAATTAAATTTAATTTATTTTTGTTACATTGTCATATATTTTAATACCACCAAAATGTTGTATAAAATAAACAATAAGAAAAAAGAAGAAACAAATTGAAAATCTCTCAATTGTTGTGAGTGATAATATAGGAAAATTAATAAAGAAAATAGAAAATTATAACTCTTGTGTCTGTAAAAAGCAAAATAAAATCGATTACGCCTTTTTATATTAAACTCGTATACGAGTATATAATATGGAAAGATAGCAGCACCAACAGCAGCAGCACCTTGAATATATTATATGAATACATGTTATTTATATACGTTTTGGATTTTTAGAAAATATACCTTTTAATTAAATTTCGTTCAATAAATAATAAACGGTTCAGTGGATAACCTGGATACAATTTTCTTTTTTTTTTTTTTTTAATATATCAATGGATTTAATCTATTTATATAATTTAACCGAGAGAGGATAACGATATAATATCTATACAGCATACAGTAACAGTAGTAGATATTACGTTCAGTTAATAAAATATTAAGTGGATTAAACCGTAACTTAGAATACCTAAGCATTTTTGATATTCTATTTTGGGTATTAACATTTGACGGTTTTAAACCAAAATAGATCATCGATTTTTTATAAACCTTAAAATCTAATACATTTCATGTCGCCGCCTATTGTCTCTGCATTACACAAGCTTTGTGAAACAAAGTTTATTTTTTGAAATGTGTATAGCTTTCCACAAGGGAGTTTTATAGAGAACGTTACCGATAAATCGGTAAACTTTCCTAAATAATCTACGAGTAATAGGACAGAATTGATATTCAAATATAAAAAATGTTTTAATATTTTCTGTGTGGTACTTCAAATGTATGTTCTGTGTGTTTATATATTTTACTTGCCCTCTAGGAATAGTAACGGAAATCAAATTATATCAGAATTGCGGCGTAAAAACAAAAAATTATCTTGACGAAATTTTTGGACCGATCAAAATCGAAATTTTTAAATATTTTTACACAAAATTTTCCATTTTCTACATTTTAAGACCAAGCTTTGAAAATCTTGACCTACATTTTATGTTCCTGAACCCCTGACGTAAATATTGTTCGCGGTTTAGAATAACTAGAAAATTGATTTTATATTTCTAAAACACGATCAACTTTGAAACCGATTAGGTTTAATGGCAAACCAAACATTTTATTTTGATAATCAAGTATTCATACCTTAATTATTGTACATTTAATTTCCTCTTAAAGAAAGAATTAGGTCAATTGGTAATAATTATAAAATAACAGACTGCTTAAAAAAATAATTGCAGACCCAACAATATAAAAATAATAATCTTATAACATATCTAAAAATGAAGTAATTTGACATATATTTATATTATTATTATTGTTTGTAAATTTTAGATATAATTAGACTCGATTCACAGTTTTGGCGCCTGAAAGGTTGATCCTTTCTCTACAAATTTCATACCTACCTTGCTCTGTTAGTTAATATTTACTACAATTCATTCTTCTTTCTTAATGTAGTCTCTTGTGAATGAGACGAGGCCCATTGTTTAGCTCCATTTATAGGTTATTTACTGAAGTAGTCTTAGCTCTGGTGTCCTTAATCCATTAAAACAATTGGTTTCGTTCTCTGCAATCGTCTTACTGCATGTGAAGTGTCCAACATACAAGGAAACTCTTCATTCACTTGTTTATTTTACAACAATAGAGTAGGTTTAGTTTCTCTTAAGTCTGTATGGTACTGAGAAACCCCAATTTTTTTTATGGATATTTAAATACCCCTAAACGTATAGAATTTTTTGCTTCTTTTAGAATTTTCGTTTTGGTATCTCTGAATTCACTTCATCTCTCTTGATATTAATCAATTATCAGTTCTCTGGATTCATTGCTCTATTTAAATGAGCCTATAACGAGATGTTGTTGATGCGGAAGTGAAGTTAAATGCAAGGCGGAGCACTTAGTAAAATAACAATAAAAAAATAAAAAACAAAATTTAATTTAATTTTAAAATTAATGAAAAAATTTTATTTAGAAAAATTAATGATTTATTTATTGGTGGGTTGGTGATCAGCGGTTGCTGCTTCTCCAAAATTTCAAAACTGAATAAGAATATTTTCAAAATTTTGTATAACTTTTATACAAAATTTTTAAGACGAAGAAGTAATAAAAATCTGAAATGCATCCACCAAATCTGGGGCGGTATGTTGTACCATCACTTCGAATCGAAATTCGAAAAAAGTCGAATGGCGGTATGTTCTATCATTTTCGAAATCAAAAAAGATACAACTTTCACTTTTTCGATTCGACTTTTTTCGAATTCGACTTTTTTTCGATTCGAAGTGATGGAACAACATACCGCCCCTGGTTTCAGCTGGTTATCAATTTGTTTGTATTATAGACGTATGTACGCCTATCAACGGTATTGCAATGTTAAATTTACTTTTGTTCTAACTGCCCCGCCATCATGTTAACTGGTATTAAATAATTGTGTCTTCGGTTATCACAATCATTTAATGAGGATGGGGGAGCATCTATAATAAGATTTTAATAACAGTGCCATCGTTTAATTTGTATATTTCGTGTCTTGGTTATCACGATGATGATGGTGGCATCTATGAGACAATTGCAATATCGTTCGTTTTAATGATAATTGATTTATTGTAACGATTTTGATTGATATGAAAATCGGTATGATAATGAAATTTGGTAATTTTGTAATGTGTGCAAAATTGTTTTGTTGTATGTACCGATTTTGTATGGGAAGACTGTTGTTGCATATTCTTATGGAATATGCTTATTTATACGGAGAATTGTCCGTTGATAAATAATTCAGTCTACGGAGAATTGTCCGTTTGTGATTAAGTATATTGTGCGGTGTTTATTTTATTTGAAGAAACAGGCCGCTACAAGACTTAACAGAAAATCTCCATTACGAGTTAATTTGTTAAACTATATATTAATTATTAATTAAAATTTTTAATAATTTTGCGTGCTAAATTATTTAATAGAATACCCTTCAGAAGGCGATTAAAAAGTGCCAATGAAAATTATGATACCTATGAAGGGCCCGTGAAATATTCCATAGATTTTTCAAGCAAGCAATTTGCTAGACAAAATCCTGACTACTCGATCAATTTTATCAAGGAAATTTAAATTTCAAATTATATTTTCAAAAAGTAGAACAACACAAAAATTTGCTGTTTAATTTTTGAAGCCGCAAATTCATCGCAAAAATAAAATGAAAATTTTATTTTGAAATTTAATTTTCCTTCTAAAAATTGATTGAATAGTCAAGTTTCGGCTAGCAAATTGCTTGCTTGCTATCCGGTCGTGTATCTACCCCATTATGTTTGATTTTACATTATTTTAATTAGTTTGGCAAGCATATAGTACACATTTCAAAACATTGAAATAAAATAAATGTGAGATAGAAACAAGAGACAGATACATTGAATTGACGATATTTAAATAAACAACCTCAAGAAAGTTTAATGAAATCGCGCAAATTTTATCAGTGTATTTATTAGACGTATATAAAATTGTCTTGATTAAAATGGCAGAAAAATGTTGTATCTTATAACTAAAGTAAAAATTAAAATTTTTATTGATAAATCACGAAGAAAAAAGTATTATAGTAACATAACAATAAATTTTTAACTAAAATTGAGTCGGGATGCAAACCAAACATACTAAACTCAAACCATTTATGATTTTTCAACTAATTTCTAATAAGAATTTTTTGAGTTTCAAATTAACAAAAAATCCAGAGATTTCTAAAGAGATTAAAAATATATACCGAAAGAACTTTTTTAGAAGCCGATAAAAATAAGAATTTTTTACTTTTAGAAGCCAATAAAAATGTCCTTTTACAGCAATAAAACTTGACGAAAAAATTCCTTGCAATAAACCTGATTAGTTGATTAAGCACCTACCTACCCATCTAGTTTTAATATTGCAAGGCATTATTAAAACTAGATGGGTAGGTAGGTGCTTAATCAATTAGTTTACGAATTAGCGAGAAATGAATGACAATCTCCAGGGCCGTCAAGGACCACCAAAATTTAGTATAAAAATAAACTATCTCCTGACTACTGATAGGTGACTCCGACCTGAATCATTAACTTCGAAAATGGCTAATATTTGGCCATCTAAAATTGTGTACAAATGACATTAGTACATCTATAAGATCAAAATTCGAAGCAAAAACCCCGAAGCCGTGCATTATTAGGATTATGTGGTTTTAGTTAGGTGACGCAATGGCCAAATTCATGTACTAGCCAGACCTGGTTCACGATATCTGGGAATAGCCGATAATGGCCATCCAAATTTGTGTAAAAATGACCAATACACCGAGAATATCAAAATTCATAGAAATAGACCCAAAGTCGTGCATTATTAGCACTAGGTGGTTTTGGTTAGGTGAATTTAAATAATAAAAATTGTTTAAATGAAAAAAATATGCTGCGGTTTGAGACTGTAAACGGACTTACTGGATATTACATTCCCAAATCCAAATTAGCCATTTTATAGAGAATAATCCTTAAAAATACATTCTGTGGAAATTTCTGTATGACGACTGGTTGTCGATTTATTGAAGTTTTAGCGAGAAGCGTATCAAAAAGCGCAAACTAAGCACTCTATGATAAAATTTTAAGTTACTTTACATTTTACGTCATTTTATTAAAAACAATAATTTAATTTAGTGAAATGATTCGAAAAGAACAATTACTCGTTCGCGCTAAAAAACGAGGCTTGAAACCGGTGTAACTTATCATGAAATTGGGCGAATCTGTGTTATTAGTGTGTCTGTTGTGAATCGGACGTGGCATCGATATTTAGAAACAGGCAGTGTTAGTCGGTGTGGAGGATCTCTGGTCAACCAAGAACAACTATACCACGAGAAAATCGGCATATAACACGTTATGCTACAAAAAATAGGACACGTAGCGCTCCATAAATTAAAAATAATGTACTAGTGCAAAACCAGATATCAAAACAATCATAAAAATCGGTTGAAAGCTTATCGACTAAGATCACGTCGACCTATTAGAGTTCCGTATCTGACTGATAATCATCGTCGGCAACGAAGAAATAATGCGAAGTAATATAGAAACTCGGCTCAGACGGACTGCTGTAATGTGTTTTTTCCGGATGAATCGCGGTTCAATTTGTATGCATCAGACAGCCGATGCAGAGTTTGGCGTTCACAGGATAAAGATAAAACCCTAATTGTATGATACCAGTCGTAGCATTTCATGGAGGTGTGAACGATATGTGGAACAAATTTTAAGGCTTCATATGCTTTCCATGAAAAGGCAAATTGGATGTGGATTTTTTTATGCATGATAATGCCCGACCACTGCATCAGTAATTTAATAAACCATCCTCCTCGAAGTCCAGATTTAAACCCATTAAAGCATCTGGGATATGTTACAACGACGTGTAAGAAAACGGAAGAAGGGACGAACAAATTTGCAGAAACTTCGAGATGCTTTACAAGAAGAATGGCAACAAATCATCATGCAACAAGTACAACTAAAGCTAAAGGAGGTAACACGCGATATTGAAAATTCCATTTTGTCCGTAGGATTTTAGTTTTATTACGTTTGAATAAACTTGAAAAGGATTTTTGTTCATTTTCAAGGTTTCTAAATGCTCTATATGACTAATTTGGATTTGAGAATGAAATATTGAGCAAGTTCGTTTACAGTCTCAAACAACAGCATATTTTTTTCTTTTAGACAATTTTTATTCCTCTCAAAAAGTCATAAAAAAAACAAAATAAAATAAAACGGATTCCAGAATCGAAAAGAAGACAAATTGTTCATCAATTAAAAGCAAAATTATTTTTGAGTACCATAATTTCGTATAATTTGCTTACTAAACTTTACTTATACTTGTGTAAAATTGAACATTGCATATTATAATAAATTAATAACCACTTATCTTGGACACACGTTTTAAATCGTGATTTGCCATCTAGCGATAGCAAATTTACCAAAAATAAGCGTCATTGCGGCGTAAACACAAATAAACTTATCGTTTGACGTAATTTTTTGATCGATAAAAATTGAAATTTTTAAAATTTCGTCGTGTGAGTATTAAACTGTCCAACAGACCATTTTAAATAAAAAATGAGCTTTAAATGTAGTCCTACTAATTTGACTATGTTCTTTCAGAATTTCTTATCAGAGATTTTCTATCTATAGTAGTTTCCATAATATTTTTTATGCTGTTGTTCTATAGACCACAATTTCATGTTTTTTCTTCGCACATATTTAAAAAAAAAATGTAGATTATACATACCATACTGCGTACACATAAACTGATAAAATTAATTTAACAATAATTTTCATTTTTATGTAATTTTGGTTATAATTTCGTAGTTGTCAAATATTCCCCTCAAAATTTCGCTATAAAATAAAAATAGTCTGTCTTTGTCGAATTTATGATATTATCTCTTTCTGGTTTTTTGCTAAAAAACAAAAGCCGCAGTAGTGGAATTCCGCCCTTTAGTTTTTCGATGCATTTTAATTAAATAAAACATTTACATGTCAAATTTTTATCGTGTGATAATTGATTATTATGTGGTTTTAAATATAAATACCTATATAATATTATACATATTTAGTAAAAGAAACGAAAATTAAAAATATAAATTTCATTTAGCTTGTTCTCAAACCAAATAAAACATGCAATTTTACGACAAGATGGCAACCTTGCGAAACAAAAAAATAAAAAGTGATCACCTTGCGGTAAACACTATAACTATAAAATGGTTTTAATTTTTTTAAAACTAAAAATTTTTTGGTTTTCATTAACCCGTTGCGCACACATTTAAATTGACGACCGTGCTCAGAAACACATTTTTTTGTTTTCAATTTTTTATGAGTGCCGTATGAAATCGAGCGTTATTTATATGTTTGGTAGTGAAAATTATCACACTTTCTACAGTTTTTCCATGAAAAGGATGGCTATAGCCGCTATTTGTCTCTGTAGGCGGAAATATATCGAATTGTTAAATATGAAAAATCAAAACAAGAAAAAACAATTGATATGTCATCTAGAATGTTACATCTCTTTTATCTTCGTATTACCGAATAATAAATAAATGCATTAGTACACTTCGTACAATTGATATTCCTTTTTTTATTAAAAATAATTTAAAATATGGAGGACGGCTATAGCCGTCATTGCCTACATTTCACCTAAAATTCGGCGGCTATAGCCGTCATTTGGGGCAACGAGTTAAAGCGTCTTTGGCTTTATACAATGCAATTGTTGTTGTAAGCTAAACGGACTTTGCCAAAGCAACACAGCTAGTTTAGTAAATTATCCAAAATATATAAACGGCATATTTTTTTTTAAATTTCTCCAACTTTTTATGTTATACCAAAAATTAAAAATGTTGAGTCTCAGTCGCTCTAATGGAAATTTTAGTTCTTGTCTTTGTCATATTCTTTCATTATTTAGGCTCCCTTAATTAAAAAAGGCTGAAACTAAAAAGTTTGACTTAAAAATAGTGTTTTTATATGAAAAAATGGAACTTTTTTTAAGTCATGTCAATTTGCAAATTTAGGTTTGTTTTATATTTTCATTAATATTTGAATGGTTTGGACTTACATGTCCAATAGAGAGTACCACTAGTAAATTTTAAAATTAAAAAAACAATTTAATAAAAATGCCTTAAGTCAGCCTTTTTTAATTTGGGGAGCCCATTATTTATAAATTTTTCTGTTTTCTGGTGGAATAGCGACTTAAAACTAACGTAACAATGTAACTGTTTCGAGGTGTATCTTATCGTGTAATTAATTTGTGTGATGCAATGAGCAACAAACAGAATTTTAATCTAGAAAATTTAAAAAGGTTCGTTGGACAATTATAATCAAAATAGTTCGGTATAGTTTCCTCAAAATCGGAAATACAAAATAGCATGGCTGGGAGTCCAATCGGATACACCTAGGCCTTTTGATTAATCAACGTATTGCGTTGTTTGGAATACAAAAATAGAAATTTCTAGATGTTTACAAATAATCAATAACGGAAGCCACACAAAATCTGTTGGTCTAGTCATTAACCAAATTTTATTGATTCATGCTAGACGCGATTACGATTTAAGCTAATTAAAAATTCGGACGATATAACATCTCACTCAATTAAATAAAACCAATCAAAATATAATTATACATATATGTATATGGAACAATAACAAAAACATTCTTACAGACGGAAATCTTAAAAAATGTAATATAATCTTTCGGAGATCAAAGAAAATTAAAAGTACTTACGTACGAACGTCTTTGCAATATATCGCTCATAAAACTAAAAGTGGTAATAACCTTACGTTAAATATTATGATTATTTATTTTACGATTGTTATGCAATTATGACAACAGCATACACAGATGAAATGAATGTACTTTGCATATTTTGTTGTCGTATTTATTTTTCATTATTATTTTTTTTCCATAAGTCCAAGAATTTTTCTTGTTACTTTCTTGAATAATAAACGTTCTTACATCAGATGTCCCATAAAAAATCACCTTAACAATGTACAGTAATTTTTAATTTTGCTATTCTTATGTTGCTGCACATTATATGTTTTATGAATAATGTACGTAATTATTATTTATGCCTGAATAAATCTGGAGCAGATAGGGTGGTCTAATAAGGCACGCGATGTTGAACCTTCTAATAGAATATTTTTTAATTATGATATTTTACATTTTTTTTTTTTTTTTATTACAGAACGATGATTCAGAAGACGATAGTTACGCTTTAAGTGAAAACTGGACCTTCCAGCCACAAAGTAGACGCTGGTCACGGGTCGGCGATCAATTTAATGGTCTCAATCAGTTGGGAATAAATTTAACGATACCCCAGACTAGGATCACGAATGATAAAAATTTAAATATTAATGACTCAAGAGAATCATCACCTGAAAGGTTTGTATTGTGTATACCACAAATTTGTTTTAACACAAATATTTAAAATATGTTTACCTTTTAGACAAGAACCGCGTACCATGGATTCTTTAGATTTACCCGCAAGCCAATATGATCTAGGGCGAGAAGATCAAGACAGCGATCAAATTCGATTTAGGAGAACGGGTAGCGAACGGCTAAAAGATGGCGCAAAAGCTTTGCTGCGTCGAGTCGAGTCAATCAAGTCACGACGGAAAAAAAGACAAAACCGTGAGGGTGTTATAATAAGTGGCCCCCAATTACTAGATTTACCTGAAATGAGTCAACGTGTGAGTGACTTGAAATGTTTTGATATTCAAGCGCTATCAAATCCCACATCACCGATTTCACCTAGTCCATTATCGCTTAATAGTCCTAGTCCATCCCGAAGTCCGATCCGAAATACACCAAATGAACTTAAAATCACAACCACAAGAGATGGTCATCTGAGTCCAAATCGTTTATCGACAAAGCACGGCATGCTGCTACAGAAATCACAGGAAACAAAACGCAACCATACACAGTCACAATCGAATAGAACCAGTCCATTGCACTTCTTTTCACAGAATACCAATTTAAATTTACTAAAAGAACCAAAATCGGGCGATGATTCATCGTCGTACTGTAGCGACGGTAGTCAAGAATCAGGAAGTTTATTTATGCCCACATTAACGGCTCATCATTTCTGTCACAATAAAAAACCTTCACGAGCCCGAAGATTTTTACAGCGTGGAAGTAAAATAGAGGATGCCGGTGCACTATCCGATTCCGAGTGTCATGCCGGTTCGAGAAAGAAAAAATATTTTAAAGATGCCAACTCAAATATCACAGAAGTTAAACCAATCACAATTACACGAGGCGGGTCGCTAAATTTAGGCAAAGAATCGAAACGGTACCGAGACACAATACAAAACAGAAATGGAAGATCACGAAGTTTAATTAGGCGGAAAGAGAAGCATCAAATGGATGACAGCGATCACGAAGAGGATGTAACACTCAGAACAAAGTAACCACCGATTTTTTTTATTCTCTAATTACTCAACTAATAGATTATTTACTATTTTTCAGAAGTTGTGTCGTTAGATGGCATAGTTTTCAAAGTAGTGATCGACAGGATCTGTCAGGTCGCCGCATGTCAATGGCCAAATTAATACCAGAAAGGACGGATGAATTACCAGTTGCTTCATTATCGTGTGGTCAATTGCAAGTTATACGTAAATTAGCTTTAGTCACATTAACTGGATGCATGGAGCGATATTGTCCGACGCACCGATCCGGTTGGAATTGGGAATTACCAAAATTTATCAAAAAAATTAAGAGTTCAGGTTACAAAGGTAAAGACGGAATTTAACACCACCGAACATAATTTATTCTAATTTTTAAAATTATTTCCAGATAAAAAAGTATTTGGCGTTCCATTACTACTAATCAGTCAACGGAGTGGACAAACATTACCAAAAAGTATTTATGCTGCAATCAAGTGGCTTAAATTGAATGCGCTCGACCAGGTCGGAATTTTCCGGAAATCGGGCGCCCAGCCACGAATACAAAAACTAAAATCAGTCGTCGAAACATTTGATTCCGATTCGATGGGCATTTTTGACGGACAACAAGGTTACGATGTGGCCGATATGGTAAAGCAGTATTTCCGCGAACTGCCCGAATGTTTAATGACGAATAAAATGTCGGAAACTTTTATCGCGATATTTCAACGTAAGTCATTTCAAAATAATAAATATAAGTCTTTGGTTAACATGTTATTATTTATTTTACTTTTATTTAGATCTTCCGCAAGAAATTCGTATGGAGGCAGTATACGCCGCTATTTTATTATTACCCGATGAACATCGTGAAGCCTTAAACGTCCTTTTAGAATTTTTACATTTAGTGGCCGAAAATTCTGAAGAAAATCGTATGACAGCGAGTAATTTAGGTATGTGTTTTGGGCCAACACTCTTGAACACAATATCCGGATCGGGATTAGCATCACCGAAACGGCGAAAAGGTGCGGGTGTACCGGATGCCCGGGAACTAAGCGAAACATTAGCATCACAAAATTGCATCACATTTTTAATACAAAATTATCAAAAAATATTCACAATTTCCAAAGACCGAATGGAAAAATGTAATTTCGGTTACATGGAGGAATCAAAGCCGGTAGCCCTCGAACAACTCGGGGAGGGCATGCAGGTACAAAATTGGCGGGGGTACTTATATGAATGTATTTCGGCCACGATTAAGGAGGGTCGCGAAAAGTAAGTTACAGTACTAAAATTACCGAAAGCCCATTTTTAACGTATATGTATATACATTTTTTCTTTAGATCACGGGGTTGGTTTTCAATTACTTCGTTCGATCCGAGCGTAGAAATTGCGTATAAGAAAGTAGGCGATAAACATCCGTTACGGCTATGGCGTTGCGTAACTGAAGTTGAGGCGCCACCTCAGGAGGTGCTGCATTTAATATTAAAAGAGCGGCATATTTGGGATACAAAGTTAATGAAGTGGCGCGTTATTGAGCAACTGGATGAGAAAACTGAAGTGATTCAGTACGTGTGCGGTGATCAGACGACTACAGACTATTGTGTATTAAGGTAGGTTTTTTCGACGATAATAAACTGAATATAACCTAATAAATTTTTATCCTTATCATCCCATTTGGCCTAATAAAAAATTGAGGGTGACGAATAAGCTACATAGTCGCATTGAATAAGCTACAAAGTGTTATTGCGTAACAGGTTCATCTTAGGACGTTTCACTCATCGGCACAAAAAGTATTAGGTTTTTACATAACACAGTGAATCGACTGCATTAAGCCGATTCACCTTTACAATTTTAAAACTAACACGGTATTCGAAAAAAACAGTTTCGAAGAACACGAATGTCCGTTCCGTCACAAAATACGGTCAAAGAACGCGGAACGAATTAATCGTGTTCTTGGTGCGTATTGCTTAAGGCAATTTAAAACTAAAATTCATCAAGTTCAATAAAGGGTTCTTGCAAAATGTAACTTTTCAAATTTTCTACATGTTTTGAAACCTCTAAACCCCTACTCGTTGAAACCGTCTAAAGCTTCCAATGGAGCGTAAGATTACCTTGGCGTCTATTGTACAGAGGTTTGTTAGGTCATTTAATAGAGGGAATATCTTATCGCAATTATTTTAGATTGGAAGGCACTACAATGGTCGAGGAGGCGGAAAGCTTAAGTTCAATGCATCACAGAACATCACCGTTACTAATATAGAGGCAATTTATCAACAGAAAATAACAGATTACGCTACTCGCCATACAAGGCAGCACTATCACAAAAGAGAATCTCTATTTTTAATTAAATTAAAATATTTAATTAATTAAGGAGTTTTTGAAACTTAATTAAGAAATTATTGAAATTTGTTTTGCACTATCCTGGGACCTGTCTATACTGGATAAAACTCCGCCTTGATGAAGTTGTACTAGGATTCGTACAAATATTTCAGATGAAGTTCTGTAATCTGTCCGTAATGGGCCAAACTCTACCATGTCGTAACCGATTCTATATGCACGATTAATGTTGATTTCAAGATGAATTTTGAAGGAAATTCTAAACTTTGGCTATACTGGATAGAACTTGACTATTTCTTAGCCAATAATGGTGAAATTTCGTTAGTATGCTTATATTGTAATTCTAACGTGTATTTTAAACGACCAAAAAAAAAAAAAGAGTGAGTTCATTAGTACTCTCAAGGTGATGTGTAAACATGGCGTGTCTATAGTGCGTGCGTACAGTTTATTTTGAAGGAAAAAGGAATGCAATTTTACTAACCAGGGTTTTTCATTTGTTTATTTTCGTTAAATTGGCCTATTACTCTTTCGGTATAATCGACGCAATTGGATTATGGTAGCTGAAATAAGATACATATACTGTCGACTCTAACTTTTCTAATTTTCATTCAGCATATCCACACTAGGGTAACTTTTATCTGGTAATTTTTCCGTTTCTTTCCTCTTTACCAATAAAATCGGGTTTATCTACGCCGCAATTTTTTGATTGATTTTATTGGTAAAGGGGAAACAAACGAGTTACCAGATACCAGTTATACTAGTGTGGCATCAGCCATTGAAAAACTGCACAATGGTCGTTACCATATCTCGTAGTCGACATATTTCGATCTGAGTTCATGTGCAAATCGAATTCGTCTCGCAGGTAGTTTATAAGTGGTCCAGCTTGAGGAACAGCAATATTGAAATCCCCGCTCATAATCATCGGCAAAAGATGATAGTCTCCTTGGAGAATTTTTGAAATTCTTTTAGAATATGGAGCAAGGACGAAATGTATGAACTTCATTGTGTCTTCGACAGATTTCTTCGGCGAGGTGAAAACAGTTACAGAAAGTGTTTTATTCCCATTGAGAAGCTGAAGTACAGCCGTGTAGGCATCATCAATGAGTTGTGTTGTTACGCTCATACCGTAGTTGTTGGTCGAACGATGATTTCCTTATGCGACGTGACTGTATAAGTTCCATTTGTATTTTTATATATTGCTGCTCTGGCAGCCCACTGACCATCTCTATAGAACTGAACGCAGCATTCAAAATAAATAATATTAAGATGCTCGTCATTGCGTACCCGCAGATCTCGAAAAGAAAGAAAATTGAGCTCCCTTGCGTGACTGTATCAGTTAGGTCGAGGTGATGTGACCTGAGACTCTGGCAGTCCAATATTAAAAACCAGACGTTATTATTGTCTCGTTCAAAATTCGCCATTACAACCTGAGTTGTTATACTTAGCGGATTTGTAGTAAGGCGCGATAGCTCATTTTGAAGAAGACCCATTGAGGTCCCATTTTTACATCCATGGTAGAAGGCATGATCATCGATAGCCGACGTGATGAACAGTCCTTCGAGACTAGTTACTCGTGATGAAGCAATATACATAAGTTGTTGACTGCGCCTTTTATCGTAAGAGTATACTGACTATCTCGTTATAGGTACAACCCTGTGATGCATGAATTGTGGTGGCACATGGAGGTAGGACTGAAAAATGATTACAGATGGATAATTTTTAATTATACAATGTGCATGAGACTCGTTACTCGTGATAAAGCAACATACACAAGTTGTTGACTGTGCTTTTAATCGTAAGAGTATGTAATTTCGTAATCGAATTTCGTAACGTAAATTTTTTTTTTGATTTTTCTGATCGATGGAAATGCCGATGGTTTCTATTTAATTTTTAAATTACTTTTTTTGTTTTCCCTACTATTATACATATCCATACAAGCATGCCATGTATAGTACAAAATTGTTTTTATTGAGTTTGTAGCTTTTTTTTCAAACGAAGTAGGTACGTCATTTCCGTTCGTTTCATTTACAAGTTTACTCTAATACAAAAATTTTTGGTAGGCGCGCGTAAAGATGTTTACACATCAAAAAATATAAAACTAATATAAAATTTGGTACATAGGGTTGCATCTGGAATTTAGATTAGTAATTCGGCGGGATTTATCGTTTAGAAATGCTCCAATAACTTTTAGACTTTCTGCGGCCTTATAGGCCTTTTTCAGGTCCTTCTGAGGTTCGATGCTGAGTTTGTCTATAGAATCTGTTGATTGGGTATTTTTAAGGTACCATCCAGAAACTGAAAATAACCTATATGGCCACAAAACTCAAAAAATTATAGAGAGAATTCTAAACCATCACTCTTTCTGAAATTTACAGTGTTTGGTACATGTTAGTAATTATATAAGAACATACAAATCATATTGAATTGGGGCGAATAGCATTGAGTGTGCTGAAGAATTGTAAGCAATTTTCATACAAATGGTTTTTACTGCCGATGTATGGGGGTTCATTTAGTACAAACCAAGATTTATTACAATTCGTTTTCCTAAAATTGAAATAAACATTTCCTCTGATTATAAAATAAAGTCAGAAATTTTCTTTTGTGATAGTACTGTTTCTTCTGGCAAGTAGCGTAACCTCTTATTTTCCGATGAAAAATTGCCGCTATCTTATATCCATCATTGAACTATCCGTGGAGAAGCTTTCATCCATCATTGAACTATCCGTGGAGAAGAACACATTCAAGGCTCACAATAGTTTCACTCACTTAGTTCTCAATGGTGAGAATATCAATTCTAAATATACCCTCAAAGGATGGTGCCGGAACAGCATAGTGAGAGCTTTTACGGAAAGGAACATGAACCTTATAACAACAGCCCATGATCATTTGTTACCTGGAATATCCAAGGGTATGAGATGAAAAGAATCTCCAGTGCTTAAGTGGGATCGCTCTGGACTGACTCACTGATGAACATGGTTTACCCAAAGGTTTATAAAGCGAATGGCATTTTATTTGCAAGAACCTGAGCATTTAGATTAACTCGTCCGTCCCAACCACAGGTGAACCCAACTATGACTGCAAAGAGATAAAACACAGCAGAACCCCTCGATCAGTCACAATCAAAAACCTTGTCTCTAATTAACATTTTATACATATTTCTTTAACAGTGAATAGAATAATTAAAATTGTATTTATTTACAGATCATGGAAAACTGAAGGCTTACCACGTGGTGCCTGTGTGATTGTAGAAACATCGATCGAGCATCCGGACGCAAAAATAATGTTGAATGGTATCCGGGGAGTAGTTCTAGCCTCACGATATTTAATTGAACCATGTGGAAGCGGAAAATCGAGAATAATGCATTTAGCACGTGTAGATATGAAGTAAGTTGGATATAATCAATTACACTTTAGATGTTTGTCCTAATTCGATCGTTTTATTTTTGTCTAAACTAGGGGACGTTCACCAGAATGGTATAATAAATGTTACGGAAATTTAAGTTCGCAGTATTTATCGAAAATACGAAATTCATTTAAACACATAGCTGAAGGTCCAGAGAGTAAAGTTTAAACATAACCCGTTACATAAAACCAAGTGCCGAAATTAAATTTCTATTTTTATGTTTAATGTTTACTTAAAGAATCGACGCCAGTGACATCAACGGAATCGGCGCACAAATGAATCTCAATTTCTCATAAAATAACTCAAGATAATTAATATTAACATTTAAAAAGAAAAATTTAAAGACTAGTCTTTTGTTAGGTTATTATAAATAAATTTAATTAACTGTGAAAAAAAAAATTCTGTTGATACTGCCACATTACAATATATGATCACACAATTTTTTTATTTTATTTATAATTATTATAAATATATAATATTATTAGTATTTTTAAGTATTAATCCAAAAATTAAACTAACTCAACTCAATTTACCTTGTGCAATATTCATTCCATATTATACATAATTTAAAATTGTCTTTGTTTATAAAATGCAATAAACAAAATTTTAATGTCACAATTTAACTGCGAATTAATTTACAAACATATTCAGTAAATGCCATTTTTTATTCACAAAGTTCAGGAAATTACAAAATTGTTTATACAGCTTTTTTTATATTTAATTTAATTTTTAATTATTATTATACGATAAAAACAAACCTAGTCATTTAATATTAATAAACAAAAATAAATAAAAAATTATTAACATTTTATTATAATAATTTGAGGTTGGAGATTTAGATATTTACATTATTTCATAAATAAAATATACAATTATAAAATTGAAAAAACATGTTATATTATTTACAAATAATTACTAATGTTAAATATGTATAAAATAATTATTGTAATACATAATATAATTATTATTAAAAAACAATTATTTTTTTATTTTTCCAAAGAAACTCAATTAATGTTTATATATTGAAAAAAAATTAAATATATATAAATTAATAATAAATAATTATAAAAAAAAATTACCAGGGTCCAAATTAGTTTTTTCATTTTTAATTATTAAATGTAAATTTCCACTTATATATTTTTTTTAAATATTAACAATTTAAATAACACAATTCCAGTCATAGTCATGTAATTATATTATAATATAATAATATTTTATGTTGTTTAAAATATATAAAATTATTGTATTATCAATTTTTTTTTAATTAATTAAAAAATCAAACAAAAAATATAATAAATTCATTTTTATGAAATATTTTATAAAAAATTATATAGAATGTAATAATTGTTAAAAAATTTAATGTTTTTGAAAAATAAAATCAAAATGAATAAATTTTATCATGTATGGTATTTGTTATTGTATTTAAAAAATTATATATATATTTAATATTAAAACAAAACACAATAAAATAAAATATTATACATTTTACTTATTACAAAATGCAATAGTTTTATTTGAGTAAATTCTGATCATAAAATATTGAGACTTATGGTCAACGTAACAGCGACTACGTTGACCACAAGCCACAATTTTTGTGTTACGGTGTAAGTTACGACAGTCGGTAGATGGATGACAAATGATATAAACGAGGGAGAGCAGTGAGTGATAGCAGTGCACCTAGAATACTAATGGCCTTATTGCGTAGTTAAGTTTATAAAAATAAATAAAACATTTTTACTTTTATTTAAACTTTTATTTGTTTAAAAAAAGTTTGTGTTGTTATTGGGCTAGCGAGTGATGCTGCTGTGATGTGACTCCTCTAAAAATCATGCTGTATAACAGCGCATCCCCAATAGAATTCCTTTAACTTTTTCCTTACAGAAAAGTATGAAAACCAAGCCCTAAGAAAAAAAAAATTCTCAAGTTTTTTTTTTCATACTTTTCTGTAAGGAAAAAGTTAAAGGAATTCTATTGGGGATGCACTGTAAGATAGCAGAAAATTTCCAACAAAAAATAATTGTTTTCCTACTCACCGCTAGAGCCGTCACTATAACAAAAAGGAAATTTTCACGAAAAATCAACGAATTTATGAAACAGAAGAGAAAATATTATCTTTAAACTTTTTGAAACGAAAAAAGTTAATTTTCTTTAAAAATCGGAATGCGTATATAATACAAGAACTATAAATTTTTAAAGTTATTTTAATGTTAAATGTTTTCTGTTTTTTACCAAAGGGTTCATTTCGTACATTTTTATTATCACCTAGTATAGCAATGGGGCTACATTATATTGATTCCAGGTGGTCTACACTAATTCATGACAGTGGCCGAAGTCACGGGAAATTCCTTGTGAAAACCGCCACAAAAGAAAATTTGTTAGAATTCTTTTTGTTGAAACTCTATTATCTGTGTCTGGCACGAACCTTTTTTCCACCTCGAATAGAAATGGGATTAAATTATTTTGATTTCATATGGCCTACACTAATCCATGACAGTGGCCGAAGTATCGGGAAATTACTGTGAAAACTGAATAAAGAAAAGAAATTTTTTTAGAAATTATTTCTAAATTAGTGCGTGTTTCAGTTGGTTTAAATGCCGCATAAAAAGTTAAAATTTTATCCGTGGTAAATTTTTTTTAGGAATTCTATTGGGGATGCGCTGTAACTTTCATTTTCCTATCATACAAAAATCATTTTCATAAAGATCCTACTTACTTTATACTTTCGCATAACCACTGATGCCGACATATTTTTGGTGGTTTACGAATTTCCTCACTTACTTTTCTGAAATACTTATTATTTAAATTAAAACATAATAAAATGTTCAGAATAATGTAATATTATGCACAAAAACTTACATCCAGCCATCTCTTTGATTGGCATTTTCTCCAGTAAACAAATTGTCATGCTTTATCCTGGTATCAATTAATAAGTTCTTCTCTGCTTCTGTCCCTATAATAATAAAATTTTAATAATAGGTATTAATTATTTAATACGCATTAATATATAATTTACATTTTGTGTAAGCAGTATTTACTACACGCTTCCATTTTTGTGCCACTTCCATATTCAAATGGAAAAAATTTATAATTATAAAAATTTATAACTTATAGCAGCTTTTATAGGATATAAAATAATTTATTAATCGAGAACACAATACTTTTATTTCATTAACAGTTATTATTTGAAATGACACTCATTTTTTGTTTTGATTATATTGTACAAGCATACTACAACTACAACAAAAAATAAAATTGTATAAGCTCTTGAAGCAGATAAAAAGTTTGACATTTTTATTCACCACAATTTTTAACTTTTTAACTTTTTATGCGGCATTTAAACCAATTAAAACACGCTCTTACTTCTTTCCACCTCGTATAGAAATGGGGCTTGTTGTGTTTTGTGTAACCGGAAAAGTCCATTAATTTATTTGTTTTCCGCATTTTAGTAAGGTCGTTCAATTTTAACAAAATAAACACAATTTCGTACAAAAAATGAAAAAAGTTTTTTTTTTTAATAGCGGTATTGATCTGTCATTTATAGTCAAACCATACACACAAGCGTAAGTATTTTAGATTGCAATTAAAATAAATAATAATATTAATATTGTATATATTCATATATATTCCAGAGTTCACAAAAATTATATTTATATGATTGTATAAATAACTAAAATATAAAATAATTCAAGAGACGTCAAAAAAGGGCTATACGCTTACAATTATTCCGGAAGCGTTAGAACATAATGGTGTGTTCTGGTATCCACCAAAAAATTGGAGCACAATTAAAAGAAATAGAATTATTAAAAATCCATACGAACAGCCAGATAAAACAAATTGGATGGCTAGACCATGTGTAGTAAAGAGAAGCAAAATCAAATCATACAGTATGGCGGAAGTATGGCTACAAATTGAGGAAAAATTACTTTCAACATATATTGTCATATTCCCGACATTCCACAAAGTTGTGAGTTACACTTTCAGAAGTTACACTTTCAGAAACCGATGTTGAAAGGTCAGATATCCTTCTTGTTGGCCGGTAAATTTGACATGAGGTGTCAACATTCATCGTTTTGTTGAAAATAATTCGGTTCCTTTGAATTTGATACAGGACTAGGAACTATACATAATTGGTTTAAATGCCGCATAAAGGATGAAACACACCAAGCAGCAGCAGCGAGCAGCAAATTTAAATATTGGCTTATTCACTTATGTAACGATACAAAATTATAATTTGAGTATAAATATAGGTATTTCCAATAAAATAAATCAAATATTTTCTAATTTTAATAAAAAAAATTAGATTTAAAGAAATTATATTGAATGAAGTTGCATCTATCGCGGCATCAATAGGTTCCACACACAGCAGCATAAATTTACTGCACTTGGCTGCTACTCATAACCTCGATAAATTTGACAAATTTCTATTTACAACTAAAACAAAACAATCTGCTGCGCTGCTTGGTGTGCACGCCCATATGCAGCCGTTAATGTGGATTGCTTGGAATATGTCGCGCTGCTCTTGGTGTGTTTCATCCTTAAAGGATGAAACACACCAAGCAGCGAGCAGCCAATTTAAATATTGCCTTATTCGCTTATTTAATGTAACAAGATCATAACTCGTGTGGAAATATACGTATTTCCAATAAAAGAAATCAAATATTTTGTAATTTTAATAGAAAAATTTAAATTTAAAAAAATTATATTGAATGAAGTTGCATCTGTCGCGGCATCAATATAGGTTCCACACCCAGCAGCTTCGATTGACTGCTCTTTGATGCTACTCATAACCTCAATAAAATTGAGACAAGTGCATTTTACTACTAAAACAAAACAATCTGCTGCGCTGCTTGATGTGTACACACATACGCAGCCGTTAGTGTGGATTGTTTGGAATATGTTGCGCTGCTCTTGGTGTGTTTCATCCTTAAAAAGTTGAAAATTGTGGTGAATAAAAATGTCAAACTTTTTATCTGGGGTGGGATGTTGTAACATCACTTTTTTCGATACTATCGAAATTTACATCTCTTTCATCACGAATAAAATTTAACGTTTTTTCATTTACCAATTACGTTGTTTCTAGTGTGATCTCTACCTAATCGAATAAAACATTATGTCGTTCTACTCTTATTCTATCACCTACGTATTTTATGAGTGATACTTTATCGAAAAACAAAAAAGAGATAAATAAACAATTTATTCTAAGAGCGTGCGACCGCAATATTGAAAGCAAAATCGAAAAGCGAAATGACAAGTAATTTTATTTTAGGAAAAAGAGATACAATATTCGATAAATATCGAAAAAAGTGATGTTACAACATCCCACCCCTGCTTCAAGAGCTTATAAAATTTTATTTTTTGTTGTAGTTGTAGTATGCTTGTACAATATAATCAAAACAAAAAATGAGTGTCATTTCAAATAATAACTGTTAATGAAATAAAAATATTGTGTTCTCGATTAATAAATTATTTTATATCCTATAAAAGCTGCTATAAGTTATAAATTTTTATAACTATTAATTTTTTCCATTTAATATGGAAGTGGAAATTGGAAATTATATATTAATGCGTATTAAATATTTAATACCTATTATTAAAATTTTATTATTATAGGGACAGAAGCAGAGAAAAACTTATTAATCGATACCAGGATAAAGCATAACAATTTGTTTACTGGAGAAAATGCCAATCAAAGAGATGGCTGGATGTAGGTTTTTGTGCATAATATTACATTATTCTGAACATTTTATTATGTTTTAATTTAAATAATAAGTATGTATTTCAGAAAAGTAAGTGAGGAAATTCGTAAACCACCAAAAATATATGAGTTGATATGGTTATCCATATTTTCTTTTTTTGTGTATTTTGTCACTTATAAATGTTTATAATAAACAACCGTAGTTATTTTATTTTTTATTTTTATTAAAAATTACCTTATAGTAACAATGATTTATTATTTTAAGAATATTAATTTCGGATTACTCCTTCATCAGTTCTTTTTTAACTATTTTTAATTCTAAAAGTTTTCCTGTTTTTATATGTTTTTGGGGTAATGTTATTGGCTCCTCCTGTTTTTTAAAATAAATTTTGTATTATGTAGTCATAAATTCTGTTTGTTTTTGTATTTATTTTGTCATTTAAAAGGTTATTGCTATCTTTATTTTTGTATATTTCTAATTCTTCTAATCTGTTTAATTTTTGTCCTTTGGTGAGTCTATGTAATACTGTTAAGTTTGTGTGGTAGTCTGAGTATGTGTGTGTTTCTGATTTTATGTGTTGTGCGTAATTGGATTTGGGATCTGGTTTTAGTTAAAAAAGAACTGATGAAGGAGTAATCCGAAATTAATATTCTTAAAATAATAAATCATTGTTACTATAAGGTAATTTTTAATAAAAATAAAATAACTACGGTTGTTTATTATAAACACCAAAAATATGTCGGCATCAGTGGTTATGCGAAAGTATAAAGTAAGTAGGATCTTTATGAAAATGATTTTTGTATGATAGGAAAGGGAAAGTTACAGCGCATCTCCAATAGAATTCCTTATGACTTTTCCCTTACAGAAAAGTAAGAAAAAATAATTTGGGAAAACTTTTTTTTTCTTAAGTTTTTTTTTCATACTTTTCTGTAAGGAAAAAGCCATAAGGAATTCTATTGGGGATGTGTTGTTAAACGCAATCTGAGAATTTTTTTCGTATCGAAATAAACAAATTGATTCATATTTTGTAGACTATATGCGATGGTCATTCGAGCGATGGTGCTAATGACGATGGGCCTGCTTGCGATCCCAGTACGTGGCCGTTTTACGATATGTTGAAAAGGTTTCTAAGTTTGGATAATTGTTATGTGACTTATTTGTAATTTGAGCGTATGTACTCGTTGGCTTATTAACTAAAAGGATTTCTGAGTTTGAATGATTGTTTTGCGGTAGATTTGATAATTGATTGGTTATATTATGAGCATCTGGGCTCTTTTGCTTATGAACTAAATATGTAGAAGGGATATCAGGATTTGGTTGATTGATTTGCATGTTATAGATTAGATTTTGAACGTCTTGGCTCGTTTGCTTATGATCTAAATATGTTGATTTAACGTCTTGAACGATTTGGTTTAGTTTGGTCGATTGACGAATAAATGGATTCGTTTGCTTCTTAACTATAACTGATGAATGATCTTCTGAATTTGATCGATGTATGTCGTTGGTTTGGATTTGTGTTTCTTTTAAATTGTTAGTTTTCAATGGTTTAGTTCTCGTTTGTAAATTTTAATCCGCGTTGTCATTGTAATGTCGTGATAACTTGATTTGAGATAAATTACTTTGGTAAATGTCACGAATTGCTTGATTTGTATTTATGTTGTATAATTGTTTGAACTGGGTATTTCCGTTTATTTGATGAGTATCTTCGCTCAGTTTCTTAATTAACAGGATTGATGGTTGGTTGTTATTGCTGATTTGTGTGTCAATATTGGTTTTTTTGCTGATTGGAAATCTATTACTTCTTTTTGGAATAACAATTTCGGTTTCTTTGGACTTGTATGTGTGCCTTTCTGGTTCGTACTTGTAGGTTCGAGGTTGTGGTGTTAAATTTCTGCTGGCGTTGGTTAGAAATTTGTTTAATTGCAAGTTTGAGTGTTGATGTTGGTTAAAATTTTTCGTTTCATTGTAACATCTTTGTTGCTCTGGTATAGCAGGAATGCTAACATGGCTCCAGCTATACGGAGGTTGTTGAAATATTTGCTTTTTCTCTCTGTGTTTATTCGTGTACGGCAAATGTCGCAAGTATGATTAAATTTTCGACAGCAGTCACATCTGATTTGGTATGATCTTGGATATGGTTGTTGATTTTCGATCGTTGGTAGGATGAGTGCTGATGATTCATTTAGCTGTGTTGTTGGTATGCCTATTTCCGAGTTAAACATGTGCTCAGTTTCTTCTGTTTCGTTTATAATTTCGGTGATACTTTCGGCTTTGCTAGTTATTATTTTATGTTTGATTATGGTATTGTTTAGTCCTCGTTTGAATGTTTCCACAGCTTGTAATTCTAGATGGTTGTTGTAAATCTGGTCAATATATCCGTATTTGTTTTTAAAAGTGTCCTTGTATTCATCGAGTACATCATAAAGTCTACACCCATAATTTCTGGATGTACTCCCCATAATTTTCTTTGTTTCCAAAAATTTTCGTTCCAGTTCTGCTATAGAATAAATACTGTCTGCAATGGTCAAAAAACGGTTGAGTTCTGGTCTGTCTTTTGTGTCTGTTTTTTGTGTGAATTCTGGAATAAGAGCGATGCACTTTAATATTTGTGGCTGGTTCATTTTGTACGATTTTGGCGTGTCGAAGTTCGGTTTTGATAAGAATGCGCGTTATGCTAGCGATGGTTGTGTTTTTATTTCATTATTTTTGTTGAAGTTGGTATGACATTGATTTGATTTTAAAATGATGTAGATTTGAAAATTTTAATGTGTTTAGTGTTGAAGAGTTGATAATGATAATTTTCTGGTTCTCATTTTATGTTATTTGCTGCCAATGAAGTGTTAAAGGTAGTTTTTATTTTTGATGTTGAAAATTGGTAAGGCTTGTTCTGCCTTTTTGACATCTTAGTTTTTCTGTTTTGAGAAAAGTATACGTTTGTTTGCCCGTAGGATCTTGAGGAATGCATTTGTATTCGCCTGCAGGATCCTGTACAGCGCCAATGTTGTGTGGAGCGGTTTCGGGATAGGGTGTTTTTAAAGTTCACATTTCACTGTTTTATTAAATTTTATTATCATTAAATTTACATAAATTTACACTTAAAATAATTTTTAGTTATATGACTAATAATTTATAAACTATAACTATATCTTAAAACTAAAATGCGCGTCTTATATACTAAAATTTTGAGGAAATGAAAATGTTTTACAAGCACTAAGGAAAACAAATGTACATTTTCCGAGGTTGCAAGATTGCATTTTCATTTCTTGTTAGAAATTGTGTTTATTTTGTTAAAATTGAACGACCTTACTAAAATGCGGAAAACAAATAAATGAACCGACTTTTCCGGTTACACAAAACACAACAGGCTACATTATTTGGATTCCAGATAGCATACACTTCTTCATGACAGTGGCCGAAATTTAACGTGATTCCTGAGAAAACCGCCACATATGTATTGATTTTTTCAGAATTTTACGTAATATCATTATGCCCGATTTACATGCGACCAACATTTTTCTTTTGCAAAATGAGAAAGATATAAAATTGACTTTTTGCACATGAAAGACAAGAAAAGAAATATATCCCAACAAAATTTTGCAGAACATTTTTAAGCCACTATACAGCAAAAACCACTATGTTGCCATAAAATATATTCGATCCGAGTATTTGTATGGCAACATTTTTAAAATTAACAAGAAAAAAATTATTCCGTATTTATAAATGTTGAGGATTCATAATAAAAACAGACGCCATAGAAAAAAATGTAAATTTCGCATTTAAATTCATTCAAAATAAATTAATAAAGATCCTATAAAAAAAATTACGCCATTACTATATATGTTTATTTCTTTCTGGCATATTGAAAATTTTTATATAGCCGGATCCTTCTTATTTACCTGCAAAAATTTGTAGAAGAAAACAATTTTCTACATGTAAATGGCCCATTATACTCTTATTTTGAATACAGGTAACCCTCCAAGAATACGGTATTCGAAGAACACGGTTGTGAAGATCCATGTTCTTCACAGATCCATTCCCTAAAATTACACTGTTTCAAACAACGCGATTTTCGTTATTCAGCCAAGCTACACACGATTTTAGCTTCTGGTTTCAAACTAAGTCGTAATAGATTGTTAATTTAAACCCTTATTTTATATTAAAACACCAAATTTTTTTGTATTGTTTTATTCTGTTCTCTCAAAAATAAAATTTATACACAAATCTACATCTCAAAAATGGCCTTAAATTTTTTTATTTTGATTTCTATTTTTTCATTTCGGATTCACTAAAAATTTAATGTCGCAATTAAAACGGATTTTGTTGGTAAAAGGGGAAAGAATGGAAGATGAATCCGGTCTAATGAAATCGTGTGTAGCATGGCTGATTCTCTTTTATTTTGTTTTTTGTATACCATAACAAAAAAAAATTAAAACATAACGTTTTTTTATTTTCTTTATTGTAGTCTCGAGCAATACGGTTTCAAAAAACACGGAACGTATTAATCGTGTTTTTGGAGGGTTTCCTGTACATTCAAAATTTTTTTAACTTGTCAGTAAATTAAAACCGGAAAACGGAATAGGGGTGTACAGAAACACTACCTTGTGGTAGCTCCTGATAGGTATTTTCTTTATTTCAGAGTATTAGTCTTCAAATTTCACTCGAACAACGCGTCAGCTAGCGTCAGTTCCAAGCCACAATGCCACATTTTGTCAGAGGCTTGTGCTACATCCAATAAGATATTTTGAACACATTTTCTTATTTTCCCGCACATTTTTAATAATTTTTGTAATTCCATGTACTTTTTTTTGTTGTTCAACGGTTTTCTCTGAAGGCAAATTTATCTGGAGGATTGAGGTTTCTTTCTTCTATCATGGGTTCAAGGAGATCAGCCTGTAAGAAATGTTATCATTTGGTAATTTGTTTATTCTGATAACATGTTTACTTTTGCTTTACTAATTAAGTCATATACTAAAGATTTCTGTGCACTTAGCTTAAATTTGATTTTTTCTTTCATTCTTACAATGTGACAAAATTAAACCATTCATGCTCGTCAGAATTAAATATTGTAGCCAAAGCTGGATATGTTTGTACTCGGCAACCCTAATCAATTTTATAATCGATAGCTTACACGCTAATTGGTGGGGTGGTTTAGTTGGTTCTTGCTCTGAAACTAATTCCTGATGATTAACTGGCTTCTAGAAACCCTAATGAAGATAAAAGTTCTGTCAATTTTGGAGCGTGTTCAGCTTTTCTTCTCTTGCTTAACTTTTGTTCCCGGTTTAAGACCCAATTTGTTTCTCTACCTAATTCTGCTTCATCCGTATTGATTAGGTTAAATTTATCATCCATTACGGATTCAGGAGTCCCTGGCACTGCATTTTTTGAGTTCTTTAATTTATTTCTTAAAAAAAAGTGTTCTTTCAACTTAACTGTAAATTTCTTGATTTCTCCTAATTGTTTGCGTAGTTCAATAATTTATTGGATTTGATATTGGCGATCTTGTTAATTTGAAGATTCGTTCAAATGGGTTAAGCAATGTTTTAGTCCAAACACTTGTCAACCCTCCGAGAGTTTAACAGTATGTTTTTAATCTTCTTTTGAAGACGTTCTCATCTTTTGAAGACGTTCTGGAATATGGACAACTGGAATTTACTATGATAAAATTTCTTATGAAAAACAAAAATGGAATTCTTATGACGGGTTCACACTAAGACGATAAAACAAAAACATGGTGTTTTGCTTTGAATTTTATGATTTTTTAAATGTTAATTTTGTTTTGTCTCTAAAATATTATTTTTGTGTTTTTGTACTTTTCGTTTTTGTCTCAAAACGTCGCATAAAATGGGCTTTGAAAGAAGTTCCGAAATATGACCTACTGGCACGGAACTGGATTATTTTCTAGCTACCTACCGAGTTTTTGAAGAAGTTCAGAATTTCGACCAACGACGAGCAGGCAATTCTTATAAGCTCACAATAATGTGACAAAGTTTAGAACAAGCCATCGAAAAATTTTGCTATTAGGTAACAAGAAATTTTGAATATTAACCAGTGAGAACAGAAATCAAAACAAATGTGTTCAATATTTATTTTGAGATTTTATTAGCTATAAGATGCAAAGTTTGCAATTAAACAAAAACCCAATTTATAAGGAACAAATTATTGTCTGCAATTATTTGAAAGTACAATATGTATTAAGTATTTGTGTAGTTCTGCGTAATTAAATAAAAAAAAAAATGGTGAATTTGATTTTATGACACTCATAACTAGTACATATTATAATAAATGTTCTTGTAATATTTAAAATCTGGGCTTAAAATGTATGAGCATTTAGTGCAGAAACTGATGGAACAGCAAATGCCCATTTCGGCACCCGCACTAACAATTGAGCAAATGTAGTGGTATGTTCACGAAAATATTCCCAGTGGGTTGTTACAAGCGTTACATCGACTATTGGTCCATCAAAATGAGACAAACTTGATTGTAGGTCGAGAGTTATGTTGATACCTCGACTTTCAAGCCCATGACTCATAATCACTAAATAGCTTTTCATTCCTTTAAATTCGTACGGTTCGGAGACTTCTGGTAGAATATTCCAATCAGTTAACTCAACTCCTTGTTTCGGTCGTATCAAAAGTGAAAGAAAAGCATTCCCTTGGACAAACAGCTCGACTCGTGTTAAATGATCGCTTAGTTTCTTCCGGCTGATTTTTCTCAGCTGTCCTATTTCATGTATTATGGGTGCAGGTCCGGGAAGCCAATAACCCCTGTAAAGATTTATATTTTTTATAAAAATTGTGCAAAGTACATTACGGTAGTATCGCTATCAGACCCTGTAGTTAGTTGGCGACATGACTGAATCGGAATACCGCAAAACACTTCTTTTTCGCACATGTTATTCTCCAGCTGTGGGATTGGAACATCAGGGGTTGCTAAAGACTCAATGGTTTTTCTAGCGTTTCGATCCATTTCACGGAACCAAAACCCTGCATCACTGTGTCTAATTTTTCCATTTATATCATAAAATGTTCTTTTTGTGTGCTAAGAAAAATAATTTAATACAATTTTGAAAATATGTAAGACTAAATAATAAATCAAACCGTTATAAAATGGCGCTGAGGTTTAGGTGCTTCGTTAGCATCATCTCGATACGGAAATCCCAGCGATGTTGATACAACTAGCAACTGTGTTGCTACATATATGAAAATTAGGAATCCAAAGAAAATATTTTTACGTTTTAACAGCAACACCAAATGAGTCTAGAAAGATATAATTAAAATTGTATAAATGACCAAATACAAAGGCCAATACAAACATTTACCAAAAAACTAGTTATCAAAAATGTCATGACAGCACATATGACAGCAATTATTATATCGGGATTTTTTACACCACCTGAACGTCCCGTGATTGGAATAAATAGATTGATAATCAAATGTAGAAGATGAGTACCCCACAATACAATAAACGCTTGGAAAAAGAGTTGAACGTATAACCATTTATTAACTGAAATATGTAGTCATAAATTATAAAACACGTTGGTAAAAATTCCAAAAGATCACTTACCTGAATTTTGAATTCCAGTAAGTCCAATAATCAAATTCGAAAACAAAGTAAATACTAGTATGACGGTTCCGACATACCCCAATCTGTATCCACTCAACGTTAAACCAATCACAAATGAGCCCCATAGCAAATTTGTTCCATTCTGTTGAACTTGTATTTTAAGGGCCAGGCTAAGCGGCGCCTTTCCATTACCAAAAATTTTATTGAATATTATATGAACAGCCGATTGCACAAAAAGAGCTGGAGCACAATACAATCCTATAATTAAATAAGGCGTACCGTACCATGTCATCGTTGTATCCAACAAATCTTGAAGGAGGGCTAAACCATAACAAACTCCAATCGAAAGTAGCACTGATGTTAGTGTTGCAATCACACCGATACGGATCTCATTTTTTAAATACTTGTTATGAACACCCCTCGTCGATCGCGATAATGATAAAAACGGAAATGTCGTAGCTAGAACAACGATCACTAAATTCAATATATTTCCAAAGCTTTTCGAATACCATATAAAAACTAAGCCCAAATAATCATAATAAACTGATGTTCCTTTCGCATACTCCTGCACATTTGCTAACTCGCCTGCGTTGGCCATCTCTTTTGTAAGTGACAGTATGTTATCACCAGTTCGTTGCAATACTTCAAATGAAATATAATCAATATTATCATATTTTGTATGATAACGGTAACCATTCATAACGTGAGCAAAATCCATTCCGGGCACATGACCAAAATCACGAAATATACGAAAATCGGTGTCGGATGGTATTAAACCTGATTGAAAAATTTCTTCGGCTGCCACTTGCGCGTTCGGATATGGTACAGATTGTGCATAGTACTGTCAATGTGATAATATAAAAGTTTAATAAAGTACACAAGCAAATTCAAATCGACTCACTTTAATTAGCCAAGGGTGATGTGGTCCACTTTGAAATAAGATTTCTTTGCCTCCCGAACCAACCGATTCTAAATTTAAAAACGCTTTGATATTTTTAGCCCATTCATGCTGCGTTATAAATCCATGAGACGCCTGAAGCGGTGTTTCTTCAGCGCCATTAAACAGAAATAAAATTGTGTGCCGATTAACGTAACTATTTTTGGAAAGAACTCTAAAAATTTCTAACATTACGCAGCAACTCGCTGCATCATCACTTGCACCTGAAATTTAGTAGTTGGGTTAACCGAACCCTTAATTAGGAATAATCAAATATATATATATATATATACAAACCTGGGCTACCAGGAACTGAATCAAAATGACAATTCAACATTAAAGTTTGATTACCATGACCATCACGTTCATCGCTGCCCAATAATTTTACAATAACATTTTGCACATTATTGTACATATTTGTCATCCCAAAGGGTTTAAATCCTAAGAAATATGCTCCCGACACAACCTGAATATCACTAACGATTCGTTGATTTGCATTAGCATTTTGCTGAATGAAATTTATTTCCCGTTTCAAGAAATCGACAGCTAATATTTCATTTGCATTGCTGCCGACCGGACGTGGTCCAAAATCATTTAAAATTTTTAGATCGCGCCACGCTCGTTCTCCGATAAATTTGTCTGGGTTGGTGGTAGCATCATTTGTTTTATATGCAACGGGTAAATGAAAAAGTTGTCGATACGATAAATGACCTAAAATTATGATTGTGGCAACACATAAAATGCTCCACCAAGCTGATATGTGATGGACATTATGTTTCGTATTATCTGAAAAGTACAAACAAAATGTGGGTATATGGGCAATAAATGGCATAAAAAGAGATAGATATATTCATTTTAAATTTTGTAGTGTTTTGATATTAAGCAAACAATTTTACAGAAAAATGTTCTTACTTTGTGCATTGTTACCTAACATAACTGTGGTAGGTGCTATCATTTTTGATAGGTTCATGTCACGGCCATTAAAAAGCTTCAGAAATTTATAACCAGATGAACGGCAACATAATTTTTGAATTTAGGGAAAACAACAAAAAATCTACTGTGCCATTTTTAAATATGTCTATATATTCGAGTGACACCAAGGTAAAATATTAATTGTCAACGTTTTAATACTTAACGCTAAAATCGACCTGTAGTTGAAAATATACAATCATTCGATCTGACTCTTAAAACGATCATAAATATCATGAAATTGGTAATATATTCTGTGTGAACGAACATACCATTACATTTGGTAGTATCAAGTAGAGTAAGACATAGAGAGAGTTAATTTGTATGAAAAAAATTGAATTCGTTTTGTTTTTAAGTGCAATAGATATATAACAAAGTATGTGATTTTGATATTTGCCTCTTCATCAAACTCATAAAACGAAATTAAATTTTTTTATTTTTTTATATACATTTTCTGTTCATACAAAATACTTCTCTGTGTCTCATTCTCTTTAGTAATATCACAAATCACAATCAGTCAAAATTTGTGTACCTTTAAAATTAATGATCCGTTGAACCACGCTTTATCGCGGTTAATTCGTCAGCCGTAACTATTTAAACTTAAAATGGGAACATGGCCTCTAGAACCTTTCGAACCAGGCAGAAATTTACGCAATAGGCATGCTATAATCACTACAAGAGATTAAATAGTCTGGAAGTGTGATCCAAAACACTACCAATGACTACACTCTTTACTACGGCGGCCTTCAGAACAGAGAAGAATTTTGAGTCAGCTTTCTTTTTCACCGGCGAGTTTGGAGACGCGATTGATCGTCATAGAGGACAGACGCGTTTTCGTCTTTCTCTGCTTAGAATAAAATTAAATTTTAGTTTAATTTAATGTAATGTAATGTGTATAATAAATAATTATAATTAAAATAATATAATAACGTGTTAATAATTTAATTAAAAGTGAATTAATATAATAATAATAATAAATAAAATTAAAATTAAAAATAGTGTGTAGTGCGCAGCAATGTATAGAAATTGTGTGTCGTGCGAGGAAATGCATCACAATAATTTCTATGTATGAGTTTATTCACATTGTGGGGATAATTCCAAAGGATATATAAGATAAGTGTTTTAATTATTTTAATTTTTGATTATATTTTCAATCTAAAAATTTTGATTTTATTTATTTTTATTTGTATGGATATATTTTAGTGGTTGTTGTGCTTGTGTAGTAAATACGCATTTTTAATGTTTCCCCATAGTGTGGTGTGGTACAGTTTCCGTGTGTGTGTGTGTGGTAGCTATTTATACATTACTTTAAAATTTAGAAGAAAGTTGTAAAGGGATATAAAATAAAAAATTGGTTCGACCTTATGTTTTATGTACATACATATATACAAATTTGTTTTTTAGTTGTATATACTGTTTTATACGTTCACACACAAAATAATAATATGGTTATATACACTACAGGCCAAAAGTATTTGGTCGACATGGTTTTTATAATTAAAATTTTTTTATATAGTTTCAACAAACATATTAATGGTATATATAAATACATTTAGACAGGGTGTAGCATTGCAAGTTTTTTATTTTAATGGAAAAGGAATCATCGACTAGGTGCTTTTGGCTTGTAGGGTACGTGATCATTTATGGCGTTTTCTTTTTACAAAAAACCGGCAAAAAATTTTGATGTACATCAAAATTTTTTGATGTAAATCACATTTTCGCATTCTTTTAGGGGAAAAAATAGCAAAAAAATTTGATGTACATCAAAAAATTGAAATGTAAATTTTTTCTTCCATTTTGACTACCACATACACATATTTATATACATATAATATGCCAATCGTAAATATTGTCGAATACGTCAAACGCGATTTGAAAAATTTTCAAAATGCTCTGTTATTGTTTTCGGCATCCCTTTCGCGTTTACGCACACTACGATAAAAACACATCAAATTTTTTTCGTATTCTTTTTAACTGTCGGAAATTTGATTTACATCAAAAACGTAAAAGAATTCGCTATTAGTTAAAAGACAAATAACAAAAAGGATTAAAATAAAATATAAAACGATGTAATTTGTGTATTTCTTTTATCATCATAATGATCAAAAATGATCATTGAAATTACGATGAGTTTGCGCGCATGAGTTTGTTTTATAATTGTGTTGCTATAGGAAAACTATACATTTGTTGTTATAAGAATATAATATTTGTAATATGAGTTAATGGAGAATAGTTTTATTATATAATATATAATATTATGTACATATATTATATATTTTTATATTTTAAAAATGAATAACAGTGTGTTATAGATTAATATTATATACGTATATTTTTGGCATGTATTTTTTAATATTATTTTAGTTTTCGAGTATGTAATAAAAAATGAAAAAAGGTTAGGTTGTGTTTGTTGTGTGATCTCTGGTATATGTGCATGTATATGTATGGGCATGTGTAAATTTGTGTTTGTAGGTATGTATATGAATGCATGTGTAATTTTATATACCTCTTTCGCGTTCACAAAAAGGTGTTTTTGTGCTTCTATTTGAGCTCACCATGCACAAATGTGTGTGTAAGTAACCACAGTTTGTGGTGTCTTACGGATTTTAACCATTCTTAGTTGGATCGGGGTCCTTTTTGAAAAATTTCATAATTTGATAACATATAAATTGTATAACGTTAATAATTTGTTTTTGATAAATTATTAGTCGGGTGAAAACCTGTTTGAATGGAATGCACGGTTGTGTATGCTGGTGCATATTGCATACAAGGTAAATTTTTGGAATGATTCTTTTTCGTATTCCAATAATATTTACACGATTGGGTATGCGGCCCGGAAAACGGATATATATATAATTGATTGTTTTTTTTTGGGATTATTTTAATAATCAGTTTAATATTATTATATTGGTATTGGGGGCTTTCGATTGACCTGAATTGATTGAGTTGCGATTGAGTTATTATTCAGATAATTGAGTTGCTATTCACTTAATTCAGCTGCCAAGGTGGATTGGGTGTTCGTTTCACACCTCTTCACTTCAGACAAATGTCAAACTAAATCATTTTAAATTAGGCTTTTTTTGAATATTAAAAAATCCTGGTCGTTGTCGAAACGTAAATATTCTTTAAGATCGTATTCTAAGTCCATTTTTAATAACTCTAATATTACTTAAATTAATTTAAATCATACAGTAGATAGTAATTTAATTCTATTTTATTAAAATTTGTATAATTTTAATTAGAAAATAACACAAACACACTTTTCTAAAAAAAAAAAAAACGCAAATGAAATGAGCGTAAAACAAATATGTAAATGTCAAAAATACAACAAAAACAACCTGTCTGAATTAAGTACATGAGCAAATTATCTCTTCAGTTAATTTAGTAGCTCAATTTTTTGACTGAACTGAGGGGGTGAGCGCCCAATTCCCTTCGGTTGATTCAGTTAATTCAAATGATTTTGTTTGTTCGAGTCAATCCGAGGGCCCTTATTATTTTATGTTTATATTTAATGTTTATAATTAATTGTTTTTATTTTTGTAAGCTTCGAGGAATAAACACTCTTGGGATAAATAAGTTTTTACCTGAACAGCTAATATATATGATTTTTTGCTATTATTGACATTTTTTTCATTTAGGTAGGACATGTAGCAGGAAAATATTAATTCATTATTAAATTTCAGAGAATGTGCAGATAGATGAATTACATGGTGGAACTAAACTGTCATAATGGTTTCCGGTGTATAATAAATTAATTTCAAAATTTTATTCTGGAGTTTCAGGAACAAAATTGACTTGGTGTTGGGAATTTGGGTAATGCACATTAATTTTTATGATTTTTTTTAATTTTGAAATTGCTGATAGACATTCAGCACCACCCTAGAAACCATCTTGTTGTAAATTAGTTAAATATTTTGTTATTAAATGTCTTTCAGACAATTTAAGGTTAGATGAATATATAGAACGGCAAGAATCCAGCAAATTTGGAATGTAATCATTAAGATTATTCCTAAGGTACTCAGTTACGATAGTCCGTAACTGATTAACACTGCAGGATGGTTTCTGGGGTTCTTTCGTTCTTTCTTTCTTTCATTTGTAGCTGTTGGAGAATTAAAAAGGCAATTACCATCTCCTGGAATTTTATAAACTTCCATAAGTTAAAGTATTAATAAATAAGTTACAAATGAAATATACTGAGAAGATGAACACTAAATGTAAATTAATTTTTATCTTACTAACAGTATTGTGATGTTATTAAGTTTAACTCTTAACGAACGATTAATTATTTGTTTAAATCACTATATGATTTCTTATTATTTTGTGTAAACTTAAGATTGTTATTATGTACTGTTACGTGCAAATAATATTTCACTATTAAGCTTGGCTTATTATGAAGGATAGGGCTGTATTGTACTGAGAAAAAATCTTTTAAGTATAGATATTTAATTGCCCCTTTAATGTATGCAATTGATTTGATTCTTTAATAAGCTAAGAATATTGAAATCTTGAATAAATTGCTTGTTAGTTCTTACTTAAAGTGCTCATACTTGTTAAATTAATGAATAATTCAGTTAATTTTCATTATTCGGAACTAACATTATTGTTGTAATAATTGAATTACCTTTTAATCTTGAACACATTAATTAAAAAGAGATTCGCGGGATATAGTTAAATTACCCAATAAAATCATTGCGGCGTAAAACAAAACTTATCGTTGGTGTAGTTATCGATAAGATGGAACTTATAATATTTTACTAAATTTTGAAATTTTTACGTAAATTTCGAGACTGATCTTGAAATTTTGTATATTTCGATTTGTGTTTCTTACCAATTTGATGTTAAGTGTTTCGCTGTTTGACGATGGAATTCTGAGAAATTGGTTGTAAGTTTCAAAATATTAGTCTGACAATTTAAGTACTATACAGCCCAACCATGTTTACAGTATAATTTTTAAATGCTACTGGATTTCAGTTTAGTTTTATAATTAATATAATTCTAATAACTATGATTTCAGGAAATTCTTTTGTAAGTTGCTGAGTTTTAGGAGGATTAATCAATAAATGTTTGTATTATTTAGGAAGCCGAAAAACATTAATGAAGAATTAAATTTCAGGAGTCTTAAGATGTTTGTGGACTAATACTTCTTTAAAATATTAATTGATGATTGTGTAGTTTAGAATTGTGTTGTGTTTCTATTACTCACTATCGGATTTACCTAGGTGACTGTATTCGGAGTGAATTAATCAATCAATTTTATTTTAGGAAGCTGGAAATTATTAATGTTGAATTATATTTCAGGGAATTTCCAGATGCTCGTGAAATAATAATATTTTTTTATCAGGTTGCTGATTTAAAGAAGCAATTTTTGAAGGCCAATATCATCGTTATAAATTGAACCTATTAAACCTTTATCCCCCCTCCGTACATTAGAAGTAGATTAGAATTGTGTTGTGCCGTACGATCGCTAGGTGTCTGAAACAGGGTCGTTCTGTCCCAAAAAAAAAAAAAAACCTTTCCTATCCCTCCTATTGTTATGTGTATAAAAGGCTGTAGGAATAGGCCCGGCGTTAACCGGGACACTCGTCAAGTACTTGGTTCTACAGTCCAATCAATCATTCAATCATCAATCAAGCTTTCTTTTTCACCGGCGAGTACAGTAGCCCCGGTGGCAAAGTGATCAGCATGGTTGCTCCAGCGACCGGAGGTCCCGGGTTCGATTCCTGGTTGTGAAAAAAATTTCACGGCTGGTTTAGGATCAATGAATTAATCACTCATTATCCGAAATGAAAATATGATTATGAAACCTCATTTGAGGCGGCTAAATCCCTTGATGGGATATAGTGCCAGAGAGAGAGAAAAAGAGTACAGTAGCATATTGCCGACTTCCGCCCATCTTAGTTTCAAATACAACTGCAAATTATCATTTACAATTAATAAACAAGAAAAGGAGATCGTTTGGTAATGTTGTACTTGCCACAAACATTATCCTCGCAGATAAAATCAATTAACCACTGATGAGTGTTTTACGTTAAGGATGATCTTGCAAACATTTTGGAAGTACAACATAACCATTCACCAACTCTACGTAGACTTTCAACAGGCAGGAATTCCAGAGAAGCTTGTCAGACCCCTTTGAAATAACATCTAGTGTACGGCAGTGAAGATGCTCCTGCGCAGTGTAATCTGGCGCTCTTTTACAAAATAAAGAAAAGTGGTATTGAAACACCGCGTTGCCTACTTTAAAACCTAGCGGTTTAATACCACTTAATCAGTGGGAGAGGTATGAATGGCAAATCTCGGAACAATCAAAATATCTTTTACAGTCGTCTAAGCTCACACTTTAAAAGCACTTATATCTTATCTACGTCGACTAATATAAGTGCTCAAACAAGCCGTAAAGTTTTGTTTGAAGCGATGAAACTCAAAGGCTAAGCAACCGAAAAATGTATCGATTTAACAACGTTTGTCAAAAAACAGCCTAAATTCACGTTATTGCAGTAGTAAAAGGGTTCTCAGTTTTGAGGGCTTTATCAAATAACATTGATAAATTTTGTGCGATCCCGCAAACAACGATATATTCAAATCGAAGACAATTTCTATCGTTACAATATCGCCTTTCCTCGCTATTTGTTAAAAGATCTTCTAAATCAGAAAAAGCGATAACAATGAAGAAAGTTTCACAACGTGATTCGGTGAAGGTGTAAAATTTGAGATTTGGCAAAGCAATGATGAAGTACATATTGCTCACATAGCCGAACCCTCTGGTCTATGATCTCAAGAGAGTGTAATGAGAACGCGCATGCGAATTCCAGACTCGAATAGCGCTATAATGCAACTAACACTAACTGTTTTGGTAAATACATTTTTATCAAATTAATTTAATTTGCAAATAACTGATGTAAGAGGTTTTTTTTTATATCATTTTGCTTAGGTCGACTAGCACTTATAGCTGTATAGCTGTATATGACCAGGCAATGTATTTTTATCAATTATATTAATTATATTATTATGTGTATCCAGTCGTAACTTTCGTTACCACCGGGAATCGAACCCGAGACCCTCTATACACACAGAATCACCGCGACCTGGTGACTTTACGATCAGTGCTTAAAATACGCCGAGAACAAGAGAAGCTGCGTATTAAATGGGTAGTTCGAAACACAAAAAGTTCTCGAATGGAATGCTTCTGTGAAAAAAAACGACTAAACTTTAACAATAAAAACGAACGTATGGATGGTTTTTGTTAAAACACCTTTAAATGTAAATACCGGTGAATCACGAGACTGTCATGCCAACGACAGAAATTTAACTAAAAATGCCCACCCTACACATGTCCACCATCCCATCCAAGAACGAAAATCTATTAAATCGAACAAAAGACGTTACTCCGCAATCGCAATCGCTGTATCAAATGAAGAAATTTTTATTTCATTTCCGTCAGTAGATGTAATTGTAAGATTAAATCGAATCCTGCAAAAATCTTAAAACAAGATAGTTAGTTCACTTCTAGAACCTAAATTGTGCGAATTAATCATTGCAATTTTGGTTCAGGAGCAATTACTAGAAGATTGGAAGACCGTATTCATCCCTCCGCTTCACAAGAAAGACGATCTCCTGATTTATGGAAATTTCTGTGGCATCGCCCTGTTCAAAGGTGTTTCGTTTTAACGAAAATAATGATGTACGTTTTAAAGTAATTATTTGCGCTTAAATAATTATTCGATATCGGGAAAAATCAAAGTCGAATAGTTTCATGTTGTGACATGGTATGACATCACATTTTCGATACTATTTATCGAAGTTTATCTCTCGTTTTCTTAATCTGAAATGGACGAATAATTTCATTTATGAATTGCTATCACAACCTACTAAAGCAAATTTTAAAATTCTCTAATTTCATTGAAATATCGAAACAAATTATTTTATGAAGTACAAACATCACAATGGAGTACAAATATCACAATTTTTCAATGTAGACGACAATGTACAAGACTTCAATGTACAATGTACCAGAAACGGAAACGTCGATAAAGTATCGAAAATTTTACCACTTATTTTTAACAGGCTTGCAACGACACCGTCCACCGCATCGCAAGTTATTGTCACGCTAACGTTCGACGCTGAAGGACACGACTGTTTCGCTATTTGTAAGGCCAAAACGTAGCCAGATAACTTAACCGATATCCAAAACTTCCAAAAAGTAACAATAGACATGTCATGTTCTAGCGGTTCTATCGTTTTCCGAGGCCAATTTCAGATCCAGTGGTTTCACAATTCTTCTATCGTAAGTTAGAGTCGTCATTGGAGCAACGGTGTGTGTTCTTAGACGATCAAACTAACTACACGACGGATATTCAGACATCTTCTGCATGGAAGTACTGGTTCGACCCATGTTTTCCAGCCAAACATCAACTTTCTCTCTCTCTCTGGCACTATATCCCATCAAGGGATTTGGCCATAATCTCATAATCATATTTTCATTTCGGATAATGAGTGATTAGTTCATTGATCCTAAATGACAAGCACCAACGGAGCAACGAAAAGCCTTAGAATTATGAAACCAAAGCAAAGCCATCGATAAAATGCCTTCTAGAAGTCCGGGCAATTTCTAATGAACCATGGTCATGAATCTATATAGAATGGTCATAGTCTACGCGTTATAAACTGCAATTAAGCTTCCTGTCAGCACAAATTGCATGAGTTAATCACTTGCTGTACAATTTTGGAGATAATCGACTTTTATGTTCCATATAATTTCAGATACACTAATGAGCCATATTCTATAGTAAGAATTAAATCAAAATTCAAGCCACAGTGATTTGAATAGTACTTCTACAACATCTGCTTATAGTTGGATATTGATGTGAATGTTGGAAGTACTTCGATTGGAGCAAAATGTTACACTCAATAGCGTAGAAATGCAACAGGTTTACGTATGAATTTTGGTTCCACATAAACTCTGTTGAAATTTTTACCTCGAAATATGTAAAAATCTGGGATCTAAATGACCAAATTCCAAATCCTTTGCAATCTGGAAAGCGGTTAGTCCTGGCCTGCATCTGTGGTGACAAGAATAAGGCGAAAATACCAAACTACTTTTTTGATCTTAAGGTCAAGTCATGAACATCGAAAAACTTGTACTCTCGGGCCAACTATGCTAAATCCACATTAAAATTCGTCTACCGAAAATATTTATCAATCAGCTTGATCATATGTTGAAGAGGCTGAGCTTGTGAATGATTTGTTGAACTGTAAGCGGAGTAGGTGTATGGATGTCTGGAAATATCTTTCATAAAATCGTCAATCGTAATGTCAACGGTCATTTTTTAATACATCTTCAAAAGGATTCAACGTCCAGTGGATCCACTTAGTATGTTTACACTTACGAATATGTTAGTATGTTTACGCATAGGAATATGAATTATTTTGATTGTTCATTATGCGCACTTTTTCATTAATTTTTATTATTATTCGAATTAAATAAAATAAAATATTTTTTAAAAATCTTTGAGTGAGAATTTATTTATTTGAAAGTTACGAGTTTTAGATTAGAATGCATTCGCTGAAGATGCAGCCTCTTCTTAAGAGAGTGCAACGTAGGCGAAAGTGTTACGTAGCGTTGAAGATGGCTCAAACATGGTTTAGTATACAAGATATGGCCATAAGTCATAAAACTATCGTACCATTTAATGGGAAATCAAGTTAACGGTTTTAACGTACACCCATCTAGCAAAGTACGTAATTGGTGTAAGTGAATTGTGCAAATTTTGAATGACATCTTAATTTCTAATGCTCGTAATCTTAGCATCCTTTAATTCTTTATCGGAAAACTCTGATACCCTTGGCCTATTATAGGTAACATGGAATATGACTTTCTCGAAAGGATTACGTAGCCCCAGATTCTACACCTTCTAACTCGTAAGTTGTCTAAATATTTGTGTCGTAGTACTGCACCGTAAGTATACGACAGTTCACTTATCTTTAACTTAATTTATTTACTTATTAACAAACATATTGGCATAGTCAAATTAGTTCGTAAATAAAGATAAAATTATTAATGCCTTCATAAAGGCATAAGAGAATATGTTTGTGTTGTGGCAGCAGTGCAAGATTGTCGTATAAAATAGGTTATATAAATGTAGGCCGGTACACTTAACTTGAACGAGCAAAATTTGGCATTCAGTTGAATTAGTTTTAATTAAGAATAAAAACCTAATTAATTCGATGTATTTAAGATGAACTTACCTAAATCATGATCTAGGACGTAGGGTTTCCGTTTATTTTGTGTCTAGAAATTAATTTAAATAAATCAAATTCTCTCAATCCTCAGTATCAATAAATCATACAAACCTTAAACATTTCAAACGTTTTTTACATTTATGTTTTTATTTGAATATTAAACAAGAACTGAAAGGTACAAATATACTCTTTCCGTGCGGCGAAAATGCATGAGTGTGACAGATCTGTCATTAGATTGTTGACTTCGAGTCAGCTGATATAAATGTTTACCGTTAGTTATTGGTTTAGTAGTTTATGTTCAAAATTTTTCTTGACGCAAAACTTTTAATATTTGTAAAGAATCAAACACCTAGGTAGTTCAAAACGTTATCACTAATTAATTTTTAGTTTTTAATTGAAGAATCATTTTTTAAAAAACAATTGTAAAGCACACGACGCGATGTTTTGATATTCAACTTCAAAATAAAATATAGAATTTTGCTGATTCGCTATTGACCGTTTGGCGCGCTATTAGTATTGAGAATAGAGTTATACTACAGAGTACAAACTTTTATTTTTCCCATATAAAATTTGCTATTTCATTTGAGACACGTCAGAGCAGGATGGTTATATAAAAAATGCATATGGTGGTCTCATTAGTCAAAGAAAAAGGCAATCAGCCATGCTACACGATAATTTGGTTTCTGGATTCAAACTAAGTCGCAATAGATTTTAGTTTTTAATTTAAACCCTTATTTTATATTAAATCATTAAATTTGTTTGTCTTCGCAGCTGCGTCATAAAATTTTTGTTCGTGAATCCGAAATGAAAAAATTGAAATCAAAATAAAAAAATTTAAGGACATTTTCGAGATGTAGATTTTTGATTAAATTTTATTTTCGAGAGAACAGAATAAAACAAGACAAAAAAATTTAATGATTTAGTTTAAAATAAGGGTTTAAATTAAAAATTAAAATCTATTGCGACTTAGTTTGAATCCAGAAACCAAATTATCGTGTAGCATGGCTAAACCAAACAACTTTTTGTTTTTGTAAAAAGTGACGCGCTAAATTTTGTGTATTGAAAAAATCGTGATATTATTAATAAAAATAAATAAAATATTAAGTATAAAACAGTGAATCGTGTATTATAGTGCATCGTTTGTAAATAAATTTTGAAAACTTTTGATTGAAACATTGAAATGAAGTGTTTAGTGAAATGTTGTCAAAATGCGCCTCGAAAAATTCGAAAAGGAATTTCTTACCATCTATAAGTGTTTATATAAAATAAAATGAAAATTATGGTAAAAGGAAAGTGAATTGTGATAAAATTATCCATATTTTAATTTAGAAATCAGAAAAAATTAATTAAAAAATTTTGGTTGTTGTTGGACTTTTTCTTTTTGTAAACAGATGTTATATTACAGCGTCGCATTTTTCTTATTGCTTCGTACATAATTATGTTCTTTTCTTTTCATAATTACTTTTTATTTTGGAATACTATAAGTACAACTTTTGACCGAAAATAAAAACGGTTTTAACCGTACTATATTGGAATAAAAATAATTGTGAATTTGTGTAGTTTTTAATTTCGATCGAACAAATTCTAAATACGACCCATTGATTTATATGCTTTCTCTTTCACCCTCTGAATTTGACTCACTTGACAGCTGCTATCATTCACTCTGCAGTATTTAACTTTATGGTATTGAGACAATTTTAACACATTCGCGGACGCTTTCAAAATGTGTTTAACCCAAATTTGATAACTATTGTAATTGCAATGATATTTCATCGCTGAAAGGAATGTATTGTTGAGAATTGACAAATATGTCGTCTTATTTCTTAAAAAAACGAAAAAATTGTATGACTGGTTTGCACGAAAGTATTAGAATATGAAAAAGTTGTATGAATGCTATAGCATTCACGTCCGTGAACGTGTTAAAGCGAAGTTCTTTCGTATTTATCATAAGCAAACACTGCATATATTCACGGCCAAAGCCTCAACCAGTCAGTAATAAATACTTAATAAAAAAATAATACTTTTAATGAAATCAATTGTTTTTCTTCTTTTTTGACGTTCCAGCCATTCAAAAATAATTTTTAATTGACAGCTTTTCGTTTATACACAGCTGTTTTTATTGTGAAATGTCTGTAGTGGTGTTGTCGTTTTTGTCCTATTTTTTTTTTAAGATTAACATAATAAATAGATTTAATTAGTTTATTTTCATGAATAATTCATTTTTATATTCACTTTGTTAATTTTTGTTATTGTTGTTATGACAGTTCTGTTACAATGCCCTGTTTACATGTAGAAAACTGCTTTCTTCTACAAATTTTTGCAGGTAAATAAGAAAGAATCCGCTATATAAAAATATTCAATATGCCAGAAAAAAATAAACATATATAGTAATGGCGTAATTTTTTTATAGCATCATTATTAATTTATTTTTAATGAATTCTAATACGAAATTTACATTTTTATCTATGGCGTCTGTTTTTATTATGAATCCTCAACATTTATAAATACGAAATAATTTTTTTTCTTGTTAATTTTAAAAATGTTGCCGTAAAAATACTCGAATCGAATATATTTTATGGCAACATTTTGCTGTGTATTGACTAAAAAATCTGCAAAATTTTGTTGGGATAAAGAAATATATCCAGATAAAGAAATATATCTTGTCTCTTATGTGCAAAAAGTCAATGTTATATCTTTCTCATTTTGCAGGAGGAAAATATTGGTCGCCGGGCATAAGTTGTCAAACCGGGCATAAGTTGTCAAATTTTATTGTCAGGAATTTGAGCAAAATGGTTGCGTACATTGGCAAATTGAAAGTTGAAAATACCAACTTTAGAATAATTAATTTTTTATATTAGCCGTTTTCGGAAATATCCCATGGTAACTTTTGAGTAATTTAAATTTTTTTAATGTTAGCAACAAAAATTACTTAAGTTACCCTGGCTATACAAAAAGTAAGATTACATTCCGCGTGGTAATATTTATATTCAGCAAAATGCAATTACGTATTTTAACAGATATGTATGACACTACTAATTTAATACAAATTGTCAGAAATGCAGAAATTAAAAAAACAACTAAAAGTAAATTACCCTAAAGTTACTCTACATGTTCGAAAATAGATTTGGTAATTTTTTGTCAGCAAGTTACCCAAAAGTTACCATGGGATATTTCCCGCATCTGCAAGATTTCTCTTTTCAGTTGTAAATTGTCTGATTTTTTCAACTATTGATTTGCTACGAGCATATCATCAAATTCCTGTCGTAGTAGAAGATATCCCAAAGACAGCCATATCAACGCCATTTGGCCTTTTTGAGTTTGTGCGTATGACGTTCGGTTTTCGTAACGCAGCTCAAACATTCCAAAGGCCATGCATCAGGTTTTACGAGGGTTGTCATTTTGTTTTGAATATTTAGATGATATTTTGGTTGCATCCATTTATTACATTTAGAATAAGTGTTCAATCGTTTAAGAACATTTGGATTAGTAACTAATCAAGAGAACGGGGAAATAGGGGAATTTTACCGAACCCGGATAGGGTTAAAGTTATAACGGATTTTCCCTTACCTTTAAATGTGCAGCAGTTAAAAAGATTTTTAGGAATGCTCAATTTTTATAGGAGATTTTTATCAGGTGCAGCTGGTGATCAGATTATTTTAAACAATTACTTAAAAGGATATAAGGAAAACAGTAAAATGCCAGTAAAATGAACGGAGGAAGCAATTCAGGCTTTCGAGAGAAGTAAGGAAAAATTGTGCGAAGCGTCCGTTTTAGTGCACCTAAGTTTATCCGCGTCATTATCCATTATGGTAGATGCATCCGATTTTGCAGCCGATGCGGTTTTGCAACAACAGGTTAGCCGTGTTAATAGCCGTGTTTTAATATTGGAGCACTATCCGGCGCCGAAGGGAAATTTTCTACTGAAACTGCTGCAGCTATTTATTCACTGATGTCGCTACTAATCAAAAATAATTGTACTTAACTTCATTTCATTCAGCCGAATGACAGTTTCAATTTCTCAAAGTAATTTCTCAAAGTAACACCGCAATTGAATAAAATTCGGAAATGGGACAACCGATGCGGTCACTATTATCATTTCAAGCGATTCTGTGCCGCATCACTAATATTACAGTAAAACAGGATAATCATAAACGTAAATTAGATATTTGAAAACTTAATTTTAAATAAACGTTTGACGGCTATAGTCATGTGAATACGATTTGGACGTACTACTAATGAATTCGAAAAATGCAGATATAGGCCACCAGCTGATAGAAATAAATTTAGCTAACCACCGTAAAATGATCACACTGATGCACGGTGCCAATTGTAATTCCTAACCACAATAAGCTAAAGAGTGAAGGGTAGAGTAATAATAATTGGATTGGCTAGATCGGACAAGATTAAATAAAATATTTTTTTTTTCAATTGTATTTTTTTTTACGACAAATATATATTTTATTTTATTTATACTATCGCATATTGTATGTATAATAATTCCCGAATTTTGTAATAATTCTCAGAAAGACACCCTTTAATAGTAACTTTACCCGTATCGATGCGCCGTAATGTTAGAGTACCATTACAACACCAAAGTATACCACCCGAAAATTCAGATGTGATACTATTTTTAAACTGCACCTGTTTGAAATCTGACAACTTTAATTCATTGATAAACAACGGCATTGTAGGTGCAATACCATCCGGATTTAACGGCTCTAATGTTAAAATATGCTTATCATCCGGATCATCAAATTTCATATCGTTTTCATCTGTTGTATCGATTTGTTTATTACGCACGACAATTTCGGCATTGTTCCTGGTATCTTCGACATTGATCCAGGCAACGTCGGCTTCTTTGGCTTTTTGAAATTCAAGCTGGGATACTAGTGTCTCTGTTAATCGGATCTGGTAGATATGAGTTTCAGTGGTAGTATGTAGCATCAATTATTACCTCTCCTTGATTTGGTGTAAAAACACGAGAACCGATATTTTGTTGACAGTGGGTAGCAATCATTTCAATTGACGACGATGATCCACGAACTACAATCACACGACGTGGTCTTAGTTGTGATGATGTTTATAAGTGATTCACCATCTGATCTACCTTCGAAATCAATAAATTAAATTTGAGCGTTAATTTCAATTAATTTTCATGACGTAATACATTTTGTGGGCTTCTTAAGTGCGTATATTATATCATCGTCCCGATCCTTTTTAATTTCTCTAGATTTGACCTGCTGCTGCTTATTCGATGTTTATTTTAGGCCCAATGTCGACCATTCAATAATCATCCAATTGAATGATTTCTCCATACTCATCCCACTTAATTTTTCCCTAGTGGAATGGGAACAGCGTGTTGTATTTAAAAAATCCCGAATGACTTCAATCGTCTGGCCATACTACTATATCATATTTCCCTGTAATGATATTCATCTCGAGCTCATCTTCTGAATCTGAACTATTCTCATCATTTGTTTTAACGATCAGTCGATTGTGCTTTTCTCCCTCGCTTTACATATATTCTTCAAGTTCATCACCTTCAAGCTCGGACGCATCGTTTAACATCCAGCTCAATTTTATGCTCATTCCCTCCATTTTCTATTAAATCGCGATCCAAAGTCCCAGGCGAGGTACGATTTGTTAGAATAATACGGTTGTTAGAATTTAAATCCCATTTTACAAACAAATCACGTACGTATCCACTTTGAATATCGGGAGTAGAAACTAACACGACCTTTAGGCTCAGGACTTTACTTAAATCTGCCAAATTGTGACACAACTGCAAATGCCGAAATTGAAACGGATTGTTACATGCACCTTGAAAACTTTTCATCAATTTATCACTCATCCATTCAATTTGTAATTTAACAAACTCAACAACATTTCTTTTATGTGAGAAATTATATAATTTCTTATATTATTAATTAAAAATTATTGATGAGTTATAAATAAATTACTAAAATTGAAATATGGAAGACACATAAACATTTTAATAATAATTTGCTTTTGTTTATTATATCGATGCAAACAAATTAAAGTAAATCTGACATTTTAACATAAACAATTTTTTGTCGTTCCTTTTCACCAATGCTACTACAAAAATCGGGTAGTTTTTCATGTTCGATAAAACCGAGTAACTTATAAGTATTTTTGAATGAACATGCTTCTAAAAATAATCAATTTTCACTTGACGTTTATTCACAGGATTACGATACGCATTTATTGAAATAAATGGGCATATCCAGTACACTGAGAGCTCATTAAAAACAAAAGGATTTTTCATTTAAAATTTGGTTTCCAAATGATTTCCACAATTAATTTATTAATAAAATTATAAATTTTTCTATAAAAACCTAGCTTGACAGCTCGACATCAGAAAATTAATAAAAAAAAACAAATTACGGAAATTATTTTATATTAGTTTAAATAATCAAAATTAAGATCTTTAAATTTTCTATATAATTTTCTTGGTGGCGAAATTTATAGATCTTATTTAAATACAACAAGTATTATTATTTTACGTCTCTGATGATGGTATAAACTACCGAAAATTTAGACAAATATTTTAAATAATTATATATTTGTAATAATAATATTTGTTGTATTTAAATAAGATCTATAATTTCGCCACCAAAAAAATATTATATAGAAAATTACTATATATTTTTTTTAAATATAAAACAATCATTTACTTGTTTACTACGCTTTACTTATATCACTTTACTATGGAAAAAAACAATTCTGTATATTTTTCTGCACTACAAAAAACAAAAAAAAAATTGACATACGTCAAAATTTGTAGACCGAATGAAGTTTGCTTTGATTTAAGGGTTGTACAAAACAAGGGAAATTTAAAGTTTCACCCTGAAATGGATAGTGCTCCCGATAGCGGCTCCCGATAAATAAGTGAGCCAAGATATTTTTTTATCGATTTTTAATTAAAAAGTTGAATGAGAAATTTTAGTTTAGAGTTAAATAAATTAATTATATGCAATAATAGCGCGCTAAATATAAGTTTTGACATAGAAAATTGGCTGCTCCGGATACAGCTATCGGGCGCTAATAAAAAAACACAGCAAATATTGGAGCACTATCCGGCGCCGAAGGGAAATTTTCTACTGAAACTGCTGCAGCTATTATTCACTGGTGTCGCTACTAATCAAAAAAATTAAATTGTAACAATACCACTGCAATAACAGGCCATTTCTTGTAATAATTTTGATGGTGTATGTAAATACAAAAAGAAATGAGAATTCCATACACCACGAAATAAAAATACATGGCAACAAAAAAACAATTTCATTATTTTTAATAAATAGTTTGTATCATTCAAGTTAAATTGAATAATACATTGTCAAAAATAAATAGGGATATTTTGTTATTGAATTATTTAAAAAAAAAAATTGTTTTGAGAAAACTTTTCATTTAATAATATTCCAATTAAAGCAGCAACTTAGTTTTACACCATAACAACAAATAAAAGAAAAACAAAAATATACGAGATTTTATACTGCCGCTCTTGCATGCTTTTTTACTTTTTTAGTAAACCAAAATATGTTGAAGGGGATGGGTGTACGTCTTTGCGTATGACAACAAAATATTTTTGTTTTATTTTTGTTCAAATAAAACTTGATTTTTAATTAATACGGTGTAATAAACCAAAACAAATTTTAATCAATCAATACTAATGATAAGTCCAATTGCGTGATTTAGTTGGTTGTACATAATTACTAAAAAAAACAATCGAATATAAATAAAAATTTTATTGTAACATACAAAATATTACACTCTTTAATCTAAAATTCATTACACAAATAAAATGTATGAAATTAAGTTTACTATTTTTCTTCGGTACTGTATGTCGTGAAACAAAACCAACCGCACGTGTCATTGAAAAATTGTGTAGTGATAAAACAGTAAATTAGTAAATGAAAAGTTTCTCAGAAGGGAAATATTTTTATTGGAAATGTTTCGCAAAATATCAATATTTATCGTAATCCTTCAGATAAATTATGTTTGTAGATAATAAACCAGATTTAGTGGGACAAGTAAAGATTTTTTTTCGTCCCATGTAATTTTTTGTTCATATTGTGACGCCCATTTTTTTATTTGTATTTACCTACACCAACTCATGAAATTTTTCTATATAGAAAAACGGCCTATTATTGTAGTGGTATTGATTGTAAGCTTCATGCAGTCGAATGACATTTCTACTCTTGTGTTTATGTTGTTTGAAAAAAAAATCGCAAACATTTTAAAACAAATAAATTGCGAAATAAATAATTTAACAATGTTTTATTAATATTTGTTCACAACTGTAATTATAGTGAATAACTTTTTAAGTTTAAAATTTGAGTGCTGTGCCTGTGTGATACTTATAAATATAAATGTTACTCCAACGAAAGCCTCTCGAACATCATTAATATTCAAAACATCGTTGCCCACAGTTGTAAATGAGTTAGATTTTATCGTGAATTTCATTAAATGTCCGAAACGGATAGTTTAATTGCTGAGGGTAGTAATGATGTGCAGGATCCAAAAGCAAGGGCTATAGCTAAAGCAAAAAAAGCGTCGTCTACAAAGTTCAACCGTAACAAAGTGTAAAGGAATGATAAATGGTAAACTAGATACGGTATCTTTCTTGGATCCCGTATTTGCCGATATATAGTCGAATTTAAGCGATATGAATAGTTGGAATGGAGCTTTTCTAAATACGCTGGAATTGAATAACTCGGAAATTTTATTTGATTACGATAATCCGTGCTGGGATAATACACCAAATGAATTTATACTCAATGAGGACACCTGTTGAAAAAGAAATTTTATTTTATGATTTACAAAAAGCTGGACGGCCCGTTAAAATTAGGACAATATTTACGGAATACAATATTAGTTATAAGCCATGCGACATGAATAAGTACGTATTTGGCTGCTGTATGCTGTAATCAACCGCAGGTGATAGTAACATAAATATAGATGACAGCGATAGTGATAATAGATTTATGGGTGTGAAAATGTCGAGACGGTGTTGTGCTATTCATGATATAATTTGCAACTTAAAAACCGTATGGTCCATTATTTCGAATTTCCAAAGAATGGGGATTAGTAAGTACCATTGAATTATTTCGATCCTGTAGGTAGGTAGAGGAGTTTAATCCAATGTACTATTCTTTTCTAGAGCTCAGAAATGGGCAGACAAGATCCGCCACTTAATTCGAGACAAAAAAAAACACTGCGGCCCGTTACTGTACGAATCCCAACAATATTTGTTTCAAATATTGAACAATTTATGCCCGGAGGAGATAAGCGATTATTCGATCCAGTTAAGATAAATCACAGACGGAGGATGATATCACCTTGAGCAAAATGCCTTCAAAAAGTCTGCTTTAGAGACAGCACACTGAAGATCCAATGATAACAAATTTATGTGACAGCCCATCTCCTGAATAGAACCTATCTATCAAGAATATGATTTACCACAAACTAAACAGTCGCGAGATGTTGAATCTCCACTTTTAACGTCCGAACCGGATGACGAACTCGAAGAGCGCCTTGAAGAAGATGAAGATCCACCAAATGAAAAACTCACATGCTCCGATAAGTATTTTATAAAAGACGAAGGTTCCCAAACTTCAACCTAAGCCGAATATTTTCTGGATGAACAAGATGAAATTAATCAGGTTCCATGTCGTCTATGTGCCAATGAATTTTTCGGAGAGGCACTACTATTTTTCCACGAAGATGCTCACATGAACTAATAAATAGTGTGTTACCGCGATTCGCAATCCCGTCCCACGATTACTTACCACAACAAATAAGTATACCATGCCTAAAAAGGGTTCATCAATGCGCGAAACAATGTACGATTTCGACGCGGTTCAAGAAAAACTAACGAACAGTTGAAATCTTGTTTTTTAATTCAATAAATTTTCTTATCAATATACAAAATATTTTTGATTTATAAACATAATTTATTAAAGTTTTCCTTATTTTTCACGATTTTATTATGTATTTTAAATCCTTAGATACATGTTATGAAATTGAACGACTATCCGCTAACACAAGAACTGTACAAAAATTAAAAAATTTTTAACGATTAAAATTTTACAGTGATATAAATTTAAATTAAATTAGGCAATTAAAATTGTTCTTCTTCCACCGGAAAATTTTCCCACGCTCGTCTTTTGCCCCACTGATTGGCCCAAATTCATAACCGCCACGTCCTTCGAACTGTAAAAAGTAATCATGGTGTTTCCATAGTGATTTACGATGGGATACGGTGAATAATGTGATTCCTGATTTTCGGCATTGTTGCTATACATGCATCCTTCGACATCGACCGAAACGGCGCTCGTACATTCGTCCAAAATTGCAAATTGTGGATTGTGATAGCACATCGATAGCATTTAGATCACGTCCCGACTTTCTACATATGATAATTGTACAATTTCCAAAAATCGATGGTTATCGGTCTGACCCCGTCGCAACAATACATCGTACGAATGCGGCTAAATAATTTGATCACGTAGCGTACTTTAATTTTAATAAAAATTAAATTATATTATAAATTTAATTTTTTTTTTTTATAAATTTTTTTAAAACAAAATTTTTTTTTACTAAAAAGAATTTCGTACATTTTTCTAAACGAATACAAAATAAAAAAAAATTGACATACGTCAAAATTTGAAGTTTTATTTTATTTAAGGGTTGTACAAAACAAGGGAAATTTAAAGTTTCACCCTGAAATGGATAGTGCTCCCGATAGCGGCTCCCGATAAATAAGTGAGCCAAGATATTTTTTTATCGATTTTTAATTAAAAAGTTGAATGAAAAATTTTAGTTTAGAGTTAAATAAATTAATTACATGCAATAATAGCGCGCTTAATATAAGTTTTGACATAGAAAATTGGCTGCTCCGGATACAGCTATCGGGCGCTAATAAAAAAACACAGCATATGTTTGGCAACCCCTCGGTTTTTTTCTCTGTATGTTTTACGGATGTTCAAATTAAATACAGCACGTATGATCGTGAATTATTTATATATTTTTGGCATTAAACATTTTATGTTTTTTTTGGTAGGGTTTTTTTGTGGTTTTTACAGATCATAAACCGTTAACATTTGCATTCTGTCAACATTTGGATAAGGCCTCTCCACGTCAAAGAAGACAGTTAGATTTCATAGCACAGTCTACAACTGATTTTCGAAATATAGCAGGGACTGAAAATACTGTAGCTGATGCATTACCACGAACTGAACCTATTGTCATTGGAGAGAGTATTGATTATAGTCAAATAGCTGCGTCACAAAATTTAGACGAAGGTTTGTTGAATTTAATTGACATGCTAAATTCTAAATTGAAATTTGAACAAGTTCCGGTAGCTTTTGGTTCAAATATTAAAATTTGTTGTGATCAGTCGTTGGGCAAATCCATATCATTTATTCCGTTAAATTGGAGAAAGAATGTTTTTGAGCATTTTCACAATATGTTTCATTCAGGTGTTACAGCATCAATAAGATTGCTAACAAGCCAGGTGATTTGGCCTTCTATTAAAAAGGATGTTAAGGTAATGGCACAAAATTGTATCGAATGCCAAAAGCCAAAGTGTATAGACATACAAAATCCGGAATCAGTTCATTTTCAAATACAGAAGAAAGGTTCATCATTACCCATAGTAGGACCATTACCCATTTCTCATGGTCAGCAATATGTAGTAACATTGATAGATAGATACACTAGATGGGCGGAAGCTATTTCTACAGGCGATATTACCGTATCAACGGTTGCATTTGCAGTATGTTCGGGATGTATAGCTAGATTTGGTGTACCTAAGTTTATAGTTACTGACCAGGGTAGACAATTTGAGTCACAGTTGTTTAGTGAGTTGGCGACATTGTTGGGTTTTTAGCGTAAGAGAACCACCAGTTATCATGCGCAGTCCTAATGGTATGATAGAGAGGTGGCATAGATCACTCAAAGCGGCACTAATATGTCATAATAGGTCCAATTGGACGGAGATTTTGCCTACAGTGATGCTGGGTCTAAGAACAGCATTCAAGGAAGATATAAAAGCTTCTCCAGCAGAGTTAGTAATTGGGGCAAACGTACGAATTTCAGCCGAATTTGTTGAAACTCGGAAAAATAATATTCCACAGAATGAATTTGTATCAAAACTAAAAAATCATTTTGCGGAACTTAAACCCGAGGCAGTTTCAAGGCATAATTCAGAAAAAAATTTGTAAGTCCGGAATTAAAAAATTGTAAGTATGTCCTTATAAGAACAGATGCATTACGAAAGGCTTTACAACCACCTTACACTGGACCTTATTTAGTGATAAATAGAAACGACAAATATTTTGATATCAATATTAACAATAAAACAACAAAAATTTCTATCGATCGAATCAAACCTTGTTATAGTGAAAACTTAGAAGCAACAGATTTTCCAATAACAAAAAGTAAGGAGCAGGTTGAAGATTCAAACGATCTAATTAAAAAAGATAGAAATATTTTAATATCAAATGATGTAAATAAAGGTAATTGCAGGAAGAAGTAACTTTTGAATTACCCTTACCTAATATAAATAATCAAACAATCATGTACAAGGTCAGGGAGAGTTATCAAAACACCACGTAAATATGTACAACATTTAAATTTGCAGTGAAGATGTGCATTAAAAAAAAAATTCTCAAGTTTTTTTTTTATACTTTTCTGTAAGGAAAAATTTAAAGGAATTCTATTGGGGATTCGCTGATAGTAGTAAAATAGCGTTTACACCATGACCATGCCATTATCAAATTAATTTTTAACAAAATTCACTTAAACACTATTTTTACTTTATCACAAATTATTAAAACTTATCACAGAATCTGAAAAAATATTAAAATAATTTTATTTAATAAATAAAGTAGTAAACAAAAAATGTACGCAAAACAAATATGGCTTCTTTTTACACTATTTGCTGTAGGCACTTGGCAAAACCAACTTACACTTAATAAACAAATTTTGTTAAACACTTGTGTTTTATTTCGCAAAATTAGATTTTTGAATATTTTAATTTTAAAAATTTGTTCAAAAAGTATCTACTGATTTGTAAAAGTAAAAATTTTGTTATAAGTAGAAAAAAGCAAAAAATAAATAAAAGAAGGAGGGAGGAAATAAAAATTAATCTATTGATCGTCCAACCAACTGTTAGTCATCCGGAAAAATTAATAAAAAAGGGGGAGGATGATAGCAGGTAGGCGATTAACCATCGGCTGAGTAACAAAATCCAAGGTATATTAAAGTACTTTTAAATACTAGAAAAAAGCGAGGTCTGTAATTGGTGAGAAACGAATTTCTCTCTGTTCGTTAAGGATATTTTGGTTAAGAAATATTAATTTTCGAATTTCGTAAGATCGCGCGAGTTATATGTCCGGAAACGACATACAATAACAAAAACAAAAATGCTCATGAGACAATTTTATTTCGAGTAAAATTGTCTCACCAAAAAATAGTGTCACGTACAATTAACATTTTTTCATAGAATTTCAATAATTAAAGTACAACGGAAATATATAGAATTTGTGTAATTTAAGTAAAAATGCATTTTATGCAAAATACGGACAGAATCAACCTTGCTTTATTAAAAAATAGAATTTTAAAAATACAGTTATAATCGTGACTCAGAAGAGATCACTTCAAAGTATTGTAATTCGTCTCGAAAATCCAACTCCGAAGAGTTTGGAAACGTGTAAAACTAATATTAAGATTAACTAAGCTAATATTGTAAAATCTTAGTGTATAACATAAATAATTAATAAAGTTATGTATATTGTTTAAAGTTAAAACTTAATTGTAAATCAAGTGTAATAAGAAAAGTGCAAATAAATCATTTTTTTTATTTCTTGCAAAACCAAGACACAAAATTCGCGCGCGATTCTATAAATGTTCGGGAAATTGTTACGCAAGATTTTGTAATACAAGATAATAAACAAGTGGTGATTCGATTTTACTGTATTACGATAATTGGCACTGCACTAAAAGTAACTAGAATGAAATCAATGTTCCCTTTGTTCCACATACATATTCATAATCACAAACCAAAGGTGCTCATATTAATAAAAATTGCTCATACAAGTAAGTACGGTTTATGATAATTTTGAATAATGCTTATTAAAATTACATAATAATATTTATTTCTATAAATGAATATGAATATTTCTGCAGTGGTTTCCAATTAATCATTGACGGGTTTGGCTTCCACTTAGCCCGTAAAACTAAAAAATCATATACAATTGGGTGTGTAGCCAGCAGAAGGAAAATTCATGCAACGCGCGTGTATTAACACGTGTAACAAAATTATTAAGGTTATTAAGGCACCACCTGTGCATTCCTATGCACCCATAATGCACGAAAAAACTATTTGGGAAACTAATCATATTTTAAAAATCACAGCTAAAAATTGTGACATTCCGCCATCTCGTATTATTATTGACACAATTGTGGATACATCTAGTATTTCGCGGGTTTACTTACCAAGCAAAGAAGAGAGCAAAATAGTTTGGAGGCACTTAATATACCTAAAGGAATACGCTACACGCAAGGAGAGTTGTTCGTTCGAAGATTGTTGCAAGGGAGAAAAAATTATTCTACTCGGTACTACATCCTCTTTGACGCTTCTTGCAGAATTCATGTGGTTCCTTCCATAATGCGACAACTCTTTTCGATCCATAGAAAAGTTGAAGGGGAGATAGTACCACTTATTTTTTGTATTATGAGCAAAAGATCCAGAAAGTGCTACGATCAATTATTTTTCGAATTGAAAAAAATATGCCTTCAATACGAATTGAGTCTTACCAAAGAAAATGTTATGTGATTTTGAAAAGGGCATTATTTCGTCCGCCAAAGCGTTTTTCCTTCAATCAACGTTCAAAGGCTGCCAGTTTCATTTTGGACAAATTATTTGGCGGAAAGTCCAAAAGAGTAGATTAGCCGCAAAATATGGTAATTTAGAAGAATTCTCTCTAAAAATTCGGATGATTAAAAGTCTCTCATTTGTACCATCTGACGAAGTGGCCAATTATTATTTGAGTTTAAGTAGTACGTTTGAGGGCAATGACTTAAAAAAGATAGGGAGCTGGTTCAAAAAATTATGTTGGTGATTTGAATGTGCGCCCCAAATATAATCCCAAATTTTGGATAGTTGGGAACGCTGCAGAAACAGGTACGGAATGTTTTCCGTGACCCAAAATAGTGTCGAGGCATGGCACCGAAGATTAAAAGTGGTTGTTGGAAAACGCCATGTAGGTTTATACAGGTTGATCAAAGATCTATAGAACGAATTGATTGTGGCCAAACATCGTGTAGAGAAAATTCGAAGTGGAGAACAACAACCGAAAAATACAGATCATTACAAAAAACAAAAGGATAAAAAAGATTATTCGGAACAAAAGCAGTTATGGTACAACTGATTTTCTGAAAAGAATTGCGCAAAATACCATTCTTAACTAACCAACATTTGATATTAAAAAAAAAAAAAAATTGATTATATGCATTTTGGTTTTCTGAAATTAACTGTAATTTATATGAATTGAAATAAAAAAAAATAATCATAAAACTGCTTTTAACGTTTATTTAACGTTTATTTAAGATTTTGTAACTACAAGATTTTGTAATTGCAAGATTTTATAATGCAAGACTTTGATGTTGCAAAATACATAAAAAAAGCAAGGATTTGTTACTGTAAGATATTGTAATGCTGAATTTTATACCGATCCCACTACAATCATCTTATATATTAATACGCTTAATTTTTTGTTTGTGCTCCCTTTTGAACCTATTTTCCGTGCGCGTATCTTAATGAAACATATATCAGGTGAACGGTATTTTTTCATATATGTGCAGAATATGTGCTTTGTTAAGCAACGTGCACGGGAAACAGGTGTAAAAGCCAAGAAATGTTTTTCCTATACTGTACATCATATATATTAATCACGACGCCAGAATGTCATGACAAAATATATTTCTATTGAACCGTCATTACACCGTGACAATACAGAACAAAACAGAGAACATAAAATGATTTTACAGCATACAAACATTTTGACATTTTGGTGTTAAGAGGTGTGAGTGTAAAAATACAATTTTGTCATGGCATTCTAACGTCATGGCAAAATTTTGCGAGTGAAGAACCTTAATACTTACACAAACATATCTATGAAAAGTTTGGAACAATCATTTCCGTCCGATTTCAGGCAAAAGTCATGGGATCTCTTAATTTATGCGAAAAGGTTAAGTGGGAAGTTTCGTCCCGATATGCGGTTGAGTGTTCCAGTATATTTCGTAACCGGATAATTTATTAAGCTCTTAATTTCATGCTCGAACTAGAGTGACGTGTATTTGCTTTTTGTGTGGTGGTAAATCGACTATATCATTTACATAAGTACATTAGTTTTGGTTATGTTGTTAAAATAACACACAAATACAGCGGTCCTTTTATACATTTCATATTAAATATTTAGATTAATGTTGCGCGACTTGGCAATTGTGTGCTTTTCCCTTTTGAGAATTTAATATTTAGAAATGGCGCGTTTCAACAACATGTATGCGAGTGCAAATGAAGGCCAGAAGCGCGCCATTAATGAGGTCCGAAGTGCGCTCGAATTTGAAACCCTGTCAGCAAAGGCCTTTTACGTTGACGCTCCCGACGGGTATGGCAAGACATTTGTGTTGCAATCACTCATTGCATTTGCCAAGTGGCTTGGAGTCCATTTGCTCCGCCTTCACTGGAATTGCTGCGAGCTTGATGGAAGGTGGGCGTATGCTACATAACCTTTTCAAACTGCCGGATCCAATGGATGAGTTATCAGTTTCATCAATGAAGCCAAACTCCTCGCACGCTGCCAAGTTGAAAAGCGCGTGACTCATCTGAGAGATGAGGCCAGCATCATACCAGGGGCAGCGCTCACAATCATAGACTGACTATTAGGAGATTTATACAGAGGAAAGCCGGAGGAGGGTGTTCCATTCGCTTGAAAAATCATCCTTATGTGTTGTGACTTCCGACAGTGCTTGCCTGTAGTACCAAAAGCGGGACGCGCGCGAACTTGCGAATCGACCATCAAGTTGAACCCGCTTTGGAAATTGGTAAACAATTGGCAATGCTCGAACCGAATCGATCACACTTCCAACGCGATTTTCCAGTTCTTAAAGTATGATCGATTTCGTGTATGTTGACATCAACACAACACTAGCCGAGGGAACCATAGAGGAGCGCGCCATTATCGCACCCAAGAATGATGACTGCGCGCTAATCAATCAGCAGGTGCTTGACCTCCTGCCCGGCGGACAAGAAGTCAAACTTAGTGTTGATAAAGTTGAGAGTGACGACATGAATGAGGAACTCCGCCTACATGTCGAGTTTCTCAACAAGATTGAAGGGACCGGACTTCCGCGCCATGCCATCCCGCTAAAGGTAAACGCGATCGTTCTTTTGATGAGGAATCTAAACACTAGCAAGGGTCTTATCAATGGAACACGCATGCGAGTCGCAAAAATAAACCGCTACAGTCTGGAATGTGATTTGCTGACTGGCTTCTCAAAATGTGAGCGCGTTCTCATCCCACGCATGAAGCTCTCACCCTCGGAAGGCACCATCTCATTTAAAATGTCTCGCCTCCAATTGCCAGGCCAGCTCGCGTTTACCATAACCATCAACAAGAGTCATCGCCAAAGCTTGAAGAAGGTAGGAGTGTGCTTGCCGGCCCCCGTATACACACGGACTCAAGGTGTTTATGGTTGAGACAAGCGATCAATCAGCTGATCGGGACGGGCGCATCACAACAAAGAATGTTGTTTTTGTAGAGATTTTACGCATATAAATTGTAATGTAAATTCATATTTTATTATCCTTTTGTACATTTCTTATTAAATATTTAATAGCGTATATGAATTTACTTTATTTTTGATAAAAGTGCATCAAATTTACATCTTGAAAAATCTTCTTAATCATTTCTTAACCAAAAATTCAATAAAATGTAATCACGTGACTGATTATTCAGTCACAGGCCACCTAGTTGCAATTAATACTGTAAACACCAGATTTGGAAAGGCGATCAACTCTAGGTTTATTGTTAAAAAATGATTCTCTTTAAGGCGGTGATACATGTACAGATTTTGCCTTTAAGGCAAAAAATTGCCTTGTACAAAATTAGGCCGACTTTTAACCAATCAGCGCGCATAATTTTTATGCCTTAAAGGCAAAATCTGTACATGTATCACCGCCTTTATTGTGTTATTATTATAAAAAGCAAAACAATATTGGTTTGTGGCGACACCACGACATCAACGCATTTGTTGATTGGGCAAATTAGCGGTGTTCACCCCAGGATTCATCTCATCTCGGTGTTCATCCCATGATAGCGATGATAAAGTAGAGCGACTGTAAAAAACCAGATACACACGAACAGCGCGACAAGTTAAAAGTAAAATATGTTATTGACTTAATAAAATAAAATATAAATAATAATTAAACAAATATTCGAATCGTGTATATTAATATAGTGTTCATCGAAAGTACCAGCGATATATACGCGCTAAATATAAATCAATCTGATTGGCACTCGAGCGATACAGTACTCGAGTTGAATATTGTGGGTTATCATATTCCAGTCTAACCGATCCAGTAGGATAATAAGATAGCTGGACCCAACGATATAATCCCCCATAGTATAATTGGACACGATATTGCTAATCTGTTGGCTCTCTCCCTCTCTCTCTCTCTAGCTTCACAACCCATGAAGGGATTTTGCCGCTCGCACTATGGTACTCCATCCGTGTCGGTCCATCACTCTCGTCCTCCAGTTTCGACTGCCTAGTGTATGAAGATCTTGTTCGACGTCGTCACGCAAGCACAGTTGGGGTCTTCTTCTACGACGTACACCATCTAACTCGATTGGATTTGATGAACTCGATAATATCGCAACCTCCAAGAAGTTGCTTTATCTCGTGGTTCATGCAATCTGATATTCATTGGAGCAAAGATTGAACGAATAACCTTCATTTCGAAGGTGGATTACAATCTACAATCGTTAGTGGTCATGGTCCAGCTCTCGCTTCCGCACAGGTCTTGTTAGTGCTTTATAAAGTGCGAGCTTACACGACTGCGAAAGATGTTTAGATCGCAATAATTTTGATTGGGCGTAGAAAACTCGTTGTCCGTCAGCGATTCGGGCTTTTATTTCTGCCTACATATCATTCAAGGAGGTTATAAATGGCCCGAGGTATTTAAAGTTTTCGACGCTATCAAAGTTACGGTCTCCAATTCCGAGATTTACCATGCGATGTTCCTGGGTGTTGATACAAATTTGGTTTTGCTACTGTTCACCTCCAAATCAAGTCTTCTTGCGCAGCGATCGAGCGCTACGTAACTGTCTTTGATATCGCTAGGTCTTCGGCCAAGAAGCACGATATCATCTGCATATCCATGAATTTGGCCTGATTTATTAAATATACAGCGCCAAGCTTCGATGTTGCTTTTCCTCACTAAGTACTCAAGCGCCAAATTGAACAGTAAAGGTGCGAGTGCATTTCCCTGTCGAACACCAGATGTTCTGGGATTCCTAGGCATATGAGCGCGGCCGATAGGTTGTGGCGGTTTATACTGTCACATGCCTGACGAAAGTCTATTTATGAAACACTGGTCAGTGGTCGATCGGTTGGGACGAAAACCACATTGATAGTCGCCAATTATGTTTTCGGCGAGAGGGATGATTCTGACAAGTACAACATTAGCCAACACTTTGTAAGCAGAGTTCAACAGTGCTATGCCACGATAGTTTTCACATTAAGACGGTCGCCTTTTTATGCAACGGACATATGAGCGAGGTCTTCCAGTTCTCAGGCAACTCTTCTTGGTCCCAAATACAGACGTTGAGATCGTATAGACTTGTTGCAAGAGTAGTGCCTCCGAGTTTAATCAATTCTGTAGGGCTTCCGTCGAGACCGGGTGCCTTTTCGATTTTCAATCGACTAATAGCTGCGTCTACTTCCTCCACTGTGGGATATTTGACAAAGACCGCATCACTTGGAGGAGCTATTGCTCTAATGGTAGTCATGTCGTCATTCCGATTTAGCAGATTTTGAAAGTAGGTTAGCCATACTGAGAGAACATCAGCCACGTTTGTTCTCAATTCTCCATTCCCGTCTTTGATGGCTGTGCTTCTTGGGTGGAAGCCTTTAGTGAGATTCCTTGCATTAGCAAAACAGTCCCTTGAATTTCCTATTTCTGCATGGAAGCTGATGTTTTCAATGTATGGCCTCATATGATCGCGTTTCTTTTGTCGAAGGTATTTAATTGTGGCTTTCCTGGCATGGAGATATTCTGCTTGAGTGCTTCTAGTGTTGCGAGCCAACCATTTTTCACGAAGCTTTCGTTTATTTTCAACGACCAAACGGCATTGATCATCGAACCAATCATTGCGGGATCTCGGAGTTCTTCTACCGATAGTGTTTTGCGCTACGGTGATTATGGCTGACTGTATTGCGTGCCACTTCTCCTGGATGTTAGGAGTTTCTTCGTTGTTATGAGGCCGGTCTAAATAATTAGTGACAGCTGATTGGTAACTCTGCAGTGACGCTTGGTCTTTTAGAGCATCGATATTCCATCGAACGGTCTTTTATGCTTGTCTGTTAAACGTAGATGACAGTTTGCACTTATAATTAAAATGACAAGCATATGATCGCTGTCCATGTCTGCACCTTTGTAAGATCTAACGTCAGATATGCTGGTGTAGTGTCTCAGACACCGTGACGTGATCGAATTGGTTTTCCGTTCTTCCATCATTTGATCTCCACGTTAATTTGTGGATTCTCTTATGTGGGAAAAACGTACTTGACACAACTGTACATTAATGCCAGCATGTCGATTCTGGCTACCATAGGAATTCGGAATTTTTTCCTACATAGGAATAAAAAAATATTGCAGTTTTTTCCTATACAATATTTCCTATAGTTTATTCTGGCATACTCAGGAAAAAAAATTTAGGAATTTTTATTTTTAGTTTTAGTACTCAACGACGAGGCGCTAATATCATTTAAAAGTGGGCGAACGTTTTCTATTATGATTTTATTTGCCAAAGTAATTTGCGTTAATATAATATATAGTAACAACAAACGGCAAATAATATATTAGAGTTATACAGCGAAGGTGATTCAGAGCAAGCAAAACATTACGGATTTAGCCATAACGTTTACGGAACGGATCAACTCTATTTTAAAAAATAATCTGATATGTTAGTGGTGCAAAGCTTTTCAAATGAAGGTGTATAATACGCAATTATGTTATATAGCGTTTTAAGGTAGAATTTTATACTGTTATTAATAATTTCATAATTCTTAAGGCGTTTTTGCATTTTTGAATATAAATGTTCTAGGCGTATCTTCAATCATTTAGATAAAATCTTAAGCGACAACTGCATTTTCATGGGAGTTTACGAAACACTTGGTACTTTAATAATGTTTCAGTAAACGTTAAGTTTTTTATTTAAATTATTAATTTTTAAACATTTTAATTTATTAAATAGTTTTAACAAAAATCACATTTTAACATTATTTAAATCTGAAAACTACTAATTCAAATATTATCTCGGTAACTCCTGCAATAATTGAATAGGAATTTAATTCTGTACCTCAAATAGGTACGGAATTTTAAATGTCAAAACTGCTACAAATAGGAAAAATAAAATTCCTATTCCGTATTGCCAGAATAAACATTTAGGAAAAAATTCAAAACTGCTAGAAAAATGTCAAATATTTTTTCCTTTTCCTATTCCTAAGAAAACCAGAATCGACATGCAGGTAGGTGACGCGTTGGTGTGTTCGCGTTTGTGTTCACATGTGTACAAGAGGGTAAAAAATATCCGGGTTTTTGAGCTACAAACCGAGCGCACCCTATAAATCGGTATATTTTTAACTCCACTTTATTTTGGATTTTTTCGGGTTCTTTTTGACATCTGAGTTTTGTTTTAAAAAAACTCAATTTTTAATAGCCGGCTAAACTTGATTCAATCATAAACGTTTTCGTTAATATTTTATTAAAATTTAAACATCACTTTAGGAAATATATATCACTATATTAAATTCACTGGTAAAGGAAATTGACGTTTAAAATACTGAACTGCCAAATTTATATGCCAAGCTAAAAATCGTTCACTCGTTTAATAAAAAAAAAATATTTTACTGATGTGACGTTAGCCGGGGTAAAATCTTAGAGAAAGAAGAAATACAGAGTGAATGATTGTAGCTGTCAAGTGAGTCAAATTCGGAGGGTAAAAGAGAAAGCATATAAATCAACGGGTCGTATTTAGAATTTGCTCGATTGAAATTTAAAACTTCTCAAATTCACAATTATTTTTATTCGAGTTAGGTTTAACTTGGTATTGGCAAACATTAATTGTTTTTATTTTCGATAAAAAAATTATACTTATAGTATTCCAAAATAAAAAATAATTATGTACGTAGGTTTCAGTGGTTTAGGTTTCAGTGGTTTACACTTAGGCCATTTTTGGCCCATTGTGATTACCACGCATTCATGCTACATCATTAACCCATTCACCTATTCACCTACTCACACAACTACAGTATACCACCTGCACATTGCAAGCTCCATGTCAACCTGTACATTGACATGGACGGTGGGACGGCGCTGAATTCTGCACTCCATCATAGGGTCTCAGTTGTGTTTATTAACATCACCGATTGTAGTTGATGATGAAAATTTGATTTGCATCTGGCCTCTGATGGGATTCGAACCCAGTACCTCCCGATCCAAGTGCCGAAGCTTTAACCACTGCACCACTTGTCCGGTAATTATGTACGTAGTAATAAGAGAAATGCGACACTCACTGGTAATATAACATATGTTTACAAACACACACACAAAATGAAAAAACCCCACACCGAGATCAAAATTGTTTACTTAATTTTCTCTGATTTATAAATTAAATAAAGGATAAATTTATCACAAATCACTGTTTTCTTAACATAATTTACATTTTATTTTATATAAACACTTAGTAAACTTATTGATGGTAAGATACGCCTTTTTGAAATTTTTTTTTATGCGTATTTTAACAATTTTTGACAATACACTTCATTTCAATTAAAAGTTTGTAGTTTTTTTTTTTATGAAATGTTGCACTACCACGCACTACTACATAAACCACTAAATATTTTTATTATTTTAATGTATTTTAATTAATAATTTTTTAAGCACACCATAGGTTATCACTGCGCACATAAATAGACAGCTGATTTGGGGTTTTTCGTTTTGAAATATGAGTAAGCCATATGCTTTTTTATATAACCATCCTGCACTGACGTGCCTCAAATGAAATAGCAAATTTTATATGGGAATAAAAGGTTTCTACTCTGTAGTATAACTCTATTGGTAAAATATGTCAAAAATATACCGATTTTTTATGTCAGAAAACCATCAGTGAACACGCTGATTATGTTTTTTTATTCATTCCATTCCTTCTTCCTATTCCTTTTCTTTGCTACTTTTTTTATTTATTCTAGACGTTCTGGACGTATTCTTTTCGTACTAGAAGAAAAGGTAGAACGAAAGGAATATTTTTAATATTGGCCGCCATATTGTTTGTTTTGTTGAATGCACATGTACATAAAAAAAGTTGAGGTAAAAAATAAAATAAAATAACTTAAAAATGAAGAATAATAACTATAGTAATGAAAATATATAAAAAATGTAAACAACAAAAAAATGAGTGTCTAAAATGTATTCCAGTCCTTCCAAATCGTTTTTTATAACATTCTGTTTGGAATATTTTAGTCACGTGATCAGTATTCTATTCTTTCTATTACTTCTTTGGAATGAATAAAAAAAATCACTCAACATTTCAACTAAACCGAGATAAAATTGGGCGGAACTTACTTGAATATAAAGATTTGATTGGATGAAGTGTTGGATAAAAAATAATCCCGTTCCGTGAATTCAGTATAAATGTCACTCATAAAATAAATAGGCTATTTACTCACAAAATAATATCGTTAATTATTAGGATTCGGGTTCAGGATTATTACGTTTCGTTATTTGGCAAACAATAATCTTAACGTTCGTGCTACCGTCCGCTACGTGTTATGTGTCAAGAGTGAATTTAATCGCACTATCGTATAAATGGAAAGTTACATTAACATCAAATTCTCTGGGCGAAAAATGATCAAAAAAAATTGATTATAATCAAAAAATTTTGATCAGAAATACCTGATCATGTTCTTTGGAAGCAAATAATTGATTTTTTTTTGATCAGTGATCAAGTTTCGAAATCCTAATTTTTTGGAGGATTTGTTTTGTGATAAAAAAAAAAGAAAAACGTGAGTGTCAAAGCAAAGAAACAAAAAACGCGTCATTTTCATTATCGGCATTATAATTTTGGTGTTTATATTTTTTCGTGCGTTATAAAGTGTTTATTTAAATTAAATATTATAAATAATATTAATTAATTTAAAGTGAATTAATTTAAAGTGAATTTGGTGTAATTAAAAGTGTTTTTACGTGTACAACAAAAACAAAGAAACTAAAAACGCGCCATTTTCATTATCGGCATTATAATTTGGTGTTTATATTTACGTGCGTTATTAAGTGTTTTTTTAAATTAAATATTATAAATAATATTAATTTTTGTGTAATTTAATGTGAATTTGGTTTAATTAAAAGTGTTATTTTTTTGTTACGTTTAAAATAAAAGATAATTTGCCATTACAAATTGTAATGGATTTTGGTATTGGCAAACCTAACCTCACAACAAACATTTTTGTTGTTGTTGTTTGTTTTGATTTCCCTTTAAACAAATGTAAACCAGCCATTTTTTCTTTTTTCGTGTTCTTTGGAGCAAAAAATAATTGATCTTTTCATTTTTCCCAAAGAATTTGATGTAAAAATATAGTGGCGTGACGTTTTTCGTAGAAACATAGAAATTAATCGCTGCTATCCACCGCTTGGAGTGCTCGTTTCATTAAGAAGAAAATTAACTGTCAAAACATTTATGAATTGACGCGCCTTCGTTGTTTACTAACGAGCATCATTCGACATTTTTCAGAATAAAATAACTACAATAATATGGATTCCCGGCCAATGGAGGATCAAACAATAGGTACTTATGCTATATTTACTAAGTAGTCATTATTAATAATTTATATTATTCTTTTGAATTAAATTCCAGAGTATTGTGTGGAAACGATTGAAGAGAATGAAATACTTTTTCTACTCCAAGATTTACACAGAAAAATCGATAATGTCGAAAAGAAATTTGATCAACGAATGCTTGTAATCGAAAAGGGTGTCGAATCGATAATTGGAGCATTTGAAGGTACATATATTAGTTGTCGTTTGATTAAAAACACTCCGTTGCTCTTGTATCGGGTCTGTTGTTAACGAGATGAATTATCAATTTCTTTACTACTATTAGGGTATTACCAGGAAAACGTAAATTTTCGAAATGAACTTAAAAACGCATTTCGATTAACTGCAAGGAAAATATTTGAAGCTGATACGGCCGATTTCGAATTAATTTTGCCATGCACCTCTCCTAAATGTGTAGCTATACTGGAAAAAAGAATTCGCACTGATCCAAAGGCCCACTCAGAATTGGTAGTTATGTTTTATGAAATTTACTCAAGGGTTTTAATGTTTTCTTCCGGTATGTTTAGCGAAGACGACTCTTTGACTTAAATGGTAAAGATTGGCAAGCATATGTTCGACGAGCAATGGAATTAGTCTGGACAACGCAAACGGCAGAAAATTTTAGTTGGTCGGGTCAACGAATGAATATCGCTGTAAAAAATTATAAAATAATTTTAATGATGAAGGATGTAGCTAAAGTTAAATATAAAATACCATCCAACCTAATGTCAGAAGTGGATCGTGTTATGAAACGATGGTTTTTCTACGCTGGATCCCGATTTAGGATTTCTAAAGACATGTGAGTTACCGTAAAATATCGAAAATGTTTTAGTATTTTTTGATTTGACATTGTTTAGGGATATAAACGATCCAAATTTAATTATGACGAAAAAACAACTTCGAGACGAAATCACCTTTTACGTTGATCCAAAAAGTATGACTAATAAGAATAGTGGAGTGTCAGATGAAGAGAAAAATTATCCAAATGATACAATGGAAGGCGAACCCGATTATATAGATGATGAATGTGAGGATGAAATTTATGAAATTGAGGAATTGGAAGATCATCATGGGGAAATTGATGATGCTAAACAAATTATAAATTTTGTTGGTAGGAAGTATATTTGATTGCGAGATATTCCCAACATGTAAATATGTCTAATCGTTTCTTTCAAGCTGATGAAGAAGACCCAATTAAATTCACTAAACCCGTAGTTTTACTTGAAAACATTAAACAACCAATTACGTCGTCCGTCGAGCTCCAACCCGCTGAAGTTAAACCAATACCACCGAATTTATCACCAGCAAACATAATTAAAAATAAAGAGGATGTTCACAGACTTAAATCGTTTCGGTTACCAAGCAGCGTAAACGATTTATTACCGATAAAAACGAATGAGGATATTCAAAAAGCAGAGATTCTGTTGAAAGTTGATAAATACCGTTTCGAAATGTTGGAAGTGCTCAAAAAAATGAAACGAGAATGTAAAGAAATTAATATTAATTTCAGTAAAATATACTCGGATATATTTTTAAAGGAGTACAGCTGGAATGGAAAAAATGATCACAAAAGTCTGGAAAATTTAAAACTTTCAAAACTTTTAATTGGTACGATTAACTTTCGCCGCCAAATCTTTTAAGGGAAATTTACATAATATTTTTTTATTTTCACAGAAGCATGGAAAGAACCAAATCAACCTTCAGCCGATTTTGAGAAAACTTTGCGTGTTTGCGTCTTTCAGTCACACACTCGGGCTGCTCGAACTCAACAAAATCCGTAAAAAATTTTAGCCATGTCATAAATAAAAATAGTTTATGTTTTCTCTAATTTTGCAGGCAATCGTTGCCACCGGTGAAGAAATTACGAATGAGCTAGAATGTATAGTCCATCACCAGTTTTGTAATTACAGAAATTTTACTAAATAAAATGTTTACTTCAATATTGGCGTAATAAAAAATTTAAATTACTCTTTGGATTCGTTACCATTCCGGTCATTATTCCACGTGTTGTGACGATTTCGCCTATTGTTGAAAATAATTGGTTGCAACGCTAGAGCTTTCTGGTTCGGTGTATGTTGTACCACCACTTCGAACCGAAATCGAAAAAAGTCGAATCGAAAAAGTGAAAGTATCAACATACCGCCATTCGACTTTTTTCGAATTTCGATTCGAAGTGATGGTACAACCAAATATTAAATAGTATCAATATAGGACATTGCCTTGTAAAATCGTGTTCCATGAAGTTTGCTGTTTTAGTACAAGTTCGAAAAAAACTCGAAAATCAACACAGCTGGTGAAAAAGTTTAACTGTTTCAACTGTTTAGCTTAGTTGTCTAAACAAAAAAGTAAACCAAACAACGGCAATTTTTCGAAATAAGTTCGAAAAAGCAACAAAAGCGACACCGTGACATAAAATCTAATTACGGTAAATGCGATAAGCTATAAAGAGAAAAAAAGAACACGAACGTCCCTCCCAGCACAAAAACGATATGCGTCAAAAACGCACGGAGAACGGTGAGTTTACGCAGTTTTTTGTACAAGACACTAACACACTCAAATTTTATAACTATGTACTGTATTTTCTATGGTATATGCCATTCTCTCAGTCAACAATTTTCTCATTTAGTCGTGTAACAGTTTAATTTCCGTCTTAATAAAATATATACAATAGTTAGTTACATAAATAATTAATTATTGTGAATCAAATTACCTTTCATTGTAGTAAGTACGTGATAATTATTTTATTTTATATTCAGTGAGTATTTGAAATTTGAAAAATGTCGAAACAGAAACTTTATAGAACCATACATAAAGAAATAGTTAATATTTGTGAGAGTGCTAGAGTGGTTCAAGGAAAGGCTTCTACAAACAACTATTATAGTTCATCTGTTAATATTAATGATAATATAAATGAGGAAAGTGAAGGCCTAAATACAAGCAGCAATTTAAGCGATTCTTTCATTCAGAAGATAAACCCCTTGCTGAGTTGCAATAAACGTTTGTATACTGAACGAACTGATTAATCTTTTTCATTTTATAATCGTTTTTATAAATTTTATGTTATTTCAATCATTACAATAAACTACAAAATAAAAATATTATTTGTTTTATTTATTTAATAATATATGAATATTTATTTACGCTAAATTCTAAAAGGAACAGCACTTAAAATTTTTACGTAAACGTAGCGCTTAAATTACATAAAAACGTTACATTTATACGGAGCCGTAAACCTTACGTTTTCGTGACATCAAATGCGACCAACTTTATACACACTAATACATGCGAAACACTGCGTAAATTTGTTTCATTTCTCTCGTGACAAAAGTGCGGTATACGTACCGTAATCGTAGCGTCAAAACGTACCGTTTACGACATTTTTAGTGTAAAAAAAATGTCATTTTAACGCCATCTATTTGTCATATCAATCTCCTTAAAGTGACATCTGTATTCGGTTAGATATATCAATGGGAATAAAATAAACAACTGTTTGCAGCCAAAATTTCTAGTGTCAAGCACAGCACAACCACAATTCAAAACAAATTGAACCAACCGGCCCATGTGGTTGTAATACTAATATTAAACGTAAACGCTACAAGCAGTCGAAACTCGAAATATGGAAGGCGCGGTAAATTTAATATTAAGCATAAGCCAAACAAAACCAGAATATTTACCAAAATTAATAGCTGCTTTGGATGAAAATCAATCATTTACGTCACTTGTGAGTAATTTTCAAAGTCGTAGTTTTTGGTTAGTTTTTCTAATATACGCATTTTGTTTATTGCGGCGAACAGACTTCCAGTCAAGTGGAATCCATAATTGCAACACTAAATACATTATTGAATACACATAAATCTAGATCCGTTGGTTTTACATTGCTTAACGCGTTTGTATCCCAATGTAGTTTGGAAACGCTCGAAGAAAAAGGGGGATTGTGGGTCACACAATGCACGCGCACTTGTAATCAGAAAGCTTTGATAAATGAGGTTTCAAAAGCTTATGAAATTCTCTACAAAATTATTGCAAGATCACAGAAAACTCAACAACTCAGCAAGTCATTAATAAGTAATTTATTAACAAAGGTTATTGAAAGTTGTGTGGGGCACGCGGATAATGTACAGTATCAAATTATTGCGTTACTAGAATTGTGTCTTAAATTGTACCCCGGGCCTACAGGCACCCAACGTCAAAATATCCAAAAAGTAATCGCCCGTTATGTTGATTCAACTGATTCGTATTTGGTAAGTCAAGCGGCGAAATGCCAGCTGTTATTGCAGCAAGCGCGTGGAAGTGGTGTTCAGGGCGTCAGTTTAAAGGATTTATGGGCTCAATATCAACTGCAATTAATCGGCTCGATCCATGAATGTTTCGATCTCATGTTTTCGAATACAGTTGAAACGTGTGATGCTGATATCGGAACAGAACGTTTAAATATTCCTCGCTTGGATCTGAGCGATGAACCAATCACAAGAGCTAATCAACTAACTACACGGTGTGCAAATCTAATCAACTACCTTGAACTTGCCTTACTGTAAGTATACCTAGATTTTAATCTTCAATTAATATGATATTCATTGGTTTCGAATTTTAGTGAACCGTTTCCAGTACCAAAAGCTGTGCAACCAGCGCGCATTTTGAATTTAATTAATCGTGGATTGGATGTAAATTGTCTAACTATAGCCAAGAATTTGATTTCGGATAATGTTGCAATTGGAATGTTGCTCCCAGAACTTCATGTTCGACTTTTCAAGCTGATTAATAGTTTGATTTTAATGTAAGTACCTAGTACAACGTTAGATTGCAATTTGATTATTCAATTTTAATATTTTCATCTAGATTTGGTTCCAATTTACTGCTCTTTAGTCGACAAATCATTAAATTAGTGTTACAGTCTTTAAAATGGAGTGACTCAGGCGAATCATTTGGGGGGAAACGACCTTATATATCGGTTCGTGTAGCCGCTTATGATACTCTCATTAGATGGTGTCAAATGTCTAAATCTGGAAGCGAAATTGAAACGATCATTGAACAACTCGTTAAATATATTTTGAAGGACAGCACTCCATATGAAAACGAAATTACACTTCAAGTATTGCCAGGAAGTCGAAAATACTTATCGAAAAAAGCACGTAAACGATTACATAATGCGCATAATGATGCCTCCAATATCGCACAAAAATATTCAAATCAACAAAAAACTAGCAAAAGTGTAAATTTCGACTCTGGCAACGAGATATTGTGCGCCAAGGCACTTGAATGTATGTCCCAAGTACTTAAGGCAGCTGGCTGTTTCATTAAACCCAATATTCATAAAATTTTACAAGATCATATAATTTTGTTATCGATTGCAACAACATCATCGACCCCAAAACCAAATTTATACATGCACTGGACATGTCGCCGTTACCTTTATGAATGTTTAAAAAATCTTGTAATGTGTGCTCACCATTTAGCACCACCACCCCTTCAGTATGCCTTGGAAATCATTTCAACAGTCCAAATACGCGATAATAGTTCAGTCGTGCGAGATCAATGTGCATCGCATATTCACGATTTAGAAAAATTAATTCACCCGAATAAGGATTGTATTTATTTTCCAATTGACAAGAGTGAGTTGCATAATATAAAATACACAGAAGCGAACCAATCTACAAGCAAAATTTCATCAGAAGTCGAACAAAGTGAAGATGAGGACGATGGTGATATGCATTTAATTTTATCCCAATCGTCTAATAGTTCCGAGGTAAACGTTTCAAAACTAAACGTTGAAAGTGAAAAACAAACGGAGATAAAAATGTCAACGAATGCTGAAATCTTAAATGGTCAAGGCGAGGAAGTCTCCTCACAAATGAATTCTAAAAATGACGAAGAAACTAAGCAAATAGAACCGTCAGTTGATTCCAGCCAAGCAGATGAAGTCGAGCCGGCTGTGGATGAACCGGAAACTAATGAACCTGACATTGAAATCGTAACACCAATTTCCTCAACAGATAAGATAGAACCAATTCCAACTGGTGAAATAGATACAATAGTAATTAATGAAGTAAACGAAAATGGAAAAGAGAAGGACATAAAAGAAAAGGAAACGGGCGCTCAGGATTCGATTGAAACAATTAACGTCGATTCGGATGATAATGTAATTCATGAAATAACAGACGATGATGAGCCTGCAAGCAAAAGGAAAAAAACTGGCGGGAAAGAGATCACTACTGATTTGGAAGTTATTGATTGTGACGCAATGGAATCATGTTTTGTCGACGAAGTAAATGAAAGTATCATAGAAGACTAAAATTTAATAAAAATTAAATATTAAAAGTATAGTGGAAATGAATAAAATTAATTCTTAAAACAATAAAAGTTTAAATTTCTTATTTAATTTGTGGTAAGCAGGGCTCATCAGTTGTAAAATCCTAAGGCCAGACCAATAATTCAAATTATTTTATTTTTGGTTGCAGGCATCAATCAATGGCGACTTTCAATGCTAGAAGATTGCTTATTTTCAAATTGGCCGATAACGGAGGTTAGTGTTAATGTCCTTAATTTTAAGTAGTATATAAGTAAGATGTAAGTTACGTAATGTAAAATTGTAAAAACGGTTTGTTTTGAAAATATCAATATGAACGAATAAATACGCGATGACGAACGTTAATTTTAAAAGTGTCGCACACGAACGGTAAAACTATCGAACCATTTTTTTGAAGCATATTCGTGTGATCTTCCCGAATAATACCAATTTTAGAATACGATATCGAAAAAAAGACACCTACAATTCAAAATTTAAAGAAATTTTTAATTATTACTTTTATTTAGTAAAAAGTTCTGCTACAAAATATACGATACAAATTATTTTTAAATAAAATAAAACGCTTATAAATTTAAGGTGGTGACAAGACTTAGCCGGTTAGCCGTAAACGTTTAGCCGGTTATTAAGTTAATTGGTAATTACTTAATAATAAACTATTTCTATCTATTTCAATTATCCGAAGTCATAAAAAGGATATGTATTTTGATTTACGTATAGAAAGGCGAGAGATGTGTTGAAAGAAAGCTCATCTTAAAAGACCCTTTATCTGCCCGATGGTGAATTTCACGAAAATGTAATATGTATTAAAATCTATTTGAGTTCGCCTTGGAGGGTTGCAATTTATAATTTCATATTTTACGAAGTCAAAAAAAATTTGTATTCCGGGTCTTATTGCGATTAAAGTTTGTTTACTTGCAGTCGTACAGAAAAACTGTTCCATTTTATTTTGTAAACTTCCTGAATTGAGTCTAAAATGAGCTCTGTAATATATGGATAATTCAAATTTGAACCATATTTGTATGTCAATTTTTATATGTTTTCGACACAACTGGTGTGTGAAGATTAGAAGAAAAATTGTTGAAACGATATTTTGTTTCAGTTTCACTTCGGAAAAAAGAAATCTTTTTGATGCTCAATACATACTAATTTTGTTCGTTTTTTCGTTTCAAATTTTATTCAGAAAAGGCAGAGTCTGGAGTCTTATATTTTTACTTATTGGACTCTTTATTTGTGTAATTTTAACTTCTGAAAAAAAATCGCTTTTGAAATGAGATGTGACACGGGCTAATTAAAAATTAATTCGTTCCACCGAACCAAAATAAATTTTTTGTTCAACAATTTGTTTTAATTTTAATAATTAAAAAAAATATGTTTATATAACAAATGTGTAACATAGGAATATAAGAATTTGAAATTCTATCTTATGAAAATATAATAATTTCATAATAACAATTTAAACAAAGTTAGAGTTTAAATTTCAGTCTCTAAATTAATAAAAATACATAAATAAAAATAAAATCAATGAAAAACTTGAAATATTGTAATAACAATAAAATCGTCTAATATTCCAACATCTGTTGATTCCTGTCGTACGGCTATAGGTCCAATTTTTATCACCATCTACAGCACATTGCATAGCTCCATGCCAGCCTATTATACTGAGATGTTGGGTCGGGTCGGCCCATGAGTTTTGCACTCCGACAGGGGGTCATAGGATGTGTTCCATTTCATCACAGATCGTAATCTGTAGATGAAAATTCCCTTTGCATCCTACACCTATCGGGGTTCGAAACCCGGTACCTTCCGATCCAAACGCCAAAGCTTTAACCACTGTGTCATTTGGTCGAATTAAACCATGTTTTTGTGATATTTTGAATATCAAACGGCCTAGATGTTGGAAACTTCTGCAAATTTAAAATTCAATTTAGATACCTATTTCAAATATATTTATCAACTTTATATTGCCTTTAATCATATTTATTATTGCATATGATTTAACAGGAAAAATGGGAATACCAAATAAAGAAAGGTTTTGGCAGTTTTATTGGTTAAAATGGCAGCTTAACAGTACTTAATATATTTACTAAGCGACTGATCGAATACGTTGCGTATCATAGATTCCTGAAAGCATAAGATTATGCATTAAAATATTATATACTCAAAGACCACTTAAAATACTTACCAATTGTTTACTCCCACAGTCATCTCTTTTAATGCGTAGCTCCATCTCTTCGAATTGGTCACTTGTACTTTTGGTGTTCTTCTTTCTCTTGTAATCTATTCAAAATCTGCTGGATCGAAAACGCTCCCTTTTTAACCATTTTTTTCAACTGTTGCATGAGATTTTCAAATTTAAATGCACTGTAAGCATTAAGATTGCTAGATTGTTTTGCGTCGTTTGTTAAATATATTAATCTATGCACATTTTGTAAGAAACATTCTTTGTGCCATATAATAATGAGAATTGTTCAACAAATGCGTTTAACAATTCAGTAGCGCAACCGTTGTTCAGCTGGATTATTTAAAATTCTAATGAAAATTTTTTCTTCTCAAAGGGTCATTAAGTCCCGGAAAACACACACGGTTTTTGCTGCATGTTCCTTTAATTGTACATTTCGTACAACAAAAATATCCAGCATGCCCTTTAACGCCTAGAAGAAAAATAGCTGTTTAAAAAAAATTAGAATTATAAATGAAGGCTCTCGCTGGCGCATCGCAAATAAATTTACACAGAATGGAAAACCCGTTAAAAATACCGATTAAAACACATCTGTGGCACTATTCTGGTAATTCCCTGGGAATAGGGAATTGGGGAAAGATTTTATATGTAATTTCTATTTTAAATTTTTTTTTCTGGTATACTGAGGTAAAAATCTAGTGGTAATTTTTTTGAAAACAAAATAAAATTGGGAATAATTTTCCCTGCCAATTTAGATATGGAAAAATTATTCCCAATTTATAAATATTTGCATCAAACTTTTCTTCTTAGTAGGCCGGAAAAATAATATTTGAATTGAAATTACATATAAAATCTTTCCCCAATTCCCTATTCCCAGGGAATTACCAGAATAGTGCCACTGAGTAAGGATAATCACTTCCAAGAATAGGCCACAACTGACTGTTGGAACTTTTAGCCAACGGAACTCCATTAATTCCCACGTCAATGTATATGTACGAATTCTTCTGATACTCGACATTTCTTTTAAGAAATTTTTCAATATTTTTGCTTATTCCACTGTGAGAATAAAACCTAACATTTTCTTGCACCATCGCAAATATTTTGCACTTCCTTATTAACCTTTTTTTCCATTATTAATATATTTACTCATACAATTAATTTAGTAACCTTAATTTTATTCTAAATTTTATTAACCTAAAATTAAGTTCATCCAAAATGTTTATCCACAACTCAACAAATTGAAATCAAATAAAAAACTCGCGCAGAAGCGACTATAGTCAAGAAAAAAATTTGTGATGATATGAGTCGAATATAAAAGAGAGTATGTGAGACTCGTATGTTTTAAATTAAACTTGAGGTATCAATTTTGAGTCGAATTTTTTTCTCAAATTAGACACGACATTTTGCTTAGAGGTTTACGTGTGAAAGACTTCACAAACGTAACATTTTGGTGAAGTAAAAACGGATCACTTTTGATATGTCTGTAATATGAAAATTAAAATGAGCGCAATGAAATAACGCGTGTGATTTGGGTTTCGCTCAAAATTAAAGCGTTAGCAAAACCGAAATGAATATTGCATTTAAAATGAATCACAATCGAAACAGTTATGAATGTTTTTTTTGTTACGTACATACATATTTTCATCAACATACAAGTGAATAAGTTAATTTTCAAAATGTAATAAAAATTAATTATAATATTATTTTTCAAAAAAGATTTATTGTTAATATTTTATGTATATGGTCTCGGTCATTTACAAATAAAACAAAACTATTAATATTTTTCAAGATATGTATATGTATATAGTTTTTATATCTTGATAAATACCTTTGGCCAATAAAAACATTAGCGATTTCTAACCACTTAAAAATATTTGACACCACTTGATATTTAATGTTCTTCTTTTTTTATATAACCTCACAGCATACTATACAGCGTAAACTAATAAGATTTGGACCGAAAACAAATCACATTGAATTACAAGATAAAAGGAAGGCGTAACACAAGCATAACAAAAAATTAGCAAATCTTATGTGCAAGACTTCGCAAATGTAGAGCTTTTGCGGTAGGAAAACGAATCGTATGCAAATTTTGGACTATGAATTTTAAAATGAAAAGCATATCGCTTAACCATAACACATTCGTAACACTTAAAGCGAACTATTTTATAACGTCAAAACGAAATGTTTCTATACCTACAATGCGGAATGTTGTTATAACATTAAGATGGAACAGTTTTGTAGTGGAAAACAATCTTTTTCAAAAATACATAATTATAATAAAAATTTGTGATTACACAGCTTATTTAGGATTTATACAGTAAATATCCCCAAAGAAGGAAATCTACGGGACCGCCGAAAATTCCGCGTCGCAGGAGTTTTCCGTGTTTGAAGATATCCATTCAATTTTTTATTGAAATAGACGAATAAATAAAAAATTAAGAAACTTGTTTCTGTTGATAACTAAATATAGACACAAGCATTGCAAATTATAATTTCTTATTTCAACTTTAATTGTTTCATGATTACATTACAAACAATCATGCATATTTGTGTATGTACATGCATCTGTGTGTACACGTATAGTTAAAATAATACGGAAATTAAATACATATGTAACAAAAAATCACATTAATTCAAATGATGTCACATTAACATTTTATGACTTTATCAGTACATACATACTTGACCATTCGATTCCTTTTTAAAATGTCAACCCTTTTTACAATTCACTTGTAAAAGTCTGAAATGTTAGTCTGTTTAACAGCGCTCGGCTTTTATACATAACAAGGCTTTGTATACACAACACTGGGTGATAACTTCGACATTTTCGTCATCAGAGCTGACGTATTTCTTGTCCACATATTGAACATTTGCCAATATGTTATCAAGGTTAATTTCATCTGTCCGTAACAGCTTCTTCAGCTATTGCTATAAAATCGTGTGCTGTAGTATGTGGTACTGGAAATGCTGAATTAATGAGTACTATTTGAACTTTCGCAATCTCAGATCCTAAATTTATAACTGGCAATTCTGCTTTAACATTAAATTCACAATTTTCGAAACCCTTTTTTTTATTGTTTCTGGTTTTATATCCGATACTGCAGATTTTATTGTTGTAATTGCATCAAGCATATTATTTTTTTTGGCCAGGTCAGACGCTTTTTCACAATTCCCCATTTAAAATAATATGGATTGCAGCACCGTCGTTTTATAATTAATTTTGATGTTCTGAAAGATCCCATTGTCTAACGGCTGCAAAACCAATGTCGTATTTGGTCGAAATATACCATGACGATATTTGTCAAAGATAATTCTGGATGGAATGTGGCATTGTCCAGAAAAAGTAAAATATTTCGGTTCCGCCTTTCCATTTCAACGTTTAATTTCACAAGATAACGTTCAAAGAGGTTTGCCGTCATCCACGCATTTTTATTGGCATACTATAAAACTGGAAATTTAGTTTTCTGCAAATTTTTGAAACACCATTTTTTTTTATATGCGATTCTATTTATATGCGATTCTAATGCGATTTTTTTTTATATGCGAGGCTATTTGCATTGAAATGGAAAATAAAATCCACTATACATCGAATTATGTTTCGATGTAATTTACGTGACATAATAATAAAAGATTCAAATTTCATCAAAATTGTGTCACAAACAGTTTCGATGCGGATAACGTGAAATTAACGTGAAAGATGCAACAAGCTTCGAAACGGATTTCAATGTAATTTGTATTGTTCAGATCTAGTGGCGATACAACATTGTGTTGAAAGATTTGTTATCGAATAATATACACAATTTAAAAATGATTATGATAATTATATTTGTATTTAGTTTTAAATAAACATATCTAGGAAATTATAATAAGAAAACATAAATTCAATCGTTCAATCAATTCTTACACTAAATTTTGTGAATATTATAACTTAAAATATATGATTTATTCGTATTATGACAGAAATGTACCTCATAGCTCTTTTTGTATTTTAAATTTGTATACAATAAACATACAGGCTCTTCGGGTTTTTAATAAGCATATAGCTGCAATAAAATTGATCAAAAACCCCGAAATATTCATGAAGCTGAAAATAAATTTCGTTTCGGCTTTCCAATATTTCCACGATTTTATATATATGTATTGTTTCACGATTACTAAATTTTTCTTTGAGGATGCAAAACTCATTTAATGAGTAATGAAACTCATTTTCAAAGTACGTTAATTTAAATAAAGGGGGCTGGAAATGACTGTAATTTGGGTCTGGTAATATAACTACTTTTTTCCCGACTTTGTAATTTAATTCTGAGACAAATTGTAGCCAGCAGGTTGCTATCATTTGTTGATGATAAATAAACCTTGAATATGTGAGGATTTACTGTATTCGACTTCGAGTTAAAATTTTGTGAGTCATGATATCGCAGCTCAAAATCGTATGAAATTTGCAATGAAGTTTCAATAAGAATAAAAATATACTTACAAGATCAGAAGAAGTGAAGTAAAACGGGAAGCTTCTCGAATATTTTTTATCTTTATTAAATTGTAGTGTATCGATTCGTAATTTCAACGTTGATTTCAGTTTCGATTTAATCAAATCTTTTTGAGTATTAACATTTGCATTTTTTAATATAATGAAATCCTGACTCTCTTCAAAATTAATGCACGAAATTGCAGCTGGTTCCATTTGGATGTTGAAAATATTGTTCGATGACATCAATGGAATTTTCTTCTGGAATTGCCACATCATTTCCATCCGAAAACGATTCTACATCGTAAGCTGAAATATTAAAATGGGTTGCGCCTATATATTATGAAAGAATTTTAATATTAAATCTTTCTATTTCAAAAATATCACGTTTAAGTATTTTAAGTTTGTTCATGTTCCATTCTGATACAGGTTACATTAAAATAGCAATTTTCGATACATATTGCATCGCATCAGAAAAAATTTACCACGCATTTTTGCATTGCAAAGTTTCATACATTATTAGGTTAGGTTATTAAATATATTGTTAAATAAATAATTAGATAATGAGCATAATTATATACATTACCTGACACAACGATACCGCTATATTCCCATGTCTCACTATGTTTAATTACTTTTACGTAATTAAGTTTATTAAAAGAAAAATTATAGAAAGAAAATTTTAATACAAATGCTTTGATCTCTCAAATGCTTTGAACTAACAAAAATGTATAATAATTATATCCCATCGAATTTGTGCAGTTATTTTATGTTAACCATCCATTTGACGGGATAAGCAAATGTGTTAGAAAGCTTTACTCTTAGTATACATTCGTATATGCACAAAATAAAACAAGAATGATAATTTGAATTTAGGTATCCCATTCGCCTATGCCAGATTTCCATACTTGCTTGATTTTACTTCTTCCCACCGAGTAATGCTCGGCCATTTGTTTTGGTTTTCACCTCACAGCGATTAGCAATCAAACACAATTTCTGCTGTAACAGATGTAGTGCATCACTTCTGGCATCCCTGTTGGAGTATTGCTTGCTGCTTATGCACCACAAGCAGCTCTTTTCTTTGTATAATTCCAAAAATTGGATTAAAACTTCTCTTTCTGTAATTGGTGTTTTCGCCTTTTTACATAAAAATGTTTAAATACGTTTCACTGATAGAAAAATTACCCAACCACCCGACAACAATACATACGATCTGATTTGGTAAGGCAGTCGGGTGATGGTTGGATGGTTTTTACCATCTGACATACCCGACAGAAAATTTGTCATAAGACAAATCTACACATGGCCTGATTGATATAACCATGGTATAACCAAATTGGCCCGACCGCCCGACTATATCAGGTGTATGTAGGGCCTTTTATCTTTAAAAATATTCCATTCTTTCAAAAGCGGATAGCTGCTCCAAGCTTTTCTAGCTTTCTGGCAGTACATATTTAGTTTTCACTTTCAGCTTAACTATAAACGCACAGTGAATAAACCGATAGAAGGAGAGAGCTAAAAGATCTACGTGAGTTTACTACGAACGCACACGATGAAGTGATACATTTTATTTAATTTAGTTTTGACAGCTTATTTTACATTTTGGGTATTAGTAAGATGAGTACACACTACCCAACAAACCAACATGTGAAGATTATATATATGGGAATGCTTACACACAACACTCCTCCTTAATCTGAACATTGTGCACCGTTTCTAATTCCCATGGCATCACGAAACTTTATTACTTTACACTTGTCGAGAGGTTTCGTAAGTATGTCTGCGATCTGCTCACTGGTGCTAATATGATTTACATTAATATCCCCATTTGCTACGGCCTGCTGTATAAATTTGTGGCGAACATCTATGTGTTTGGTTCTGGGGTTATATCCTTCATTTTTAGCAAGTTTTATGGTACTTTGGTTATCGCAGAAAATGTCCATTTGATGTTCAATACCAAGTTCATTTATTAAACCATTCCACCATAAAGCTTCCTGTGTTATAGCGGACAATGACTGGTATTCCGCCTCACATGACGAGAGTGATACTGTTGATTGCTTCTTCGAATTCCAGGAGACAGCACCACCTTGTGCAATAAATACATATCCCGTTGTTGATTTACGATCGTCTGTATCTGCAGCCCAATCAGCATCTACGTAGCCAACTAGCTTTGATTCCGCTGACTTGCAGAACGTTAATCGATATGATTTGGTTGCCTTCAAATAACGTAAAACGTGCTTCACTGCACTCCAGTGCTTCTGGCCTGGATTTTTATTGAATCTACTTAATTTATTTACTGCGTACGATATATCTGGACGTGTACATTGGGTCAGATACATGAGACATCCAACAGCTTCCTGATATGGAATACGCTTCATATCATTTACTTCTTCTGATGTAACTGGACAATCATCTTTTGATAACACCTCACTCGAATTCATGGCTGTATGAGCTGGTTTACAATCGCTCATTTGAAACTTTGCCAAAACTGTATCAATATAGTGTTCTTGGTCAAGGGTTATAGAAGACGATGATTGTTCCACTCTCATGCCAAGACAAAAACTAACCTTTCCTAGGTCTTTCATCTTAAATTTTTGATGCAATTCATTTTTTAGTGTATTTACGAGTTGTTCGTTATTAAAAAACAACAGTAAATCGTCGACATATACAGCAACAATAATTATTCCATTATCAACTTTCTTATAGACACAAGCATCATAGCTGGACTTTTTAAGACCAATTTTGCGTAACACTATGTCGAGTTCGTTATTCCAAACGCGACCTCCTTGTTTTAAACCGTATATAGCTTTACGAAGCCGACAATATTTATTTGGATTGTGCTTGTCTACGTAGTACGGTGGTTGCCCCATATATATCTCTTCGCTCAAGTTTCCTTGCAAGTACGCTGAAACTGCGTCCATTTGCTCAACTTTCATGTCATTTTGAACTGCAAATGCAAAAAGGTATCGCAATGAACTGTGACGAACCACTGGTGAATACGTTTCGTCATAATCCAGCCCCTTTCGTTGCAAATGACCTTTTATGACTAGCCTTGCCTTGTAGCGATCGATGGCGCCGACGAGATCTCTCTTTGTTCGAAAAACCCATTTACAATTAATGGCTTTGCGATTTTTCGGCAGATCCTGTAACTCCCATGTTCCATTTTCATGCAATGCTTGAATCTCAGCTTCCATTGCGAGTGCCCACTGATCAGCATCTGCCCTGGATAACGCTTCCTCGGGTGTATCAGGATCTTGTAAAAATGGCTGCAAAAAATTTCTACGAGTATTTCCTTCTTTAAACAAATATTCAGGATACTTACCCACTAGCGGGCACCCCTCAACGTTATGTTTCGACTCTTGTTGCATATATACAACTGGTTTCTTTAAATACGATGGGGGTGCAGTGACTGCAGCGAACTGTGAATGTTGATCCAATTCAAAATCTTTTAGGGCTGTTGGTAATCGCCGATTTCTGTCGCTCCGTTTCAATTGTTGCATCGCATCTTCAATTTGAACCTGATCTGCTTCATCAACATCTAAATTTTGTTTGATATTAACAACCTCAAACTCCTCGGGATTGCTTTGGATATATACAACACTGTGATCAAGCAGTTGTTCTTCTCTTTTTGAAACTTTACCCTCATCGATAAATACCACATTACAACTTATGATTACGATATCCTTATCTACATCGAAAAGGCGATAGCCTTTCGTCTTACTATCATAACCAACTAGGATACATTCGTGTGGTTTTTCATCCCATTTTTTTCTACGTTGATCAGGAACATGCACCATCGCCACCGTTCCAAACAATTTGATATGCGATAAGTCTGGTAACTTGCCAGTCCACGCCTGTTCCGGCGTCATGTCTATTCCTGCTGACGGTGATCGATTTAACAAATAGACCGCGTAATTAACCGCTTCAGCCCAAAATTTTTTTTCAAGTTGCGCATCAATTAGCATGCACCTTGCTTTTTCCACAATTGATCGGTTGTTTCGTTCGGCTAGACCATTCTGTTCTGGTGTGTATACACTCGAGGTTTGATGTATTATCCCTTTTTGCTTCAACAATTCTTGCAACTGATTATTCGTATACTCATTTCCATTATCGGAACGTAGGATTTTCAACTTCCTCTCGGTTTGACGTTCGGCTTCATTTAGAAATTCTGTGAATTTTATCATTATTTCACTAGCTGATTTTGATTTTAAAAAATATACAAAAATCTTTCTGGATTTGTCGTCGATGAATGTCAAGAAGTATCTAGCACCACCCAATGATAAATCTTCCATAGGACCGCAAATATCGGAATGCACAAGATCGAGCAACTTATTAGCTCGGGATCCTGGTTTGGTAAAACTTTCACGAGTTTGTTTGCCAATGGAACACACTTTACAATCACTTTGCCGCTTGTCTCTAAATTCGATGCCAACCGATAAATCCCGTTGCAGTTTTAATAAACTTCTTGAATTCAAATGCCCCATTCGTTTATGCCATAAATCAAACGATGCATTTTTACCGACTGCAAGCACTTTATGTTTTGTAGTTGCTTCATTTAACATAAATAAATCATTTGTATGTTTACCAGTGACGATTACACGACCTTTAATAATTACATCGCCATTTATTACCTTGACACCTGCATTATCGAAGAGTACTTTATGATTTTTCTTTACGATTTGGCTAATTGACATTAGATTTGCAGTAATTTCTGGTATATACTGTACATTTGTTAATGCTACAGTGGAACCATCACAACAACCTTCTGGTTCTAATGTCACATTTCCTTGCCCGATAATTTTCATTAAATTACCGTCTGCTGCTATTACAGTGCCATTACTATTTTCTTTGGAGGTAAATAACTCACTATTATTACACATGTGTGTGGTAGCAGCACTATCAAAAAACCAACTATTGTCATCTCTCTTTTGCATTGTCGACAATACGGTACATAAAGCGTCACCTGATTTTTGCACGTGTTTTTTTAGGTTACCCTGTTGTTTATTTCGACAATTTCGACCAATATGCCCGAGTTTACCACAATTCCAGCATCGCATTGGTTTCTTACCTCTGTTAGTGTTATCGGTACTCATCAACGCTGTGTTTTCTGAGTAAGGAACGTTTTCCTGTAACAATTTTGTTTTAACAGAATCTCCCGTAATTTTCATGCCAGAGTTCTCTAGTGCCATGATCATTGGTCTATATGTTTCAGGCAAACCGGCCAGTAACAGGACTCCAGTCCATTCATCCGGAACTTTCAAACCGACTCCATTTAATTGATGTGCTGTCGTAATTATTTCATTTACGTACATATCCATAGACTTAGAATTTGCCATTGATGTTGTAATTAACCTGCGTAGCAGTCCGACTCGTCTCGCTAAACCACTGTCTTCATATGCATCAGCGAGATTTTTCCAAATTTCAGCCGCAGACTTAGCATCCTGGATATGGGAATAACATACCGGATCAATACACAATTTTAATTTATTTCGTGCTTTTCTATCCTTTTCGTCATCAAGCTCGGCCACATTAGTAATTTCTACAACATTTGTCCACAAATCATCCAAATCCAAAAATGCATTCACCGCTATTTTCCATGTAGAATAATTTTCACGACCTTTTAACCTTTCTATTGGTATTCCAGTCAACGATGATTGACTTTTGGCCATTTTTACAAAACTGGTTATTTAACTAAACTTTTTTTTTTTAGAAAAACGTGTTTTTATTTTATTTAAAACATGAGCCTGGGCCCATAACCTATAAACGCACAGTGAATAAACCGATAGAAGGAGAGAGCTAAAAGATCTACGTGAGTTTACTACGAACGCACACGATGAAGTGATACATTTTATTTAATTCAGTTTTGACAGCTTATTTTACATTTTGGGTATTAGTAAGGTGAGTACACACTACCCAACAAACCAACATGTGAAGATTATATATATGGGAATGCTTACACACAACATTAACATTCTCCTCCGAACTAGATTTTTCACCATGTAATTCACTTGAATTGCTGTTACAATTACAACTAAGAGTTGCGCATGAATCGCTGCTTGGAATTAATATGCATTTTGATTTATCGTTAGCTCTACCAATATGTGCCAATTTCACGGCAGGTTAAATGTTTGAGCTCGAGCTCGAACTAGTTGTACTAAAATATCTGGCAATTAGGTATAAAATTCATAATCCGATTTATTTTTTGAGTAGCAAATAGGTATTACCTTTTCATTACTTTCATTTGTTTGATTCTCTAGAATCAGAAAAAAAATTAAAATACCGTATAAAAGTAATATAAAAACTCAATACCGTTAGAAACATAGAAACCAAATACAATTGAGGTAGATACTCGATTGGTTAGCAAGCAAGCAATTTGCTAGCCGAAATCCTGATTACTCAATCAATTTTACCAAGGAAATTTACATTTTAAATTATATTTTCAATAAGCTTTTTGTTTTCTTTATGCGATTGCACAGTAGAACAATACAAACATTTGCTGTTTCATTTTTGAAGCCGTAAATTTTTCTGTAATGGTGTTATGACACTGACTAGTTTTTCAAATGGTTCATATGATTTAAAATGAAAATAAAGTAGGACAAGTAATGTAAGTACAAATCACTTGAAAGAATGAGTGTGTACAACATATAAACAAAAAATAGAAATAAATTCAGCAACAAATGATATAGCTTACTTTTGCAGTAGTTTAAATTGGGCAAATCTATAAAAAATAAATCAACTTTGATTATTTTTTTGACGTATAGTCATTTATTAGTAATATGATTTTGTGTGTACGTGTATAGTACAAATATATTTCAAAACAAAACATTGCAGCGCACGCTGCACAAATATATTATTTGGTTTTCATAGCGTCAAAATAAATGCGCATAGTGTTGTCTACTGTCCAAATTAGTTGTTTCTCTTTTTCGCCTTAATAGTTTTACAGCACATTACAGCACTTGAAAACTAGTCAGTATCATAACACCATAACATCGCAAAATAAACAAAAATTTTATGAAAAATGTATTTTGAAATTTATATTTCCTTGGTATAATTGATTGAGTAGTCAGGATTTCGGTTAGCAACTTGCCTGCTTGCTAGCCGATCGAGTATCCACCCCATTATTTTGTACTTTTTACGTTGTCAAATTGAAATAAAATAAAAATAAATGCTCAGAGGATCTAATATTAAGTGGAAAACTAGTCACGAAATAATGATCTTAAAATGATATTAGATAAAAATTATAGTAGAAGAGTTTTTGCTTGGTGGTTCGCAAATTCCAATAAACAAATGATATAGATTTCATTCTATGAAGACATTTATTAATAAGTTGATAATTAAGAAAATAATTATATTTCGTTTACTGTCAAATGAAACCAAAATTCAGTCGAAAAAACTTTGACCGGATTTCATAAATTTTTCCGATTAAACACAACGAAATCCAGTCAAATTTGACCGAAAAACACTCAAAATGGCAACACTGCTGATCACCAATTTTAACACCCGCGAACATATTTATCGAACGAAAGGTCGCTTAACAATTTAAAGATGAGGGTCTGTGAATTGAAAATAAACCAATTTAAACATTAAAACGCTTAGATACAAAAGATAAATTAAAACTATAACGTGCTTGGTATCTTACTAAACCCTTTTGATATTCGAGTGATTTTAGTTGTTCTTCGAGCTTTGAAAATCGTCAATTGTTGAGCGGGGGATGCCTAAGAATGAATGTTTTTTAGGATTCTGATAATCCAGTATTAGTAGCCTGTGATTTTTAAGATATTATTTTGCTGTCAAATTTCTTGACAAGTTTCTGTAATTATTATTTTCTTCATAATCGAACAAATCTGATTCCTCGTCAGTAAGACGTTGAGAGTATTGGGCATCTAAATTAAAAATAAAGATAAGAGCAGTTAAGTAAAATTATTGAATATATTTATAAACTATTTAGCATAATATTTATTTATTATTACCACTAATTTCCATTTGAAAGCAAGAAAATATTTAAAATATAAATATTTTCTTGCTTTCAAATAGAAATTAGTGGTAATAATAAATAAATATTATGCTAAATAGTTTATAAATATATTCAATAATTTTACTTAACTGCTCTTATCTTTATTTTTAATTTAGATGCCCAATACTCTCAACGTCTTACTGACGAGGAATCAAATTTGTTCGATTATGAAGTTTAATATTAAACAATGTTGTAATGGCATACATGTAAATTTTGAGTCGGTTATTAGTTTAATAATTTTGTTTGTGGTGTCACCTATTTTATATGTTGTTAGTTCAGTGGTACATTCTTCTACCTGAGTGTTCCTTTATATAATCTAGATGTTTTTTGATTTTTTCTATTTTAAGAATAGTGTCGTCTTGACATTGTAAATATTTGTTTAAATGTCGGTTCAGTTTGGAATGGTTTGAAAAATATGCGTAATATTTCTCACTTCAAATCACCTTTGAATACAGCTATGCCTGTGTAACACAGAAACATACGAAATTCAGTGGCTGTCCAGTGATCAATTTCAGTTAAAGACGGATTGTTTTTAAAAGTTCTTTTATTACATTTATTCCATTGCTTTTTAATGCAATATTTTTTCTTTGTCTAATTAGAGATATCAACATATTCTGTCGTATTACTCCTAGTAGCACTCAATGCATGTAGTCAATTGGGAATTAAGATACTCAGAAATTCGATTATATTATCCAATCGATTATGATGGTTCAGTTGAGTTTTCTGTCTAAATCTTTCATCAGTTCGAAGAGAATTCTTTATGCCTGGAATGGTAAACATACTTTATTTTGAAAATATGTTACTTTTATTTGGCATTTCGTACAATTCTGAGATTTGACTCCTAAAATACATAATCCAATCAAAAATATGTATTTTAACTTTGTTTTATGTTTGAAATTATTAACTTACCTAGAATAATATATGACCTTGTTGGTGCATGATTGATCAGATCTGTACGTCTATTTTTTGGTTGCGGAACATTATTTAATTTTCTTCAAATCTTTAAATTCAGTAACAAATTATTTTATAAATGCATTGGCACAATGTGGTTTTTTGTATTCCTGGAATACTCCAATTAAAAAAACCTCTTTAAAATGTACAATATTGCCCAGGATTGGCCATAGTTGACTAGTAGAACTATTAGTTGATGGAATTCCATCGATATCTACATCGATGTGCACATTTTTTTTTCAAATTGGTTCCTTTCAAAAAAATTTTCTACATATTTTCGCAATCCATTGGGGAAATAAAATCCTTCGCCCACAATTGACAGCATTTCAGAATTTGTTGACGATTTCCTGTCCTTTTTATGGTCCTCATTTTCATTGGAACGTTCAGGTTTAAGATTTATAAATTTTTACCAATGTATAGTCGGCTGCATCTGAAATTTTAAATTCAATGCTCCTTTCCGCAATATCATTTGTAATAATTCCTATATCAATTCATCTTGTTTGGAACTTTGCAATTTGAATTATCCGAAACACATTAACTCTCATCTGACTTCTCTTCAACAAAAGATATATCTTCTAAATATTCGTCGGCTACTTCGCCATGTCAAACCATATCTGCTGCTGTATCTTCATTTGCTAAACAGCTAATACTGAAGCTACTATTTATTTGCAGAGCGCTACTTTCACGGATATTTATATCTTTTCTTATCAGGGTTGACACCTTCTGAAATTCTCAAAGTATAGGACATTTTTGGAAAGACAAAAGATTTTTTTTTACATAAAAAATAAAAATGTATTTTATTCATATCCTTCCTTAAAAGCCTCCTTGACTAAGAATTACAAATCATTTACTTAAATTATATTGTCTTATCTATATAATACAAAAATATTTCACAATATAAATACTAATACAATATACAAAAACATAAAAAATATTATCAAAACAATGCCAATAAAATAATATAAGTTATAAAATAAGCTTTGACTAATTTTATAGAGCTAATTACGACTTAATTGTTATGAATATTATCGCGCATCCCCAATAGAATTCCTTTAACTTTTTCCTTACAGAAAAGAAAGAAAAATTTTTTTTCTCAAGATTTTTTTCATACTTTTCTGTAAGGAAAAAGTTAAACTAATTCTATTCGGGATGCGCTGTAAGAAATAAAACTAAGTTACAAAAATTTAATTTAAAATAATTAAAGGCCTAAATTAAGAAAACACTCTTTCGATAAATGACTATGAAGCAGGAATACTTAAAATAAATGATGCTATCTGGAATAAATTTTCATTGTTTTGTAACAGAATTCAAAATGTGGAGCCATATTTCCGGGGACGTACTTTTGTTTTGCCAATCAGATGAGTTTATAATCAGTTGACTATTTTCGTTAGTAGAAACTATTTCTTCAAAAAGTTTATTCATGTCGATCCCTGGAATACTTAAAATTTCAACAATTTCCATGATTCAAAATTCAGTAATTTGGTAAACTAATTACCTATTTTAAATTTTGGAAGTTTTGCCGTTAACGAATTTTCTCCAAGCTCGAGTGTTTTTTCAATATATTTTATTGAAACTGCTAGAAATGTTAAAAAATTCTTTTTCTGTTTTATATTTTTCAGAATCTGTCAATCATTGAATTTGGTCATCACTTCATAACCAAAAAATTATTGCTCGTATCTAGATTTAAGTTGCACTTTAAAATTATTAAAAATGCCATGTAGACCGACGATTGTGGTACTGTTTTTTTCCAATAATTTAATCGGTTTCTCAAATATAATAAATATATGGAGATATATCTGTGGGTTTTTCAAAACAAGTTATCTGCAAAAGCCTTGTTTTGAATAATTCACATTTTAGGTTAAAATTGTAATAATTTAAATATTTCTGAAAAAAACTTTGAACTTCTTATGTTGAATCAATTTAATAAAATGAGTGACGTATTTTTTAGCTATGTTATTTGATAAATTTATTACTATTTTCTTGCAAATTTGAAATATGTCAGATAACATTTTAAACTATATCTAAGTTTTATTTATAAATATTTTTATCTGCAGATAGTTTATTACGTTAACAAACAAACGACAGTAGTTAAAAATTTAAATTGTGATAGCATGTTTTAAAAAAACACAACTTTTTCCAAAGAAAATATAATTTTGATTCGTTTCAAATACAAAAAACAAAACTTTTGTTATTTATAGTAATCACATTGTATTTTACTTTAGGTACATGATATCACATTTCTTTAAAAAAAAAAAAAAAAAAAAAAAAAAATAAAAAAGTGTTAGTTCCAATTATTGTTTAATTTTCGTCAGATTCGTTATCGCTGTAGCATGTTTCTTTCATGTTTGATTTGGATTGCAATTCTCGATAAAAATTATGAAATATGTCTGGAATAAATTGTAACAAATGTAGTAAATCTTTTTTTTTCATCGGAAATTGGAATTGCAACAGTGCTAATTTGCTCTAAGTGAAAGAACGCTTTATCTTTTTTTTGGCAATCATAGTCTTGAATTCCGATTCTTTCTTTGATCGATTTGATAACATTCTCTAATATTTGAGGACACAAATTGTTCATTACAATGGCTTCGGCTTAAGTTCGACCACACGAGATCTTAAATAAATTGGTATCATTGGGCAGTATTTTTGGCAACAGCTTAAGCAAACAGTCTAACGAATTATATGACTGGTTGTCTTTTACTGTATGGAATATATGAACAATATTAATGGCAATAACCTGAAGCTCTTCTTTTGTGTCCTTTTTAAGCATGAATTTTTCAATTAAAGGAGAAGTGTTTGATGCCCTCAATTAATTTTAACTGCATCGCTTTTTTCATGTTGCTTAAGCGGTTACACCTTTAATACTTATGCAAAATGTTTTTAAACAAATTCTGCATTTTACGTCGTATTCATTTTCTTTTTGTAGCCATTCGAATTCTTTTAGCCAGTCAGAAAAAGGCATTTTTGCTTTTTATTTTGGGTTTCCATTTCCGACTAAAAATGTTAATATTAATTTAGTTACTAGTTAGGCACTTACCACTTCAGTACTTTAGAATTTTATTTTCTAAAGTACTTAAGTACTTAAGATTGCAAATAAAATAGATTTAAACGCGAGTTGCCAACGCAGTTCCAGTTAATCAAACTAAAATACTAGGTATAAAACATGTAATTGATATTTAGAGTGTGTTGGCACGTAATTCCTCCCTTGTAAGACTGGATGGTGTTTTATTATTGGCTGCTGCTACCTTTGAAAGTATCAGTTTTTTGAAAATTTGTTTATTTCTTCTGTGGATAAACAAAATAATTAATTATCCTCAATTAAAATTATGGTTATTGTGTATGGTTATTGTGAAAACGGATGTGAATGCTGGTAAAACAACGGTAGATCCGTAAATTTTTGTATCGTGGTGTTCACATTGATGTTATCCAATTGTTGTATTAAAGTATGTTTATGCCTACGGTGACTTGATGTTGGAATATCGTTTATTGTTTGTGTTCATTACACATTGAGAATATTTGATTAGTTGTATCCCCTTTACTCGTGCTTGTTCAAGATTGCACGTTGTTGTGATTGATAGTCCAGAGGGCGATGAAATGTGGAGATATCCATCGTCCAATTGTTTGATTTCTTGAATTGGTTTCATGAATTGTGTGGTGCAACTTGTGTTTCTGTTGTTCAACAACTCCGGTATGCAACGATGATTTACTTGGTATTTACCGGGTAGATTTGTGCACGTGAATATTTGCTCGTTTATTGGGCAAAGGTTATTTATTATTACTATATAATTATTTTGGTTTAGGACTATATAGTTGTAACTTCGGTTAATAATTTGATTGTTAACTGGATAGGTTTAGATTTTCCACATGTTAAAAGTTTCATTAGTAAATTGTGGAATTTCTACGTTGTAAAGCGCATCTATTAGATTTTTGGGTTGCATGGATTTAATTCTTCCTTTGAGAAGTTCTTTTAGACCTGCAGTTATTACTTGAAGCGAAGCTTTGCTTGATTTATCAACAAGGTTAGCAAATCTTCAATTTTGCTATATAAGTTCTGGTGTGCTAAATTATTTCTGACTAAACTGAAGAGTTCAAAGTTTGACTCATCTCGGCTGTTACCATATTTACTAATTAGATGTTGTTTAATATTTTCCCAATATTTTGTGTCTACATTATATGTTGTAAGAGAATTACGGACTGTACCTGTAATTTTATTTCTTATATTACACTTATTATATTATATTTATTATATTCGACAAATTTCAATTATGTTATCTGCCGAATCAATGAAGCGCATCAAATCGGTTTTGTTCCCATCGTAGGGTAGAATATTCTAGTTATTGATGTTAGCCATTTTTGAATTGATTTTTTTAAATTTCACGTTCTCGATTTTATTTCCGATAAGTTGTCGTTAGACAGATTTTCTGTCGCTTAAAACACTCCACCTGACATAGTTATCTGCCATAACATTATGCTATAACATAACTGGTGTACAAAATAATAAAAATTGCGTTGTGTGTAGTAAACGTACCGTAAATTTGACGTTTAAAAATCATGTTTTGGTTTTCAAAAGCGTCGCTTTTTTATTATACTAAAAATCTATTATGAAAATGCAAATTTTACATGGATCCAAAAAGGTCATTTCGTCAAAATAAAAAAAAACGCTTCTTTTATTTCTTCCAAACCGGCCCCAGATTTTTTAGAATTTTCAATTCTTTTCTTTTCGGCTGTTGTGATGTGCGACTGATTTTAATTTATTTTTATAATATAGTCTTCGTCTAGACCCATCTCCATTGCAATTTTGCGGTAAGCATTATTTTTTATATCGGTGCTCTTAAACGATTTCGAGTTAATGTTCCAGAGACATTCATTACCTCTTTACAGTTCTATGAGTTTTAATACTACTTGTTTTGTAATAGTTTTAAAATATTGCTTTGGCGAGATACTACTTGTTCTGGAGTAAATTTTGAAATCAAATTAAAAACTTCATTCCCAAAATTGATTTTATTCTTAAGTTGGGTACAAAATTTTATATAGAATTTTCTAACTTTACATTTAAAATCAAGTATTAATCGTCGACCATATCTTGATATAACATTTCAGCACAACCATATCTTGATATAACGACCATATCTTGATATAACATTAAAAGCACACATTGAAATAAATCAACAAATTTTAAATCTTTAATTTAATTAATAAAATCAAAGAATACTTGGTTTTTCTTTAATAGTTTTCCATAAAATAGGGAAAAACCAAATGTATGGAATTCCATACATTGTGCATTATTTATTCATTTAAGTTTTTCAAAAAGTAAACTATCATGTTTTTCTTTAATTTATTTCTTTAACTTAATATCACAATTATTAAATAAAAATAAAATAATATATAAAAATAATAAATAAAATTAGTATAATCCATTAGATAAGTTCACCGCAAAATAACATCAGACTTTTTAATTAATTTGGTTAGCTTTCATTTAGCATGGAATTCTAGAAAGCAATCCTTGTTTTTATTTAAGCAAAGGAATACTTTACACTGAGAAAAAAATAAACTCATATAAAGCGGTAACGGAACGATTCAAACAAATTTCGTGTTTGAATGTGTGCTAAGCATATATTTGCTTGAATTGAGATGAGTGTTACTAAATTCATTGAAAATGAGCAATCTGTTATTGTTATTTCGTGCCGTAAAAATGGCAATTCATATGTATACTTCCCTGGTCTTATATCACAATACAACACAAATTGTTAAATAAAAAACTTACATTAGGCGATCCTTGACTTACGTCGTAGGCGTTCTTGAAAAATGCAACGTAACTTAAAACGACGTAAGTCGAAAAAATTCTTCAAATATGTAATAAAATATATGTTGGTTCTGTACAAAGTATAATTTATTCCAATTCATAAATCGTAAAAATAAAATTAAATTAAATATAATTCAATACATATTTGTAAATTAGTATGTACGTAAATTGTTACGTTATTTGTTTTAATCTATAACCCTTCGAATTCATCAGATGATGAAATAATTTCATCGGATGATGAATTAGATGATTGAGGCGATGTTTCTGTGACCGATAGGAAATATTTTTTAGGAGTAGGTTGACTTAAACTTGCCTTTCTAGTTTCAATGTACAAGTCCTTATAGCATTTAACGCCCTTATAGTTATTGCTTCTTTTGCGAGATATCTTCTTTCTGAGTCTGGATCATTCTCTTTTATTAAATTTTTTAATTCATCAGTAGATAGCCTATAATGGTTGCGAATTTTTTTAGAGAAAGTATTGCCTGTGGATTATTATTGTCCTCTGTTTGAGCTTCACTGTCTTCATGATGCTCGCGCAATTCAATTAGTTCATCGTCTGATAGTGGAGCATCCTGCTCCGTTAATAAATTTTCTATGTCAGACAAATCCACATCATATTGACGATTTCCATTTATACTTCAGCTACATCTTCAATAGAACTGGTGGAATGATCCGACCAAAGCTTTTTCCACGATCCAGACATAGTAGTACCGCTGACTTCATCCCAAGATTTGCCAATATTGAAAACTACGTGTCTTATCGTATAGTTTTTCCAATAATCTTTGGCAGTAGCCTCGTTTTCTTCGGATCTTCGGTGAATTTCTGTTTTTTTTCTTGGAGTGTTCGTCTTAAATAACATGTCTTGAACGCCGCGATAACACCTTGGTCCATCGGTTGTAAAATGGATGTAGTATTCGGTGGAAGAAAAATAACAACCGGTAAACTTGTTTTAGTGATACTCTTTAAAGCTCTCGGCTTCTCCGAGTGGTAAATCAGCAAAGGTTTAAACTTGAAGTCGTCGGCCGCATTACCACCAAGAAGAAGCGTCAAACGGTCTTCTGCTGCTTTAAAGCCGGAATCATGTTTTTCTGCCGTGACCAAATATGTTCGCGAGGGCATTTTTTTCCAGTACAAAGCTGTTTCGTCGAGGTTAAATATTTAATGGCTTGAATATCCCCCATCTGCAACGATGTTTTTAATGGTTTGCTGAAAAGCGTCTGCTGCAGCTGTGTCTGCACTAGCTGACTCACCTGAAATTGTAATATTTAGGAATTCGTTCCGATTTTTAAAATTTTGGAACCGGTTGGTTCTGAGTAGCTTGGAAAGTATTTGTTTCCTCGTTGCTTAATTTGGTAAGAGTCCCGAAAATACTCTTAGCTTTGGTTTGGATAATTGACGTACTAATGCCTGGTTGCACAGAAAAATTACTAACGGCCGGTTAGTTGTGCGCCAGTTAAATGTTTTGTATGAAATATTTTTCGCAGTCAGAAAAAAATCATCGCAAACTTGTGATGTGTGTGCGACGCTTGTATTGGTGGCAGCAACGTCTACCGCGCCTCGTGAATGTGTGTGCGACGCTTGTATTTGTGGCAGCAACGGCTACCGCGCCTCGAAAATTGGATGAAGATGATTTATATATGGTAACGATATACCGCGCCTCGTGGATGTGTGAGACGCTGGTATTTGTGGTAGCGTGCCTACCGCTTTTTTTTCGTATTCTATCACTGAACTTTTTAATTTTGTTTTTAAAATTAATTATACTTTTCTGTTTAGTTTGGTTGTTCTCATCCAACCATCCTCACGCTTCATCGTTTTTTACTAACTATATCTTTTCTTTTTTTTCTCGACCAAACAAAATTTTCTACAAATCAAAATTTTGCTTATTATTTTGTTTTTATTATTATATTTTTATTTTGTTGGCAATAATACACAATTTAACGAACGAGAAAAAAGAAAAAAAAAACCCATAAAACCAATCAATGTGGGTGCAATTATTACAAGGGATTAAACCATCCAGTGTTGCACTCATGAAAAATTTATATTAACAGTGTAGATTATGAAAACAAAAATGTTTGAAAATTAATAAGAAAAATTGTAATTTATATTGTAACGAGAGCGACTAAGTCGACAAAGGAGCGATCGGATTGCTTCAGCTTCGCCGGTTGATTTTCACTCTGTTCGCAGAATTCCCCTGTAGTTCTATATAAGGTGACTTGCAGCACGTTTGCCGGCTAGGTGAAGACGGTGGGTGGGGTTTTGTCACCAACTACAGAGGACGAGATGTGCTGCACTTCAATTATATTCACATTGATGGCTCACTGATAATAATTATACAAACATGGAACACGTTAGAAACTGAGTTAAACTGTAATTGAGTAAACATAACAATGGATGAACTACTACTCATACAAGGTTATACAATGCAAAAAAAAAAAAATAACGGGATAATTATTAATGAAAAGAACAGGTGCTGTTAGATACAACCGTATTTGCGTGGTCGAGATATTATGACCACATGCTCACCACCCTCCCTTTTGGCTATACCGCGCATCTATTTTGGTATGCCCCTAAAAGAAATAATATGTTAGCCCATGCTATCTAATAAACTATTCACACATAGTGATGCCCCTCATTGGATAAGAACATATGCGTTGTCACGATTTGAATAAAATTTGAATATAAAATTACACAACGAGATCATGAAGTAAATAATAAGATTGCAAAAATAGATTTTATAGTTCAAGAAATAATTATTGGTATAAAATTGTAAATTTTCTTAACATTTTTTTTTTATAAGTACAAAAATTAAAGTTAGACAATGAATTTATAAATATAATCAAGCATGCAATTTATGATGTATATATGTTTCATAAAATATAGGTTTATAAAAATAAATATATAGTAAATATAATAAATATAATTTAATAAATAAATAAATAAATATTTAGTGAATATAGTTTAATAAATATAGTTTAAGAATATAGTTTAGGAATATAGTTTAAAGAATATAGTTTAAAGAATATAGTTTAAAGAATATAATTTAAAGAATATAAAAATTGTGGATTAGCCACATGTTAAAAACTTATCCTGTTATGTGATCCGATGATGTAGCATGGTATCGAAATGGCGGTAAAATTTCATGCGATGCCAGATTTTTCCGCTAAACACGGTAAATAAAAAGTAATAATTTGTCCAAGGGCTATTGCTCTATGTTTGGCCTTGTGTGGTATTTATGTTTCGCCCGTTTTCCCAAAATACGAATATGGCAGTAAGATCCGGTAAATTTTTCAGGGACAAATATAAATTCCGGATAAATTAAGGTCCCTCAGTAATAAAATACTGTCGTGGAAATGCCGGTAGCGCAATCAAATATCACGCACAACGGTGACGCCTCGTATTGTTTTGTTTGGTTCTATTAAAACAAGAAATAATATTTTTATGTTTTATGTTTAACCAAACAAACATTTTTGGGCATACACTTTGCACAAATTAAAACAAGATCATACCTCACGTCTTCTGTATTTCCGCGACCACAAATCAATTTTTGATACACAATCAATACTAAATACACGCAAAATTACTTTAATAAAAACAAAAATGAAAAATAATTTAATTTCTTAAAAATAACGCAAAACAATAATTAGGACATACTTTTGTTTTTGTATGATCAAACTTACAGTGCCAATGGCGAATGTAAATAATAATTATTATGTTTACGTTCACACTTTGTTACCGCACTGTATTCTAATTAGAATATTTCACTGGCACAACACAAAACAGAATGAACGATTGGAAAAATTATTTTTAATTATTTTTGATCGATAATTTTTGTTGTTGTTGTTCAAAGAGGGGAAGTAACCAAACAAGATTACCAATAAAAAGATTCATTTCGATAACCATTACTGCACCATCTATGAATTATCGATTAGGTTACAAACATTATACCAATAAATAATCAAGTTCCACTTACTAATTTCGACAATATAAACAAATTTTTAATTCAAATTTTCACCCCATGAACTCATCATCCACAGATTACATATAAACAAATGAAAATCAACCAAGAGTATGTTCTTAACCGCCGTGGAACATTACCAATGTTACAATATACGCGTAGATATACAACACTGATATTGGCTATGAAACTATTTGGATGTCGTTGAGTATTTAGGATAAATAATATGGCTTATCATGTTCAAGCTTTAAGAGGTTCCTTAATCGTTCTAATGCTTAGTGCATAATGTTTTCGTTTAAGATTTTAATCAACACATCTTGGATCCTAGGCCAATCCGATAGAGACGAAGTATTTTTATTTGGATAACGAATATCAAAATCAATATCGATCTATAAATGCAAAATGTAATCGAAAGATTAGTAACGTAACATGAAGATAAAAAATACATATATTTTGTAAATAAAACTTACAAATTTATGTATTCTTTTGTTCCTAGAATAATTTGAATTCCTTGATTATATCTCAGCTGGTTGCTTTCCACCTGATGTTTTTTCCTGTTTAAAATCTGGATTTCTATTACCTCAGTTTCGAGTATTCTTGTAAATTCATCTTAAAAATAAAACATACGCGTTACACGAAAGTTTTTTTTGTAATCGCACAGCCAGGATACCTGATGACTTCGATTTTGAACGTATTCTTGCCGTGTGGTGCCGTGTTATTCCTTATTTCTCAAATGGTATGGTCAGTTTTAAACTTATGATACAATCTTCCAGTGTGATTTCGCTGGTTTGATTGCGGAGGGTTATAATAGTATTAATGTGTAAACCAAAATATAGCCAACACTATTATTTTATTGCATGTAGTAAAAAGTTGCAGTATAGTAAAAAGTATACAAACCTAGCGGCTTTGCACGGCGAAGGGAGATGGGCCTTCTCTTTGACGCTCGTTTTGCTTTTGTCACATACATTTATTTTTATTCACTTTTTTCACTATATAACTAAATATTATTATACATTTACACAAGGAATTTAGAGAAAACTAAAATTATACGAATGAACGTTTATAATTTAAAAAACACATAAAAATTCGGATTCGGAATATAAACTCAAAATTAAATCACATAAAATTTTCACAACAACCATAATGTCGTCACGCACAGAATAAAAAATTATAAATATTTATACACTAACGCTTTCGTGCTATTATAATTTCGAAACACAATTTCATCATTGCCCGAATTTTTTGGTCGAAAACCGGCAAAAATTGTGTTACCGGTTCAACTTTTCAGTTTTGTCATACTTGGGACTTCATCGAAAACACGTACGAGGCTTTAACGATACAGTCTATTCCGCTTAATCGGAACACATCGAGACTACAACAATTTGTCCCGATTAAGCAGGTGTCTCGATTAAGTGGAACCGCGATAATGGATTCCGATTAATCGGGACACAACAATTTGTCCCAATTTATCGGTTGTCCCGAATAACCGGTGTCCCGATTAAGCGGAAACGACTGCATTTGAAATACGTACGGGAAACTAGTGGCACCGATCGTTACAGGTACGCAAGTTACGAATACTCAAATCGAAAACAGTTTCAGGAGTGTCTTTCTAACTATTTAAGTAGATAAAATTTTGTTAAAATTATCGCAGTTTTATAATTTCCGAATTGAGATATCTTTAGTAACCGTGCGCTGCTGTACTAAACTCGGGGTACCCAATAGTTTGTCAGGAAGGTAATTTGACATTAATATTAATTAATTTGTAATTTTGACCTCTGAGGATATGGCTGTTGTTATAAATTCGGGAGTACCATTTGATGTGCAAGAAGGTATTTCCATTCCACTTATCGTATATAAATTGAAGCCACTCAATGCATATCAATCGATGCTTGAACGTGCGTATTATTGGTAATAAATTCACCGGTACTTTTCTCATGCAGAAAGGTAATTCGATGTACTATTGCTCATTTTTGAGAGTATGTGATGTTTTAAAATATTCTGGGGTATGTTTTTGTTATAGAATGCTAGATGCAATGTAATTCGATGCACTGTAAACACTGTTATAAATATTTAAATTCCAAGCTCAATACTGTAACGCCAGCATATATATCGCATGACGTTGACAAAAAAAAAAATTAATGTAATTTGGAAATTATAAGAAATCGAAGCGTGTCTACAGAGTATACCTTGCCAATATGCCGCTGCTCAATTCGGTGGAGGTGTTAATGGTCGTGGGTAAAGGTATACTCTGGTATTTGATACACTCTATTGGCAACTTGAAGAGATACTCTCACTCATCACATCCCCAACACTTACTTTAATTTATTCCACTCCCGGTCAGTCAAACTATTAACTCATATTCATTGATAACACAATCCACTTCATATAAACAAATTGAACATAAGTATTTATTTTAACAAAATATAAATTTTTACTAAGCATTATACTAAGCTTTTATTAAATTTCAAAATAAGAAAAGGAAAGAAAAAAAATATTGCAACTTATTATCCGTAATTACGTTAATTTAACTTTAAATAAGTGCTCTCAAGATCGACAAAAAAACAAACGAGAGACATGAATCCCTTCAGATTCTGAAGGTTACCTGTACAGACTAGTCCTCAGACGAAGAAGCGCTTCCTACATAATTGGCTCTGCCATATATAGTTAATTACTGTCTACAAAATAAAGAAAGAAAATAAAATCAAATTAGTGTAATTGTAGATAACAAGAAATAACGTTATTAAGCGTATTTAATCCAATCTATATCTTAAACCGTTAATAAAAACTTAATTAATTTCCTTAACACTAAAAGAACCCAAACAATTAAAGAAAATTAAGGAAAATTTTTAAGAAAAGTAAAATATAAAAATAATTATAAATATAAAAATTAAATCAATAAAAATACGATAGAACTTAGCGTAAATATGGTCCTCGATGCTGAATCCTGCTGACACCATGAATTAGGTCAACCTTTGTCACCTCACTCGTCTTTGCCAAACTTATCTTTGCTTTAACATCGCCACCACCCGGAAAATTACTGTCATTAAGGGCGATCAAAGTAACTGTGATTGTTCTGCTTCTTGCTACACCGTCGATATAATGCACCATTGAGATGTAGTTCTAGCGTGTTATATGCCGGTTTATATGTTCACTATTTAACCGGTGAACATCATTATATTGATTAACCTGATACACCGGTACAAAATGTATCAATATCCAAATATCCACTTTCGTATTAGCACAGGAACAAGATGCGATCGCGTAAACTCAAAACAATATATCGCACTTTCCTGCACGGTCTCATTCATTAATTTAAGCACCTGCGATTTGTGCTAATCGTAATTCCTAGGGCTGTTGAAATTGGTCCAATAATTTGTCGAAAATCACGTGAACTATATTACACGGACTGCCATTTGTGATCATTCCTACACATGCCTGTGTTTATTCGCGCTTATCTATTTTAATCTTAATCGGTTGTTTTGCTTTTTTGGTATGTTGGTTGACTTCTAATATTTTTAACTAATATTCTGTAAATGCTTCTTTGTGCTTGGTTTTTATGTGACGGCACAAATTAGCCACTTGATTTTTTGATATGATGTCCCCGCAGTTCTTTACTGACACAGCTGGTCCTTAGTGTGTGAATTTAACTTGTAGTACTGACGAATAACATCTGTTTGTTTTCGGCCCATGTTAAAATAAAATTTTAATAATGTTTTCTATACAAATATGTTGGGCAAATGAAATTGACTGTATTTTTGATTGGTAATTGAGGAACTTCCTCGCATAATTTTGAGCATCTTTTACGTGCTTCTGGTGGAATTGGCTCATCCCATGATAATTTTAACATCCACAGTTCCTGAAACATCATCTTGACCTTTACGACAAATGGAGATAACAGGCCAAGTGGATCGAAGATTCGGCTAAACTCTGACAATACTCTGCGTTTAGTGAAGGTTGGTGTTGCATCTAAGTTAATTTGGTAAGTAAAATGGTCAGCTTTCAGTCTCCACTTCAATCCCAATGGATGTTTCAGATCGTACGTTCTCATTGAATTTGGTTAATAAATCTGTTGAATTGGAGCTCCATTTCCTCAGACTCATCCCGGCCTGGTTCAGCAGCTTCACAATCTCGCCACAAATTCGCATAGCCATACTATATGTGACGGTGTTTAGTTCGTAAATATCGATGGGATGTTCTTCGGTCTCGCGCCATAGTATTCGTTGGTATTTACGGATGTCCGCTCCGAATACTATGCTGTGTTTCCGGAATTTTATCCGGATATGATATAAGGTGTTTTGTACGGTTGGTTCAACCATTAATTAGTTAATTAATGATACTCCAGACGATGTTCCGACGCGTCGAAGACAACCCTTAGTTTGGTTGTGGTACTGGTTGTCTTGATTACGCCGTGGTGCGGAAGATGGACCGTGAATTCTGAACCCCGATTCTTGGTTAATGACATGTGTTGGAGGTCTATGTATTCTTTCATGAACGACTTGTATAACTGGTGAAAATGTGGATCTCTCTTGAATTTCAGGTCCATCGCGAGAAGCCGGTTTTTGGCAATTGAATATGACTCTCCTAATGTTTCATGTGCTTCAACAAATGGTAATTTCACGAGATATCGACCGTCACAGTCTCTAGTATAACTGGACCAGTAGTGTTGTTCACAAATGTTATGCTCGATAGTGTTCCCGTCTCTGATGTCTGGGAACATTTCTTCGGTTTCCCAGAACCTCGAACCTCGAATTTCCAATTTTTAATATTTAATTTGTAAAAATAAATTCTTAATTTTTAATTTCTAATTTTTTATTTTTTATTAAATTAATCAATTGATTAATTTGTCGGTCTGTCGACTCGTATAACCGCAACATTCTTTCTTGGAACTCTTGGTTTGCAGCTTGGCGTTCCTCTCTTTTTTTCTTCATCTCGTCCAATTTATCCAACAGATTTTGCTCTTTAGTTTTTTTTTCTTTCTGGGTGGAGTTGCATCATCCTCGGAATCTATAATAGAAAATAAATTAAATTAAGAATGTTCCAGAAAATTAGTTGTAGTTTAGTAATACGAAAATCATTTTGGCAACGCTGATGAACTTGTTAAAATTAATAATGGATAATATTTCTGATTCGAAACTTTGAACCAAATTCGCTTTGAAAATCTATCTAAATGATTTAATCATACCATTCGAAGAATTTTCTTCAATGCGCCTATGGCTTATAGTATTAGGCCGAATGTTCGATGAAGTAGCTATTAATTGTAGCTATTTGGTTTGAGGAGTGATCACTTCCGAAAATTTCATTAAATTCTTCATAGTACTCGAAATCTAAGGAAGCTGCACCAGTTTTGCGATCGTCGCATTTTTTATGGTACAACCGTTTTAAATTGTAGAATTTATCTTTACATTGGGGCTTGGACATGTGATATCCAAGATTTACCATGTATTCATGGATTTTCTCCCAAATTTTGTCAGATTTGAGTAGTCCTGTACCGAAGAGTTTCTTATTTTCTTTAAATCCACCCATCAATTAAGGCTAAAATAGTTGGCCGATTCCACACGATTCTCGACGTACTACAATGTGAAATTGTGTTGTATATTATTAATTGTAGATGTAGATGGCTCCGGTTGAACGGCAACCGTCGATCCTTCATTAAATGAAATGGTTTGTGGTACAAAACGGTTTTGTACTATATAATATTCGCCTAAAATAACAATAAATATTTTTGTAGGAATGGTTACCAAAATTGAATTTAATACGTTCACACACGGTACAAATGAAAACCCTTTATAATTATCTTTTTAATAATAATTTAATTCTCAACGACGTGCTGATGACATAAAAACATAAACCACCATATTCAAAAATATTGAAATTGTAAAATTTTTAAAAATAAACCAAATTTAATCTTAATATAAAAATGATTTATACATACCTGTTTCACTATTCAAACAAACATAATTGGTATTTGTTTAAGAATTTTTTTCGGCTTTTCGGACAAAATATTATTTTAATGGGGTGTCCATACAATGTTTACGAATATTTTAGTCGCAGAAAACAAAGAGGCCATTTATTAACAATATTTCTACCACAAAAGTAGAAAAAATACACTCCCCTCCCCCAAACCTTTAACCCCAGGGCGTACTTGTGTACACAAAGAACACAAACCGTTCTTGTTTTGTATTATCGGTACAAAGCAAGAGTTGGATTTTTGCAGTTTGGTCGTTGCAACCTGATGAGTAGACCAACTTTTTATCAGTACGAAACCAAGCTGCCAAGAAGCTACCTAAGGGAGTTCTCATTTTTGCAAGGGTTTGTGTTCTTTGTGTACACAAGTACGCCCTGTGGTTAAAGGTTTGGGGGAGGGGAGTGTATTTTTTCTACTTTTGTGGTAGAAATATTGTTAATAAATGGCCTCTTTGTTTTCTGCGACTAAAATATTCGTAAACATTGTATGGGTGTCCATTAAAATAATATTTTGTCCGAAAAGCCGAAAAAAATTCTTAAACAAATTAAATTCACGGACGATTATAAAATTCTTCTTAATAATTGGTATTGTTATCCATTATTATATCAATTTTGAAATTTTTTCTTACTGAAAAATTATTTGATTATAAAACAAACAGCGTTTACATAAAAATGACATTTAGAATCAATATACCGAGAAGAGTTGAAAATGACGTTTAGAACAATGTACAACACAGTTTATGAACGACAAAAAGCACATGCGTGTTGTTACAATGGTGGTTTATGAACGCATTAGAACTGTCATTGTTAACAATATTGTTACAATGTAAAATTTGTAAACGCACTCCAGTTAAACTCAATAATCATTTATATCAAGAAAAAAACAAAATGATGGTAAATATACTCACAACTATATTCTACTAAGGTTTATATACCTGTATGCTCATAATTAAACAAGATATATATTAAAGGCAAAAGGGAAGAAACAAAATGAGAGAAAATCATGAAAAGTTGCAACACAACTAAAACAAAATAAAAGAGAATAGCACATAATAGGATCAAACAAATCAAGCGAACTCACATACGGATCCACCTTTCTAGCACTCCATCAAAAGGTTTTGACAAAAGTGATGAACGAATTCGTTTGGTCATCGTTTGGTCAGGATTGGTCACTAGTTTTTATCGTTTGGTCACTTACGATTAAACGGTAAATAAATAAAGAAAAATTCGAAAAAAAAATTCCCGGGTAACACCTCATTGCAAGAAAATTATACCGTTTTTATCAAATTTCGTTAGGTAATCGTTACATCAGGATTGGTCACCACATATTAGCGTTTGGTCATCAATAGATCAGTTTTTATTGTGAAAGAAACAAAATCAAAATCGTAGTAATTCAATAAAATCAGGTTCGTCGCTTATTTGGGAATTTCATTTTACAAAATTAATAAAAAATCCAATTGGAATATGCCATTTAGAAAAAAATATTTCTTTTTTCAAAGAATTGTATCTAAAGACATATGATATATTCAATTCAAACTTCATAATACGTTGTGAATTGGTCACTTGTTTTTTTCGTTTGGTCATCCCTACATAACGATTTATTGCGAAAGTTTTCAAAAACTCATAATTTCCACATGATTTCAAGTGATTTTAGGCTGCAAGCTTGACCAATACTAATAATTTTATGAATCCACCGATCGAAATCTGTTAATCAACTGTCATTGAGGAATGGTCAATATTTTTTTTCGTTTGGTCATCCCAACATAATGATTTATTGCGAAAATGCTTGACAAAACTCAAAATTTCCACACGATTTCAAGTGTTCGGGGCTGGAAGCTTGACTAATACTAATAATTGTATAAATCCAAAGATCGGAAGCTATTGGTCAACTGTCGTTGAGGATTGGTCACTAGATTTTTTCGTTTGGTTATCCCTAGATAACGATTTAATGCGTTTTTTTTAAAAACTCATAATTTCCACATGATTTCAAGTGTTTTGGGCTGGAAACTTTGTTACGATTTGACAATCTCACATGGAATTCTCATGCATCGGACAATTTCATTCAAACATTTCTAACTTAACGATTAGCTTATTTACAGGGAGCAATGTACTAGCCACGCGTCGTAATGCGTTTTAAAATTACTTGTTGCTAATTTAATGTACCATTAACAAAGTCTATTGTTATTGTATCTAGTACTTACATACATACACGCAATTATTGTTAAACAGGATTGTACTGCTTATCGTAGCAATGGTGATTCGTGTTCCGTTGTCTTTGCTTCTCCCACTACTCATTTTTTAGCGACCAGCCAAATTAATACGAAAAAGTTGAATGCAAATCACTTTTATTTTGGACGTGTACCTTAAACCTAAACTCTAATTGTGGTGGCAAGTGAAATAAATTAAACGTTGTGGTACATTAAAATAATATATAGCGTGCACATACACTGTGAGCGAGGATTAAACGCGGGAGAGGTAAACTACCTAAGATAGATTTTGTTTTTATTATAATTTGATCAAATAATTATGTAGATTAAATTTCAATTTGGTGTTATTTTATTTTATTTGATTTGTGTAGAACTGCAAGTAGATGTGTTTACAAATTCGTTTATATACAATAATTTATAAGCAAATCGTCTAAAATATATCGCCACCGCGGCTCTTCCGCGTCATAATATAAATTTGCTACGAAGCATAAATATTTATTGCAAGCATAAATACAAATATTATTTTCAAAATCTTAAGTAGTAACTATATCGAATAAGTTACGTACGATTTGGCGTCGGTATTACCGTCAAACATCCAGGTCATATCGGTGTAAAAGGGTCGAAAACCGTTTTAATTAAGAAGACCCCGTGGTTACAGTAAACACACGTATAGTCATCGTCACCTTGGGATTCCGGGGATATGTATATGTAAAGCATTACATTTCGAACATTACATATCGGGATTTCGGATTTTACAACGGAGTGGTAGCGTTGGTTATACGTCATCTTGCCGCTTACAGCTAAGTGTACAATTTTGTTGATTTTTTTTTCTTTTGTTTTTTTTATTATTTATTATTATCTATTTAAATTATTATTATATTCTTATCAAATTATGTAAATTTTGTAGTTTAAGAAACGCCAGTTACATGTTTGGCTAAATAATAATTGTGTTTCTTAAACATAGTGTACCGCTAGAAATAAGATTAAGTTAGATAGAACCGGTTCAGGAAATAGAAAAATTAGAGTAATAAACTTAATCCCGTTAAGTTATAGTGATAAAAATTAATATTATTATATCATAAATCTTTTTTCAATATTGTACAGTGTTAGCAATAATTAAAATTAATTCATGTACATGTATACATCTTTCGTTTTCTTTGCTATTTTCGTTTTGGTTTTCGGTAAAAACATATTGGTGATATGAGAATTTCGTTTGCGGTGTTTTCCAGTTAAATTTTCAGTTATGCGATTTTTGTTTAACATTTCTCAAATTTTGGTGATACATATGATATAATGTTAAGTTTCGAGTAAAGTGTTAGTGATAGTGTAGTGCTGTGACTTCATATGGGTGGGAAGCGTAAAAAAAAAAATCATATTATGCTTCAAGGGTGGTGTATGACGTCCGCGACTCACCTTCTGGGAGGTCGTCGGGTATTAAAACAATGAGGTAAGTTAGTTTGGGTGTTTGTGTTATTCGTCCATCGTATTTATTAGAGTTCAACCTAATTTTGTTTGCTTCCGTTCTGATCATGGAATACATTTTTTTGTTATGCAGCACCTCAAGCTCCTTGAATTAGTGGCAAAAACCCCGCCCATCCGCCGAAGCCTAGTAGGCAACGTGCTGCAGCCACTTAAACTTATAAAACCCAGTTTTAGTTCAAGGAGATTTTCTGATTACGCGTGGCATGATAAGTCCATTACATTTTGATTCGTGTAACGTGATCCCAACTGTATTGCCGATAGGTATGCGCGTAACAACTTGACCAATACTAATAATTTTATAAATCGATTTCGATCGTTGGGTCTATAAAATGATTAGTATTGGTGAAGCTTCCAGCCCCGAACACTTGAAATCATGTGGAAATTATTTGTTTATCAAGAATTTTCGCAATAAATCATTATGTTGGGATGACCAAACGAAAACAACTAGTGACCAATCCTCAATGACAGTTGACCAACAGATTTCGATCGTTGGATTCATAAAATTATTAGTATTGGTCAAGCTTGCAGCCTAAAAACACTTGAAATCATGTGGAAATTATGAGTTTTTGAAAAATTTCGCAATAAATCGTTATGTAGGGATGACCAAACGAAAAAAACAAGTGACCAATTCACAACGTATTATGAAGTTTGAATTGAATATATCATATGTCTTCTACTTTAGATACAATTCTTTGAAAAAAGAAATATTTTTTCTAAATGGCATATTCCAATTGGATTTTTTATTAATTTTGTAAAATGAAATTCCCAAATAAGCGACGAACCTGATTTTATTGAATTACTTCAATTTTGATCTTGTTTTTTCGCAATAAAAACTGACTTATTGCTGACCAAACGCTAATATGTGGTGACCAATCCTGACCTAACGATTACCTAACGAAATTTGATAAAAACGGTATAATTTTCTTGCAATGAGGTGCTACCCGGGAATTTTTTTTTTGAATTTTTCTTTATTTATTTACCGTTTAATCGTAAGTGACCAAACGATAAAAACTAGTGACCAATCCTGACCAAACGATGACCAAACGAATTCGTTCATCACTTTTGTCAAAATCTTTTGATGGGGTGCTAGAAAGGTGGATCCCTCACATACAATCAAAGCCAACCGCTTCAAATTGTATATCCATGCGCATGTGAATCCATATAGCGAAGCATTATGTGTATACACATATTTATAATTTTTTGATCGATTTATGCATGTGTGGCTGCTTGGTACAAACCGTAAACCATTTCCACTAACAATTTGTACATATAATCCAATGTGCTTTAAATTGGAATGGAAAGCCTTGGTGATTTTGTAAACAACCCAAAGAAGTAAATAGAACACTACCAAAAATGGAACACTAATGCTATCCCTCTAAACATGGTGAATCGCAAGCGAGTCACATGCGAGGTCATTCTTATATGAAAGACCCCGCAAACGACTCACCTTGGCGAGTCAAAAGCGAGTCGTTAGTGTTTCACCTGGCGTATGGAAATTAAAATGAAAGCGAGCTCATGTAAATGTATTGGTAGTTCGTATTCTCTTCACATTAGAGTCATTTACGACGTGCGGGTGAATTAAAAGCGAGTTACAGGCGAATCAAGAATGAAATGCAGGCGACGTTAAAGTGAATCATTAGCGAGCAGCTTTTTATTCTCAATCAATACTTTCATAAATAATGTCAGAAAAATAAAATTCAAAACGTTGGTTTCAATAAATTTGTGTATATTTATTTCTAACATTTTATAAATCATTTTGAATTGTCCTTTTAGAAATTCATTTTACATTTGTAATACATACAAATGTAATCAAATTTATAAGTATGTTTTCAAATATTTATTTGCATTTTTCATTAAAAATAATAAAATTTTAAATATAATTATAAAAACATATAATTTCATTGAAAATATCAATTTAAATATTATATATTTAGAAATCGTTTCATATATTTTATTTTATTCAAAATATCACAATAAATTACAAATATTTATTAAGGATTTAAATTTCTACCTCATAAAAATTTTTATATTTCATTTATTTATTTAAATTATGTATATTTAGTATATGTATATTTCATTATCACTTTTTATTATTTTTTATTATAAATTATCACAATAAATTATAAAAGCAGGGTTTTAATTTCTACCTTATAAAAATTTCAGATTTCATATTTTTGGTTACAGATTTTCATTATCACGTTTATATTTATTTATTTAAATGCATATTCGCCTTACGCACTCGGTCGTTCGCATAGTGAAACCATTTTTTTATAATATCCACTATTTCATAGGTACGCACTGATGAGAAACGTTGTATTGTGGTTTCTAGAATGAATAAAAAAAACCTAAAGCCTTAAATCTTTCATGAAGATCATCATTATATTAACCTTTGATTATGTTCATTATAGCGAATGATTTCACCGGAATATTATTGCCCTTACCAAACCACGAAAAATTTGTTGCTGTGGTATCAGTAATAACCGATTTCAAACATGCTCGTATGAATTTATCATTGGTCGGTTCATTTATTTGTTTAAACACTTTTGTCTGAAATTGGAAATCAATATTTCATAATGTACTAAATAATGTGCACTATATTATTAAGATTATCTTACCAAAGCCATCTCGTATTCCTCTGCTTTTATTTGATGCTCAATACCTTTAAAATCTTCGAGGGTTTCTGCAGGTAGATGTAGTTGAGGGAGATTACCATCTCTATTACCAGATTGGTTTGTTAAATTATGCTGCTGTTCACGCCTTAAATATTTTATTTCTTTAAGTAAAACATTTAATAGGGCAGTATTAGCCAAAATCAATTTTTCGTTATCCAAACATTTTGTGCATACCATGTTGCATGTGGATGTTGCTGACTCGTCTCGTTACTTATTTGTGGAATCATTTTCAATAATCTCTGGTTGGCTATCGGATGCATCATTGGTGTGATCGACACTCGCAGGTCTAATGTTAGAAGTAGCCTTAAAAATGTTATTATTTTTATTCAGAGTATATAATTGAGTATAAAATCATATAAAAACTTAAAACTAATTTATGTAATTAAGGCACATATTAAAAACCGTTAAAAGAGATATTTGAGTTTGAAGATTATCATGCAAAAGTGATTACAAAGTGTTAAGAATGCTTAAGCATGTTGTATGTAATTTGTTATACAGGTCATCAGAAGTTTGATAAATTGTATAATAGTCTTTCTTCATAAAATCTTCACCAGCATCTTCTCCCAAAAGAAAATGAATTAATTTTCTTCCCTGAAGAAACAGTAGATTACAGTATTGTTATCAATAGTAATCGCGGAGAGTTTTCCAATGACCTTGATCGTACCACTGGATGGTTTGGCTTGCATAATATCTCTACTGAGTTTAATAAGATTAGTCAAAAACGTTTCTTGTGCAAGCTTGATATCTACGCTTCCCGTATCTGTCTCAGATCTTCCCGCTTTCAAGGGTCGTTCCTCGTCTGAACCGGGAGGTATTGTTCTTTTTGATCCTCTTGCACTCGTTGATTCTTCCCCCATATAAAAATCTTCTTCATTTTCATCAAAATCGGTTTCATCTTGACGTTGTTTTGAAGTGCCGTTCTCATCGTCATCTTCATCTGAATCCTCTGGAGCATTTCCTGCTTGGTACGATGCAAAAGATTTTATGATTTTTGATTTTTTGTCAGCAGCCTGATTGTCGTGAGAAGAAATTTTTCTCAACAATTCTTTCGGATCAACATCTTGTCTTCTGAATTCTTGAACAACTTGATCCCAGATCTTTTTGGATATGTTCGATTGTCCTTCTGAGCTCCCTACTCCTTTAAATTTCTTTAATTGATTGTCCCCATCATCAACGAGTAACTGAATAGATATATATGATAAAGTTGGATATGTTTTTGCGTCCGGGGTTATTAAATAGCTAGCATATCGGTTCCCATCCATTAAGTCGATGGTTTCTTGTAGGTTATCCATCTCCTGAGATATTTGCGGATACTCTTTACATAATCCGTTCCATGGAAAAGTCGGGAATTTTTCCATTGCTCTTATAATGCTACATGCTGCTGTCATTCCTTTGTCAAGTGACGTTATTAAATATGGAGATAGAGCTACATTCTTCCCGGCTGCGTAAATTTTCCGACCATATTCAAAGATGCACTCCGGATCAGTATGAGTTTTTTCCATCCAATATTTTATTGCGTCATAGGAATTAATAATCATTCGTTCTGTTAGTCTCATCTCTAATTTATTTTCGGGAACATTTGAATTCTTATTGAAGTTGGCTTCTCGTTGCCTTAACCAATCAAGGCTACAAGAGCCTGCTCTAATGTCCTTAGTAGTCGGAACACGTTTATAAACAATTTTTGGCAATTTGGTTGACGATGTTTTCAATTGTGATACAGAAGCCTCATCATATTCTCTTTTACGAGCGATAAAACTACATGCACCGTTAGATGTTGCTGTTATGGTATTCGTAGCAGCCGGAACATTCACATTTTGATTGCTAAATTTTTCTGTTGATGTTGAAAGTTCCGATTCATAACTATATTGATGATATAAATGCTGCTTTTCATGTATTTGCTTTTGGGTGCTGGTCTTAGGAGTTTTTGTCGTTTTCAGTTAATCTATTATTCTAAATTGAGAAAATACATTAGTTTTTATCTAATTTATTTTATTTGCAATATTCAGAATTATACCTTTTATCCTGCTTGGTACGATGCAAAAGATTTTATGATTTTTGATTTTTTGTCGGCAGCCTGATTGTCGTGAGAAGAAATTTTTCTCAACAATTCTTTCGGATCAACATCTTGTCTTCTGAATTCTTGAACAACTTGATCCCAGATCTTTTTGGATATGTTCGATTGTCCTTCTGAGCTCCCTACTCCTTTAAATTTCTTTAATTGATTGTCCCCATCATCAACGAGTAACTGAATAGATATATACGATAAAGTTGGATCTGTTTTTGCGTACGGGGTTATTAAATAGCTAGCATATCGGTTCCCATCCATTAAGTCGATGGTTTCTTGTAGGTTATCCATCTCCTGAGATATTTGCGGATACTCTTTACATAATCTGTTCCATGGAAAAGTCGGGAATTTTTCCATTGCTCTTATAATGCTACATGCTGCTGTCATTCCTTTGTCAAGTGACGTTATTAAATATGGAGATAGAGCTACATTCTTCCCGGCTGCGTAAATTTTCCGACCATATTCAAAGATGCACTTCGGATCAGTATGAGTTTTTTCCATCCAATATTTTATTGCGTCATAGGAATTAATAATCATTCGTTCTGTTAGTCTCATCTCTAATTTATTTTCGGGAACATTTGAATTCTTATTGAAGTTGGCTTCTCGTTGCCTTAACCAATCAAGGCTACAAGAGCCTGCTCTAATGTCCTTAGTAGTCGGAACACGTTTATAAACAATTTTTGGCAATTTGGTTGACGATGTTTTCAATTGTGATACAGAAGCCTCATCATATTCTCTTTTACGAGCGATAAAACTACATGCACCGTTAGATGTTGCTGTTATGGTATTCGTAGCAGCCGGAACGTTCACATTTTGATTGCTAAATTTTTCTGTTGATGTTGGAAGTTCCGATTCATAACTATATTGATGATATAAATGCTGCTTTTCATGTATTTGCTTTTGGGTGCTGGTCTTAGGAGTTTTTGTCGTTTTCAGTTAATCTATTATTCTAAATTGAGAAAATACATTAGTTTTTATCTAATTTATTTTATTTGCAATATTCAGAATTATACCTTTTATCCTGCTTGGTACGATGCAAAAGATTTTATGATTTTTGATTTTTTGTCAGCAGCCTGATTGTCGTGAGAAGAAATTTTTCTCAACAATTCTTTCGGATCAACATCTTGTCTTCTGAATTCTTGAACAACTTGATCCCAGATCTTTTTGGATATGTTCGATTGTCCTTCTGAGCTCCCTTCTCCTTTAAATTTCTTTAATTGATTGTCCCCATCATCAACGAGTAACTGAATAGATATATATGATAAAGTTGGATATGTTTTTGCGTCCGGGGTTATTAAATAGCTAGCATATCGGTTCCCATCCATTAAGTCGATGGTTTCTTGTAGGTTATCCATCTCCTGAGATATTTGCTTTTGCTGCGTTCCATGGAAAAGTCGGGAATTTTTCCATTGTTCTTATAATGCTACATGCTGCTGTCATTCCTTTGTCAAGTGACGTTATTAAATATGGAGATAGAGCTACATTCTTCCCGGCTGCGTAAATTTTCCGACCATATTCAAAGATGCACTCCGGATCAGTATGAGTTTTTTCCATCCAATATTTTATTGCGTCATAGGAATTAATAATCATTCGTTCTGTTAGTCTCATCTCTAATTTATTTTCGGGAACATTTGAATTCTTATTGAAGTAGGCTTCTCGTTGCCTTAACCAATCAAGGCTACAAGAGCCTGCTCTAATGTCCTTAGTAGTCGGAACACGTTTATAAACAATTTTTGGCAATTTGGTTGACGATGTTTTCAATTGTGATACAGAAGCCTCATCATATTCTCTTTTACGAGCGATAAAAATACATGCACCGTTAGATGTTGCTGTTATGGTATTCGTAGCAGCCGGAACGTTCACATTTTGATTGCTAAATTTTTCTGTTGATGTTGGAAGTTCCGATTCATAACTATATTGATGATATAAATGCTGCTTTTCATGTATTTGCTTTTGGGTGCTGGTCTTAGGAGTTTTTGTCGTTTTCAGTTAATCTATTATTCTAAATTGAGAAAATACATTAGTTTTTATCTAATTTATTTTATTTGCAATATTCAGAATTATACCTTTTATCCTGCTTGGTACGATGCAAAAGATTTTATGATTTTTGATTTTTTGTCAGCAGCCTGATTGTCGTGAGAAGAAATTTTTCTCAACAATTCTTTCGGATAAACATCTTGTCTTCTGAATTCTTGAACAACTTGATCCCAGATCTTTTTGGATATGTTCGATTGTCCTTCTGAGCTCCCTTCTCCTTTAAATTTCTTTAATTGATTGTCCCCATCATCAACGAGTAACTGAATAGATATATATGATAAAGTTGGATATGTTTTTGCGTCCGGGGTTATTAAATAGCTAGCATATCGGTTCCCATCCATTAAGTCGATGGTTTCTTGTAGGTTATCCATCTCCTGAGATATTTGCTTTTGCTGCGTTCCATGGAAAAGTCGGGAATTTTTCCATTGTTCTTATAATGCTACATGCTGCTGTCATTCCTTTGTCAAGTGACGTTATTAAATATGGAGATAGAGCTACATTCTTCCCGGCTGCGTAAATTTTCCGACCATATTCAAAGATGCACTCCGGATCAGTATGAGTTTTTTCCATCCAATATTTTATTGCTAATTTATTTTCGGGAACATTTGAATTCTTATTGAAGTAGGCTTCTCGTTGCCTTAACCAATCAAGGCTACAAGAGCCTGCTCTAATGTCCTTAGTAGTCGGAACACGTTTATAAACAATTTTTGGCAATTTGGTTGACGATGTTTTCAATTGTGATACAGAAGCCTCATCATATTCTCTTTTACGAGCGATAAAAATACATGCACCGTTAGATGTTGCTGTTATGGTATTCGTAGCAGCCGGAACGTTCACATTTTGATTGCTAAATTTTTCTGTTGATGTTGGAAGTTCCGATTCATAACTATATTGATGATATAAATGCTGCTTTTCATGTATTTGCTTTTGGGTGCTGGTCTTAGGAGTTTTTGTCGTTTTCAGTTAATCTATTATTCTAAATTGAGAAAATACATTAGTTTTTATCTAATTTATTTTATTTGCAATATTCAGAATTATACCTTTTAAACTAAATAAACTTTGATTTCACGTACTATATCTGGAATAGAAGAAAACATTATATGTGTTGTATGGTATATATGTATATTGATCCAATCTCAGTAGTAAGCATGGCAATTTTTGTTTTGATGTCTGTCAGGTTAAATATTTTCATGTCCCTATTGTGTTGTTCTACATTTGTGTGAAAGATTGATAAATTAGACGATGGTATATAATAATTAAAACAATTATTTAAGTTTGTTATAAAACGGCCTTTTATAACATCATTTTGAATTTTTTGAATATTAAAATTTTTTCCTTTAATTAAGCAGTACTTATTTGGCTAAGAAGATGAAAGTGAAAATATTGGATTGCATAATAATTGATTTTGTGATTTTGAATAATGTTCTTTTTCTTTTAGTCGGTTTAGAAATTGTTGAATGGGAAATGATCCTTTCTTCACCATTTTCTTAATACTCTGCATCTCATTTTCAAATTTGAATGCGCTATAAGAATCCAGTATAGGAACCATGCGCAAATTTTAGTGAAAAAAAACTAGATATAATTTCTAGTAGTTGCTATAAAAACGCACGTTTAGCTTTGAACATTTAATTTATTGAAGCAGACGTGTGTGCAACGTTTGTTCGTTTTGTTTATGTTTACATAATGCAATATGACGTTTCGCATTGGCGGTTTAATTTGTGTTAATCTTTAGTGTTGTAAATGATTTATTAATAAATAATTGTGTTTTATAAACTAATATATTCAAATACAAAACTATAAGAAAACTTTATTATACTCGTACGAGTATATGTATGTATTGTACAATTATTTTTTTATATCTATGTCCATATCATCAACAAAATAAGTCCTGTAAATCTATTTCTTTATACCATGAAACTAAAATTGTATTATTAAATACGTCACATTTAAATTTTACGGAAACTGATGTGAGCGAGAACCACTTTCGAAATAACTGAGACAAGTAAGATGATTTTAATTTTAATTCCAATAAATTTGTCTGCATAATTTCCGTCTTGATTTGATTAAGTTCTAAGGAGATGCCCGTCTGCCGATAAATCTCCCGATAGATTTACTAATACATAAAATTAAAAAGTACACACCATTTTCTAATGTTAATGTGTTTAAAAATTAAATTAAATTAAAATATAATAAATTTGTACATATTTTTTTTAAATAAATTTTTCTGTTGATGTGAACGTTGTAAGACACATTTTCTTCACCATATATATTAGAAAATTGTGTAACAGATTCTTTTAATAAATGGGCAGCACAATCATTATTCGTCAAACAGTCTTCCGGGTTGCACAATATTCGGATGGCACATACTAATAACAAGAAATGATTGTAATATTTTTCATCAATAATATTTTTGAAGGCAACCAATCCTGTATAACATAGAAACATCCTAAGTTCGGTTGCTTTCCAGTATTCGATATCATCCAACGTGCGTTGTTTTCTTACAAATTCCAATGGCATACATTTCTTCAGTATTTTAAGGCGTTCATTAATTGCGATTATAGCATTCTTCTTTAATGAAAATGGTTTCTTGCGTTGCTTAATCAAAATATTAAGTATTTGCCGCATTACACCTAACAATACACAATGCATATAATCTACTGGAAATCTGCTGACGCAATCGAAGTTTGCCTTATCAAGAATTCCGTCGAGACGGACATGATGTTCTGGATGTATTTTGTTGCGAAAGCTATTATCAGTACAGAGAGGATTATCCATCGATGGGAAACAGACCTTGTGTTGTAAATAAATTCCTTGTATAGTACATTTAGTGCAGCTATTATACCCTGAATGAGATTTGACGCCTAAATAAATAGAAAAATAAGTATTTAATTAATAAACGTATCAGCTGCAGGCTTATTTCTGAATATCATATTGTCGTGAAATAAGTCATTCAGGGAGCTATCCCTAGACAATATGTTTGTTGATAAAAGAAAAATACGATCCGTTTCGTATCGAATGAAATTCCTATTTCATTTAAATAAGAAACTAGCATATCTGTTACTAATTTGACTGTAATCTATTACGAATTTCATTCGAAACGAAACTAATCAAATTTCCAAATTGGCCTGAGTTTCAAATAAAATATTGTGAAATTACATTTGCAATTTTTTAATAAATAATTGATTAATTTTCTATTAACAAAGTTAAATATGAACTATTTATTTGAAAATATTTACTCAAAATACAAATAACTTACCCAATATAAAAGATCGTGCTGGGGAATCGCAAATGATCGACCTTATTTCTACCATAATTTTCCTGTTTTCAAACGAGATACCATGTTCATTCAAGAGGATTAATTCATCGACAAAGCATTGTAGGAAACTATTGGCACAAAATGGCTTTTTAAGTCCATGAAATATCCCAATTAAGAATACTTCTTTTAAGGGAACTATGTTTCCCAAGATGGGCCACAAATGATGTGTTGAACTTTTGACCAAAGGCACACCATCAATGCCGATGTCAATACGTACAACGTTACTTTCGTATCTACTGTTTCTAAGAAAATTTTCAACATATTTTCTCAATCCAATATGTGAATATAATCCTTCACCCATGGGAACAATAGGTTTGTTCGATTCGTTTGGTGTTTTTTTTATCGTTCGTATATTTTTCGGCAAGTTTGGATGATACTTGCTTAAAAATTTTAGCAAACCATTTCCAGCTGCACCTGTAATTTTGAATTCAACAAATCATTCGATTATATCATTCGATATGTTCATAGTTTGGAAATCGTCTAACTAGTCCGATAAAGTCGTAGTAGTTGATGCATATTCATTTTCATTTGAATCGTCATATTCATTTTCACATCGATTAGTTTCAAGATCACAACACATAAGTTCAGCGATATCAACATTCTGCTGCACTATCGGATCTCTATTATGTTCGGTATCACTTATAAAGTCACAAATATCCGCAATTTCTCGTCTTATGTGATAATATGCCTTACTGTCCATCTTTTTGAAATGTTGTTATGAAAAAAGTTAACACTATACTTACTTAACACTTACAAACTATATTATATTATTAATAATATATTAACTAATTAATACTACAATATTAACTATTATTAATATTTATTATATATTTACACTTATTATTATTTTTTAATATTTTTTATCAATACCAGTAATCAAATTTTTAATTCTACTTATACTTTTTCGACTTACCATATTTGTTCATTTAATTACAATGTATAGGTATTTATTTCGTTTTCTTAAAATTATTTAATATAATATTATTCAATTTATTTAAAATGTGTGGATATTCCAATACATATTTTTTTTTCCAAAAAAATTAATTTTATTGTATCGACACACCAAACACAAAAAATGTGAGCATGGTGACAACATTGTTCGAATTGTTTGACGTATTCTTCCACCCGTCAATAAGCATCACCGATTGCTTTCCGATAATAGTGGAATTTGATACCGATTGCTCGTAAACCGCGTTAAGAATTTTTGATGATTTTTTTGTGTCTTTTTAATGTCTTTCGTGTTGGTGGCTTATATGATGGCCGAAGATAATTTAAAAATTGTCGGAAATTATCAGACTCGACTACACTAAAGAGTATGTATACGGTTTAATTTACAATGTTGTGAGGGTACCATTTTATCCACAAACCCTGCCCCGTTCAAAGCCCGTTGAAAGTCAATTTGCCGATTCAATGGTATTTTTGATTTGTGTTTTGATGAGGAGCTCTTTGATGAGTTCCCAGGCGTTTTTGAAATTAAAATGCACACGACATTTATAAATAAATAACAACGCAATTATTACATTTTCAATTTCACCCACTTCGATATCGCTATCAGCTGCGGGAGTAGAACTTTTAACGGGTTCGATAGTGTTTGTTGGAACAAAATCATTTTCAACTTCGTCCACGCAAATATTTTAAAAACTAATTTTAAATTTATATACATAAAAATAATTAAATTCAAATATAGACAAATATAAAAAAATTTACCGGTGTTGTTTCAATCTAGCAATGGAAGTATTCGCAACCAATCTATTGCAGATCGCACCTTTTTTATTATTATTTGCTGTTTTAACTTAAGACGACAAACTTAAGTTCATGCCAATAGGCATGTATCGTGCGCCCCGTCATCGTCTTTCTACACAATTTATGCAAAACCACACGTATTTAATTTCAATTTCACATTAAATAGTTACTAATTTATGGTGCGGTAGAATGAATTATCAATTATGGAACAATATTAAAGGTTATGAAAAAAAAAATAAAAAAAATAATTTGACATTTGTTGTTGATAGCAGCGCCTCCTTATTTTAAGTATGTAATTTTAGTGGGATTTTATAGTAATCTTTTCTACGTTTTCTACTAATTTGCTACATAAATTACGTATTTTCTACAAGTAACGTAAAAACTCTTTTTTCGTTACATGATCCCATCGCTGATCTAAAGGGTATAATTTGGTTGTGGGCAGCAGTCATTTAGGCGTAATAGCTATGCTATACAATGTGCCACTAACTTTGAAGCGAGATACTTGATGCGTCAATGGAACGCACGGTACAGTTCCTCACACACTTGTTTCCAAAGAGTCATTAAAATCGATGGTATTCGATTTTTAATTGGAAGGGTATAATCAAAAAGAGTGGGACGATCGAATACAGCGTCCAATAACCCACTTGCAAAATCATACCGATTACTTCTTAACACGTCATTCCTTATTTTCCGTTTTCTAGTATCTCTCTTTTTGGAGCTTGACTGATTGCTTTCTGAATAATTGTTTATTGCTTGTTCCAGTGTTGCAATTTCAATATCTTCGTCATCTAGAAATTCAACTTCATAGTCCGACATACTAAAATGACAAAAATATGAATAGAAACTTTCAATTAAAAATATGTACATATATTGTCTTAATATACTACAACGATATTTTTACTTACATGTAATTTTATTTTAATGCATATTAATTAAAAATTATTATTTGTATAATAAAATAATATTAAAAATATTTACACAAATACTTTTTTGTCAACAAATGGTTTTTGTATGCAAAATTATATATACATCACGAGAGCTGTCATTCGTGAGTGGAGGGATGTACAAATAATAAATTTTGTATAGGAAATTTTATATTTTAGTACTAATGTAAAAACAGCAACCAAAAAACATCTCGGCATTAGGTATTTTTTGGTTGCTATTTTTTTTTGTTTTTTTAAAAATGTGTATAAAAAAATTTGTGTTTGAACACAATTTTTTTTTGGTATGAATACTATCCGTTTGAGCTGCTTTGCTAAAATAGCAACACATTCTTTGGTAGAAACGTATCCTTACTCCACGCGTAATTCAAAAGTAGATTCCACGTTGTATTATGTTGTTGTATTACGTGCAGAGGATCGTAACTTGTGTCAATGAAAATCTCTCGAACAATGTTACAAATTTAGCTGGAGCATAATAATACTCCAAATTACCAGTGTGGCACTGATTACAAATAAATTGGTCCTAATTTCAATATGTGTCATATTTTGTTTAAGATTTATTTTTTTGCAAAGTAAATTTAACTTAACTAAATAAGCAATCTTAGACTTTCACTAAACTTAAGCATTTTTAGTATTCTTCATGTATTTGGTCCGTAATTAAATTTTAATTTGTTCTCATTTATGTATAATATAATAAAATAATAACAGTACATCGATTAAAATTTTTCTTTTTTGTAAAACTGAATTAGATATCTCTTGGTTTTATTTTCAATAAAATGTTTTAACATGCGATATTTAAGAAAAAACTTAACATAAAAGCTGTAGGTCTCTATTATTTGTCGTTTTATATTTACACGATTGGATTTGATTTAGATGATCAAAACTCATATTCAGAAAAGATTCGGCAACATTTCAAACTTGTATCCTTATATTATATTGAATGTTTAAAAAAAAGTTTTAAAATTGAACCGAATTTTACAAGGGAGATACCTGGCACCTTAACAAAACTTTACTTCCCTGATCCCAGAGTAGATTCATTTTCGATATACTACCCTTAACATTTTTTATTTGCAATTGAGCTATGTAACCTCAACTGAAATTATGTTCAGCCTCATGGGGGAATCATCACTAACGCCTCATTTTCTTTATTTGCGAATGTTTTAGAGCTTTACTAAAACCATCGAATTTAGTAGTAGATCACTATACTCTCTGAGCCACCGTGTGAAGTTTGTCAGTGATCGTTAATCCCCTTACAAGTTTTATTACCACACCGTGATCAGTAAAATAAGTAATAATGAGAATGATTTTTTATTTATTTACATGCGTGCGATAATGTATGCGATGCACATACAAGCATTAAATCTCTGCTGTACAAACGAAACTATCGCAACAAACTTAAATGTTGATAATGTTTATTATTCGAATATAATTATCATTAATCAATTAGATTGGCAATTAAGCAAGAATGGAATACAGCTAAAGTTTTAATTACAGTTTTGCATATACATAGACGCACGGTGGAATATATCGTATGCTGATAATGCACTTAACTCGGCATTCAAAACAAATTTCGTATAAGAGTCTGATACACAGTTTTATTTTCATACTGGTACGCATCCCCCGGCGATTTTTATTTGGATAAGTAAAATGTAAAATTTTCTCAATTCTGTCTGTGCGTTGTGTTTACACGATAAATTCAAATGAAACATATTATACGAAAGACCTTGAAATTTTCTGATGTGTGAGAAGAAGAAAAGAAAAATTTAAATCAAAACAAATAAAAATTTTAACGCAAATCTTTTTTTTTTAGTTTTGTTTAATTGTTAATTTTCGACAGTTCATTTTTAAGTTGTTATAATTTTAAGAATATGTTTAATATAAATATAACAATTATACTTTTATTAATCATACATTTTAAAGAAGCCAAATTAAATGACGAACATGATAAATGTTCGAAAAATTTGGATAATCATGTGTGCGAAATAACGGGGACGTTCCACCGACCACATCCAGTTGAGTACCATATTAACTGCGATCAACATATTGGGACAGATTACTATGCGTTCAACGTCAGATTTTCAAAAGTACCGAAAATTATATGGAATGGATGTCATGCTTTTCTAGACCATCCCGCTTTGGAATATATCAATGATCGTGAAAGTGTGTTAAATTTGATAATCACCCGATTCACAAATATTACGCTAATCTCGGATCATTTCAAGCCATTTAAAAGTTTATTAAATTTTACGTTAATTAATAATATTAATGTGTACTTTGAAAATAGCACGTTCGATTCATTATTTAATTTAAATTATTTAGAATTTAATAACAACACCATAGTGGATAATTCAACATTAAAATTAAATTTAATTAATTTAAAATATTTTATTATCAACGAACCAAATTTAATCATCGACAATATTATTGTAGATGCAAATTTAACGAATTTACTGAATATAACAATCAATTCAGGTAAAAAATTAGATGCCATAAAATTGTTAAAAGTGCTGCCAACAGCTATTGAAGTTTTGTCACTAAATAATGTATTAATTACGAGTCAAACTGGATTAAATTTCCAAAATTTTACAAATTTAAAATTTTTACAAATTACACACACAAATGCAAGTGAAATATATTTTTACAAAAGCATTTTAGATAGTTTAACGTTTTTAAATGTGTCCGGAAATAATTTAAGTGCAATATATTTTAATAAATCCGAATTTAATCGCTTAGATATATTAGATTTAAGTAAAAATATGTTAAAAGAGTTAAATGAAAATGAATTTTTAAATATGCCATTGTTAAAATATTTAAATTTATCACATAATTACATTGAATCGGTCAATCAAAATGCGTTTCTTACAAATAAAAAATTACTCGAATTAAATCTACAAGAAAATAACTTAAAGCAGTTGCCTTTACAAAATTATGTAAACAACTTAAAGGGTCTTACAATAAAAGTTGATCGAAATAATTTTAATTGTGCATGGTTGGACAGCCTGAAATCGAATGCCCTATTATTTAAAAAATTTAAATTTACTCCCGAAATCAACGCCGTAAATATCAACGGATTAAAATGTACGTATTCGAGTCATAGCATTGGCGAACCGCCCGTTAATAATATCACCGTTGACGATAAACGTAGTGTTTTACAATTGAATTATTTAATTATTATTATTTCAATAATATTAATTGTGTGCCTAACAATAATAATAAATGTCATATTAACGTATTATAAACGATATCGCAAGACAAAACGTATGCCATTCTATCGCCTATTAAATCGTGATCGTTGCGGCCAATCAACGGAATCGACACAGAGTATTTTATTTAATCGAAAATTACCGGCGACCCAATATGAAACGCCGATAAATTCAAATTGTTCAAATTCGGATGATCTTGATCGCGGATCAATGCATAACAATTTGTATGAAGAGATTACTTCGAATACAACGCCAGTGTCTCGGGATGCTCCATTTAACCAATTTAGTGATACATCATTTTAATATTAATTTATGTATGTTAATATTTATTTATTAAGATTTATTTTTGTTTTAAATAAAACCAGCGAGACTTATTTATTTATTACTTCTAAATACAGAACGAATTTTATTTGGTTATTCATTTCCCGTCTTTCGATGACTCATTGCATTTTCACAAAAATTCTATATCGGTTTGGTTATCGATATGTTGTGGTTATACGAACGAAACATATACATTTATGATAAAATACGGTTTTGGAGAATTTTTAAGGCGTAAGCAATTTTTTTAATGTGAGATAATCTGCACATATACGAATTATAATTTTTCATTAAGATTAGCAATTTTTTCTACTTTTAAAGTTGCGTGTTATGTTTACATATATACAAATTTTATTTTGGATTGTATCCAGCGATAAAAAAATGCGCAAATTAATATCAATTGTAACAGGGATGGAGACTTACTCCTATAATATATGAAGTATTGCAAATCAGAGTGTACTACAAAATGAGGGCCAGTGACTATCATAATTTTTCCACGAGTATCGTGCACACAAGTTTATATATTTTTTTTTTTCAAGAACCGCCGTTTCATGTTTTATTCCGTAAAATCGTTACGAGTTTACCGGTTCTAAACTTTCGTTCTCGATGGTTTCATGTAGGCGCATTTGCATTATTACAGATTTAGTTTTTTAACCTGCCGTTAACCAGGTATGTCAAATTTGGGTAAGCAATGGTTTAATTCCATCCGGAATGGTTATTTTATCGGGCTAGCCCACCGCTTTTTTACAACTAAATATAATCTTTTCTTATTCAACAATATGAGTTTCATCCAATTAATTTGAGAAATAGATCAGTTCCATTATTCAAATTACTAACTTTCTATAGAAAAATATCCGCAATCCTTATTTGGATCCCAGTTTCAATAAATGAACATAGTTTCTTCCCAAACGGCTTAAAAATCGAGTAGCCTAAAATTTATATTGGATTCCCTTTTTCATTTTATTAAGCATTTCAAGACCCACATAAGGAACTAATTTTTCACAATAAAAACCTAGGTCCTTTCTAGAACCTCGTTCGAATTTTAATTAGGAATCTCATTTTTATATCATTCGCACTGATCTACATTCCAATTTGTTAAAAACGGTTAAGTTCCCTTAAATTTTGCTACTTTCCAGACTCCTAATGGGAACTCATATTTTGCGCAGAGTTCTTTCAGGAACTCATTTTGTAATATCAATTTTATCCAAATTGTTTGTCGAATAACTTAGCTTCATTGAAATTTTACTAAACGGACGTTGGCGATGTTTGCTACATTCACGGGAATTACATTATTCGCCTGAGAAAACCGCACAAATCAGGCTACATGAATTAAAAAAGTTTGAATTAAAAAAGTTTTTTTTTTCTGAATTAAAATAAGTGTTTTTAATTCATTTTAAAAATGAATTAAAATCAGAGTTGAAAAAGAAATAAAAAAGTTCGATAAAATGAATTTAAAAAGGCATTTCTTAATTCAGTTTTAAAATGAATTAACATAAGTGTTTATAAAATGAAATAATATAAGCCTCTTTATAAAATGAAAAAATGCTATTTTCATGAATGAAAATTTTTTGGAATTTAAATTTGAATTTTGCACGTAAAAATTTGGCAATGCAAAATACGGCGTAATTTTACTTTACGTATACATCGGAAAAATCAGGTAAGGAATATAAATTTTGGAAATTTTTAAATGAAGGATTGTTTACTATCAGTTTTTAGGGGGAAGGGATGCTACATTTTTCCGGAAAATTTGTAGGGATGCTACATTTTTCCGGAAAATTTGTTGAATGAAATGAAAAATTTTCCCGGAAAAATTATTTGTACTGTTGAAAAACTGTTTAGATACAATCCTAATATCCAAATTTTTATAAAGATTACACATTTGTACGCATTTTGAATAGAATAATACACAATTTTTTTTAAAGTGAAAATTTACCCGGAAAATGGGACAATTTTCCTGAAAAATTTAGCTTCCCCCTCCTAAAAGCTGTTGATAAACAATCCTGCATTTAAAAATTTAAAAAATTTATACTCCTTACCTAATTTTCCCGATGTATACGTAAAGTAAAATTTAGCCTAAAGTAATGCACATTTCTGAATATTTGTTAAAAGTCGAATTAAGATTTTTTAATTTATAAAATGAAATAAAATGTGCCTTTTTTAATTCATTTTAAAATGAATTAAGGTAGGTGTTTTAAAAATGAAATAGTGTAAGCCTTTGTTAATTCATTTTTGAGTTTTCTCATTTTTCTAAATCGCTTTTTTTAATTCATAATTTTAAGTTAAAAATATGAATTAAAATAAGTAGCAGATGTTCATACAAAAATCAACTTTTTTAATTCATTTTTAAAGAACTTTTTTAATTCAAACTTTTTTAATTCGGTACCCCCACAAATCACTAATGTGTGCTGCATGCTTCATAACTTGTGTGTTAGGTATAACGTGCCGATAGATGAAAACGATATTGAGCCAGAGGATAATATGGACTAATCTGAAAAATGCTAATCTATGCTAATCTAGAAGTGATGTCGGATAATTTAGCGGAAGAAGCCAAAAGGATTCGGGATTCAATAAAATATGGTTTATAAACTTCAAATTCATTATTATTATTATTAAAAATTGTATAAAAAGTAATTTTTTTTGAAATATTAAAAAAAAATTAATTTCTTTTATTGAGTTCTTCCTCCTTTAATTCCAATTCTTTTCTTTTTATTTTTTTCCATTAAAATGTTTTGTTTCGACATTCCTTTTTCTTTTTCGAATTTTAATGAATCTTTTTTTGTGTTCCTTATCTCTTTAAGGACGTTGATCATTTATTTTCTATGCTTTTCAGTATTCTCTTTAAATTGTTTGAACTTTTCCTGGTTTTTTTTGTAATTCTACTTGACGTTTTAAAAGCATTTTGGATGTTTCCCTCGGCTTGCGTTTTGATTCACTAACAGGGGTAATGCGGCTTTCGGCATGTGATGTACTTTGGGTTGTAAGTTTTACGTGTCTATTGCTTGTTGATGGAAATGTTTCAATATTGATAATAGTGTGGCTAGAGCTGGCTGGGGGCTTATCATTATTAACCCTTTGAGCCCATGTGGTACTTGAGTGAAACCACATGCAATATTATTTTTAACTTGAGTACTAATGGTATACGAATGAAACCAGATGACGCATGCGCCTTATATATTATTTGTTCATGTAAAAAATGAGAAAAATCTCATTTTTCGATTTTAGTTCAACTGTATATGCTCATAGAATAGGTTGCGTTTAGGTTATAGTCCTTTATAATACGTTTTATTAAATTAGACATTTTCAAATAATTTTTAAACCGTAAATATGGCTGGTAAGTATACATGTGTATTTATTAGTTCGCATTTGGTTGTAATTTAATTGTTTTTATCAAATTCTACGTTCCAAACTACGAATTTGTAAGTGGTTTGTTTCGAAACCACTAGGAACATAACTTTTTATATTAAACCTAAAATAAATAAAATCTCGGTACATAAAATATTTTTATCTTATCCACTTATATAGCAAGAAAAATAATTTTATTGAACGACCTCGAAAAAATGAGCTCAAATGAGTTAGAAGCCTTCTTGGCTGATATACCTTCTGATGCAGAATCAATTCAAACTGATTGTGGATCCGACGAAGATGATTTTATACAAGTTCCGCAAGATGATTTTGATATTCAAAATATGGAGATAATATTCGACCCAATTGTACACGATTTGCCAGACGAAGAAAGTGATGCAGAACTGTGGGATGACGACGATAATATAGTTTTATCTGAAATGAGAAAAGAACTGCTAAAAGATAAGTATAATTGGTCGAAAAACACATCATATTGCAACTTTGCAAACAGCTTCATAGAGCCCTATGGACCTAATATTCCTGATACTGTCGAGACTCCAACGGATGTATTTCTTCAACTGTTTCCAAATTATCTGATAGATCAGATTAGTTTCCAAACAAATTTATATGCAACGCAAAAAAATACCGGACGTACATTCGAGCCAACTACAAGTGACGAAATTATAGCGGGTGTTAGCGGGTTTTTAATATTGTTTTTAATTTATTACACTCACTATATGTATTTATGTTTCATATAAACCATTTATTTATTTATTATTTAATGTGTCTACAATAGTACTATTTTCACAACATTAAATGGTGGACGACTATTCGCGGCACTTTTCACTTTTATTATTATTATTTTGTGTATGAGACCGTGTCTCTTGGATTTCTAAACGCGACTATCCTTTTTCGTTTCTGATTTCCGGATCGTCGATAAATATCTCGATATTTATCGATCGTCGATAAATATCGAGATTCGCGGAATTACTTTTGTAGTTGGCGAAATAGCTCTATTCAGCAAAACGAGCAATGCCTCGTAATTAAGCGGCGCGGTGTATAAATAGTTTTGCTACGAGGAGTGACTCGAAGTGAAAAGGATTTTAATGATTTTGAGCCGCTACATCACTCCCCTCCTGGATCGAAAACCGTAGTGTTTTAAATTAAATGTTACCGTTTTTGGAACACTACGTTTTTCGACTGGGTTTACCACAAGTATTCCGTATGCCGGCTTAAGCCTGTCGATGCCAATTGTTGTTGATTTTCCATCTATATCCACAACAAAGAATTTGCGCAATTTGCGGGTCACTGGATACGGTCCAGAATAGGGTGTACTCAATGGACCTCTGACTCTATCCACACGTACGAATACGTGTGAACAGGTTTCCAGATTTTTGGGAATGTACGTTGCCTGTTCAGGTGGATGTCTTGTGTCCGTAGGAACTAAGGTTCTCATGGTGGTACGAAGCTGATTCACGAAATCCGAAGTATCTGTGTTTGGGTTCGAATTTTGATCTTTGATGAAGAATTCACCGGGAACCTTGATGTTTTGACCATATACTAGCTCTGCTGGTGTGCAGTTGAGGTCTTCCTTGACGGAGGTTCGAATACCCAATAGGATTGTTGGAAGTTCTGAACTCCAATGGGATGTATTACATCGAGCTGTTAAGGCGGATTTTAGTTGCCTGTGGAACCGTTCGACAAGACCATTCGCTTTCGGGTTGTATGCAGTTGTCCGAATGCGATGGGAACCTAGGAGCTTCGTGAGCTCGGTGAACAACGTTGATTCGAATTGTGTTCCTTGATCTGTCGTGATGAAGAGTGGGACACCATATCTACAGATATACTCATTGTAGAAGATCTTACTTACTGTTTTTGCGGTCATTTCTCGGATTGGATAAGCTTCTGGCCAGCGGGTAAATCGGTCGACTATCGTTAGAATGTAATGATAGCCATTCGATTGGGGCAGTGGACCAACCAGGTCCATGTGGATGTGTTCAAACCTGCCACTTGGTAGCTCGAATTTACCAAGTTCTGATTTTGTGTGGCGGTGAACTTTGGATTTTTGACATGGGATACAAGATTTCGCCCAATTGCTTGTATCAGTATTCATTCTTGGCCAGAAGTATTTTGAAGCAATAAGTTTTCGCGTAGCACGGATGCCGGGGTGTGATAAGCCATGTAGACTATCGAAGATTGTCCGTCGTATGTTGAGAGGAACGTAGGGTCGATTTTTACCTGTTGAAGTCTCACACCAAATTTGCTGCTTGTCTGGTAAGTCGATCCGTTGCAGGTTTACGCTTGATTTCGGTGTGTGTGCTGAAATCAATTTCTGCAATTCGTCGTCGCGTTGTTGTTGTACAAGTAATTCCTTCGTGTCGAAAGAGAAGACGCTGAGTTCTGTGAGAAGTGTTTCACCAGCACATGGATTTTGTTGCCTTTTCAAAATCAATTCAAGTTGAATTTTGTGTACGTATACAGTGTATAATATACACTTTTAATATTGTGTGCTGTCATTTTGTATCATTGTATGTGTGCAAATCCACATGAAATTTCGCCAAAATGTTGACCCGATTTTATAAATGATACTATCGGTAGAGGAAACAATACATTTCCTCTGCTCGATAGCAAAGGAAAAAATGACATGTTAAGAAAATAGTTTCGATTTCAATATGTTTTTTGTGAATGTTTCATTTATATTTAGATAAAACTTAAATAAAATGAATTTTATTATTGTTTTTAATAAAATTAATATTCCCAGTTTAATTTTAGGTACATTTGCCTATATTTTATGTGTTATTTATGGAAATAGTAATGAAAAAAAAAGATTAATAAATTATAAAGTGAATTAACACTTTAATTGCCGCTCACACAGCATGTGTGTGATAGTCGGAACAAGTATTATACGTACGGCCATTAACGTGTTAACTGAGGAAATACATATAAATAAATTTGAAAAATATTTTTATTCTCTCTTGTCTTCTTGCAGTCGATCGCATCGATGTTATTTTTTTTGTTGTTTAGTTAGTAGAAATATGGAATGGAAATGATAGACGAAAGACGGACAAATGCTTAAATTTTTTTTATGTTTACATTTGACTATGATAATAATTTTTTGATGATAATGTAATTACGTTTTGATTTATTTACTCGGAATTAAATTAAACTATATAGGAATAGGGACACAACACTTTATTAACTTACATAATGTTGTGAAATTTTTTAAATTCACAAATTATGTACTCAACTTCAACATATTATTTTGTGTTCTTAAATGACGTTAAAAACACAAAACAAAACAAAACACATATAAGAATATGCACACCACTACTATTACGTTCCGGTAAAATTCAAGTTGAATTGTAAAAAGGCAACAGAATCCATGTGCAGAACGAGACAAACAGTCGCTCACCACATTGTGTTTACCTTTGATGTGATGAATGTCGGTAGTGAACTGAGCAATGTAATCGAGGTGTCGTAATTGCCGGGGACTACGTTCAGATTTTGACGCAATAGCTGTTGTAAGAGGCTTATGGTCGGTAAATAAAGAAAAATTTCGGCCTTCGACGAAATGGCGAAAGTGTTTGATTGCTAAATACATAGCAAGAAGTTCTCTATCGAAAGTAGAGTATTTAATTTCCGCAGGGGAGAGCTTCTTTGAAAAGAACGCTAATGGTTGCCAACATCCTTTGTTGCGTTGTTGTAAGACAGCTCCAACTGCTACATTGGAAGCGTCGGTAGTTATGTTGAACTGCGCGTCGTTCAACGGGTGTGCCAAAAGAGTGACAGCGGCAAGAGAACGCTTGACCTTATCGAAAGATTCTGTACAATCTTCGGGCCAAGAGAAATTTATTTTGTTTTTGCCTTTCTTGAGTAAAGTGGCCAAATGCCTGTGAATCGGCGATAACAGTTCGGCTAACCGTGGTATAAAGCGGTGGTAATAGTTCACCATACCGACGAACTGCTGTATTTGGCGGATTGATGTTGGCTGTGGAAAGTTTGAAATGACATCGACTCTGTCTTTCGACGGGAGGATGCCATCTTTCGAAATTGTGTGGCTGAGGAAGTCAAGTGACTTCACGCCGAAAATACATTTCGAAGCTTTAATATTGATTCCATATGCGGAGAGACGTTTGAATACTGACTCGAGATGTTCACTATGTTCCATCTCGGAACGGCTTGCAACGAGGATATCGTCGATATAAGAGTAGACGAAGTCCAGCCCTTTTAACACTTCGTTAAGGAATCGCTGGAATGTCTGGGCTGAGTTACGAAGGCCGTATGGCATTCGGGTAAACTCGAAAAGCCCAAAAGGAGTGGTTATCGCTGTTTTATGAATATCCTCAAGAGCCATGGGAATTTGATGATATGCCCTTACCAAGTCTATTTTAGAGAAAATAGTGGCGCCGGCGAGTTTCAACGAGAAACTGTGTATGTGGGGGATAGGATATCTATCTGGGACAGTGACAGTGTTCAACTGTCGATAGTCTCCACAAGGGCGCCAGTCCTTGTCTTTCTTTTGCACCATATGTAATGGTGAGGAGACTGGTGATGATGAGGGGCGGCAGATTCCGATGTCTGTCATGAACTGAAATTCTGTTTTAGCAGCTTTTAGTTTAGTTGCGTCGAGTTGTCGCGGTTTAGCACAAGGTAACCTACCTTGCGTGACGACGTAGTGGACTACGTTATGCTTCACTGGGAGATTGTAATTCGGAGCCTCAGTGAGCGAGGGGTATTTCTTCAAAAGAGTGCCGTAATCATTGTTGACGCTGAAATGTTTTGGAGATGGCGTATCAACTTGGGCGATGATTGCGTTCACAGTGAGGGTAGTAAATGAATCAGAAAGTCTTCTGTTCTTTAAATCGACCACGAGACCATATTTAGACAGAAAGTCAGCACCTATAATAGGCCTGTCTACTGCCGCGATGATGAAGGGATGTGTGAACGTACGCCTGAGACCGAGATTAACCTTCAAAAGTTTTGTGCCGTAAGTGGAAATTGGGGATCCGTTTGCTGCGGTAAGAACGCAAACGGTGTCTTTTGCATGTCGGGGAAACTTGTTAACGGGTATCACAGATACTTCAGCCCCCGAATCGATCAGAAATTGTAAGTTATTTTCATGATCGTGGATGAAAAGACGGCGAGACGAACCAATCCCACTGTTTGCCGTAGAGACAGCAGGATTTAGTAGTTTTCCGAAGGCTTAAAATGTTTGGAAGTAGCTTGTCCATGAGCTACCGGTCGGAAACTGCACGGCTGATTACAGTTGCGTGCGCGTGAGCCGAAACGACGGTGGAAGTAGCAGAGTCCAGATCGAGATGACGATCTCGACCTTGACCTGTGTCGGTAATTGAAATTCCGTCTGTTGTTTGGCGATCTTCCACGTGAACCAATGTTCATATTGGCCAGTGTTCGCTGTAGATCTGCCAATTGTTGTTGTGTCTTGTCAAGTTGTCGTTGCATTAAAACAAGGGCTGATTCACCGTCAGCAGTTGCCTTGCTTGAGGATGGCTGGTTAACAGCAGCAATTGGTTTGGGTACTCTGGATTGAGCGTAAATCCAGATATTGTCGGCGACCGGTAGGATTTCCTCGATGTCGTTTTTAATATCCCGCGCCATTATCGCTCGTAGGTCATCTGGCAAACGTTTTAGCCAGAGATTTTTGAGTAAATCGTTGTTTACTAATTTGGAATCACCTGCTTTTTGTTCAAGCAGGCGATAAAAGTGGGACGGTTTAAGGTCTCCCATTTGTTGGAAACCGGAGAGCAACTCGTCAAGTCGTTGCTCCTCGCTAATAGTGTAGCGGTTGGTCAACGCGGATTTCAGTCGCTTGTATTTTGTACCTGGCTGCGGGTTCCTAAAAATGTCCGTTATGAACTGTATCGTCTCTTGTGGTATCGCGCCGAGAGTATAAGCAAATGGTTCATCGTCGTCGACAATTCGGTGGATGCCGAACTGGTGTTCGACGAGGATGAACCAAGCTGCCGGCTGCTCGTTCCAGAATGGGGGTATCTTTGGTGGCATCTTGTATAAGTTGGTTGTCCGCGATGTTGGTGTGCCAGCATGAGTGTCGTTCTCATCTTCTGACGATGAAACGGCTTTTTGTTGTTTAGGTGGCATTTTATTTTTCACTTCACTTTAATAATTCCGGCGTAGCAAAAATATTTATTTTATTCACTTGTCTATCTAATCGTAGACTTAAAAAAAAAATATTCGAACGCGAACAAACTAAATAGAACTATTTTTCCAACCAAGGAGTATTGCGAATACGAATAAGGGAATGGGCAGATCGAATAAGAATAAAATCAACAAAAAATTAATTAAATAGCAAATTGTATCAAGCGAAATTGTAGAAACGAAAAAGGAAGTTATTTCAGATATCACGAAATTATAGTATTAATAGTGCGAAAATGTAGAATCGAACAATCGTACACTTACAGTAAGCTTAATAATTAATATAATATTTATAATTAAAAAAAAATATTTAAATTCAAATCGTTTGAAAAAAAAATTAATTTTATATAAAAAATGAAATGAACTGATCGAGTTTCGAACTATCGAACTTAATATCGCTAGCCGTCAACGCTAACCGTTGAGCTATGGCGGTTATATAATAAATTGAATAATATATAGAATATCGTAAAATTTATATAATAATATATAATATCGTAATGTAATACATATTTATAAAATTTAGAGAATCTTTTTATTTTTATTATTTTTTTTTTTTTTTAAATGTATTATATTTTTAAATGTATGTAGTTATTTAAAGAAAAAAAATAGTTAAATTTTTTTTTGATAAAAATTGTTTTTTAAAAAAAAATTTGTTAAGCAAAAAAAGGAATGTTTAATAAATGTTTTAGTTTAATATTTACTCGTATATGTACATGTATATCCGTTAGGTATCCGTGTGTGATGTATAGGGTGAATCATCCGTTGTTTGTAATATAAGTGTGGCTGTTTGTCGCTGATTTGTGCTGCCACCTTGATCTGCCGTCGGTTATTTATTTGTAATTTTGCCGCATGCGAAATGATGTTGCCAGCTTCCTGGCTCCCTCGATGGGCGCGATCGCCTTTGCGGGGGCAATTGGCCCAAACTTTTATGTTATATGTATGTGTTTTGTATATAGATTATGTATATTTTGCGGTGTCGTGGAAAAAAAAATTTATATTAACTTTGACCGCGTATCGAACTTGCTGTTAGTACGGTGTATATACACAATTTTTGTACATTTATTCACTGCACTACTGACGACTTAAGCACTTCGCCGTGTTTTATGTTACTTATTAACTGTTTTTGTGTTTTTGTTTTATGATTTTTAGCACACACTAGGCGTTTCTGTGCGCCTGTTACTTTTTGTTAGCGTTTTAGTTTTGTTGTTCACGTTATTTTTATGTTGCACTATTTATAGTTTTATGTAGTTTATATTATAATAGTTCGTTAATTGAACTTTTTATTAAGGCACATTGCAAATAAAAAAATGTGCTCCTGCGCGTTTTTCTTAACGGTCGAACCGTTTTATGACCGTTATACACGCGCGTCGGGGTCACCATTTATAGCGGGTGTTAGCGGGTTTTTAATATTGTTTTTAATTTATTACACTCACTATATGTATTTATGTTTCATATAAACCATTTATTTATTTATTATTTAATGTGTCTACAATAGTACTATTTTCACAACATTAAATGGTGGACGACTATTCGCGGCACTTTTCACTTTTATTATTATTATTTTGTGTATGAGACCGTGTCTCTTGGATTTCTAAACGCGACTATCCTTTTTCGTTTCTGATTTCCGGATCGTCGATAAATATCTCGATATTTATCGATCGTCGATAAATATCGAGATTCGCGGAATTACTTTTGTAGTTGGCGAAATAGCTCTATTCAGCAAAACGAGCAATGCCTCGTAATTAAGCGGCGCGGTGTATAAATAGTTTTGCTACGAGGAGTGACTCGAAGTGAAAAGGATTTTAATGATTTTGAGCCGCTACATCACTCCCCTCCTGGATCGAAAACCGTAGTGTTTTAAATTAAATGTTACCGTTTTTGGAACACTACGTTTTTCGACTGGGTTTACCACAAGTATTCCGTATGCCGGCTTAAGCCTGTCGATGCCAATTGTTGTTGATTTTCCATCTATATCCACAACAAAGAATTTGCGCAATTTGCGGGTCACTGGATACGGTCCAGAATAGGGTGTACTCAATGGACCTCTGACTCTATCCACACGTACGAATACGTGTGAACAGGTTTCCAGATTTTTGGGAATGTACGTTGCCTGTTCAGGTGGATGTCTTGTGTCCGTAGGAACTAAGGTTCTCATGGTGGTACGAAGCTGATTCACGAAATCCGAAGTATCTGTGTTTGGGTTCGAATTTTGATCTTTGATGAAGAATTCACCGGGAACCTTGATGTTTTGACCATATACTAGCTCTGCTGGTGTGCAGTTGAGGTCTTCCTTGACGGAGGTTCGAATACCCAATAGGATTGTTGGAAGTTCTGAACTCCAATGGGATGTATTACATCGAGCTGTTAAGGCGGATTTTAGTTGCCTGTGGAACCGTTCGACAAGACCATTCGCTTTCGGGTTGTATGCAGTTGTCCGAATGCGATGGGAACCTAGGAGCTTCGTGAGCTCGGTGAACAACGTTGATTCGAATTGTGTTCCTTGATCTGTCGTGATGAAGAGTGGGACACCATATCTACAGATATACTCATTGTAGAAGATCTTACTTACTGTTTTTGCGGTCATTTCTCGGATTGGATAAGCTTCTGGCCAGCGGGTAAATCGGTCGACTATCGTTAGAATGTAATGATAGCCATTCGATTGGGGCAGTGGACCAACCAGGTCCATGTGGATGTGTTCAAACCTGCCACTTGGTAGCTCGAATTTACCAAGTTCTGATTTTGTGTGGCGGTGAACTTTGGATTTTTGACATGGGATACAAGATTTCGCCCAATTGCTTGTATCAGTATTCATTCTTGGCCAGAAGTATTTTGAAGCAATAAGTTTTCGCGTAGCACGGATGCCGGGGTGTGATAAGCCATGTAGACTATCGAAGATTGTCCGTCGTATGTTGAGAGGAACGTAGGGTCGATTTTTACCTGTTGAAGTCTCACACCAAATTTGCTGCTTGTCTGGTAAGTCGATCCGTTGCAGGTTTACGCTTGATTTCGGTGTGTGTGCTGAAATCAATTTCTGCAATTCGTCGTCGCGTTGTTGTTGTACAAGTAATTCCTTCGTGTCGAAAGAGAAGACGCTGAGTTCTGTGAGAAGTGTTTCACCAGCACATGGATTTTGTTGCCTTTTCAAAATCAATTCAAGTTGAATTTTGTGTACGTATACAGTGTATAATATACACTTTTAATATTGTGTGCTGTCATTTTGTATCATTGTATGTGTGCAAATCCACATGAAATTTCGCCAAAATGTTGACCCGATTTTATAAATGATACTATCGGTAGAGGAAACAATACATTTCCTCTGCTCGATAGCAAAGGAAAAAATGACATGTTAAGAAAATAGTTTCGATTTCAATATGTTTTTTGTGAATGTTTCATTTATATTTAGATAAAACTTAAATAAAATGAATTTTATTATTGTTTTTAATAAAATTAATATTCCCAGTTTAATTTTAGGTACATTTGCCTATATTTTATGTGTTATTTATGGAAATAGTAATGAAAAAAAAAGATTAATAAATTATAAAGTGAATTAACACTTTAATTGCCGCTCACACAGCATGTGTGTGATAGTCGGAACAAGTATTATACGTACGGCCATTAACGTGTTAACTGAGGAAATACATATAAATAAATTTGAAAAATATTTTTATTCTCTCTTGTCTTCTTGCAGTCGATCGCATCGATGTTATTTTTTTTGTTGTTTAGTTAGTAGAAATATGGAATGGAAATGATAGACGAAAGACGGACAAATGCTTAAATTTTTTTTATGTTTACATTTGACTATGATAATAATTTTTTGATGATAATGTAATTACGTTTTGATTTATTTACTCGGAATTAAATTAAACTATATAGGAATAGGGACACAACACTTTATTAACTTACATAATGTTGTGAAATTTTTTAAATTCACAAATTATGTACTCAACTTCAACATATTATTTTGTGTTCTTAAATGACGTTAAAAACACAAAACAAAACAAAACACATATAAGAATATGCACACCACTACTATTACGTTCCGGTAAAATTCAAGTTGAATTGTAAAAAGGCAACAGAATCCATGTGCAGAACGAGACAAACAGTCGCTCACCACATTGTGTTTACCTTTGATGTGATGAATGTCGGTAGTGAACTGAGCAATGTAATCGAGGTGTCGTAATTGCCGGGGACTACGTTCAGATTTTGACGCAATAGCTGTTGTAAGAGGCTTATGGTCGGTAAATAAAGAAAAATTTCGGCCTTCGACGAAATGGCGAAAGTGTTTGATTGCTAAATACATAGCAAGAAGTTCTCTATCGAAAGTAGAGTATTTAATTTCCGCAGGGGAGAGCTTCTTTGAAAAGAACGCTAATGGTTGCCAACATCCTTTGTTGCGTTGTTGTAAGACAGCTCCAACTGCTACATTGGAAGCGTCGGTAGTTATGTTGAACTGCGCGTCGTTCAACGGGTGTGCCAAAAGAGTGACAGCGGCAAGAGAACGCTTGACCTTATCGAAAGATTCTGTACAATCTTCGGGCCAAGAGAAATTTATTTTGTTTTTGCCTTTCTTGAGTAAAGTGGCCAAATGCCTGTGAATCGGCGATAACAGTTCGGCTAACCGTGGTATAAAGCGGTGGTAATAGTTCACCATACCGACGAACTGCTGTATTTGGCGGATTGATGTTGGCTGTGGAAAGTTTGAAATGACATCGACTCTGTCTTTCGACGGGAGGATGCCATCTTTCGAAATTGTGTGGCTGAGGAAGTCAAGTGACTTCACGCCGAAAATACATTTCGAAGCTTTAATATTGATTCCATATGCGGAGAGACGTTTGAATACTGACTCGAGATGTTCACTATGTTCCATCTCGGAACGGCTTGCAACGAGGATATCGTCGATATAAGAGTAGACGAAGTCCAGCCCTTTTAACACTTCGTTAAGGAATCGCTGGAATGTCTGGGCTGAGTTACGAAGGCCGTATGGCATTCGGGTAAACTCGAAAAGCCCAAAAGGAGTGGTTATCGCTGTTTTATGAATATCCTCAAGAGCCATGGGAATTTGATGATATGCCCTTACCAAGTCTATTTTAGAGAAAATAGTGGCGCCGGCGAGTTTCAACGAGAAACTGTGTATGTGGGGGATAGGATATCTATCTGGGACAGTGACAGTGTTCAACTGTCGATAGTCTCCACAAGGGCGCCAGTCCTTGTCTTTCTTTTGCACCATATGTAATGGTGAGGAGACTGGTGATGATGAGGGGCGGCAGATTCCGATGTCTGTCATGAACTGAAATTCTGTTTTAGCAGCTTTTAGTTTAGTTGCGTCGAGTTGTCGCGGTTTAGCACAAGGTAACCTACCTTGCGTGACGACGTAGTGGACTACGTTATGCTTCACTGGGAGATTGTAATTCGGAGCCTCAGTGAGCGAGGGGTATTTCTTCAAAAGAGTGCCGTAATCATTGTTGACGCTGAAATGTTTTGGAGATGGCGTATCAACTTGGGCGATGATTGCGTTCACAGTGAGGGTAGTAAATGAATCAGAAAGTCTTCTGTTCTTTAAATCGACCACGAGACCATATTTAGACAGAAAGTCAGCACCTATAATAGGCCTGTCTACTGCCGCGATGATGAAGGGATGTGTGAACGTACGCCTGAGACCGAGATTAACCTTCAAAAGTTTTGTGCCGTAAGTGGAAATTGGGGATCCGTTTGCTGCGGTAAGAACGCAAACGGTGTCTTTTGCATGTCGGGGAAACTTGTTAACGGGTATCACAGATACTTCAGCCCCCGAATCGATCAGAAATTGTAAGTTATTTTCATGATCGTGGATGAAAAGACGGCGAGACGAACCAATCCCACTGTTTGCCGTAGAGACAGCAGGATTTAGTAGTTTTCCGAAGGCTTAAAATGTTTGGAAGTAGCTTGTCCATGAGCTACCGGTCGGAAACTGCACGGCTGATTACAGTTGCGTGCGCGTGAGCCGAAACGACGGTGGAAGTAGCAGAGTCCAGATCGAGATGACGATCTCGACCTTGACCTGTGTCGGTAATTGAAATTCCGTCTGTTGTTTGGCGATCTTCCACGTGAACCAATGTTCATATTGGCCAGTGTTCGCTGTAGATCTGCCAATTGTTGTTGTGTCTTGTCAAGTTGTCGTTGCATTAAAACAAGGGCTGATTCACCGTCAGCAGTTGCCTTGCTTGAGGATGGCTGGTTAACAGCAGCAATTGGTTTGGGTACTCTGGATTGAGCGTAAATCCAGATATTGTCGGCGACCGGTAGGATTTCCTCGATGTCGTTTTTAATATCCCGCGCCATTATCGCTCGTAGGTCATCTGGCAAACGTTTTAGCCAGAGATTTTTGAGTAAATCGTTGTTTACTAATTTGGAATCACCTGCTTTTTGTTCAAGCAGGCGATAAAAGTGGGACGGTTTAAGGTCTCCCATTTGTTGGAAACCGGAGAGCAACTCGTCAAGTCGTTGCTCCTCGCTAATAGTGTAGCGGTTGGTCAACGCGGATTTCAGTCGCTTGTATTTTGTACCTGGCTGCGGGTTCCTAAAAATGTCCGTTATGAACTGTATCGTCTCTTGTGGTATCGCGCCGAGAGTATAAGCAAATGGTTCATCGTCGTCGACAATTCGGTGGATGCCGAACTGGTGTTCGACGAGGATGAACCAAGCTGCCGGCTGCTCGTTCCAGAATGGGGGTATCTTTGGTGGCATCTTGTATAACTTGGTTGTCCGCGATGTTGGTGTGCCAGCATGAGTGTCGTTCTCATCTTCTGACGATGAAACGGCTTTTTGTTGTTTAGGTGGCATTTTATTTTTCACTTCACTTTAATAATTCCGGCGTAGCAAAAATATTTATTTTATTCACTTGTCTATCTAATCGTAGACTTAAAAAAAAAATATTCGAACGCGAACAAACTAAATAGAACTATTTTTCCAACCAAGGAGTATTGCGAATACGAATAAGGGAATGGGCAGATCGAATAAGAATAAAATCAACAAAAAATTAATTAAATAGCAAATTGTATCAAGCGAAATTGTAGAAACGAAAAAGGAAGTTATTTCAGATATCACGAAATTATAGTATTAATAGTGCGAAAATGTAGAATCGAACAATCGTACACTTACAGTAAGCTTAATAATTAATATAATATTTATAATTAAAAAAAAATATTTAAATTCAAATCGTTTGAAAAAAAAATTAATTTTATATAAAAAATGAAATGAACTGATCGAGTTTCGAACTATCGAACTTAATATCGCTAGCCGTCAACGCTAACCGTTGAGCTATGGCGGTTATATAATAAATTGAATAATATATAGAATATCGTAAAATTTATATAATAATATATAATATCGTAATGTAATACATATTTATAAAATTTAGAGAATCTTTTTATTTTTATTATTTTTTTTTTTTTTTAAATGTATTATATTTTTAAATGTATGTAGTTATTTAAAGAAAAAAAATAGTTAAATTTTTTTTTGATAAAAATTGTTTTTTAAAAAAAAATTTGTTAAGCAAAAAAAGGAATGTTTAATAAATGTTTTAGTTTAATATTTACTCGTATATGTACATGTATATCCGTTAGGTATCCGTGTGTGATGTATAGGGTGAATCATCCGTTGTTTGTAATATAAGTGTGGCTGTTTGTCGCTGATTTGTGCTGCCACCTTGATCTGCCGTCGGTTATTTATTTGTAATTTTGCCGCATGCGAAATGATGTTGCCAGCTTCCTGGCTCCCTCGATGGGCGCGATCGCCTTTGCGGGGGCAATTGGCCCAAACTTTTATGTTATATGTATGTGTTTTGTATATAGATTATGTATATTTTGCGGTGTCGTGGAAAAAAAAATTTATATTAACTTTGACCGCGTATCGAACTTGCTGTTAGTACGGTGTATATACACAATTTTTGTACATTTATTCACTGCACTACTGACGACTTAAGCACTTCGCCGTGTTTTATGTTACTTATTAACTGTTTTTGTGTTTTTGTTTTATGATTTTTAGCACACACTAGGCGTTTCTGTGCGCCTGTTACTTTTTGTTAGCGTTTTAGTTTTGTTGTTCACGTTATTTTTATGTTGCACTATTTATAGTTTTATGTAGTTTATATTATAATAGTTCGTTAATTGAACTTTTTATTAAGGCACATTGCAAATAAAAAAATGTGCTCCTGCGCGTTTTTCTTAACGGTCGAACCGTTTTATGACCGTTATACACGCGCGTCGGGGTCACCATTTATAGCGGGTGTTAGCGGGTTTTTAATATTGTTTTTAATTTATTACACTCACTATATGTATTTATGTTTCATATAAACCATTTATTTATTTATTATTTAATGTGTCTACAATAGTACTATTTTCACAACATTAAATGGTGGACGACTATTCGCGGCACTTTTCACTTTTATTATTATTATTTTGTGTATGAGACCGTGTCTCTTGGATTTCTAAACGCGACTATCCTTTTTCGTTTCTGATTTCCGGATCGTCGATAAATATCTCGATATTTATCGATCGTCGATAAATATCGAGATTCGCGGAATTACTTTTGTAGTTGGCGAAATAGCTCTATTCAGCAAAACGAGCAATGCCTCGTAATTAAGCGGCGCGGTGTATAAATAGTTTTGCTACGAGGAGTGACACGAAGTGAAAAGGATTTTAATGATTTTGAGCCGCTACAAAATCAAAGTATTTTTTGCAATTAACATGTTGATGAGCCTTAAAAAAATGCCGAGCTATAAAGATTTTTGGTCCTCACGGCCTGAACTAAGAGATTCCTATATTACTTCACTGATGTCGCGAGATAGATTTCAGTGGTTGTTATCAAATATTCATCTCAATGATAACTCAGTAATGGCTAAAAAAAACGACAAAAAGTTTGACAAACTTTTTAAAATCCGTACTATGCTGGACGTTTTGGAGAAGACTTTCCTAGAATCATATAAACCTGGGTTGTGTCAGTCGGTGGATGAAAGTATGGTTAAATTTAAAGGACGAAGTACCCTTAAACAATATTTGCCAATGAAACCAATAAAACGGGGGTATAAAATTTGGATCAGAGCCGATCAGACGGGATATATATGCCAGTTTCAAGTTTACACTGGGAAAATCGCAGAAGTTACCGAAAAATCTTTAGGTGCTCGAGTCATCAAAGATTTGACCAATACACTCGTTGGAAAACATCACCACGTATATTTTGATAATTTTTTTAATTCAGTGAGTCTTCAAAGAGAATTGTTGTCTCTTGGTATTTATAGTTGTGGTACTGCTAGAAAAGGCAGAAAACATATGCCGACAGACCTAGAATCCGATAAAAATATGAAACGAGGATCGGCAGATTGGAGAGTTTCCCAAGACGGAATAGTAGTAGTGAAATGGGTTGACAAAAAACCAGTATACTTTTTAAGCAATTTCCATAATCCAGAAAAGGAAACAACGGTAAAAAGAAAACAGAAAGATGGAACGTCCACGGAAGTATTGTGTCCTTCACTTGTGGTAGATTATAATAGACATATGGGATATGTAGACAAAGCGGATATGATGAAAAGCCTCTACGAAATAGACCGCAAATCTTCAAAGTGGTATCACAGACTCATGTGGTATTTTTTAGATTTAAGTGTTTACAACGCGTTCATTATCTTTACGCAAAGAACAATGGATAAAACAATGAATCTAAAAAATTTTCGACTTTGTGTTATCAACGGGCTTATTGGAGCGGGTAAAGACCAAGTAAAAAGTAGGAGCAAAAACAACCAGAATTTAAAAATGTTTAAAACTACGGTTGCTTTAGAAAAAAGGTATGATAAAGCACTGCACATGCCACAACATTCTACTTCAAAACGCTGCAATTACTGTAGCACTCGAAATAATCCACATAGAACGCGATGGATGTGCAGTACATGTGGTGTTGGACTATGTCTAACACAAGGTAACAATTGTTTTTCAAAATTTCATCGTAAATAAAAACTTTAAATTTTTCCTTATTTTGAATTTAATGTTCCTAGTGGTGTCCCACTGAAACCACGCCCTACCCCCCTTATTTAAATAAAATAAATTGAATTTTCTTCTATAATGTGTTCTTTGATGTGTTTTTATGAAACTTTGATAACAATTTCCAAAAATTTCAATAAAAAATTGTCTTCGGACTCAAAGGGTTAATTGGGAATTCATCAGGATTCAATTCATGAAGAATTTTCTTCAAACTGTTCTGTTGTGATCGGGGTGTTGTCATTGATATTCACGCTTGCCGTAGGGATTTTACATCCAAAAGTTTTCACTGTGAGGCCTTCGACCTCTCCGGTTATATGAAGCAACCGATCAACCCTCTCCTCCAGTTCACTATTTTTTTTTATATTATACGGACCCCCTCCTGTCCCAGTTAAATATTTTTTATTCGAATCGAATTTTATTTTTTACTGTATATTTAAAATTTTTCCAAACCTATAAGAGTAATAACATTTTAGACTTACCGGCAACACATACTTACACACAACCTTACTTTTTTCCAGCCATCAACAGATTTTTCAGGTGGACCGACTGCATTTAATTCGTTGGTAATTTCAGCCCACAAATGTTGGGTAGGTGCATTTAAAATTTTTTTTTCCATAAAAGAAATTAAAATGTCAAATTGGCGTCCATTGGTAAATGACATACAAAAAATACAATAAAAAAGTTTCAAATAAATTATAATAAATTAAACTAATCAATTTTTATAAAATAATGGAGTAAATTACATTTTAAAAAGTAGTAAAAGCAGATTAAAGTATTTTATTTTAATAAAAAAATAATAAGTATACACACTATATTGTCTTCGTAAATACGATATTCGTCATCTATTGAGCAGTCAAATTTTGACATTTGATTTTCGTAAAATTCAATTTCAATTTTTTTTTGGTTCATAATAGGGCGGATTTACGATTTTCGAAAGCAAAAAAAAATTCATAATACGAATTTTCGCGGCGGATCTAATTTTACGAAATAGAAAATATTTCATAATAGGCCCCCGGAAAAATAACAAAAGGAACCTGGGTATCTAAACGTATTTTTATGAAAATAGTTCGAGCCGTTTGTGAAACTTTTGGCGCACATACAATTTTATGGCGCTTAAGTCTAATGTATATCTAATTAACGCAAAACACTTGACGCAACATGATAAAACATGACGGAATGTGTTGCCAAAACATTGTATACATGCTAGTGCAACATACTGAAGTTGATGAAACATTAAGCAACATCACTTAATATGGCGCAACACTCCGCAACATCGTGCTACATTACGCAAGATTAATTAACATTACGCGGAGATCAATACTCTATAACGTTTATGTTAAATATTATTTATTATTATAATTATTAATATTGTTTTATTTATTATAATTAAAGTATGTATATATATTTTCAATTTAATAATTTTAAAATTTATTATTATTACTTATTTAATTTATATTATAAATTAAATTTTAATTTAGTTTTGTATTATTTTTCCGCCTTACGTAATGGCGGAGCGTTGTGTACGCATCGTGGTGTGCGGTAAGCGCAAGTATTATGCACTTGCTGCTGCGGCGATATTTTGAGTCGAACAGGTTGAACAAGAAAATTTAATAAATTTTGTTCATTCTGTTTTGGTTTTGTCTTCGTCTTGTTTGCTTTTGCTTTCGTTTCGAATGCTCGTCTCGTCGTATTGTTTCAGTCTTGCATCGCATGTATCTGTTGATACATTTACTCTGTTTAGACGTACAGAGTGATGATGGGTTAGCGATGTTTTTGCGAGATGTTAAGTTTGTAATATGTACGATTAGAACATTGGTTTGCAATATTCTAACCGCTATAACTCCTTGCAACCGTTACCTGGAACTCAAAAATCCTCTCCAATTTTTATCAACATTTCCATTTGACGAAATTGTCGAATGTGCCTCTTGAACGCGTTGCTGGGATTTTTTTCTGTTTTGCTTTGTTTTCCGTCTATTCCAACCAACACACTAATATCTGTTAAAATGGACTTTAACGTTCATTGTAAATCAGTATCATTTTCTCGTTTTTCAAGCAGAAAAGGTTATTAATCTTTAATGCTGCGGATCAACTACAGCTGCTTGTATACTTGAAGCGGATGGAGATCGAAATTAGTATCATCGTTAAAATCGATATAATCGTTCGCCTCATAAATTGGCAAAAGCGGATGTCTTGAGTTGTACTGTATTCGTTTTCATTTGTATGCCGTGCGGTTTGCACAAATTGTGCATCACTTCACTTAAACTTGATATGAATTCGTGTTCATTGATCAATTGAGTAGTTCATCAATTGAAAAATTTCAGGCAATAAAATTAAGGTTATTAAGAGACCAGTAGGAAGAACTTTCGTCCATTTCTCCCCAAAATAGCATTTAAAAAACTGATTTTAAGTCACGACGCCATCTTTCAATTATCCCATTCGCCGCTGGTTGGCACGTTGTATTCCTTACGTGTTTGAAACTGGAAAGTCGGTCTAGTTCCCTAAACAGTGAGGTATCAAATTGTTTTCCCTGATCAGTAGTTATACACCTAATCCTGACTGAAATCCTGTTTATTTATTTTAATAGCAAATTCGGTTTTAGTTCGTTGTGATCCCTTCTTTGGAGAGCTGTTTGTATAGGTCCTACAGGAAATTTTGTACACCCATCGAGCCAATCAGGATTGTAGATCTGATTGAAATTTCGCAGCGCTTTCGTTTATATGACTATTTGTCAGAAAATGATCTGCTAATTTATTTGCCATTTGATGAAGGCGACCAAGAATTGAGCTGGTGGTCGGAAGAGGGAATTTAGTCCTCATCAGTGCTATCATTTGGGTGAACGTCTTCCAGTGCAACCTCTAATAACTCGTTTATATTGTAGCGTGTAACAAATAAATTTCGCAAAACAAGTTATAAACACAACTTTTATTAATTGACAAAAACAATACATCAATTATTAGAGGCAGAAGGTTCATAATATCAAGAAAAATTAAATTATCTCTACGTTTGTTTTCGCGCTTTTCGCGTTTAATTTAAACTCAACTGAATACCAAAAAAATTGAGTTTTCCCCAGTTTAGTTGGATACTGGACAAATTTTCTGAAATGAAATCTACGAAGTAAAAAAAACAAGTTAGAAAACTAAACTTATTATAAATGTTGTGCAAAGCGGCTGTAATATTGCACATCCGAATCACTTTGTGAGGTTTGTATTGACATTGCTTTTCTGGCAATAAAATTCGCTATTTGCCCTTCCAAACCCCAATGCACCTTTCTATAATAAACCGTGCTTTACTATGAATACTGTTAAAATGTGATTCTGGTGAGTTTTCTGTTATCGCCCTACAAGGTATTATGAGCCAGGGTTCTAACGGATAACCTGAGTCACCTGTAATGATCAATTGTTCACGAATTTGAATGTAGTACGAATTATTTTAAACCAATTTTTAAATTTATTTAATTATCTAATAGAAAAGAATTTGGATTATCATGGGTGTATTGATCCCTATACAGCCTTTCCTCGCTATTTGCCCAAATAAACGTGATTGCAACCTCCATAATTTGCACTGATCGCCATAACAATTACACTAATTCGGTGAACTTACAACCATGGAATTTAAACTATGGCGTGCTCTTCTGTTTAAGAACACATGCTCATTCTCAGTTGGTTTTGGATGATAAACATGTGTTCCATCTACACAGCCAACAATACCAGGGAAATTAAATTTCTCATAAAATTAGTTTTCGTTCTTGGTTATGGTTCAAATTTTATAAACTCGCTACATAATGACCGTTCCATAATATCGAGCGTTTCATTAAATATACTAGACACTACTTTGCGCCATTCCAACGAGGAACTCACATCATTCTCCGGATTGGTAACCACCACTACTTAAAATCTCTAAGGTTGCACACAACTTCAAAATAGGCAGTATCGAAGCTACAGTTTTGCCCCATTTTAAGTGTAATTTCTGTTCCACAAACCTAAAAGCTCCCTTCGTTAATCGAAACCTTTGTTTAAATCTATAGAATGTAAATTATAGTTGTAAGTTTAAATAATTAAATGCATTGCATAACATCTTCAAGTTATGCAAACGATTACCTACTGTTATCTCTTAATTAGCGTTTAATAAGGCGAGAATCACGAATTTCCGTTAATAAAAATGATCGAGACAATTCCTAAAACAAGCAAAAATATAACAATTCACATGCATGTTGTTCAGAAAAGGAAAGTAAAACTTTGGCTTACATTTTTTATTGCACTACACACTTTATGAGAAAATTATTTAATTCGCATTATTTGATCAAGGCCAACTAGCCGGCTCCAATACAAGTGAATTTGGGGAAATTTTGTACATCCAATAAATGTATAAACACCGATGAACCATTTCATTTCGTTAATGTCCGTTGGTTTAAATGACTGGCCATTTCGTAGTGCATATATATTTGTGAACTCGGCCATTGTTTCAAATAGTTGATTAGTAAAATATTTTTTAAAATATTGTGCCAGAGTTTCATCTTCATATTGTGAAACGTTTGGTTGGGGCTGACATTCTATTTCCGACCGTACAAAATCAGAACGCTTTCATTTTATAGATAAACGGTTAGTAATATTAAAAAATGTATTGTTTCGGCTTGCATTTATTTGATCGATAATAAAAATAAAAAACCTAATGAGAGAATAAACATTAAATATAGATTACTACGACTCTCTAAATTCGATGTACATGCTGATATACATCGATTGAATGTATATCATCAATAATACATCAATCTTCTGTAATGAAGAATGAATATTGTTTTTGTATTCCCGTAGTAAAAGTAATTGTAACTTAAAGCGGATTCAAGGCGCCTTTATGGTTGATGTTTTTTCTGGTGTTTGATCTTTATGACTATTTTTTTTTGTCCAATCATATTGCTAACATCGTCATTTTTGAGCAATTTGATTGGTCGAAAAAATAGTCAGAAAGAACGAACATAAGAAAAAACATCAACCATAAAGGCGCCTTCATGGTGAGTTCACGGAACGGGTTTATTTTTTATCCAACTCTTCAGCCAATCAAATCTTTCATATTCAACTAAACCCCGCCCAATTTAATCCAGCTTTAGTTAAAATATTTCCATCTTTTGAGCAATAATCTTAGTCGTACCAACATAGTAACAAAAAATAACCGGAAGTATGAGCAATAATTTTGCTCAAATATTTGTTGTTATTGTTTATTTTTGACATTTTTTGAATGAATTTGTTAGGTTATCGCCTTAGATAATTTTATTTAAAGTTATTATATAAAATAAATGAAATAAATATGCGAGATGCATTTAAGTGAAACAATTAGGATGAGAACCAAAAATTTTATTTTGTTACAAACTGTTGGGCTATAAATTATTTGATAATTTATAAATTGTGATGTGTGTATAAAACATAATATATTGAATATTGTGTATTTGTAATGCCCAGACATACGTTTATTCGATTAAATTAAAATAAAGCCTCATCTAATCGTAAACAAAGCAGAAATTGCAAACAAAAAATACAAAACAACAGTAAACATATCGCACATCCTCTTAAATACTGTCAACACAAAAAAACAGGTTTGAGATAAATGCATTTTTTTTTTTTTTAATTGCTAACGTTACTGTGACGATGCTGAGATTATTCATTATTAGCTTTATAAAATAAATAATCAAGTATAGCAATTTAAAATGCATTTATCACAAAATTGTTTTTTGTGTTATGACATTTTTTTAAAGGATGTGCGATAGACAACCGTAGACAAATTTTTTGAGCAAAAGTTGGTAAAAAAAGCCAGCTTTTTTTTTATCTCATTCCGTGAACCCACACTCAGTGTTGCGTTCTTTGGTTCCTTTCTTCGTTCAGAAATTTGTTTAAACAAATTTTATTGGATAAAATTGACGTTTTTTTTCTTGTGAATTTTTTTCAGCAACCTTGATTGATTTAAAAAAAAATCAGTAGGAAGGAAGGAACGAACGAACGCATCAATCCGCACATTGAATCCGCCTTTAAATGTTCATTACGAATTATTAATAACTTGCGCATTATTATTATTATTTTATAATCAATAATTGAATTATATAGCACATAGTGTCTGTCACAGCGTGGAGCGTACGCTTTGCACGCCGAAAATCGAAGATGATCACATAGCGAATGTGTCTTAAATCTATTTATTATTTAAAAAAAAAATTCAAAATGTAATTAAATTACTATATGTACTCTATACCTTAAATAAATATTATTAAGGAAGGTATCGCTCAGCAGTCAATCCCACCAATAATTTCTTCATTTTATAGGGCTTAATGTAGGACAGATAAAACTAGTTGCTTCTGATCTGACAGAAATTCCTGGCCGACACAAGAGCTAAGCTTTTAATAATTTTTTGTGATGTAATTAGTACCTTATTATGGTTCTTATTTCACCAAGTTACGCCATACATATTTGCATAGTATAATCCCAGACAGTTGAGAGCCATAATTGGGGTATAATATAAAAATCATCACAAAATTTAAAATATGTACACGGTCAAAAATTTTGGAGTAAATTTTAATCTTTTCTGGGTTACATATATGACAACACTAGAAAAAGTTTAAAATGTAATAATTGGGAAATATTAAAAAATGCATTTTAATATTTTTAATATTATAATTTAATATGTTACTAGATATAATGTAATTCATGTCGGCGTAAAATAAAGTTCATAATTGTATTAAACTTAAATAATTTTAATCTTAAATATAATATACCTATTATTAAAATATAATACTGTGTATTAAAATTTATTCTTTTTCCAGATAAATTTTAATGACTGTTTGTCTTAAATATTAATAATATTGTATTAAAATTTAATACTACGGTGATTAAATTTAATATCTGTTTTAATAAAATGTAATATTAAAATATTTTATATTTCAATAGCTTTAATATTAAATTTTAACTACACAAAAATTATAATATATTATAAAAATTTAGTACTATATTAGTTCTAAATTTAATAAAATAAAACATAAAATTTTTAGTTTTTATTTATAATTTATTTATCGTATAATTTTATTTCACAACATTCCATAATTCAATGAAAATTTAATTTTTAAATTGTTTACCCATATAAACTTAAAACTATATTATATTATATTATAAGGCATTAAAATATAAATCTTATTTCTAAAATCATATGCTTGTAAAGGTTTTTTGTTAACAATTTGGTCATACGTTGTTAGAAAAGTTTGAAATTCACTTTCAACTTCATAGCAATTTAAAATTGGATTATTTTCAATAAGTTTGTAATTTGAACAATAAAATAATATTTGGGAGTTCAAACTATAAATTTTTTCAATCTTTATAAACTTGTTATTTATAGAATTAAATAAAAAAAATCCAGCCCTATAATGAAATCCATATTCAAATTCTACAAACTCACTTGAATACATCGAAAAAATTTCAAAAGTATCAGTGAACGGTTCGAAAAGATGCATTTGGTCGCTATTTTCCTCAATCTTTACATGTTTCAATTTGCCAAATTTTGGTTTTTCCATAAATTTTCTATTTTTGTGATTATTCCAAGACATTTGTTGATGTCTTTTGGCCAGTGTATAACATATATTAACGTAATTATTAATCCCGGCATTGAGTTTAGTGAAATACCTATGTTTGGATTCATATCGGCAGGACGATAGATTTACAATCGGACCTACTTGTTTAATAATGTTTGGATAGTGACACAAAAAGTGATGCTTTGGTAAAAGGAATAACTTATAATCTTCTAATATACATTTTAGGTGACTTTCAATCAGTGCAGAAAGGTTCAAGAGCATACTATCTGAAATTTTGGGAGCGAATACGATGTTTATTATTTGTGTTATACTAGTTATGCCCCTCCATAAGTGAGGGAATAAAAGTGCAAACTCGTAAAAAATTAAAGGAAAATGTAAAATTAAGCAATGGTTTTGGCTAGCGGATAATCCTAAACTTGTTGGAGATTTATCTAGACTAATTGCAGTTGGTAATGATTTTCTGAACAAATAACCATATGCAAAACTATGAATTTTACTGTTAATCTTGTTTACATCAATTAAATTAGTTTGAACTAATTCTAACAAGAATGATCTCATTATAAAAGGAGCAGCACCTTCAAGTATATCGTGCATTGAATCAACACTCGGGTTATCAAATATATTAAAGTGATCTAATTCATTTAATTTGCAATACTTTTTAATCCCAAAAGATTTGTTGTAGTCCTCATAAATCAAATTTTTATCATTTTCGAATTGCTTTTGATACTCGCGAAATTCACGAAGCAAATTTATATTTTCTTTACTACTTGTTTGAGTATCAACCCGATGCATTTTACAAATTCGACAAAAATAGTTTGCACGAAAAGACTCGACAAATCCCAAAGTTATATTTGCTCCCAAATTATCATGACTCAAATTGACAAGAGTTCCTTTCAAAATACAATTGTTGATAGAAATACCGGAAGTTTCTAATTTTCTTATGTCGCTTACAATAATTTTTAATATATAATTAAAATTGCAATTTTCATTTTTAATATCATTTACAAAAAATAATGCGACCAAATGAATGTTTTCTAACCGCGAATTAAAATTGAAATCAAAATTTGCAATTGACATATAAATTGCCCCGATCTTGTGGATTTTTGTTTTGCTTCCTAGTGGATTAACCACTTCGAAGTCATCATAGAATAATTGTAATTGAATTACATTTTGATTAATATGAAAAAAATCATTATTTTTGAAATTATTTGCACAGCAAAATTTTTCTATAATATTTTCACTACATTTTTGATTATTTTCATGTAGAAATAAGTTAAACAAAGATTCATTTTGAAATATTGATTCAAGTGTTCTTAAAATGGGCACGTATTGAAATTTACATTGAACGAATTTGTTCTTGTAGCACCGATTCACTTTGTCATATTTTCTTTCCCATCTACCACCCAATGACATACCTTGCGGACTGACATAAGAAGATTCAGTATGAAGCTGTTTCTGTCTTTTGTAAACTGTTTTAAATTTATTAAAATCATTTAAAAAATTTTTTTTACATGATTTTAAAATACTATGCATAATAGAGCGATCAATATTTAAATGATGTTTAATAACTTTATCAATTTGTGTAACAGCATTTTCACACATTTCACTAGCTAAATTTAAAATTTTATTGACGTTACATTCGGCAATTCCCATCGATGTTATAGTATTATAAAAATTGTTTACAACATCATGAAAACTCAATTCAGTTTCGGTTTCAGAATTAACTTCAGAAGTATTATTTGAGAAATTCATGAGAGAGTTATCGATTGTAACTGAAGACGTACTCGTATCAGCAAAAGTTTTTACATTAAAATTTGATGGAGTATTTGGAACAGATGAACTACATTTTAGTGCATGACGACGTAAACCACTGAATGTATATAATTCACGATTACATTGACTGTTAGATATGCATTTAAAAATAACTGGTTTCGGTAATGAAGCATAATGGTCATTACGAATATGTGAAATTGTATGGGAGATAGATGGAATATGTTTATGACAAATGTAACAAAAGAAATTCATTTTATTGTAATTTAATTACGCATTAATCTTTGACTTATTTTCAAATCTTGAATTAATTTCAATCATTCGAGTCGTCTTTATCGTACCTGTATTATAAATATATGTTGCAAAATAGTTATAAAATGTCTGCAGACAAACATCGAAATCAATATTAAAAATATAAAATATTTTAAACAATAAATCAAATGTTTGAACAAACGAAAAATTAAAAGGAACACATAAAAGTCTACCATCCAACACTATATGGTATTGCGAAATAGCTTGTTTATTTGCTCCCACTGCAATTATGTGCGGTTGTTTTTCTATGATCACGTATTCGTTTGTTGGTGTATTTAACTGAAAATTGAAATAATATGTAAAAAATATAATATGTCCTTAAAATATTCATATTACATACATGTTCGAATTTTATAAATTTAGATTTAGAGGCATGAAAGTTCGGTCTTTTTTTCTCTTTTGATTTCGGTCCTTGCGCTGCTGTCGGTAATAATTTTAATAATAATAAAAAATTATTAATTTCGGTATTCCATTCTGAAAAACAAATTGCATTATTTATGTTTTTTATTTATATTTAATTTTTACCTTCAAATTCGGAACATCCCCCATATAACTCTGAATGAATAATTTTAATGTATTTTGAGTATTGTCCCCATTTGTCCAAAAAAAGATTATAACTATTCGGATACCTAATTTCATAATCATATAAAATCTGAAATGAGCAAAAAAAGTTAATAATAATCAACATAATAATTGTTGATCTCATCTTACTAGTTCTGGATTGTAAAAAAAAATGGAAAAGAACTGTATATATCAATATGTTTTTTAAAAATATTCTGCCGAAGTTTGGCTGTCTTCGCAAGTCTTTGCTTAATTTGAGATTCTTGTTCAAACGCTAAGCAATTAACAAAAAAATCCTTATCGTCTGCTTCTAAATCCGATGGCATATCTTCATCTAGATCCGGATTACTGTATGACTGGGAATCTTTCGGCAATTTTTCATTGAATAAGCCGTCCAATTTACTGCGTTTGATGTTAATATTTTTGATTTTGTTTACCAAATATCCACTGTTTTTTTCTGGATTATAAAATAAATCCGGAAATAAATAAAAAATGTAAATATAAAGCCAAGTAAGGGGGTCATAATTTTTCTTACGATTCCATCAAATTTGCTGTCTGGTGTCTTATAAATAGGAAATAAATCGACAATACTTCTTGCACAAGAAATTTTTTCCTCTTTCGTTGGATGATTTCCACATGTAGCTCGCAAAAAATTTGTTGCAACAGATACCAATGAGCGACGAGAAGAATCTTTTAAACTTCCAGTTTTGTTATATTCATGTAAAACATGAGCCTCTTCAGCGTTTTGAATAAATGATTTTAAAGCCTTGCATAAAGACAGTTTGTATCACGTTTTAAAATCATGAATAATAAATACACTATATAATATGTAATGCATATTATATTTAATATACATGAAGTTTCCCTTACCTGTTCGTTTATTATTACTTGTGATTTAGGATATGCTCGCTTGCTTTTCGATGAGCCGCAGTTTCCTGGATCAGCAGTTGTTACGGTTTCGCTGCTGCTGTTATCAGGTATAACGGGATGTACTTCAATGCAAAACCAAGCACAATTTAAATATTGTTGCACAATTTCTACTAAATGTTCAGTGGGTATTTCTGTGCCGTCTCTATCTTTTAAAGTGAACAAATTGCACTCTTCGGTGGGTGGTAGCACTATAGTAATGCATTTTTATAAGATATAATTTCACTATACTCGACAATAACATCACTAAAAACTTTCAATAAATCTTACCTGATACGAGAATATCCGAAATATTTAAATTACTAGAATTATCATCTGTATGCTTTTGAAGTTTTATAAACTTGGTAATATTGTTATATACCCACTTCACTTTAATGAATCCTTCCATTTTTTACCTCTTAAATTGTTTAACTCAAGAGAACTCTGCAACATGCATGGATACCGTTAGACGTTTAATATTATATATTAGATTCTAATACATTTGATTATTATTTAATAAAAAATGATTAAAATTTAATCCATGAATATTAAATTGTAATATAATGTATTACATTTAAATATATTTGGTTACCTTTTATTACAAAATGAAATTAAATTTTAACCTTAAACTATTAGATTTTAATTTATAGTATTATATTATTATAAAATATATTGGTTAATAGTTTTTAATACTTTTCTTATTAAAAACCAATACATTAAGGTTATTTCGTTATGAAAACTAAATTTAATATTTATGTATTATAATTTAACGTATCTTAAATTATAAAGTAATAGGTCATATTAAAATTTATTATCGCTATATTACTTTTTATATTTATAATATTAATTTTTAATATATTACTATTATATCAAAGGAAATATTCAAAATAATATTAAATGGTAATCTTAATTATATTAAAAAAAATCTAATATTTTATGATTATTAAAATCAAATAATTTTTGTATTGTATAAGGTTGTAATACAAACTGAGTATTAAAAAATACTCCAAAATTTTTGACCGTGTACACAAAAAAGTTTATAAATTTCTATTTGTAATTAAAAACTTATTAAATTTTAAATAATTTTATAATGTAAATATTTTGTTTTACTAAATAAAAAAAATTATTAAATAGGTATATTTACTCATCTGCATCGTCACTCTCGAAGAAGACCATTAATTTTAAAATATCTTTAATTTTTGGGTTTACTTCTTTGTAGCAGCTGCCACTTCTCGACTGCATAGAAGATTTTACCCTCGCGTATTTGGCTTTGATACGAATCCACATCACCCTGCAGTCATTTGCGCTAATTGATAAAGCGTGCCCACTTCTGTCCATTTAACATATTTTATTGTATTGTTTTTATAGAGCGGATGCTTCAGCTACCACATCATTTCTCTTCCGCTCTTTTTCATTTCATTTATTATTTTGTATTCATCTTCTGAAATATTTATCCTAAAATTATTAAGTTGATTAATAAATCAAACAATTTAATTATGAAATATATTAATTAAACATTTAAAATTTTATTTATTTTTACGCATTTTTCGCTTACCTGATGGTTTTTTTTAATCGAAAATTTTTTTTTAATTATTTTAATGTTTACTATGTAAATAGTACATAAAATGCAATTGTTGTTGTAAATATGCGGTCGCTTTGAATACCATATTGTATTTCTAAAATTTTCGATTTTTTTTTTGAGTTACGGATATTTTGTCAAAATCCAAAGAAACATACAGTAGTTCTGTGTTGTTACTGTTACACTTGAGTGCACTGATGATAATATATTGATGATACTAACCAAATCCATAAAAAAATTTATCAATAACAACAAGTGGTTTATTTTAATATTAATACCGATTTAGTATGATTTCTTACCATTGATGTAGAAACGAAAATATATTTATGTATTAATAAATTACAACTAGCTATTTACAACTAAACACATACTTTTTCACAAATACGACGTCTCCTTTCACTTGTTATTAAATTAAATACACTACACTGACATTCAATTTTATTTTCTATAATATGTTGATTGTTGATTACTCTTCTTGCATACACACAAACTTTGATTCGTCTGTTATAAGACGTTCAAAAAATAAAAGGCATCATTCCGGAAAATGGTGAAAATCTAAATGTAAACTAGCTGCTTTAAACTAAAAAAAATATATAATAAATATATACGGGACTTTGGAAGAAACTTTCCACAAGTTGTGCTCGAATTTTCTACTGTGTTTTGTGTGGCGTTATAAAGCACAACGGCAATATCTGGGTTAACTCGTTTCAAAATATGGAAAAAAGACAAATTTGGAATCCCCGAGTCGCATTTTCAACTTAACTTGATCCAAATTATGAAAAAAACTGGGAATCCACGAACCATGCGAGAGGACATGCGAGAGTGTTCAAAATTTAATTCACGTTATCGCGCTTTCTAATTGTTCACATTACCGAGTAGTGTTCACGTTAGCCGGAGTTCACGGTATACGTTTCATTTTGGTGGCATTATTACTAAATTAATTAAATTATTTCTATAGAATTAAAATTATAAACTTTGGTTTACTGTAAACGTATTCATTGCTTTGTATCATGTATCACATATGTACATATTTAAGTCAAAAATCTAGTTTAAAACTAAATTCAAAATACTACACTAAATTAATATACATATTTAGGTAAATTCATTAAATAATAAAAAATTAAGAAGAAATAAAGAATTCAATCATAACTTCGAAACAAATTATAACATTTAAATTAAATATTATACAATTCATTTCATATTATTAAAAATATACTTTTTACACTATTTGCCGTAGGCACTTGGCGAAACACACTTCCATCTGCCCCGATCCTTTATGGTTTACCAAAAATCCATAAGGAACGCATTCCGATTAGACCAATAGTAGCGTATTGCAATGCTCCTGCCTACAAGCTATGTAAGGGTTTCATAAATTTTTTCAATTGTCATACTAATTTCTTTTCGGCTTACTCGGTTAAGAACTCGGTAGAATTGATTAACAAAATTCAAGACGTCGACATTCCGTTACATTCAAAACTAGTTTCATTTGACGTTGCCAGTCTTTTCACTTCTATTCCAATTAATACTTTGTCCCAAATAGTTTGTAATTACTTAGATAGGGATGTTGTAGATGAGAGCTTACGTCGTGAACTGAAGTTAGTTTTTGAGACTTGTATTAAACAAAATTATTTCTGTTTTGATAATAAATATTTCAAATTCGCTGATGGTCTACCCATGGGCTCCCCTCTGTCACCTTTGTTGGCTGAAATTTTCATGAATTTCTTCGAACAAATGATCATATCAAATAACAATCCCTATTTTCGTCATATAATCTTTTGGTATAGATATGTTGATGACATATTATGTCTATGGAATGGAACTGATAGACTGTTAGACTCTTTCCTTACTTGGTTAAATTCTCAATATCCCACCATTGATTTTACGTTAGAAAAAGAAGAAAATAAATGTATTAATTTTCTAGATATAACAATAACCAGGATTAATTCTACTTTAGACTTCAAAATTTATCGGAAACCCACGTATACAGACGCTGTTATCCCTAGTTCTTCAAACCATCCCCATAATATTAAAATGTCAGCTTTCCACTCACTCATAGAAAGACTAATAAACATCCCTCTGTCAAATTCAAATTATAACACTGAGCTTAACATAATTCTTCAAATAGCAACAAATAACGGATATGCAACTAGGACTATATTAAAGTTATTAAATAAAAAGCTAAAGCGTAAAACTCTAACGGGTATTTATCCACCGGACAGTCCAACGCGGGAAAATTGGCGTCGCTTAGAGTATATAGGAAAAACGAGCCAACGGATTAGCAACATCGTGTCCAATTATACCAATATTAGTTTTGCTTTTTATAATAATAACACAATAAAGAAAATGATTTTTAACAATAAACCTAGAGTTGATCGCCTTTCTAAATCTGGCGTTTATAGAATTAATTGCAATGATTGTAGTTTCTCCTATATTGGTCAGACTGGGCGCAATTTTGGAGTTAGAGCTAAAGAACATTTATCTGGTTGCAATCAATCAACTTTCCATAACCATTTAACTTCAGAAAATCATACAGCTAGCTTGAACAATTTAGACATATTACATATACAACCCAAAGGCAGACGTTTAGATACCTTAGAATCTTACGAAATTCGAAAATCAATATTTCTTAACCAAAATATCCTTAACGAACAGAGAGAAATCCGGTTCTCACCAATTACAGACCCCGCCCTTTTCTATTCTCACGTACGCAATAATATACCTTGAATTTTGTTACTCAACCTATGACTCATCGCCTACCTGCGCGATCCGTAGATTAATTTTTATTGCTTATTTTTTCCCCATCCTTCTTTTATTTTTATTTATATTTTGTTTTTTTCTACTATATAACAAAAAATTTTTACTAATACAATTCAGTAGATACTCCTGATGATGACCTAACAAGTCGAAATCGATCGAGTGATTTTTTAAACTTTTTGAAAAATATTCTGCGAAACAAAAACAAGTGATTAATAAAAATGTGTTTATTAATTATTAAAAATAGTAAATTAATTCACAAATTTCATTTTGGTGGCATTGCTGCTAACTATTAATAAACTAACTATTTCAATTGGATTTTCTTCTTAATTTACCTTCCCGGTCCTTGATATAATAAAAATAATTGGTCGCATATTGATTAAAATTAGATTCAGTACAATTTAAATATTTGGGATTGCAAAATAACCGATGAGGGACTGAGGACCACACAGTTTTATGGTAGACTTTTCTCTCCTTAAGTACTGTAAAAAAACCGAGTTTTGGAACACCTTGGGCGTTACCAGACGACCGAACGAGGACTGCGCGGTATTTCACAGACCAATTGATGATAAAATGTATGTCAACTTTTCTGACATTTAACCAGGCAGAACTGAAAATTCTACGGTTTTTAGTAAAAGTAAAATCCAAGTTTTGTAACACCTCAAGTAGGAGCAACCGACCGAATGAGGACCGCGCGATATTTTGCTGTCCAAATAACGATAAAATGTTAGTAAGTTTTTCTGTCAATTAACCAACTAGAATAGGCAGTTTTAAGGTTTTTGGTAGTAGTAAAAAGCAAGTTTCGAGCACACAATAAGTGCGTCTAAACCACAACGCGGGCGCGTTGATTTACAGCGTAATTGACGACAGAATGTAGGTACTTTTTCTGGCAAACAACCATCAATGATAGGTATTTTTATGATCTTTAGTAGAAGCACACACCAAGTTTCGTAAAACCTTGAGTAAGTCTAAATGTCTGTAAAAAAGACATTCTTACATAAAAAATCGAATAAATCTTTGTAATTCAAAAAAACTATATGTATTATAAAATTCATTGAATCATGTATATATAAATACAAGTATATTAAACCTAACTACATACTAAGTACCTAAGAATATATATATATATATATATATATATATATATATATATATATATATATATATATATATATATATATATATATATGTATATGTATATATATATATATATATATATATATATATATATATATATATATATATATATATATATATATATATATATATATATATATATATATATATATATATATATATATATATATATATATATATATATATATATATATATATATATATATATATATATATATATATATATATATATATATATATATATATATATTTCTTTTACATATTTAATTTTGCCTTATTACTATTAATTTAACTTAGTTACTAAAAAGATTTTTATTTCGAAAATTAGCCCGCTTTAGGAACTCCTTTACACTCGAATTAATAATTTCAATTGAAACAACGTTGCTGGTTTTTAGATAATTGTGCACGCTTCGCAGCAACTCAATGATGTTGATATTTTGAGCAAAAATGTGTTTATTGATATCTGAATTGAAAAAATTAAAAACAAATTAATATGCATTCTGTATTTTAAACCATTCTTAAGCTCTTACCTTTCGACAGAGAGTTTTGGCCGGACCAAGAATATTTCACAAGTAACTCATACGAGCATAAATGTTCCAAGCAATTTTTCACTGTCTTATTTGTTTTTTCAGCGGAAAATTTATAAAGGTAAAGAGTCTGAAATAAATTTAATTTTTCGCTGTTTTTGCCGGTGGAATGATTTCCATTAGTATGTTTTGACTCGTCGATGAAACAGTTTGTTTTGTATACAGGAGTACCAGTGATGAAATTAGTGTCCACCATAGTACTATTACATTTGTATGTTACTGTGTCTGTTGTTAGTGCAATAATGTTCGTTTGATTATTATCACACATTATTGGCTGTAATGGAGGAAGTTGCAAATTGCTGTTAATGTTATTGCATTCAAGAATGTTGCTGGTATTCGAATTCAGGTTGGTTTCCTCGGTGTCATTTATTGATCCGTTTACTATTAGTTTCGGTAATGGTTGCTCAAACTTGTCATTGAAGTCCATAACCTCGTAGTGTCTTTTACGGTGTCTGTTAGTTTCCTCATCACATTCCGAATTCGAAAAGTCAGCTAAAAATTTTTCCTTTTGCTTTGCCTCATGGTAGTCAACGATGTTATCTTTTAGCAATCTACAATCAAATATTTCCCAATCATGTGCAGGAAAGATGTTGTAACAACTTATACTTAGGCATTTTCGCTCACACTAAAATATTAAAAATGAAGCTTGAATGAGTTCAAATAATATTATTTTCAAAAATAACAGAAGAACCCCAACATTTATATTCATCCAAACATATATTCATCCAAACCCATAGACCCATACCACACGCACCCACACACCAACCCTCATACACACTCACACCTATACCAACACCAAAACCCAAGGCAATAACCACATTCACCTCCACAAACACACTACTAACATCCACGGCCATACTCACGCCGGTCTGTTAGTATCCCTCACCACTGCCACAACCACACTTACAGACACTGACTGTGTACTTACATCCACAACCACACTCAAAATAACACCCACAGACATAGCCACACCGATTTGTTATTCTCCCACACTCCGACCCACATCCACCCCCATACACATACCCATTAGTTTCCACACTCAAACTTACACCCACCCATTCATACAACCACACACACACACATACCCACAATACACACACAGAAAGCTTATGTAATAACATATAGAATACAAGGGACAAACTTACAGTTTATTAGACTCACCCAAAACACATGCAACGCGTAAACATTTGGTGAAAATAGGCTTCTAATTTCATAACTATACACACCCACATTAACACCACTCGCACCCACAACCCTTACCAAAATCAAAACTCACTTCCGCAAAAACACCCCACACCCACACACTTAAAACATGCCTTAACACATTCGTAAATAAAAGACTTACAGTCGCATACACATAAATTAACAAACAACCAAAAACACATGCAACGGGCCTACTACAGGCAAATTATACTCCAAACAATATTACAATTCCACCATTAATTTCGTTCAACCACAATTCTCCATTAAATCTTAACACTAGTTTTAAATTAACTAATTTATTAGATACTTACATGCTCAATTTATTTACTATTCACTATAGTTATTCGATTTTATAAAGAAATGTGTTTTTAACTGGAATACAAATCTGTTTGTACCGTTATCTACATAAATTGTTGCACAATTTGATTTAATTTTCTATTGCACTACACAAATATATCTTTTATTGCACACACAGTTTTAATTCCAAGATAATGTACACCACTTTTATTTAATTTTTACGAGGAATAATTTCGTTTAAAACTTATTATATTAAATACAAACTTCAAAAATAAAGATGGCTTTTTAGCTTAGCAAAATTTTACAGCACAATGGTTTCATGTAGAAATATCGAACAACAATGTGCTTTTCATTCCATTTTACTTTTCAGTCGCGTAAGCGTCGTGTATCATTTGTTTTGTTTTACGAGTTTTAACTTCGGATAAAATAGTTTCGGATAACTTTTTTTGGTTTTTTAACTGACTATTTACGGTCACAAAAAAAGTATTATTTTCGGTCGATCGAATTATTATTCGTTTAACCGATTTTAATTAGATGAAATGTTTTTTTTTCAGACATCATTCGGATCGATTTTTGCGAGTTTTTTTACCGATATTTTACAATCAAAAAAAAAAATCTATTCGATCTTTAATTTTTATTTGTTCGTATAAAATTTGATTTTCTAATGAATCCTAGTTCTATATGATTAATGTTTGTTGGAATGAAAACCGTCTATTTAAGTTGGAAAAGTTGCGCTCCGAGTTGTAATTTATACTTTTATACATGTTCTCTATTTTATATTATAACTTTCGAATTCATATTAATTTTGAGTATGTTCACTACTCGATCCGTAATTTTATTTTTGTTTTCATGGTCGCAAATTTTTTTTTAGTCGTTTCCTACACACATATGATCTTTCGAGTATAGTCGTGTTTTCTATTCTGTTGGATTTGTAAGATTTTTAAATTCGGATACGATTCGAGTAATGGTCGGTATAAATTATTAATCGACTTTTTACAGACTCGAAACCGTCAAGTCTGGTACGGTTAATAATTGTTTGTCGGGGTAGCGTTCGAAAATTTTTCTAAAGTACAACCTAAAAAGAATGTTCACGTTAATATCTAGGTTTGTTTAATCGTAATATTTACCTATCAAAATTTTGATGGTTCTAAATTTTTTTGCTGGGAAATTCCCTTGCCGTCCGTTAAGACTAAATTTTCGACTTAGTTCTTCTGTAAAAACTATTTTTAAATTACTTCTTACAATATTTGCATGTCTTGCCCGTGTTTTAATATATATTATATATCTTATCAATATTTATATATACACTCTGCGACATAATTCATTGTACAGTCTGAAACGGTGTAACGAGAGCGACTAAGTCGACAAAGGAGCGATCGGATTGCTTCAGCTTCGCCGGTTGATTTTCACTCTGTTCGCAGAATTCCCCTGTAGTTCTATATAAGGTGACTTGCAGCACGTTTGCCGGCTAGGTGAAGACGGTGGGTGGGGTTTTGTCACCAACTACAGAGGACGAGATGTGCTGCACTTCAATTATATTCACATTGATGGCTCACTGATAATAATTATGCAAACATGGAACACGTTAGAAACTGAGTTAAACTGTAATTGAGTAAACATAACAATGGATGAACTACTACTCATACAAGGTTATACAATGCAAAAAAAAAAAAATAACGGGATAATTATTAATGAAAAGAACAGGTGCTGTTAGATACAACCGTATTTGCGTGGTCGAGATATTATGACCACATGCTCACCACCCTCCCTTTTGGCTATACCGCGCATCTATTTTGGTATGCCCTAAAAGAAATAATATGTTAGCCCATGCTATCTAATAAACTATTCACACATAGTGATGCCCCTCATTGGATAAGAACATATGCGTTGTCACGATTTGAATAAAATTTGAATATAAAATTACACAACGAGATCATGAAGTAAATAATAAGATTGCAAAAATAGATTTTATAGTTCAAGAAATAATTATTGGTATAAAATTGTAAATTTTCTTAACATTTTTTTTTATAAGTACAAAAATTAAAGTTAGACAATGAATTTATAAATATAATCAAGCATGCAATTTATGATGTATATATGTTTCATAAAATATAGGTTTATAAAAATAAATATATAGTAAATATAATAAATATAATTTAATAAATAAATAAATAAATATTTAGTGAATATAGTTTAATAAATATAGTTTAAGAATATAGTTTAGGAATATAGTTTAAAGAATATAGTTTAAAGAATATAGTTTAAAGAATATAAAAATTGTGGATTAGCCACATGTTGAAAACTTATCCTGTTATGTGATCCGATGATGTAGCATGGTATCGAAATGGCGGTAAAATTTCATGCGATGCCAGATTTTTCCGCTAAACACGGTAAATAAAAAGTAATAATTTGTCCAAGGGCTATTGCTCTATGTTTGGCCTTGTGTGGTATTTATGTTTCGCCCGTTTTCCCAAAATACGAATATGGCAGTAAGATCCGGTAAATTTTTCAGGGACAAATATAAATTCCGGATAAATTAAGGTCCCTCAGTAATAAAATACTGTCGCGGAAATGCCGGTAGCGCAATCAAATATCACGCACAACGGTGACGCCTCGTATTGTTTTGTTTGGTTCTATTAAAACAAGAAATAATATTTTTATGTTTTATGTTTAACCAAACAAACATTTTTGGGCATACACTTTGCACAAATTAAAACAAGATCATACCTCACGTCTTCTGTATTTCCGCGACCACAAATCAATTTTTGATACACAATCAATACTAAATACACGCAAAATTACTTTAATAAAAACAAAAATGAAAAATAATTTAATTTCTTAAAAATAACGCAAAACAATAATTAGGACATACTTTTGTTTTTGTATGATCAAACTTACAGTGCCAATGGCGAATGTAAATAATAATTATTATGTTTACGTTCACACTTTGTTACCGCACTGTATTCTAATTAGAATATTTCACTGGCACAACACAAAACAGAATGAACGATTGGAAAAATTATTTTTAATTATTTTTGATCGATAATTTTTGTTGTTGTTGTTCAAAGAGGGGAAGTAACCAAACAAGATTACCAATAAAAAGATTCATTTCGATAACCATTACTGCACCATCTATGAATTATCGATTAGGTTACAAACATTATACCAATAAATAATCAAGTTCCACTTACTAATTTCGACAATATAAACAAATTTTTAATTCAAATTTTCACCCCATGAACTCATCATCCACAGATTACATATAAACAAATGAAAATCAACCAAGAGTATGTTCTTAACCGCCGTGGAACATTACCAATGTTACAACGGGTTAGCTTAAATACCGTTAAAGCCAACCCAGGTTCACAGAATTTTGCCGCTCTCGGTATGGATTTTGGGGCACCCAGATAGTAGCCTAGTTTACCGCATTAAAGAAATAAACAAAATAAGCTAGAAAAGGAGGGAATTGGGGTATTGGACCCCGAAGTAGTGGGTAAGCCTGTCAGCCCATCACGCGGGCAGCCCTGACCGTGGTTGTATTTTGTGAAAGTGTCTAGTCAGACATTTTTACCCTAACCTAATTAAAACTATTTGGCCTATAGGCCCTAATTGGGGAAAAGTGTTAGTAAATGGGCTTGATAGTGGTATGCTACCTAGGTCTGTGAAAAGAAAAGAGCCGCTTAGCGTCACAATTTCTTTTTACAGGCTATCGGTGACAACCCACTATCGTTATTTAATTTATAACGCCTGTCCTTCTTACTTACCAAATCAAGGATTCGCACACAAATTTACACACAAAATTTTTCTTTTGAACACAAAAATTTACCCAACACCAAAAATTGTTTTTTTTATTAACACAGTAATTTACTTAATACAAAAATTTACTTAACACCAAAAACTAATAATTTACAGACTTCACAATGGTTTCCTCAAAAATTTACTTAACACAATAATTAATAATTTACAAACTTCACATTGATTTCCACGAAAATTTTCTTAATATAATCATTAATAATTTACACAAAAACTCAGAATAAAAAAAAGAAATGAAAACTGGACAACTAACGACTAAAAAACTCACTCGACCACTTGTTGGTCTCCTCCAAAACTGACTGACTTTACCCAACCAAAATATCCTACCACGGTAAGTTTAATTTCTCATCAAAAATTTGATTGAGAGGGGGGAAACAATATTTTTAGTATGTATATAAATTGAAATCATTCTCAATCATGTTATAAAAATTTTTGTTGATCATTAAAAATAAACTTCAGTTACCGCGCGTATTAGATTTTTGCATTTTTGTTAAATCGTTTACAACAACATTTTCAATAATTGTATCGGTCATTGTCACTTACCTATAATTATAATGCACACGTATAAAAAAAGTACATTTCGACCATGGGCATAAACATCTTTCTTGAATTACATTCATGCACACGTTTAAGTTCATTTAACCCGCGGTACATAAAGTATTCTAATATGAATGAATTATGTTACCTTGAATTAAATAAACCCTCGGACCACCTTTTGCTTCAATGACGGACTGCATTCTATTTTGCATCGACGACACCAATTTTTGGGTGAACTGGGCTAGAACCTTATCCCATTCTGTTTTAGTTGCTAGCTCCAATGTTTTTTTTAAGCTACTTCGTGATTACGAGGTTGCCGCTCAATATAATCGCATAGATGCTCTATGGGATTTAGGTCCAGACTTTGTGGAGGTGAACGTAATTGGTTTGCAGTAATGCAGAGCAACGATTCCTGAACGATGTGAGCAGTATGTTTGGGGTCGTTGTCCTCACTCACTTTCTTGGTAAGCCTAGTTTTTTCACAGATGCCTTCATATTGTATTTTAAAATGTCCAAGTATTTATGCTGAGCCAATCTTCCATCAATAAAAACTAAATTGCCGACTCCCGTATAAGATATACAGCCCCAGATCCTCCCTGGGGGGATTACACTTCCTCCCCCATGTTTCACCGTACTTCGAAGATTATTCATTTGAAGAGCATGTCCTTTTTTCGCCACACTTGAGGCCCATCATGCCCAAAAATATTGAATTTGCTCTCGTCGGTGAACAATACTTATAAAGGGCTTTTTCCTTGCTTAAAAGCTAGCTTTTCCTAGATCCTTGAAAAATAGCCCTTTCTGTGTAGCAATCGTTGCATAGTTCGAGAGGCCACACGCTTCTTACAACTGGTAGCTATTATTTTCGCGATATCTGAGTTGGATATTCTGGGATTTTTACGTACTATCTGTAGAACAGGATGATCATCCCCCCTCTCGTTTAGAATTCGTTCTCGCACTGGCCTTTTTGTATATTCAACGCTGTCTGTTTTTTTGAATTAGGCTACGATATGTTGAATTGTTGACTTTGGTTTGTTAACAATTTTCGTAATTTCAGCCAACGAATGACGTTTTATGTGTGATTTTATTACCACTTCGCGAAAATCAGCACTTGTTTGCATCTCAGTCATTTTTCTCCGTATTAATAGTTATGTGGTAATTATGGTAAAACAATATTTTAGGTTTCGCGGTGAGCGTTCCCCATGAAAACAGGGCCCTTTCTATTGTTTTCGATCGCCTTAATTTTGCGTTCGTTTTTCTATGTTTGTTTGTACTATTATTTTCGATAGAGTCGTAAATGAACGACTATAGGCGAAAATTTACAACGCAAATTTCATCGTTGTTCGTTCGTTTACAGTTAAATAATTTTAAAAGTAAAAACTAAAATGTGAGTATACCTATAATAAGTTATAGTTTATTTAACTAAACATATCTTTTCAATTAAATATACATTCCAATTCAAAAAAAAAAATATTTATTTAATTAGAAAATATATTTAATTGGTATATGTGAGGTTATGTTAAAATATTTTATTTAACTTGTAGGTCAAACAGACAAAAAAATACTAATGTACAGCAATTTAAGCTATTGGTTGAGTTATTGGAGAAATATCGTCACCTGGCAACGGCGTCTCCATTATCGTCTGAAGGACGAGTGACAGTGAACAACTTATGGCAGTCCCAATCTGTTATTTTATGATCACAAATCTACAAGTAATATAGAGTTATGCAACAAACATTTGCGTTTCATAATGGAGTTTACTTACAATCATAGCGTTGACTGCATGAAATCCTTTTCGACTGTAATACAAGTGTTCGTTGAATCTTGGTCTTATTATTTTAGTTTGTGACCCGTCAACACAGCTAACGACTCCAGGAATTCCACTTTTCTCGTAAAACGCTGTTTTTATTTCTGCCTTTTCATTTTCTGACATCTTGAGGCTTATCCATTTCTCACAAAGAGTATTTTTCATGATATCAAGTGTTTCTGATATTACGTTACTTGGTAGTTTGTTGGGATATTCCGAGATATAAATCTTGTCCGACACTTTTCTGATAGCTGCCCTGAGCTAGAAAACGAAGGGTTGCAGCAAATTTTATAAGCGGTGGTATTCCAGCGAAATTTGTTATTTTGTACTTTGCTTCGATTTCATGGAATACGTAATTAAATGTCTCTTTTGAAAGGCGAAATAACCTTTTAAATCTAAAATAAATATATTGTATTATTGTGTCTTATAATTTCAATTTGTGATCATGCTAATTTTACTTACTCTATATCATTTAACAAAAATATATTTGATTTGACTCTAACACTTCGTGGCTGAAAGTTGTATCCGGTCTCTTCATCGCTACTATCACCATTCAATATATATTGCGCAATAGAATCCATATTAATATTATAAAAATTGTTTTAATTTATATGAAAAATAGATAATTTTTCTATAAACATACAATATAATATTAAAACACAAATGACATCCGGTTGACATTACGATGTAAAAACTATATTAAAAAATAAATTTTGTGCTGGCAATACTTTAAATAATTTGTACTAAAATATTGCTACTGATCGAAAGCAAAAGTACGAATATTTTTCTCAATCGTTCAGAGCCAAGCGATAAAAAATGAAAATGATAAGACGAAAACAATAGTAAGGGCCAGTGATGATATGAGCAAACAACAAATTGTACTGAATCGTTTTAATAAAATAGTACTAAATTTCAAAAAAATATTACTGAATCTTGTTTTTAATAAAATACCATTTTGTTTAACAAAAATATATTTATTTATTTTAAGAAACAATAAAAATTCAATTCTATAACAATAGAAAATAAAAATAACAGTTTTGAATTTAGGAACATGTAAATAATAGTAATCTAATAACTAAATAATCGTTTAGATTAGATCATTCAAGAAATTCTTCATTCCGTTTCTCTCCGTTTAATAGATTTATTTTTAAAAAATTATTTGGTACTTTAAAACTATGGCAGCAGTCTTGTTTAATCAAATTTTTGGATTGTAATAGAGCACAACATGTATTTACGTGCAGTTTATTACGGCATTTGGTTTTTACCAAATTATTAATAGAAAAAATTCTTTCGACATTCGCCGAAGAATGTGGAATTGATAAACCTCCCTTTACAATACGATAAATGTTACCAAACATTGGTTCATTAATTTGGTTTTTAATTGAACCAACATTCGCCCAAAACTTATCAATCGGCCAATTTTGAGTATTTTTAATTTCATTGTAATCAGCCAGCGCTCTGTACTCATTATTTATTTGTTCCGCATTTTTTAATTCATTTTCACCAAAAACTTTCATTATAACTGGAACGATGCTACATTCGTCTTAAACTCAGTCAATTCTGCTACTGAAAGATTTTCTCGTGTGTAATAGAGCTCAGCTCTTGTACCGCAATATATATATCTTCTAATTTAATATTGTTTTCATTTAAATTTAAGATAGAGAAGTATTATCTAGCGCCTCTTTGGTTATGAAATTTCTGGCGAATTGATTAAACAAATACTTCATGCGCGGTATGAAAATATGCATTCTGGCCTCTTCGGATTGCATTTCCTTATTTATTTTATTAATAATTTCAAGGGCATACGACAAAAAATAAAAATACGATTTAACTGATTTACTTTTTAGGCTGTATGAAATAAAATCCACGTTTTCGTTTCCATGTGACGATTCGAAGTTTCCCAACTCGAAATAATATAGAAGAGGTTCCGACTAGGATTCTATCGATTGCGGCCTAAAATTTATAATTTAATGTTAAGAAATCTTGTTTAATCATACAAACTATATGGATTAATATTTACCTGCCGAGATAACCATCGTGTTGGAGCATATTTTAAAATTTGATGAATTTCGGTTTCAAAATATTCTTGAAATTTTATAAAGTTGTCTCTTCTAATTGGGCTTTTACAAAAATGATGGTTTACTTCTCTCAACAGTTGGTCTATAGTGCTTGGTAATTCGGATGCTGCCGTTAATGAAGCCAAATTTAGGTTGTGGCAAACGCATCCGTTAACAACCAATTTCGGGACCAACTCTTTTAATTTGGCTTGCACTCCGTTGTATTTTCCCATCATGACGTTGCAATTGTCTGCAGTGAATCCTATTAAATTATGCATTGATATTTGATTATCGTATATGACATTCATCAATGTATTAAATATAACCGAAGCAGTTGAGTCTATAACCGGTGTTAACTTAAAAAACAGATCTTTGCAGGTAGTATCGAAAATTCTTATGATGATTGCCAAATTTTTCGAAAGTGTGTTATCCGTACTTTCGTCAAGAACTAACGAAAAATATTGACGATTTGTGATTTCTACAATTTTTTTCGTATTTTCGGGTCCGACAACATCCACTACTGGGCTTTAATTCTGTTAATATTCATGCGCTTAACTATTTTAGAATCTCCAATAGAATTTTTTAACAACTGGTTAAGATGGTTCAAAATTGAAAATAGAAAGTTATGTTCCGCAACAAACAAACTTAGAGAAATCTCTAATTTTTTTGCCTCGTTACTAATACTTTGAATGTTTTTATCGAAAACATTGTCGATTTTAACAGTGTTTTTGGCGCTGACAACCGCCCGTTTATGAAATTCGCTGGACGCGTGTCTTTCTTATGCGTTCTTCCACCAACTATTGATGTATTGCATAATCCACATTTTTTGCCTTGTTTGGAACTCGGTTCTTCCACCAACCATTCATAAGTATAATTAATGGAAGGATTTCCATTTATCACGGAACACTGTGTCGTATATTTTATTTTTGTTCACCGGTTCATCACTGTTTAATACACTATTATTTAATAAAAAAATTAAATAAGTAGTAGCAATTGCAGCAAAATATATAAAAAAAAGTCGGAAACATTTGTGCAGAAGTAGATTACACATTATTCAATGTATAAAAATGATGACGATTTGCCAGATAGAGGCAAAATCCGAACCACTACAAAAAAAGAAGATGACGCCATCATATAATTATTTGATGAAAATTCTTCGCTTGGCAATCGCTTAGCTGTGGTAAAATTGGCGAAAAGAATACTATTTTACCAAAAAGAACCATACGAAAGAACATGCTTACGCATATGGAAATACTTTGGTCAAACCACTGGCAACACAAAAATACATAGAAAAGCAACTATACTGGGCGAATGAACATAAAAACAAAGATTTTAGGAATATTGTATTTACCGATGAGTCATCCTTTTGGGGTTTTAAAGTTAAAAGGCGTGTTTGGCGAACTAAGCAAAAAAAAAAGGATTGTCCGAACTTTGGAGCACCCGCCCACACGTACATGCGGGTGCATGTATGGGGGTGCTTCACCAAGCAAGGTTTTGGTAAATTAATCATTTTCACACGGAACCTAAATGCACTTTTCATGAATACAACTTATTCACGAGGTTTGTTACCATCAAACCCTTTGAAGCGGCAAACTCTAATTGGATCTTGCAAGGAAACAACGATCCAAAACTCAATAGCATACTCTGTTCGTTATTTAAACTCAAAAAGGGCATCACAACATTGGATTCGCCGTCTCAGGCACCTAATTCCAACCCGATCAAAATTAATAGGCACTCATGAAGATTAAGCTGAAAATGACATACAAAATTTGAGCGCTCTAGCACGAGTGGTCCGGAAGATGATATGATATGATATTTGATATGATATTTTACAACGTAGGGCAGCTGTTAAGCTGGTATCCTATAACATACTACATGCAATTAAGTACGTCCAAGTCCATAGTTGATACATTCCTTTGATGACGCAGCAACTGAATGACTCGAGCACATGCACTATTACTACTGCATTCGATTATCACTTAATCGTCCAAGAATTGTATTAACCTGAAACAAGATTCGGTGACCGAACTGACTAGGTATCCTGATCCTACGAGGTTCTCTAATTCTACAGGTTAAGGATATGTTATAGGTTCTAATAATAGAAGAACTACAAGAGCAAACTGCCGTTATACAACGTACCCCAGTTCGTTTTTTTCTTCTTCTCTAATTACCAATTACCAGTTTTCTAATCCCCATTAATATTTTTTTTTACCATTCATGGTTTGTGAAAAAGTAATTAGTTTGTTAGAGATAAGGAGTATAAGCTTTTTATGTTTATCCAGTCATCGCTTCTTTATTTCGGTAATTCTATAGGTCTAGTCCCACTAAGCGCGTATTAGAACGCGAACAAACTTCTCGCATGGTTTCCTATATAACATATATACACATATATATATATATACTAATACCTACATAATTTTATACTAATATACACACATTCATACAAATATATATATAGATATACACACACATACACAAACATACATACATACAAATATGTGGGTGACGCAGTTGTGTTCGTTTTCATCACAGATCGTAATCTTTCGATGAAATTTTCCTTTTGCATCGTGCCCTCATCGGGACTTGAACCCCTTAACCTCTCGATTGAAACGCCAACGCTTCAACCATTGTGCCATTTGGTCGGTAAAATAAAAATAATCACCCATGCACCCGAATTCTCATCACGCCAAATAAAAATAAATAAAAAAGTCCATTTACTACAATTTCGATTCATGCCCATCCCCTGTTGGCTGGGTACAAAGGTAGTAGATCGACCAAATTGCCTTCCCTTCCAGACGTATTTGTCAAGATGTCTCTTAAACGGTTCCTCCCAATTGTTGGAAAACAGGTAGACGTCGAAAACGAATCAAAAAAATAGAAAAAAAACAGAGAAAAATGTGTACAACAATGTATGAAATTTACGTAAAAGTGCAACATGATTAATATATATTATGAGATGAGAGGATATTACAGTCAAACTTCCATTAGTCAAACTTCTATAAGTCAAACTATTTCTTAAATCGAATTATAATTTATGGCCGGAACATTTTAGGCAAATTTTCTATGTATATAAAATGTAGGTATATGTAATATGTATATACCATATGTACATACATACTCTAACACCTCGAGGAAAACTGGGGTTCCATTTCCTTTACTCGAATTGTCTCTAAGTCAAACATATTATTATTTTGGTAACACTATAGGCATTCGAATTATAGGATTGTGACTGTATTTGAAGACCACAACAATAAATTTGGGATCGTAAAAGAATTTTGAGAAAATAAAGCAGAAGCAATTGACGACTGTTAAAGTTGGAATGTGACATCTGGCGCATTAAAAATAAGCTCATTGTGGGTTCCCTACTATGAAATTTTAGCACGGCATACTTTATGAGAATAAAAATTATCATACAAAAATATCCGGAACAAGCTTATTTTTTTTGCCGTCAGATCCTCTTATAGTTGTCTATATAGAAATGTAGCACCAAACACACACAACCAAACTTTACATAACATCGAGCGTGTATATAATCATGCTCAAATCGCAATTCTAATACAGTAGGATCGCGATAACATGAACGCCGCATACCGTGAACTCCAGGTACCGTGAACAATTTTTTAATTATATGTAATACTCGATTACGTGAATAGTTAGAAAGCTTATGACGTGAACTAAATTTGTACATTCTCGCATGATTTGGGGATTCCCAATTGTTTTTTTCATAATTTGAATCACGTAAAGTTGAACATGCGTTTCGGGGATTCCAAATTTGGCCTTTTTTCATAATGTAAAAAACAACTCTCGCAAACATGAACAATCTCGTAAACATGAATTTGCTTGGTTTTATATTGTTCATGGTATGACGAGTCTACTGTATAAACTTATGCATACAAAATGTTTTCATATAATTTGTGCATATATTCTCACTCTCAGGCAAATACTTTTGGAAAAAGGCATATACTAAAAGGAAACATACAATAAAATAAATTATTTAATATAAAATCAAAAACACTTCTCTGTTTTTCCAAAAGTTGCAGGTGCAGACTTTGTTAATATTCATTGTACTGTACATACATGTTACATAATGATTCAAACATTAATGTGCAATGCGCATTCATGCAACGTTGTCAGATTATATACGAAAATAATTATACATATGTACATACATATATTATATTACGCATACACTCTACATAATTGCACGTGCATTCTATACACAAATCAATATTTGAAAGATCATGAACACGTCACATCACTTATTCACATATTATGTAGTGTATTATATCAACAATACACTACAACACATATTTATTATTAATTAATTAATTTATTTATTATTTATTTATACACAACAAAAATAATATTAAATTTTAAATTAAGGAGCGACACAAAACACGTCTACTCCGTTTGAAATTCAAATTTTCCTAGCACGAGTGGTCCGGAAGATATGAAAAAATGTAACACCACAGTATGCAGAAAAGATGGTTGATTTTATGGACAAAAGGAACCAGGCAATTATTAACAAAAAAGGTGACTTTACTATGTTTTAGTTGATAGCGCCCTAGAAAATACAACAAAGTTTCATAATAAAAACAAAAAAAACCATAGTTTTATTTTTACTTAGGTTTTTGCCGTACACGCTCTTGTTGCACATACTGTATATTTATTTCTATGGTACGTTGGAAATACCCTAACATACAGGCAAATGGGTAATCTGTTCGGAGTAAAACAGGTAACGTCTTGGAAAGTCGTGAACAGAGTTTCATCGTGGCTGGTCACTATTTCCAACAATTATATAATATGGCCACGTTCAACTGAGAGAGTCGCACAGACAACTGTATCATTTCGTTCGCTGTCAGGAATATCTCAAGTGATTGGGGCGATAGATGGGTGCCATATTAAAATCCGAAGACCACTCACCAATCCAGTTTTTTATTACAATCGTAAAGGCTACTATAGCATATTATTGCAGGCGGTAGTGGATTCATCAAAACGGTTTATTGATGTGTACTGTGGGGAACCTGGTTCGATGCACGATGCACGAGTTTTAAGACGATCCCCATTGTTTCGGCTTGCTGAACAACAACAAATTTTACCAGGACGAACAATCTTATTGGGAGATTCAGCATACCCCTGCAAAAGTTGGCTGGTTGCGCCTTACAAAGACACGGGAAATTTAACGGATCAGCAAAAAAAATTTAATCAGATCCACTCAACGTCACGCATTGTGGTTGAAAATGCTTTTGGGATGATGGAAGGGCGATTTCGTCGACTGATTCATTTCACTGAGCACCTGGAATTGAGAACGGTGAAGAATATTGTGGTTGCTTGCTGCGTGCTACACAATATTTGCGTCAACACAAATGACAATTGGTTTGACGACAGCAATAACGAAGAACCTGCAAACATCTATCCTGATCATGTTCCAGGAGACCGGAGGCAAGAGCTCGTAAATGAGCTAATCGAAAATTTTATATTATAACAAGGAGCAAGAATTATTTTAATAAAATTTATATAAATCAAACATTTCATATAAGTTTTTTATTTAATTCAACGCAATATTATTTTATTCATCACAATACATTTTAATTAATTCATTTAATTTTCTTAACTAATTCTCTTTCTTACTAATTTTATTCATCTTATTTATTTAATTTTCTTAACTAATTCACAAATTTAAAAATTTATAGCCTTATTTAAATTATTGTTTCTTTAACAAATTTGTCAATTCGTCGTTCCATTTACGACGTTCTTCGTGTCTTTTGGCCATAGCGGCCTCCTGCTCTCTAAGCATTTTCATTTTCTCTTCGTGACGTTTTTGTTTATTTTGTTCACACAAAGCCCTATTTTTTCTTTTTCTTTATGTAGTTTTAATTTTTCTTGGCGATGTAACTCTTTTGCGGACATTCTTTTTTCTTTTGGCTTGGGTTTATTAGCTTCTTCTTCAGGGAAGCTGACTTCTATTACATCATCAAATGACCAATTGAGCCGTGATGCCACGGTGTAGTCCATCGATACAGTGGGGTTTTGTGTTGCTGCATGTTTCACGATTCTTTGTTGCGCAGGTATCGGGATTGGGGTAATTACGCACCCTGCCGTTAATGTTTGATGGCTGCTGATTTCAATTGATTTTTCCGAATCATATAAATCTTGAAGTAGGTCCTTGAAAGGTTCAAAAGCAGGTCCAGCCCCGGTTGAGGCATTGTTATCAATTGCCGCCTTATAGGCATTTTTTATGTTCTTTAATTTTGTTTTAATTTCATTTTCCCTGTATGGGACATCCTATAACAAATAAAAAATGTTAACAAATAAATTAAAGTTACATAATTATACCCAAAATAAATTATATTCATTTGTATATTCTCACCGCTTCGCCAGAACTGATCATATCTTCCACCAAATTTTTGTATACATTTTTTTTTTTTTGGTAAGATGATTAAATTCTGATTTTCTTTTTATAGCGAATACCAGCAGTGTTCTTGTTTCAACGCGGCTCTATCCTCGTCTGATGCATTTAAAGAAATTAAGCGCAATTAAATAAAGATAATAAAATCAGTATACTAATAAAAACACGAAACTTACGATTTTCCCTCAGGTGTTGACATTTAAATATACAGAAATTTTTTTGTTATTGCCAACACAGAAAAATTAAAATACATCAAAAAAAACAAATAAAGCCAAAAGTTGTTGCTTTCACATTTCTTAGCTAAGCTAATCGGATTAGTGAAAGCAACCGTTTAGGAGTTAACTGATTTAATACGGCGTAATTCGTTTTTTTTTCGCATCGTACGATAATTTACGTCGTAGAGTGTATGTGCTTAATCCATTATATTAAAAATATTGATATGTAAGGTTAACAATTCATATTCTGTTTCTGTGTCATTATATTAATTAAATATAATATATTATATGTAATTACGTAACATGTAATTCATTATAACATACATAACACATATAACATATGTAATTCATTAAAAAAATATAATTAAAAATAAATTATTGTCTTACTTTTTTTATTGTAAAATGCTCGGATTAAGCATAAATGGTTTATTGATTGATTAGATAAAGATGATCGTACTTTTGTAAATGTGAGCCTGAAGAAAATGATCTTTCCGACTCAGTACTTGTTGGTCGAATGGTATGGAAGTATGAGCGGCGGAAAGTGAAGCGGAACATTTGTTAACTATTTAATAATAATAAATAAAACCCAACTTCTTTTATGGTAATTTAATTTAAATAATAATTTTTATTTTACTAAAAATATTTCTTTTTGTTTGTTACCTGATTAGTGATGATAGTGCTCCAATGCTGCTAATTTTCGCCTTCGTTTTGTTGCCTATATTCCACCAAAAAAAAAAAACTCATAAATTAAAACCGGATTTTCTAGTTTTGAATTATTTTTATGTTACATGCACCCGAAATATTTTGGTGCATCCGTTTTAAATTATGTTTTAATAAACATAGATGATTGCCACGCCATCTCTTGTGTGATGGCATGGTAGTGTATTAGTGCATTTTACATGACTTTTTTGGTTTTGCAAAATCAATACGATGGAAATGCATCTCTGAATGATTTGATTGTAGAAGTATTATCATGAAATGTGTAACCAAAATATAATGTTTCAATCATAATTTGCTTACACAAATTTCGTTATGTACGATTATATATGTACAAGTTGTTATGTACAGTATGCGTATACAAGATTGTTGTATATTTTGGAATAATTCTTTTTATTGAAAATTCTCCATTTATAAAAAATTATGTATTTGGAGAATTGTCCGTTGAGAATTAATTGTGCGGAGTGTCTTATGGTTAAAGGAACTAGCCGCTGCATCACCCACCGCGCAGTGAGTTCCCTTGGGGGTCTTTGTCTGCTGGTCGATTGTGGATGAATTTGGTTATATTACGATTATAATGATGTATAATCATTGTAATATTGGTGATGGTACAAATTGTGTACCAGCGAGAATTGAATTGATTGCTGGTAAAAATGTATATGATCGTCATAAGTGAAAAGATAAATAAAAAGAAATTTTCAAGACAATTTTTATTTCATGGTTGTTTATTTCTCAATTCAATTTCAAATTTGTGCCCACCAGATGTCGTGGATGGAGCTTATTATGTTATTTATTCGTATATATGTTTAAAGCTACATGGGTTTGTGCATTTCTCCGCTGGCACGTCCTAACCTGGCTTGGAACCAGCACATTGTTGGGCCCGACGGTATTTTGGGTGATGAGGATACTGTTGATGGTGTTTGGGCTGGTTGTTGTGTTATCACCAGCTTGCGTGCCACGAGTGATGGTAGTGGTCTTTTTTTCTTTAAAACAAGACTGCATAGTCTTTTCTATTTTTTAACTCGACTCTCAATTCGCTTGAGAGTGATTGCGCCGAATGGTGGTTTTGTTTGTGTGGCCGCTGATGTAAACCACCTTGGTTTAAAGTATGGTAAGTTTTCCGAATTTGTTTGAAGCAGCGCTTGATGCATTCTGCGTGGCTGTTTGCTGTTGCTCGTTATGGTTCTTGGGTTAAATCGGTGTTTGGTGAAATGAAACAATCGATGTGGCAATTCGCTGTGTCGCCATATCGATTTCATTTAGTTGTTGCTGGTCACCTTGTTTTTCCTATTTTTTTAGGCTCTCTCTGGGAAATTGGTCTTATTTGAACCGTTCTGTGGGGGAAAGGTTGAAAAAATATTCATGAAAAATCTAAAGTGGTGATGGTGTGGTTTGTTCTGGGAATGATTATTATCCGAAAATGCGGACAGTTTTTTTTATTTCCCGATACTAGATTGGCTGAATTAAGTATCCCATAGATTGGTTTAAGTCTATCAATAGAGACAGATTGTTACTGATCTCTAATTTGTAATACAAAATATTTACGAAGTCCTCGTATCACTTTGTATGGGCCTTCATAAGGTGGTGTGAGGCCAGTTCGCACTTTATCTGTCCGTACGAAAACGTAGTCACAGGTTTGCAGTGACTGGTGTTCCCCATACTCCAGTTCTGCTGGTGAGCATTTTAGGTCGTCTTTGACTGTTGCTCGGATTACCAACAATATAAGTGGGATCTCTGAGCTCAAGATGACGGTATTTGCACGAGCTTTGAGAGCTGTTTTAAGTTGGCAGTGAAAGCGCTCAACCATACTGTTTGCTTGTGGATGATATGCAGTGGTTCGTATTCGATATGAGCATAAGAGTTGCATAAGCTCAGTGAATAGTTTTTATTCAAACTGTGTGCCTTGATCGGCGGTAATGTTGACCGGAACGTCGAATCTAGAAATGTAGCTTTCGACGAGCATTTTTGCGATTGTTTGTGCGGAGATGTCTTTCATGCAGTAGGCTTCTGGCCAACGCGTAAAACGATCAACGCAGGTTAACATATATGTATATCTATTAGATGGTGGAAGGCGACCAATAATATATATATGGATGTGCTCAAATCCATCTGGTAGAATTTGGAAATTCCCGTGAGGTGATTTGGTGTGTCTTTGTACTTTGCACGTTTGGCAGGATAAACAAGACTTCACCCACAGGGTTATATCTTTGTTCATGCTGGGCCAAAAATACCTTGAAGTGACGAGTTTTCGAGTTGCTCGTACACTGCTACACACTAGCTAGAGCTTGCTTTGAAGCCATCAGTTGTCGTCGATAAATTTGTCCCGTAATGGTTTCATGCTCTTACAGCAGCTCGTAATAGACGACACCTTTCATATCCCACCAAATACAAAGCATCACCTTCGAACCATGGATATTTGCTTTTGGCGTCAACGGCCCTGGTTCACCTGGCTTGACCCACGCTGGTTTGAGCTTTGGATTGTCATAATGGATCCACTTTTCATCCCCAGTGATGATCCGACCCAAAAGCCTTCCTTTGTTGTCGTTGAAGCAACGATTCGCACATGGTTTTCTGACGTTCCATGTCCCGTTCTTTCAATCTGTGTGGCACCCAATTTCCCAATTACAATTTAGGGTAATAATATTCAACTCTTCTGCCAATTGTTTTTCAGTCTGACAAGGGCCCACATCAAGCAATTTTTCCAATTCTGTATCTTTAAATTTTCTTGGTCCGCCTTCACGTTCTTTGTCTCTTACGTCAAAATCACCAACTTTGAATCGTTGAAACCACTCTTTGCATGTTGTGTTCGATAGAACATGTTCATAGTAAACTTCCACAGGCAAACGATTTGTTTCCACTGCACTTTTCTTCAACAAAAAATAATGAAGTAAAACTTTCCACAAATGCTGTTTTTTTGGCACAAAATTCGACATTTTCAATGCATGAAAATAATTGTTGTTTACGCTTTGAAAAAATGTCACTATGTAGTAATTATTCAAGCTTGACATCTAACCTCCAAAAAACACGTTTTGCCCGATTGATATGCAAGCAGTGATACTAACAACTTCTATCTAAAAAGGACGGAAATACATTTGTACACCCAATACATATTCTGATGTTGTAGCGTCCACTTTTAAAGGCGTGGAAGTTGTGCAGTAATTGCCTTCAGTTTTGTTAAGCAGAGAAACAAAATACATTAAAATTTGTTATGATTACATAATACACATAAAACTTGTTAAAATTGAAAAACTATACTTACACAGAACTTTTTCCACAAGCTTTTAAAAAAACCATACTGTCGAAATGGCTCCATTTCGCAATAAAACAACGTTTAAGTTCCCTTTGGAACATATCACGAACGTACGCCCACTTTTTTTTTTAACTTGTGTTAGGTTTAAAATATATACACACATATTAAAAACAAAGAAATTTAAACATAATATTGTACTACCTTTAACGCCCAACTCCTTCGCGATTTGAACCTAGATTAGGTATTTGCTTGTATTTGCTATTTTTGTATTCAGCATACGTTTTATTGTACAATTTCGAAAGTTTTTCTACATTTAAATTAATGATTCCGAATCTATTTCGATAATATTGTCCACTGCGTCGGAATCCAATATTCATTTATTTTATTATGACAACTTTGAGAAGTGTTAGTAAGGATAACAAAAAAAATCCTTACCGTACCCGTTTCCGTCTATATAACTAGCTCTTTATAAAATTTGTGCATAGAAAATTAGGATTTATGGGAAGAGCTTGGTGAATTAGGAAATGAGTAAGTCAGTATTGCGCTTGCTGAAGAAACTGACCGAAGCCCGGAAAGCATTTCGGACGCAGTATTAAAAGAGTTAGGCCAAACAAAACGATTAAAAATTGTCAATATATTTTAAATAAAGCGATTTAATTAATTCAAAACTATAAAAAATAAAATAAATTAAAAAAATCGTAAAAAATAACTAAACATATAATTTTTATTAATTTTTTTTTAAAACATAAGTTATCGGTGTGTGCCGGTTCGATAACAACTTTTTTTGTTTCACGGGGAAGCGTTCCTACGTGATTTAAATAAAATACTTTTTACTTCGTTATAATTATGTTTTTACTCTTCGAATCGTTTACAAGAACTGATTTGTATTTTCAAAATGCAAGTTTAAGTTAATTCACATGGAATGTGAATTTTAAGATTCTAATTACATTTAATTTATTTTATTTAGATTTTTCCATGAAATATGAATTTAAGATTCTAATTCTTAGAATCTTTAGTTCTTTAGAATTGATTAACTAAGCATTATGCCGAGATAGCTTTCTGGTGAGTTCTTGGTGAATTCGTGGGATATAACTCATAGTCATTTTTTCTTTATGCCGTTCCTGTTTCAATGCCTCCTTCTTCTCAAAACGATTTTTTTTCTTCTCCTCCGACGTTCTAAAAACTCGGTTATGGTTTCTATTTGTTTTTTGGTGGCCAACATTTGTTCACAAAACAACTGGTTCGCTGTTTTGCGAACACTCTTTTTTGGTTGTGGCGCTTAAGAATCGAAAGTCTTCTGAACTATCAAAATCTGTATGCTCTGGTAAATTAATATTTAATAGAGAAGCTGGTGAATTGGAGGTCGACGATTGCGAGTTTTCAACATTTGATGATAAAGAGGTTGATGGTTGAGCGGTATATTGGAGGTTGGAATTAAGTTAATGTGAGGTGTGGGGATTATCGGTCGATTGCCATATCGAAGAACTAGATGATGATGATGACTAGGAGGTAGCTGGTTGAGGATATGTTAAAAAACGTTTTGTATACAATTTTAGACGTCTTTTATAGGTTGATGATTTGTGGACGGTTGTCGTGATATTGCAGATTGTTTAACTGATGATTAGGTATTAGAAATGGAGTAAGATTTTTTAAACGATTCATTTCGTACCGCATTATCTGGCAGTATCTATCGAATCGTCCATAATTTCTTGAATCTCATTTTCGTAAGGTCTTTCTTGGTAGACTGCCCCTTGAAATGCTTTTTTATTTTGAACTGTTTCATCGGGCCAACATTGTTTAAATTTTCTTTATAACTCTGCAGAATTAATCGTGTATGTGAATTTAATTAGTATTCGAATATTTACTAAAAGAAAATACAAATTATGTGATTGTTCAAAATTAAAATAAATAAAATATTTTACATTTTTAAGTCCCTTCATCATTTTCTTTCGCTGAGCAGTTTTCAACGGCAGGTGACTCGATTTCTCCAGAACTGATATTTTCTTGTAAAGCTGTAATCTAAAGGGTGATTTTTTTAAGAGTATATACATTTTCTTTGATATTCTTCTTTCTACTTCTTTTTTTATAATAAACCTGGGTCATAATAAATCGGTAACACTGCACATAAATTATAAAATGGTGCTATTTTGTCGAAGTCCGTTTTTACTACAGATTCGTCTATAGAATAAAAAAAATTAGGTTAGGCTTTTATAATATTTATGTAAATACGCAAATTTTGTAGCAACACCATGCCGTCTTCCAGCATTACAATATTGCTAGCGTCTTTCATAACACAATCATCATTTAAATTTATATCCATTATTTATTTATACACAAAACACAACTAAAAAAACAAACAACAAAAAATGGTCGCTGGCGCGAAATATATTTTCTTTAAAATAAAACACTTGATTTCACCTTTTATCACCTTTTTTTAGATTTTTTAATTTACAATTTATTGACGATGTTCATTCGTCAAATCACGAGTACAATCTGATTTTTTTTAGTTAATACATTCTCTAAGTTTGTTAGATTTTGCTGTTGCATCTAAATATTATTTTTTATGAAGTTCTCATGAAAAATGAAACATTTTAAATTTTTTTGTTGTAAATTGCTGATTTGGTTCTAATTTTTTGTTAATGAAGTTTGGAATTTTATCACAATGTTTGCATTTTAAAAGGAAAAAGCGTCTTGGAATTGTCTTATTATACTTTTCATGGTTGTGAATGAATTTCATGATATATTTTCATGATAGCTTTTATAAATTGTATTATTAAGCACCTCTGTTTCTTACACTGGATGTTTGGTTTTTTTCTCAGTGAAGTAAAATTTGTGAGACTTACATATTATTTAGTAAGGCTTCACTGGGATGAATATACCAAATTGTTGTAAATTTTCAAATAAAATACAGCTTTAAAAAGATTAAAAATATCTTCAAATTATATAATAGTTTCCAATAATAATCTAGAATAATTTCGTCCTGAATTTATATATTTTTTATTCCTGTACGTATAACTGGATAGTTTGACAAAATAATAATATATGCGTTTTCAAAAATATAATCAGCAGTATTATTCTGAATCTTCTCTTGTAGTATAATTATTATCACATAGAGATTTTAAATCTACTAGTTTTTCTCGTGATATTGACAGCGGCTCAATATTGCAATTCGGCAGTTCATCAGGTTAAATGAATTTTTTCTTGCGTCCCTTATAATTATCGTTTTGGTTAAACAAAACAATTCGTTTGGATGATTCGGACAAGCAACACTGAAACAGAAGAATATTAGGTTGTCTGCCCTCTATGGTCACCTGCCTTATGTTTGTTCATCGTATTTTTCACCTTGGTCATTTTAGTGGTGTTAGTTTTGAACTGAAATTTTTAAAGTTGAAGAAATCATCTTTCGTTATTTCTACATCATCATATTTTTTCGACTTTACAATTTCGAATCAGGGAATACCACTAAGCAGATGTGAAATTGTCTTTCGTTTTTTCTCTCGTTTGATCACAGAATGCACATTCACTGAAAAAAAAAAACTTACGTATATTCAATAAAAAATTTTTTTAAACAATGATTTTTGTTTAGATCCGTAAACTAATTGTATTGTTTAAATGTATTTAATGTTATTACTTTATAAATGCATTTACTAAACAACAAAAAATTAATTGTTCTAATAAAACTATTTATGAATATGTATCAAAAAATTTAGCGCAATTTAGTGTATCATGAAATTATTATTTTGTAATAAAATTTACTGAATTTAACGCAAACATACATAAAAAAGTTATGTATCGGAACTAAATATAAATGCAGCCGACCATAAAACAAAGAGTTAAAATTATCTAAGTATAAATATTATAATTTATATTTAAAATTGAGAAAAATATTGAATATACTAATCAAATGTCAATGCCTTTTCAGCCCCAAATACTTACTTACTGTTACATTAGTATCCCTCAGTTTGCTCAATAACGGTATAATAGTTTTATCTTTAACGTTGCCGTCCACAAATAAAAATGTTTTTAACGCAAAATAATGCTCTGACCATTTAACTAAAATGTTTGGAGTTTCTGGAAATAACGCTCTATGTCAATCTAGAAATTACATATAAGTTTTAATTGGTTTATATTATTATTTTTGCCCCTAATAAGTACCCAACGATATCCTGAAGGCTGTTTATAAAATGGCCACTTCTTGAAAATCTCCGTTGTGCTATTTAGTTTTTGTATGTTTAGAAGCCGATAGTTACTGCAAGCCTGCTAAATACGGTCGAAGTCCTCGCTCGATAAGTTGTAACGAAACGATAGTTTCATTAAACAGATTATCCCTTCAGAGGTTCTTGAGTGGTGTTCTTTTAGCCGGCCTAGCTCAGGGTGTGTCGTGGGGTTTTCAAGAACTTGAAAGAATCGAGAATAAACCGCTGTTTGGGGAAGGAATGCCAAGAATCTGTTACACCACGGGTTCACTTAAATTGCTTTCATCATCTTATTGGGGAGTTTAATAATTAAGGCATTTCTCCATACTTAACTCTGCACAAAAAAAAAGGGAAGTGAAATGAAAACGGAAACTGACAAAAGAAAGTATATACTAAGAAGAAAAAATTAAAAAAATGATTAATTTTTGGTAATATATAAATATAAATATACGTAAACGCAGTTTTTATTATTTCTAATCAAAAGCAACGAAAATAGCTAGCACTAATGTTTCACAAAAATTATTAAACATAATTCATCTTAAAACTAGTAAATTAAAATCATCTTAAAACTAGAAGACCCTTTATTCAAGTTTTTTTTTTTTAAGTCCGGGCGCGCAAATTAAATTATAAGTTAGTTTAACTTAAGAAATAATCTTTAATAAATTAATGATAGATAATAATAAATATATAAATGTATAAAAAAATGGAGAATTTGTTCACATAAGTACCGCTTATCGGTAATGATAAATTCCTTGGATGATCGGCACCAGCTACTCCAATTACCGTATTATTGTATTATTGTATCGTAGTTTCGCTTTAAATTATTGTCCGAATATTCTTTAGACGGACTGTCGTACAAATATATTTTTTTCAGAGTTGTTTTGATGTACATAAGAAAATGTAGTAGTATGTTATGTACACCTCAATTGTCGCAGATGATGATGACATAAATAATCAATAAAGCCGGAGGTTTATATCAGCTGCGGTTGTTTAAATTTCAATACAACAATTTTTTTTTTGTCATGTTATCTTAACTTAACTGACTAAGAGCATTTAACAATACAAATTATTTTTTTTTTCACAGTCGATGCTATTGAATTCGGTTTTGATGGTACTTTCTTTTAACACACTCTTTAGGGCTTAACATTTAAAATCAACAATCTTAATTTCTTAGGGGTCATATCACTGGGTATAATGTATATAGATATTTATATATTTTTTTATTTTTCTTTAACCACCGTAAACCACGAGCGTTTGGTACCGCTAGACTTAGCGCGGTTAGCGGTCACGTAACTCCAAACCGTTAGATTTTTTTTTGTTTTCAGAAAACATTCAGCAAAACATTAGAGAACGAATGACGGTTGGTCGGATTATTTATAGTCTTTTTAGTGAAGGGGAAGGACAGGGTAGTACAACCAATAGTCACCGCTCACACATAATATGGGAAATTATTTTTTTCAGGGATGGGAACGAGGACCGAGATAGGGCCATTGTTACAAAGTTATCATGTTTTAATGATCTTTCACAGCATAATGCATCTAGTTCAGGAACTAATAATATTCATAGTTCGTAATATTTAGTTGTATTCATATTTGAGTGTTATATTAGGGATACTAAACAATGTTAGTTACGGTTTTAGAGCAGGGTACACAGATATTAGTGACGATGTAAAGGGAAAGGTTGTACATAAAATAAGTTGTCATTCATGAAAAAAGCTATCGCGAACTCAATCCGATTGCGTTTAAGAAAAACACAGCTATAAATATAATCTTGTAAAACGTTTACAATTTATAATAAAATTCTAGAATTAATATGATAACCGTTCTCTTCGGAGATATTCAAGAAGACCTGGCCTTGGCTATCCTTTATCGATTTTATTTTTTGAACACATATCTATAATTAGCATATTTAATAAAGTGCGGAAACACAACACATGGGCTTACTAGTACTAGGTTGTCCACATGATATTTCCTAATCTTTCTCAATTTTAAATTTGTTTAAATTTAATTTTTAAAGGGAGAAACAAGCAAAATTTCGCAACATTTTGTAAACCATTGATAAAATATTGTTACGAAATTTTTCTTTATATTTGTATTGAAAAATTGTTTACCTAGCGAATCTCCTACGAATAAAATCTCGTTTCGTTCAGCCAATTCTTTTTTAATGCTCATGATTGTCTCGTTAAATTTATTCGTATCCTGAAAGAAAATAACAATTATTAAAAAATTTAAAACCGAATATTTTTTTAAGTACTAACTTTTAAATGTATAAAAAATGAATCGGAGATTTCCTTGACGGAATATTTTATACAGCTTTCCTGTTTGCGTTTCTTGCTGTATGAAACACTTAATAAGGCAATAAGGCAATTCCTCCTAATTCGAAATCGAATTCTTTATTAATTTTCCGTTTATGCCCAATCTTTTGAATTTAAATTAGGCCAAACATCAAACAAATTATTTTTTGATTTCGGATATAAATTATTAAAATCCTCGCATAACAATAGATGTCCATTAGGCCCTTTTAATGCCTTGTTTAAAAAGGCTGTTTAATAAATTATAATAATCTTCAAGCGACAGGTTTTTTTGGAAATGTTGATTTCTGTAACTAGAGGAGCTTTTCCAATATGCAAATATCAAATCAATTGGCTCCGTTTTTGATTTTAAAAAGTCGCTACCATCTGTTTTGAGGAACAAGATGCCTGCTCAGTTTTTTCTCTATTTTGTACAATGGTTTCCACTGTTGTTTTGATAATCCAAATAACACACCAATTGTATTTTTCGTCCCTTCTGCAATTTCCAATTTCCTTCGTTGTTATTGATGTTCGTTTTTTAGATGACATTTTCATCAAACAAGCGTCTGCAAAATTAGTACAGTACATAATATGTAAACATTAATTGTATGTAACAAATGTGCATCAACATATAAAATTAAATCAGGTTACTTTGCGTTTATTAAAAACTCTATACATATGTACGTATGTATGCAAATCACCACTGAAATCTAATTTCGGGGGTTTGCCGATTTAAATAAAATCATCACTCTATGTTTCTGGGTTAATTGAAAGTCAAACTAAGTGTGTGTGCGAAACGAAAAATAGCGCATAAAAAATTAAAAAGTTAAAATTTTGTCGTTTTATTCACCACAAAATGTTTAACTGTTCGAGGAACACTTACAATTTTTATCGTACGTACACTGATTCTCTAAAAAATAAGATAATGTGTAAACGTAAAAACCATAGTAAGCTTCTATTGAAAGAAAGTCGGAAAATCGGTAATAAAATTGGTACAGCGCTTACCATATTCGGCCAAATTGTTCAAAAACCGATATTGATGTTACAAATCTACTCATCTCTGAGCCTGAAGATTCCTTTAAATTCCATTCTCCTTTAAATTCTATTCTGCAATTCTAATAATGAGTCTCTAAATCTAATTCCTTAGCTACTATCATTTACTGTTTCGCTTATTGGTTCGATATTTTCCGAATCTTTTTGCGTTTCTAATAAATTTATATTAACATCATCCCAGAGAATGCATATGTTATTTAATGTACAACCTACTGTAATCATCTTGACGCAGTTTTTAATATTTTGTTCCAAGGCTTTATAGAATATATTACGCCAACGACTCTTCATTATTCCAAAAGAATATTCCACTATATTTCTGGTTTATTGTGAACTGTATTGAACTTCTTTTGGTTTTCAGTTGGATTTTTATAAGGTGTGATAATGGCACACGGGTCCAATTTGCAGGAGTATTCTCCATCTCCTAATAACTCACGACCTCTCTTTTCGTTTGAGAGTGCTCTATCCCCTGAGCTACGACAATGTTTACTGGATTGGATACTCGGCTAATGAGACCTCATATCTCCAGTGGGAGTAGTTAAAGTCATCTCCTTTGCGTGACTTAAGCATCCGTTTATGCTAGAACCATTTCGGAAATATTAATCCATGAATGGTCAATAATAATACCTGCGATTCCAGGACTTCGGAACACGTTCGCTGCTGGCACCATTCACTCGCCGTGAAGATTGTTGATTTCACCGAATAATGCTAGTATTCCGTTTGGGATATCTGTAGTGGGTTATGCAAATGCTGCATAAAACCGCTCTATATCACCAATGATCGTAGTCTGGATTTCGTTGTTGACACGATTAGAAGTTAGACGCATGGTATTACTGTTTCGTGACTTGGATGAGATTATTTGACTAGCGTTTCCTTCATGGTTGAATGTTACTAGACCCGTAAGATGTGGGATCTTTTTAGTAACTGCACTATATAGAGTGCGAAATGCTCGCAAGTCTTCCTGTACTTGTGGAAGGTCGTAGTTAACTGCAATGATGTCATCGGGATTCGTTAGAAGATGGTTTTGCCATATGGCACCCGGAATTGGACAATTGTTTTCCATTACCTCGCGTTCTTGTAGCGGTGTTACACGATTTGCTGCATGATCCAAATATGCACGTAAATTTAGAATGGTGATGTTAGAATGGTGAGTTTAGAATGGTGATGAATTTAAGATTCTAATTACATTTAATTTATTTTATTTAGATTTTTCCATGAAATATGAATTTAAGATTCTAATTCTTAGAATCTCTAGTTCTTTAGAATTGATTAACTAAGCATTATGCCGAGTTTGCTTTCTGGTGAGTTCTTGGTGAACTCGTGGGATATAACTCATAGTCATTTTTTCTTTGTGCCGTTCCTGTTTCAATGCCTCCTTCTCAAAACGATTTTTTTTCTTCTCCTCCGACGTTCTAAAAACTCGGTTATGGTTTCTATTTGTTTTTTGGTGGCCAACATTTGTTCACAAAACAACTGGTTCGCTGTTTTGCGAACACGCTTTTTTGGTTGTGACGCTTAAGAATCAAAGTCTTCTGAACTATCAAAATCTGTATGCTCTGGTAAATTAATACTTAATAGAAAAGCTGGTGAATTGGAGGTCGACGATTGCGAGTTTTCAACATTTGATGACAAAGAGGTTGATGGTTGAGCGGTATATTGGAGGTTGGAATTAAGTTAATGTGGGGTGTGGGGATTATCGGTCGATTGCCATATCGAAGAACTAGATGATGATGATGACTAGGAGGTAGCTGGTTGAGGATATGTTATAGAACGTTTTGTATACAATTTTGGACGTCTTTTATTGGTTGATGATTTGTGGACGGTTGTCGTGATATTGCAGATTGTTTAACTGGGAATGATGATTAGGTATTAGAAATGGAGTAAGATTTTTTAAACGATTCATTTCGCCCCGCATTATCTGGCAGTATCTATCGAATCGTCCATAATTTCTTGAATCTCATTTTCGTAAGGTCTTTCTTGGTAGACTGCCCCTTGAAATGCTTTTTTATTTTGAACTGTTTCATCGGGCCAACATTGTTTAAATTTTCTTTATAATTCTGCAGAATTAATCGTGTATGTGAATCTTCCCATTTAATTAGTATTCGAATATTTACTAAAAGAAAATACAAATTATGTGATTGTTCAAAATTAAAATAAATAAAATATTTTACATTTTTAAGTCCCTTCATCATTTTCTTTCGCTGAGCAGTTTTCAACGGCAGGTGACTCGATTTCTCCAGAACTGATATTTTCTTGTAAAGCTGTAATCTAAAGGGTGATTTTTTAAGAGTATATACATTTTCTTTCATATTCTTCTTTCTACTTTTTTTTTATAATATACCTGGGTCATAATAAATCGGTAACACTGCACATAAATTATAAAATGGTGCTACTTTGTCGAAGTCCGTTTTTACTACAGATTTGTCTATAGAATAAAAAATATTAGGTTAGGCTTTTATAATATTTATGCAAATACACGAAATTCTTTGCAAATTTTGTAGCAACACCATGCCGTCTTCCAGCATTACAATATTACTAGCGTCTTTCATAACACAGTCATCATTTAAATTTATATCCATTATTTATTTATACACAAAACACAACTAAAAAACCAAACAACAAAAGATGGTCGCTTACGCGCTATTACCAACACACTGACAACAAAAGGTTGGTTTGTAGTCTATAACAACAAGAAAATTTACTTTCGGCTATTTCCTCAAAAACTCAAAAATTGAAGATGATGTTGCATATTGAGTAAGTATAAATAATCGAGTTATAAAAAGTACTCTTTTTATTACAGTAGTGACGGCACATCAACAAAAACGAAAAGTTGGAATGAAATTTGATATAATTTTAAATTAATGAATTTAAACCAATTACAATATTAAATTTTTATAATTTCAACTCAACTTGTCGCCCATGGATGGCTTCAACAATCACTGTTAAGTGATTCACACATTGATATTGATAAAATAGGAATTAAATAAATCTACAGTATCAGTAGTTTTACTGTAATCTTTATCTTGCCATTTGATAATTCGTATGAGTGATTTTGAAGTGTCCCTATTAAACAACTGATTAATATTTGTCCGTAATGCCGTTTGCAACAGAATTGCATAATACCATTTCTTAATTCTCTTCAATATACATAATTTGTATTTAACTTGAAAATCTCCAAAATTTTGTTGCGTTGCTTATCAAGTTTCCACAAGTCATACGTCTTCCATGGACAAGTATTGTTGTTCAATTTCACATGGTCGATTGGGTACTTTTAGCTTCCTTGTACAATTGGGACTGTATCTGCGGTGAAGTAGTGCATAATGTTGAGCCCATTAATTTCATTCATAGATGATTTTTGAATACTAAACGCCGACAATATATCATTTTTAATTGTGTTGTTTTAAAGTTGACACAATACACGAATCTCTAGAACGTGCTTTGGAATTTTTATTGTGGTACATCTTTGTCATTGAGTTAATGTTGTTTGAAGATATATTCTTATCAATTTTTGGTAAGTATGTTGAGTATTACATCTGGAACAGATGTGTCTTGCATTAATGTACTAAAAATCAAAATTTCGTCAAGGATACGACGCATATTTTATTTCTAAAATTATATTTAATATCTTTTTTCTCTTCTCTTAACAGAGAATTCATAAGTCTTTTGTTATTTGCCATTTTTAAGCACAAAAGGCATCTTGATATACTCATAATGTCCGAGAGGAGTAGAGTAAGCAGTTTTACTTTGGTTTTCTTGTTTGACCACAATTTGATGGACTCCTTTTGCCAAATCTAATGTTGTGAAATATTGTGCACGAGCACGATATAATTTATCTAAAATGTTCACAATGTTTGGAATCAAAAATGCATCATCTACTGTGATAAAAGTATTGTATAGTTTTTTGGAAACAATCCAGACAACAAGTGATGAGATTTATGGCGCGTTTATAGCTGTGCGTTGTATACTCCAACTGTGAGGGTGTTGATTTTCGTGTATCAATCTTCTATCACTGTTGCTTGCCACATTTTTTACGTTCTAAATAATGTTATTAATTTATGAGAAAATTTAATTGCAAAAATTTAATGAAATTTTATGGAATGCCATTTATTTTTGCCATTTATTTAAAAAGCACCATTTATATGTATGTAGGCCTATAATTTGTAAACACCAATGCAATTCCCATACATATAGAATTACAATTTTCTTAAAATTGTGCTTTTTTTACTTTATATAAATTAAAAATGTAACAACAAAATAATTTTAATTAATATAAAAATGAGCTTTGTATATTTATTTTTAACTTTGTTTTATTAATTTTCATTTTTAAGGTAGTTTTAACGAAATTTCGACTGCAATTTATGCATATAAACAAATTTGATGCGATTATATAGTAACTAGCAGATTAGATTAAAGACATCGTAACAGAAAATGCAAAATTCCACATTAGAACTCCATTAGAAACGAAAAAAATCAATCAAAATCAATAAAGCAAACAAAAAATTAAAAACAACAATAAGCCTAATCATTTTATAACCAGCTTACAACAAACTCAATAGTTATTGACTTGGCCGCATACGTATAGAGGCTTTGGTTTTATTGTACAATAAATAACACACCCACAAAGAATACATTGCATTTTATAGAATTAGGGGAACTACCAAAGCACAAAACGCACAAATAATATTAAAAATATTTAAAGCATACACAATATGTAGGTACATATATAAATTATAATTTTCCTTACCGCATTTATTATAAAAAATGTTAGACAATATTACTATTTATTGATTAAATATTCATAAACCAATATTTTTATTTTTTACGTATTTGAAATAAATTCTACCTCACAAATCACACGATTACTTTATTTAACTTTAACGCCGCGACTAATTTTAAAAACAAATATGTAAATATGAGTTTCAAGCTTGTAGGAGTAAAAATTACATGAGATATTTGTGATTACTACAAAGGAGGAGAGTATGTAATAATAGTACATAACAACAAAACAAAATACTCTAACAAAACTAAAACTAGAGAAGAAGGTTTTAGGAAAGGGAAAATAATAAACAATTTCATGCAGTCTCTCATATTATTTTATTCTTTATTACGAATCTCGCTTGCATGCAAAATGAAAAGTGTTTTTTTCTTTCGTAATATAAACTTCTCTCGAATTTTGAATTTTTGGTCTTGTTCAAATGAAAAAACCATGAAAATAAAATGCAGATTTTAAAGTGCATGCAGGATAGGGATTATTGAAACAAGAAATAAAACAAGATATAAAAAAATTATTTAGAGAATGAGGGGAACTGTAAAGTAATGATTTTCGATTCTTTATTTGGTTATGATTTTTTTATTTCGTGCTTCTATGTAAATAGTACTTTCGTTATAGATAATATATTACTATTGATTTGTTAATTTCGTTGGGCATGCATTGCATGCGTTGCATTCATAGACGAGCCGCCTCTGCATATAAGTTTATATGGTTTATACTAAATCCAAATCTATACACGTTTTAAGACCAAGTGTCGTCTGACAATTACTTTCTACGATTAAGAATTCAATGTCGTATTCGATATCCTTAATGATACATTTTAACATACATGCCTATAACTGGTATCTCATTCATAACAAAAGTTAATAGTTTAATTCTGGAATGATTAATAATTGAATATGATAAATTCAAAATATCAAACTTAATTTTAGACAAACCATTTACTTGAGCCCCTGTGTCAATTTGAGCCTCAATTACAATTTATAAACCATGCAATATTTATATTTAAATTTTTTGACATTAATGTTCCGACAAAATAGTGTTCATTATTCTCGTAATCATTTTCAACTTCTTGAACATTATTTTGATAACTTGAATTTTCTACTACTACTTGATTACATTTTTTATCGTTCTTTTTTATCGTTAATTTAAAACAACATTTTGCATAATGTCCAATTTTTTTACAATAAGAACACATAGCATTTCTAGTTGGACATGTAAACTTATGAGTTTGACCACAACGACTACAAATTACTTTCTTTTGATGTGACATATTATTGCTCACGTTCGACTGTTTCACGTATGACTTTTTATTGTAAGCATTAAATGTGTTTTTGCTAATGTAACTATTACTAAGTGGCATTGGTGTCGATTTAAAACGTTTTCTATTTCTATTAGAATTTAAATTTATTTTACCCATCGGTTGATCTGCATTATCGACGACTGTAGGTCAGTATCACCCTCTGTCTCTCGCTTCACCTCCATTACCGATCGCGCAATTTCCAACATTTTATCTGTGTCATAACTGTCTTCTTTCAACAACAATGTTTCCTTAACTCGTTGATGCTCTCTATTTAATCCCGATATGAAAAGATCTCGTACCATTTGCTGCTTCATTTCTTTAAATTCACACTTATTCGCAGCATTCACTAAACTAGTGAGGAAACCTTCAATATTTTCTCCATTCTTTTGTTTTAAATTAAAGAACAATTGACGCTCCAAAGTTATTTGCTTCTTCGGCTCAAAATAATTTTCAAATTTTTTGATTAAATCGTCGTACACCATCTCATCTTCATTTATGCCAATCGTATTGTATATTTCGATATATTTATCTCCTATACATTGTAGAAGTAACGCTGCTTTTCTATTATCACCAAATTTTGTGAAATCATTTGCTCTCACAAAGAAATTAAATTTTTGATCCATATTTTCCATTCTTTATCATTTTTTAGATGTGGCATCATTCCGATTTGTCTAGCTATTGTTTTTTTTTCTAAAAAAAAAAAACTTTCGACTTTTCTATTTATTTTATTTTGACACCAAATAGAAAACTAATTAATTTTTTGAAAACTACAAAAAGAAGCATTAATTTTATCAAACAATCGAACTATAACCTCTCGTTCTAATTTTAATAAAATATTTGCAGTGATTTCTTGTTCTTTTAAAAGCTGAATAGTAGCCTCTGATAAACCCCATGACACAGCTAGCTCTTCCATATCATATGTTACAGTGATTTCATCGGTACTACCGATATCTAACGACACAGGACCATCTTCTAATACGTATGCCGTCGACATTTTTCTCGAGTATTAAAAAAAAAAAAATATATTATAACTAAAATGCACAAGAAAAATATTTATGTTCAACACCACATTATCATTTTCACATTATTTGATATGGTTTTTATTATTATTATTCCAAGAGTTTATTTGCATATTTTATAACACATTTTAACACTCCACTGGGTAGTAAAAACTAGCAATAATCAATAAACTAGTTCTAATTTTTAAACGACAAAAAATACTAAAGGCATAATGTTCTATTTTTTAACTAACTAAAACAACTTGACACACCAAATGCTGTCTGAATATGAAGCTAAACGTTGTAATATGAAAAAATAACTGCGTATAAATGTTAGAAACATATTAAACCAAGATGTATTTTTATTTATTTTACTAAAAATAAAATATTTTAACTTTTAATTTAACAAATAAAGAGAAGAGAGGAAAGAGAATGAGAACTATAAACACAAAATACAGATTTAATCATTTACTTGCGCTCATTTTAAAAAATTTCACTGTTCAATAGATGCTTACATCGAGAAATAATAAAAACTTAAAATAAGATGTACATTGAATTTTAAAACAAGAATTAAAATCTTAAAAATTGGAATTTTGTCTCCAAAATAACAATTGTATTATTAAGCACCTCTGTTTCTTAAACTGAATGTTTGGTTTTTTTCTCAGTGAAGTAAAATGTGTGAGATTTACATATTATTTATTAGGGCCTCGCCTCATTGGGATGAATATAGCAAATTGTTGTAAATTTTCAAATAAAATTCCGCTTTAAAAAGATTAAAAATATCTTCAAATTATATAATAGTTTCCAATAATAATTTAGAATAATTTTGTCCTGAATTTATATATTTTTTATTCCTGTACGTATAACTGGATAGTTTGACAAAATAATAATATATGCATTTTCAAAAATATAATCAGCAATATTATTCTGAATCGCTCTCTTCTCTTGTAATATAATTATTATCACATAGAGATTTTAAATCTACTAGTTTTTCTCGTGATATTGGCAGCGGCTCAATATTGCAATTCGGCAGTTCATCAGGTTAAATGAATTTTTTCTTGCGTCCCTTATAATTATCGTTTTGGTTAAACAAAACAATTCGTTTGGATGATTCGGACAAGCAACACTGAAACAGAAGAATATTAGGTTGTCTGCCCTTTATGGCCACCTGCCTTATGTTTGTTCATCGTATTTTTCACCTTGGTCATTTTAGTGGTGTTAGTTTTGAACTGAAATTTTTAAAGTTGAAGAAATCATCTTTCGTTATTTCTACATCATCATATTTTTCGACTTTACAATTTCGAATCAGGGAATACCACTAACCAGATGTGAAATTGTCTTTCGTTTTTTCTCTCGTTTGATCACAGAATGCACATTCACTGAAAAAAAAAAAACTTACGTATATTCAATAAAAAAAATTTTTTAAACAATGATTTTTGTTTAGATCCGTAAACTAATTGTATTGTTTAAATGTATTTAATGTTATTACTTTATAAATGCATTTACTAAACAACAAAAAATTGATTGTTCTAATAAAACTATTTATGAATAAGTATCAACAAATTTAGCGCAATAATTTATCAATTTAATGTATCATGAAATTATTATTTTGTAATAAAATTTACTGAATTTAACGCAAACATACATAAAAAAGTTGTGTGTCGGAACTAAATATTCATGCAGCGACCATAAAACAAAGAGTTAAAATTATCTAAGTATAAATATTATAATTTATATTTAAAATTGAGAAAAATATTCATACACACAATATAATACCAATTTCTTGGTAATACTTATAAAACTAATCTTAAAACTACAAAACCAAAATTATGGCAAATCTTAAAACTACAAAACCGATTTCTCGGCAAAACTTATAATTACAAAACCGAATGTTCGGCAAAATTAAAATTAAAATTTCAACATTCACTCGTTATTACGCGCGAGCAGCAACCTGTTCGACCCATACACAACCAAAGTGTTCTTCGAAAAACGCGCGATCGTAGACGCCGTTATCATGAAATCGATCGATATCCACGGACTCGAGCAGTGCCAACAATCTGTCGACGGCAACATCATATGCGCGCTTTTGGTCATTCAAGTTGTTACGATATTGACCATTCGCGCCCGCCTCACCCATATGTCGGTCAGGAAATTCCAAGGCATGTAGCATCTGACGCGCCAATAATCGAGCCGAAGCAGAAAAAGGATTGTAATGAGCTGGTACGGCCATAATTTCGATCGCTGGTACTTCGGGTTCAACAATAGCTGATACTTGTTAGGTTGTCGGTTCCAAAATAAATCTCGTCTGAACAGTCCTAGGCGCAACATAATAGTCTCATTCACACTAAAAATTATATAAGAAAAACCGGTGTGATGTTTTTTTTTTTTTTTTTACACCGGATATATTACACAATTTATTGTTTTTGTTGATCGAGCTGCACCTTGATATTTTTAAGGCGACGCTCAAGATCAGCAAAATGGCGCTGAATATACTAATCAAATGTCAATGCCTTTTCAGCCCCAAATACTTACTTACTGTAATATTAGTATCCCTCGGTGTGCTCAATAACGGTATAATAGTTTTATCTTTAACGTTGCCGTCCACAAATAAAAATGTTTTTAACGCAAAATAATGGCTCTGACCATTTCCAAACTAAAATATTTGGAGTTTCTGGAAACAACGCTCTATGTCAATCTAGAAATTACAAAGAAGTTTTAATTGGTTTATATTATTATTTTTGCCCCTAATAAATATCCAACGATATCCCGAAGGCTGTTTATAAAATGGCCACTTCTTGAAAATCTCCGTTGTGCTATTTAGTTTTTGTATGTTTAGAAGCCGATAGTTACTGCAAGCCTGCCAAATATGGTCGAATTGCTCGCTCGATAAGTTATCATGTTTTAATGATCTTTCACAGCATAATGCATCTAGTTCAGGAACTAATAATATTCATGGTTCGTAATATTTAGTTGTATTAATATTTGAGTGTTATATTAGGGATACTAAACAATGTTAGTTACGGTTTTAGACCCAGATATTAGTGACGATGTAAAGCGAAAGGTTGTACATAAAATAAGTTGTCATTCATGAAAAAAGCTATCGCGAACTCAATCCAATTGCGTTTAAGAAAAACGCAGCTATAAATAAAATGTTGTAAAATGTTTACAATTTATAATAAAATTCTAGAATTAATATGATAACCGTTCTCTTCGGAGATATTCAAGAAGACCTGGCCTTGGCTATCCTTTATCGATTTTATTTTTTGAACACATATCTATAATTAGCATATTTAATAAAGTGCGGAAACACAACACATGGGCTTACTAGTACTAGGTTGTCCACATGATATTTCCTAATCTTTCTCAATTTTAAATTTATTTAAATTTAATTTTTAAAGGGAGAAACAAGCAAAATTTCGCAACATTTTGTAAACCATTGATAAAATATTGTTACGAAATTTTTCTTTATATTTGTATTGAAAAATTGTTTACCTAGCGAATCTCCTACGAATAAAATCTCGTTTCGTTCAGCCAATTCTTTTTTAATGCTCATGATTGTCTCGTTAAATTTATTCGTATCCTGAAAGAAAATAACAATTATTAAAAAATTTAAAACCGAATATTTTTTTAAGTACTAACTTTTAAATGTATAAAAAATGAATCGGAGATTTCCTTGACGGAATATTTTATACGGCTTTCCTGTTTGCGTTTCTTGCTGTATGAAACACTTAATATATGAGGCAATAAGGCAATTCCTCCTAATTCGAAATAGAATTCTTTATTAATTTTCCGTTTATGCCCAATCTTTTGAATTTAAATTAGGCCAAACATCAAACAAATTATTTTTTAATTCCGGATACAAATTATTAAAATTATCGCATGACAATAGATGTCCATTAGGCCCTTTTAAACAAGGAAATAAATTATAATAATCTTCAAGCGATAGGTTTTTTTGGAAAGTTGATTTCTGTAACTAGTGGAGCTTTTCCAATATGCAAATATCAAATCAATTGGCTCCGTTTTTGATTTTAAAAAGTCGCTACCATCTGTTTTGAGGAACAAGATGCCTGCTCAATTTTTTCTCTATTTTGTACAATGGTTTCCACTGTTGTTTTAGATAATCCAAATAACTCACCAATTGTATTTTTTGTCACTTCTGCTAAAATTTCCAATTTCCTTTGTTGTTATTGATGTTCGTTTTTTAGATGACATTTTCATCAAACAAGCGTCTGCAAAATTAGTACAGTACATAATACGTAAACATTAATTGTATGTAACAAATGTGCATCAACATATAAAATTAAATCAGGTTACCTTGCGTTTATTAAAAACTCTATACATATGTACGTATGTATGCAAATCACCACTGAAATCTTACTTCGGGGGTTTACCGATTTAAATAAAATCACCACTCTATGTTTCTGGGTTACTGCAGTTTGCTCGCATTGAAATTGAAAGTCAAACTAAGTTTGTGTGCGAAACGGAAAAAAGCGCATAAAAAATTAAAAAGTTAAAATTTTGTCGTTTTATTCACCACAAAATTTTTAACTGGTCGAGGACCACTTACAATTTTTATCGTACGTACACTGATTCTCTAAAAAATAAGCGTAAACGTAAAAATCATAGTAAGCTTCTATTGAAAGAAAGTCGGAAAATCGGTAATAAAATTGGTACGGCGCTTACCATATTCGGCCAAATTGTTCAAAAACCGATATTGACGTTACAAATCTACTCATCTCTGAGCCTGAAGATTCCTTTAAATTCCATTCTCCTTTAAATTCTATTCTGCAATTCTAATAATGAGTCCCTAAATCTAATTCCTTAGCTACTATCATTTACTGTTTCGTTTATTGGTTCGATATTTCCCGAATCTTGTTGCGTTTCTAATAAATTTATATTAACATCATCCCAGAGAATGCATATGTTATTTAATATACAACCTACCGCAATAATCTTGACGCAGTTTTTAATATTTTGTTCCAAGGCTTTATAGAATATATTACGCCAACGACTCTTCATAATTCCAAAAGAACATTCCACTATATTTGTGGTTTATTGTGAACTGTATTGAACTTCTTTTGGTTTTCAGTTGGATTTTTATAAGGTGTGATAATGGCACACGGGTCCAATTTGCAGGCGTATTCTCCATCTCCTAATAACTCACGACCTCTCTCTTCGTTTGAGAGTGCTCTATCCCCTGAGCTACGACAATGTTTACTGGATTGGATACTCGGCTAATGAGACCTCATATCTCCGGTGGGAGTAGTTAAAGTCATCTCCTTTGCGTGACTTAAGCATCCGTTTATGCTAGAACCATTTCGGAAATATTAATCCATGAATGGTCAATAATAATACCTGCGATTCCAGGACTTCGGAACACGTTCGCTGCTGGCACCATTCGCTCGCCGTGAAGATTGTTGATTTCACCGAATAATGCTAGTATTCCGTTTGGGATATCTGTAGTGGGTAATGCAAATGCTGCATAAAACCGCTCTATATCACCAATGATCGTAGTCTGGATTTCGTTGTTGACACGATTAGAAGTTAGACGCATGGTATTACTGTTTCGTGACGTCGATGAGATTAATTGACTAGCGTTTCCTTCATGGTTGAATGTTACTAGACCCGTAAGATGTGGGATCTTTTTAGTAACTGCACTATATAGAGTGCGAAATGTTCGCAAGTTTTCCTGTACTTGTGGAAGGTCGTAGTTAACTGCAATGATGTCATCGGGATTCGTTAGAAGATGGTTTTGCCATATGGCACCCGGAATTGGACAATTGTTTTCCATTACCTCGCGTTCTTGTAGCGGTGTTTCACGATTTGCTGCATGATCCAAATATGCACGTAAATTTAGAATGGTGATGTTGTCCCGTTCGTTGATGACAGTTGGGTAGTATTGTATATCCTCGCAGATGAAATTTCCAAAGCTATTTAAGGCTAGTGCTAGTGGAGCCAGATTTAAAGGCATAGCTTGTAAAGGTTGTATCGGTTGTGGCAAGTATTGTACGTCCAATGTCTCTGATGTAGTGTTTAGATGTTGATGTTGTAATACATCATTTACCTTACAATGGAGTTGGAGTAGAGTTACACAATAGATTAAGGCGATGGGAACATTATAGGTGAATGTTCTGCGAATTTTCTGCGTTATTGCTGCCGTTATGAAGCCTTAATAATAATTTTTGGGAGGAAATTTGTGTCGTCAATATATAAGATTATTGTGCAAAATGCGAGTATCATGCACTGATCCAGGATAGCCAATAAAATAATTGCGGAACATTCCGTTACTATCAACGACAGCTTGAAACACCATAGAATAAACACCTTTATAATTTATATATTCATCGTGCTATTGTATGGGACACTTTACTCTAATGTGGCAGCCATCAATTGCGCCAACTGCATTTCTAAATATGGCACACTTTGCCCGAGAACAAAATTTCGTGCCAATTACTTTAAATTCATCATCTTTTGGTACATTTACAACGTGTCTCATTTTTTCACATAAAAAATTTAACATTTTGTAAATTATATCCCTAATAGTGTAGCGACTCAACCCTGAAAAGTTTCCGACAACTCTGTAGCTGCAACCTGAAGCCATCCAGTACAGAAATATTAACAATTCGTATTCTATGGACCAATCGTGATACTTGTCTGGCATAATGGCTAAAATCAATTTAAAAGATTTACGGTTAATCCGTAACGATCTCTTTGTTTCTGTTTCGCAACCATCTAAAATAGCATCAATTGTAGCTGACACTACCGATATTTGCAAATATTTTGTACGCTGAATTTTTTTAAATGAATTAATGATTAATAAATAAACATATTGAGTTCCAAATACCTTCGTTTTTTGCTTTGAATCATAATATTTTGCAATCATGTTCAGATGTTTTTGGTATAAGACAAATAATCGAGTTAAAATTGGCAAGCAATATATTAAGAAAAATACATCCATTTCATTCCACTTTTTAGAATTTATTTAATAATAAATTTTATGATTTTTTTTTAAATATTATATTCAGTTTTCTGTATATAACTTTAAATTTTATTTTTTCACAATCGTGTCAAGTCATAAACGTCAAAATTTTAACTAGTTGCAATTCGCACAGCAAACCAGTTAAAAGTTAAAATTTAATTTTTACTTTTACCACAATTAAAAATTTTAACTTTTATCCAATTCGCACAGACATTAAGAATGATTGTTATGACAAAAAGGAAAGTCGTACATCGTTATGTTTCAATATTTCAATAAGTTTAATAATTTCTGAATTTACTTCTCTTTTAGATAAAAAAAAAATATAATAATAATAAAATAAAAATGTGCCACTTACAGCAGTATTATGAGATGCTGGACCAAGATCTCGTATCGGTGAACCGCAATATAGATTAGATGAACACACGTTACACGGTGGATGGTGTCCTACGCGTGGGGATCAAGTCGTCTTCCTTCTTACGGACTGCACGGGCGGCTGTCTTAATGCTTTGTTGGACGCAATTAAGACTCCGTTTTGTTGATTTCCATTACTCCGGGGCCTCTTTTCCCGCAACTTTCTCCGGAAGGTTTCGCAAATTTTTAAGTCGCTACTTGCGACTGTTTCGTAACGTAAATATTTTTGTTTGATATAGACTTAGAGAAATATGTAAACTCGTAAGTCAATCTCGGGTATTGCTTTAACCGTACTTTTTCTCGCTTTCGATTATTTTTTTTAACTTTTATTAACTTTAATTAATATTCACTTTTCGTTTCTTATTATTATTATTCACTGTTCGTTTATTATTATAATTATTATTCACTTGTCGGTTATTATTATTATTATTCAATTTTCCGGTCACTTAGCACTAGCACTAGCACATACACTTTTACTCACGATCACGATAAATGGTCCCTGCTCGGGCGCCAGTTAAAGCATTTATTTTCGTTGACACAAAAAAATATATCTTTTCACAAGAGGTTGTACCTCGCTTTATTTGTATATTACGATTACACAAATTTTACTTAGAACTACACATATTTATCATATACAATTTGCTGACCTATGCTATACATATGCTATGCGATTTTAAGACATAAATGGAAAATTTACATGCAGTTTACATTTAGATCGAAAATGCAATTTCATGAATCGCAAAAAAATTTATGGGAACGTCTACGAAAAGTGTTTCCATGGAATGTGAGAGGTTGGGCACGTTTTGTGCAACGTGATCAAGTTTGTTAACTTAACTTATACATATATGTATATAATTTTAAATTATTTTTTAATGCCGCTATTGGTATTTTAGTCATCGGACTTAAATTAACGCTAATACATATAATGTGTCAATGTTTTGTCTTCCCCATTCAATTTCGCAAGTACTTTTATTATTGTCTAATTGTGGTATAAAATACTTACCAATAAAATTGTTTAAGTAAGGAATAAATCCTAATTTTTGTAAATGAGTTTTTAGAAACTTATGCGTATCTCCAGAATTCATTATTAACACGTTTTAATGTCTCACTATAACACGATACGACTGAAAAATGATCTTCATTTATAGTGCAATTATATATATATAGTGAAATTTTAAAAAAATGTACCGTTGCATTTCGAAAAATATCGATTTGGTACCGATATGAATTTTTATCTTTTTTTTCAGAAAGTTCGTAAAATTTTCTATGATATATGTAACAATAAATGTTAAGGCATGTATTTGATTTTAACATTTTATCCCATGTTAATAATAAGCATTCAAAAATTGTTTAGAAATAAAGTCATACATACATAATACAACTTCTCTATTTGCAATTAATATGAAAATTGTACACCCAGAGAAACGATTGTATAGATTATACTTATAAGAGCAATATTTACCCAAAAATTAAGTGCGATTTTCAACAGTGAATAAGAAAGGGATAATAAATGCAATTTATGAATGATCTATACAATAACACCAATTGCACAGCATATTCCTTCAATGGATGGTCAATTCTTTAATATACACATAAATCATGCAAACTGTTGGTATAATTTATGCATAGACGCTTACGATCATACAATAAATTTTGATTTACCGTCCAACGCTAAGAATACTTACTCCTTAAATTTGTGCAGCACATGCATAACAATTACATAATTTGAGCTCGCGTTTGGATAATTTATTCAATTAGGATCATGAATTATGCATTCGGTTTGTATACATTATGAAAAATATTGGATGTCCTGTGTATAAACATTACACATTAAATGCCTTCATATACATACATCGTGTAACTGTTTTGGTTAATGTATGAATGGACGCGGATGGTTTATCCAATAATTTTTAACGTACCGTGCAATGCTAAGAATACTTACTCCTTATTTTATACCTCTCCATGCTTGTATCGCCTAAAAAATTCCCACGGCTGCAAATCTCCTCAGGTGAACTGAAACTTTTTAAATGACTAACGGAATTGACCACTTCAATCAATGATTGTCGCTTCAATCGACTAAGGGAATATGAAAAAATGATTGTTGTAAGAAGTGACATGTGATACGACTAAGAGGATAGGATTGTAAATATCGTGAACATGTACTACACAGTAAATTCCTAAAAAGATTATTATATTCAGTTACAATTGAATGTGTCTCGTTCATTTAATTTGTCCACATTAGAAGGAATAATGGCCAAATTAAATTTTCCTTCGATGTTATACAATAAAATTCATATTTTTTAAATTTATACAATATTTTATTTATTTTAAATAAATAAGTCATTTTGTTTGATTGATGTATAATATTTAGTAAATAAACGTAACATATAAAATAATAATTAAAAAACTTAATAGGTAATAACTTTAATTATAATCTGTTATTGATTGAAATTGAATGAAATTTTAATTCATTTTAGATATATTTCAAACAACAATTTTAGATACATAAAATTTGAATTCATATCATGAGTAAAAGAAAATATGACTTTGTAAAACCACCCTACCACCCCTCCTCCACTATAAGAAACGACCGAATGGAGGCCTGTACGGTGCGCATTTTAACAAACAATAGAAAAATAGTTTTCAAATAATTGATATTTAAATTAAATCGTTCAATTATTTAGTTTAGTTAAGATTTAAATTTTTTAAAGTTTAGTTAAGATTTTTAATTTTAAACAAAGACTTTAGATTAATTCACGTTTCAAGTTTAGTTATACCTGTATATAATTTGAATTTAAATCACAAATTAGGAAGACGAAAATAAATTTAATGAGCTAATTTGTTTGAAATATAATTAATCATATTTAACACAAATCATATTTCCACCATTACTTAAATGACTATTTTTATTATATTATTTAAGTATTTCGAATATACATATAAATTATTTTTGATTGAATAAGTCATTTTGTTTCATTGATGTATAATATATAGTAAATAAACGTAACATATAAAATAATAATTAAAAAATTTAATAGCTAATAACTTTAATTATAATCTGTTATTGATTGAAATTGAATGAAATTTTAATTTATTTTAGATATATTTCAAACAACAATTTTAGATACATAAAATTTGAATTCATATCATGAGTAAAAGAAAATATGACTTTGTAAAACCACCCTACCACCCCTCCTCCACTATAAGAAACGACCGAGTTCTGTTCTAGAATTTACGAGACTAAATCGATGTCCACCGGTATACACTAACACTACACTAAAATATTTATCAAACGTACGAGTTCTTATACAAATTTATGAACGAATAAATCCACCGCATACGTAACACTCCACAAAGATCAAAAGGGTGTTTGAAGTTTTTTGGGCCTTGCAAGCTATTTTAGACAACAACAGGCATTTGAGTCGATTAAGAAGGTACTTGTGTCATCGCTTAATTTGAAGGTCCTTGACCCATCATCAGCTACGGAATCACATACCGATGCAAGTGCAATAGGCATTGGGGCTGTTTTGCTTCAAAAACAAAGAAGGACTTCCTCAGAAAAATCTCGATATCATAGCATCGAGCTTAAGGCTTTAGCTATCGTTAGTGCTCTGGAAAAATTCAGAATATATTTATTGGGAATACCGTTTGGGTTAAATGAATTAGCATTGTAAGAATTGTAAAGAAAATTTGAGCAGTGGAATGGTGGATATAAAAGTTTACGATTGAATTTGATATTTAAAATATATATATATATATATATATATATATATATATATATATATATATATATATATATATATATATATATATATATATATATATATATATATATATATATATATATATATATATATATATATATATATATATATATATATATATATATATATATATATATATATATATATATATATATATATATATATATATATATATATATATATATATATATATATATATATATATATATATATATATATATATATATATATATATATAATCGCTAAATATTGGAAGATTTTAGATTTAGATTTGAGATTTAATATAACTCTCTAAACCAAAGCGTAAACATATAATAAATATAATATATAATAATTATAATATACATATTATACACATTATAATATATAATTATATAATATATATAATTAATAAAACTATAATATAAAATAACAAACTCACCTGAATTTCGATGCTTTCTTGAACGAATTTATGAACGACTAAATCCACCGCATATAGTACATAACACTCCACTCCACTGAAAGATTTATCTAGAATGAAACAAGAAAAAAAATTAAAATGGCGTCTTGTAATATTTGTATGCGTCTCGTTTTCTATCATGAGAATTTAATGAAACTCTCTAAATACAAAACGTAAATATATAATATATAATTATAATATATAATAATTAAAATATACATATATAATTATAATATATATAATTATATAATATATATAATTAATAAAAATATAACATAAAATAACAAACTCACCTAAATTTCGATGCTTGCTTAAACGAATTTATGAACGACTAAATAGTAATTTTTTTAGTAAAGTAAATAACACTCCACTCCACTGAAAGATTTATCTAGAATGAAAGAAGGAAAAAAAAATTAAAATGGCGTCTTGTAATATTTGTATGCGTCTCGTTTTCTATCATGAGAATTTAATGAAATTCTCTAACAACAAAACGTAAATATATAATATATAATTATAATAATTATAATATACATATATAATTATAATATATAATTATATAATATATATAATTAATCAACTTATAATATAAAATAACAAACTCACCTGTATTTCGATGCTTCCTTGAACGAATCTATGAACGACTAAATCCACCACAAATTAAAGACGCACTGTTCTGTTCTACAATATACACAAATATGATAGACTGCTTAAAAAGTCTATCATATTTGTGTATATTGTAGAGACATTTTAGACACAAATAAACACTACACAAGAATAAAATTAAATTATATCTTATTATACAAATATTTAACTTACACTTGCTGATTTTTACTTGACTAAATTTTTCTGTCAAAGTTGTAATAACGTGCAGTGTTTGAGCGAGCGAAAAGGCCAACAAACAATTTATATTGCAAATATATAAAGCCGCAGACACACGACTTACAAATAATGCAAAGTTTTCATTGTTTTTTGTGCATCTGAAATTCTATGTATTTACTTTTCCAAATCAATGTAAAATTTATGGTTCAAGTAGAACAAAATACAAAACTTATGTGTTTTATGTACATATTGGAAATATTAAACAGTATTTTATTATTTGAAATTTGGAGATGAAATGGCCCCTAGAACATTTTACTTCAAAGAAGCTACTTCTTTTTCACCTCTCTCACCGTTTACCTAAGAAATTGCGACTCATTTTTCCTCAAAAATTGTTTTCGATAAAGCAGCTTCAACACAAATAGAAATGAAATAAAACAAATTTACGGCCATAATTGAAATAAATGAAATAAAACAAATTTAAATTTTATTTTCGGGAGAGCAGAATAAAACAAAACAAAAAAATTTTGCGTGAAGTATACTTCACAGCAGTAGAGTATGAATCGGCGGAATGACTATGACTATATGCAATTTTATGTAGTAGATACATATTTCCTAACGAATAATCTATTATTAAAATATTAAAATATATGTATTTCAATTAGATTTTAAACACAAGCTTTAATTAATTTATAATTTAACACACCAAGTGACGTTTCCAAAACAATTGGCGCTTCCGTGGAATTGGATTTCTTTTTACCTTAAAACCTTTATTTGAAAATCCTCATAAATAGAAACAATACTAAATCAATTATGCATTTTATTTTAAAGTTAAATAAACATCTTATAAATGTATTGGACATCTGAAAATAAAATAAATTTTTTTACTGACAAATCTAAAACTCAATCGATCTAAAGTTCGAAATTTAATCATCTAAAACTTTACCATCAATGCCGCAGAAATCAAGAAAGTGATATTGAAATCAAATCGCATAGTGTAGAATCTTCTTTACTACACGCAAATCTGGTAAAGTAGCCTTGCAATTGTCGTCTGCGATTTCCATAAACGTCATAATTTCCTGCGTTTGTTCATCAACAATATTATTGGCCTGGCATTTATCTATCCAAAATACTGTGGCTATTTATTATGTGGCTTGCAATAACTACACTAATTGTTGTTGCGAGAATAAAGCAAGTTTAAGATCATCGACATCCCAATACAAATATCCAGAAACAAATATAGACGAATTGCACGGTTAAAAAAAATTAGAAGACCGATGGCAAAATAAGATTCAAATTACTGGCTTTTAAAACATTTACATGCCTCGATAAATCGATAGTTTTAATACTGAACATATTCTTACAGTACCCGGCCACAATAACACGGAATTATTTACTACCACAAAATTAATTCAGGTCATTCAAGTATTCGAATAACATGTATATCAATGCTGTCGATAGTCGCCCGAAACATAATCACGGCGAATCAATAATAGCGGACCAAAGCGGCGGGCTAACTTGGTTTTGAACCGAATTTAGCCATGTCTAAGCAGGTTCGATTAACGATGGCGTTATAGATGTTCGAAAACAACCAATTGCCATCATAAAAAAAATGTAAAAATGGGATTTATCGGTTTTGTTCCGATGCTCCTCAATTATGCGTTATGCATTCGATTTGCACCTAACATGAAAAATATGAGATGACCTATACATAAACAGTATTAATGCCTTAATATACATACAACATGTAACAATTTGTGCAGCACGTTCATAACAATTCATAATTTGAGCTTGCGTAGGGATAGTTTATTCAATTAGAAGTATGGGTTATGCATTCGATTTGCACCTAACATGAAAAATATGAGATGGCCTATACATAAACATCAAGCAGTATTAATGATTGATTGATTGATTCTGAATGCACGACCAAGTTCTTACACAGGAGCTCCCGGGTGACGCCGGGCCCACCGTACACTCTTTTTTACATATAACAAAACCGAAGGATTGGATAGGTTAGTTAAATGGGACAGAATCGGCCCGGTTACAGACACCTAGGTATAGCCGATAGTTAGTAACACAAAGACAGCACAAAACTAATCTACTTGGGGAAGGATAAACGTTTAATAGGTTAAATGGATAATGATGGTATTGGTCATCAACAATTGCTTCTTTAAATCAGCAACCTAAGAAAAAATGTTATTATTTCACATGTATCTGGAAATCACCTGGAAATGAATACTATATTAATACTTTTCGACTTCCTAAACAAAACTGATTGTTAAATCGGCCCGATTTCATACACCTAGCTAGGGACGATATAGCTAGTAACACAAAGACAATACAATTCTAAACTACACAATCAGCAATTAATTTTACAAAGAAAAATTATTTCAAAAGTAATATGTATAATTCCTGAAAATAATACTAAATTAATATATTGCTGCTTACCTAAATAATATGAACATTTATAATTTAATAAAGACCAAAAAAATATAATAATAATAATTAAGGGAAACGACGCGTTTATTGCTTTTACGGAAAATTTCGAAAATGCACAACTTGATAGTGCTCACAAACAAATCATAAGAAAATTCTGAAACTTTCTGAATAATTTCGTAAATGGATTTTCTTTAATATAAAATCAATTTTATGTCCGACAAAGTTTTAGGAAAGATCGTAGCACGAATCGATTTTACTCAACCAAATCCATGTGCCGGTTTATAAATTTTGAAAAGGTGGAATCCTTAACTAGGATGAATTATTGAAATCAAATGAGATAACCGCAGTGGTCAAAATTCAACTCTGAGAAAAATGGGTGGTTTAAAGAAATTTTAGTGTATTTGTTGAGGACCATGTCAGTTAGAAAAACTAATCAGGGCTTCCCATCGAGGGGTGGGGCAATTTATGGAATTTTGTATTCTGACCAAATTTATTAATAGAATTCTTCTTGACCAATTAAGATATCCCTAGAAATCCAAACACAACCTCAAGTATATGGAGTGTTAGTTAGAGACCATGTTATTTTGACTGATTGATTAATTGATTGGAATGTGCGACCAAACCTATGCCCCTATTATGGTTATCACCTACGCATCACTTGGCGACGTCTAGTCGCCGCATTCACATTTTCGTATTATGATTCTCGCCGTGAAAACGAAGTGAGTGAGAGTGATGTCAAAAATGATCATCTAAAATTTTTAGATCGTGCAATTTTTTTTTAAATTCAATTGTACAAATAAAAATATCTGGCAGTGATAATGTATTTTTTATTTTTAAATTATTTTTATACTAAAAATAATTTGTTTGTGTATTTTATAATAATTATTATTAATTTATTTCAAAATTTTGTATTATTATTTCAGGCAATTTTATCACGAGAAAATAAATCGATACTACTGATCATTATTAATAATCGTTGATCGTATTAATATTTTTAATTATTCGTTTTAGAATATTTTAATTATTTTAACTAACAAAAATTCATAAACAAACACATACATATGTCAAAACTGCTAACAAACACACTGTAGCCAGTAAGCCAGTTACAAAAAAGTAATAAATTTATAAACAACGCAAATCACCGCATACTCTCTTTCGCCAAAATAAAGGTGAGAACCATAATAGCAAAATACTACTCACACGAATCATACTGTCACGGCGAAAGAGAGGTGAGGTGATGGTGAGGCGAGAACCATAATAGGGGCACTAAGTAAGATTCCCGGGTGACACCGGGCCCATCCACACGCTCTTTTATATATAACAAGATGGTGGGACAGGAAAGGTGAATTAATTATTATGGACATTGACCCGGTTTCAAACACCTTAGTAGTTAATAGTTAGTAAATTGTTAGTTGAAATGTAATGTAACACGGTTAGTACAAGACAACATAATTATTTAATATATTATGGTATAATATCCAGCAATCAGAATCCTAAAATTATATTAAATTATCTGCAATATAACTTATACTATTTCCAGTGGTTTTTTTACTATAGGAATACTAATAAAAAATGGTAAATATTGAAGTATTAAATAATAAAATTAAAGCAGTTAAATGTAATGATTAGTATTAATTAATCCAACTCAATTCTCCTGACAAATATTAAATAAAATTAATTGAATTCAAACCACCAAACAATTAGTACAATATAATAGTACTCGTCACTGCCGTCATCTGAAAATCCAACTCAAATCTAAATATAAAGACTAAATAGAATCAAAATTATAATTTCAGGGACTTCAACTCTTCTAAATACTAAACAAAGTAAAACATTAAAGCATATATTTAGAATTATTAATAAGTAGCAAATAAATTTCCATTTTACCTAATAAAACCTGTTAAAACATAATTCAGTAATAATTAGTACAACTTTTAAATAAATTGTGATAAATATAAATAAACCTAGATCTCGGCATAATTAAGACTTAAACAAGAACTAAGTTCCCCAGCAAAACAAATTTTTGATTCGAACCATAACCAAAACCACTTGCAAAATACTATGAAGGCCTCCACCCAAAATCTTGATTAGTTAAGTTAACCCTTTCGCGGACGCACAATTATTTAAAATGTTTGTTACAGGGTACAAAACAGTAACGCTTCCTCTGGGACACGGAAAACCACATTCAATATTAATCATATGAAAACAACACCACATTCAATATTAATCATATGAAAACAACGTCTGTTATTACCGCCGCGTTTTATTTTGTTTGTATCGGCATATACTGACGTGTCCTACGGTAGGTCAATTGAAACGTAGGTATATGCCGACGCGTCCGCAAATTAACCCTTTTGCGGGTTAACCCTTTTGCATAATTAATGTAGAGTTAGTAAACAAACTTATAAATACAGTACTAAAGTTATGTCCTAGTGTCCTTTCTAAACACCGACCCATCCGCTCATACTGACTTATTCAAATAAGTCTGCTATCGAGGTGACTTATTTTCTATCTCGTTCTTCCAGACAGACAACTTATTTGGTCGTATAAATATTTTAAAATGAGATCCGTCACACAAAAATAATACAGAAACGACCATTTTATTTAAATTTATTTCACTTTAAAATAAAAAACTTTTAAATTTGTTTCGTTTTGTGGTTGTCAAAACAAGTCGGTAAAAGCAATCGTAACAGCTTGACCGACTTATTCAAGAAGGAGTCAAACAGGTCAATAAGTCTGCAATAAGTTAGTGTTTAGACAACACCCTTTATGCTTAATCAATTACACAAAGCCGTGACAATTCGTTCTTAAATCTCAAGTTCTTTTTTTTTGAGTAAAACCGAAAAATATTATCAATTATTATTTCGCTGTATTCATCAAAAAACATCAAGCAGTATTAATGCCTTAATATACATACAACATGTAAAAATTTGTGCAGCACGTTCATAACAATTCATAATTTGAGCTTGCGTAGGGATAGTTTATTTAATTAGAAGTATGGGTTATGCATTCGATTTGCACCTAACATGAAAAATATGAGATGGCCTATACATAAACATCAAGCAGTATTAATGCCTTAATATACATACAACATGTAAAAATTTGTGCAGCACGTTCATAACAATTCATAATTTGAGCTTGCGTAGGGATAGTTTATTCAATTAGAAGTATGGGTTATGCATTCGATTTGCACCTAACATGAAAAATATGAGATGGCCTATACATAAACATCAAGCAGTATTAATGCCTTAATATACATACAACATGTAAAAATTTGTGCAGCACGTTCATAACAATTCATAATTTGAGCTTGCGTAGGGATAGTTTATTTAATTAGAAGTATGGGTTATGCATTCGATTTGCACCTAACATGAAAAATATGAGATGGCCTATACATAAACATCAAGCAGTATTAATGCCTTAATATACATACAACATGTAAAAATTTGTGCAGCACGTTCATAACAATTCATAATTTGAGCTTGCGTAGGGATAGTTTATTTAATTAGAAGTATGGGTTATGCATTCGATTTGCACCTAACATGAAAAATATGAGATGGCCTATACATAAACATCAAGCAGTATTAATGCCTTAATATACATACAACATGTAACAATTTGTGCAGCACGTGCATAACAATTCATAACTTGAGCTTGCGTAGGGATAGTTTATTCAATTAAAGAATCATGGATTATGTATTCGATTATTATATATTATGAAAAATATTAGATGACCTATACATAAACATTACACAGTAAATGCCTTGATATACATACATCGTGAAACTTTTTTTGTTAGTTATGAATGGACGCAGATGGTTTATGTATGAATGGACGCGGATGGTTTATCCAATAATTTTTAACTTACCGTGCAATGCTAAATCTTATGCCTTAATTTTGTGCAGCACGTTCATAACAATTCATAATTTGAACTTGGGTAGGAAAAGTTTATTCAATTAGAGTTATGGGTGTGCATTCGATTTGCACCTACTACGAAAAATATGAGATGACATATACATAATCATTCCACAATAAATGGCTTAATATTCACAATTCATGTAATTCTTATGGTTAATTTTTGAATAGAAGCGAATGGTTTATTCAATAAATGTTTTTACTGCGCGACGCTTCGAATGTTTATGTACCCATTGAATAGTTTATATTCAATTAGAATCATCAATTATGCATTCTATTGAAAAATATGAGATGTGGTATATATATATATATATATATATATATATATATATATATATATATATATATATATATATATATATATATATATATATATATATATATATATATATATATATATATATATATATATATATATATATATATATATATATATATATATATATATATATATATATATATATATATATATATATATATATATATATATTTATATATATTTATATATACATATATATATATATATATATATATATATATATATATATATATATATATATATATATATATATATATATATATATATATATATATATATATATATATATATATATATATATATATACACTCCGCGACACTTGATTACTCTCACTTGAAAATTTTCCATAAAACCTAAGATAATGTACCTAATTATTTGAAATGTTTACATCAGCTTAGTTTCTATCTTACCTAACTTTCCAATGACTAATACACATATATGCATACAATGCTAAGTGGAAAATCCCCATTTCGATTGTTTTGCTTATTTAAACTGCGACACTTGATTACTCTCATCTGTGAAATTAAGTAATAAAACCCTTTGTGTTTTATTTTTTAATATTTTTCTTTATTTAATATTTAGTGTACCCTCCATTGTTCTTTACAACATCATAAATTCTATTAGGCAAAGACCTATAAAGATTTTGTATCAATTCTATCGGCACTTTCTCGAAAACATCATAAACAGCTGCGATAAGGTCATTCCGGCATTCGTATTGCCTTCCATTCGAATAAATTTGTCTCGATAACCATTCCCAAAGATTTTCAATAATATTTAAATCCGGAGACAAAGCTGGCCAATTCAAAACTTCCACGTTATTGTATTCAAACCACTGTTTCACTCGTGCGGCTGTGTGTATTGCTGCATTATCTTGTTGGAAAATCCAGCGTTGGCCTTCAAACATTTCGTCAAAATTGATTTTTTGCACCTCTAAGAGCTCGATGTAGCTTTGCGAGTTTTGTCGGCCCTCCAGGACTACCAAATCAATAGCACCGTGAAAATAAATTGCTGCCCATACCATGATGGAATCAACACTGGTGTGGCGGCGAGACAAGAATAGCTCCGATTTCCCCAAATCATGGAAGTAATATCTAAACCCATCTGGTCCATCTAAATTAAACTTCTTCTCATCCGAAAAAATTACCTGGAACCATTCTTCCTTCCAATGTAGATGTTGACGGCAATATTCTAATAGTGCCCTTCTATGTTGCTGGAGCAAACGTGGTTTTTTCGTAAGTTTTTGTCGCCGGAGATGTGAACACTTTTTTATTATCCTCTGAACAGTACGGACACTGGCCGAGACTCCAATTTTCTGCTTTATTTTTTTTGCAGATAGCATCGAATTTGAAGCTTCGCGCAAAATAACTCTATGCTCCCGTTCTGTTGTCACTCTTGCTGTACGACCTCTTCGATTTTTTCCGTAATTTTCTGGATATTTTAGGTAGTTATTGATAGTCCAAGAGCTGCGACCAATTTTTTTGGAAATCGCACGGTTGGAATAATTTTCTTGTTTAAGCGCAAGAATCTTTCCAATTTCTACCTTTGTTAGGGTCGTTCCTCGGCCCATTTTCACCACTACAAACTGCAGCTGGTAACAAACTTGATAAATTATTGAAAAACTATTAAACTGAACACAACTAGATTTATTTACACGCACCTTATGCCTTTGACGTCAAAAACAAAATGATGAGAGTAATCAAGTGTCGCAGTTTAAATAAGCAAAATAATCGAAATGGGGATTTTCCACTTAGCATTGTATGCATATATGTGTATTAGTCATTGGAAAGTTAGGTAAGATAGAAACTAAGCTGATGTAAACATTTCAAATAATTAGGTACATTATCTTAGGTTTTATTGAAAATTTTCAAGTGAGAGTAATCAAGTGTCGCGGAGTGTATATATATATATATATATATATATATATATATATATATATATATATATATATATATATATATATATATATATATATATATATATATATATATATATATAACATTCATTAACATATACATATATATTATATATTTATACAGATTATGATTATTATATGGTTTTAAAATAATTCTAGCCTGTTGTATTTATTATTCATTAATTTTGCTTATTTTATACAAACCTAAGAACGATTAAAATTTGATTTAGCTTCCTAAATATTATCCCAGTTAATCATGGCCCATACAAAACTACGAATAATTGTTTATGGATATTGTATACATATTAAGGAATAAATTATTAAATTATTGGAATAAAATAAAATTTATAGCACAATTTATCCATAAAATGGATGATTTATTCCTTTTTTTTTGTGGTTTTATCCCATGCTAAAGAATAAGCCATGCATTCATATTTCTCTGGGTGTAATAAATGTTTTAAATGACCTCATTAATTTAGCAATTTTCAACTACTGTTTATGAAAATATGTGATTTTCGTATGAGAAATTAAATTATATATTCTATTACACAGCATCCAATGTATTAACAGAAGAGTTTTTAATTTAATATAATAATGTGGCTTATATTTATGAGACGTATTTCACAAATTTATTTGTAATACAGATATATTGCTCAATATATTAAAGGATACAATTTAAACCACAATGATCGTCATAATTTAATAAACAATCTTGTATTGAATAAGAAACGTTATTATTTTTTTTTATTATGAACTTGATAACTATTAATATCCAGTCTTTTATCCGTGTAGTATTCCAAACAAAAATAGAACGTAGTAGGGATTCCTTAATCATTGTTATTGCAATGGTCATATTTTGAGTATCCCCAATTATGGTAGGATCAAAAAAAAAAATATTTTCACCATTGATGTGATGAAGAGGGAACAGCAGATTTCTTTATACGAAATAGTACGCTTTTTTATAAAAATATAACATGTATTGTATGTCTTTGTTTCACGGCTGTATTGTTCACTTGTTTGACGCGATCATTCTGCCTGAATTTTTCATTATCTTCCAACAATGGTATTATTCTGAACTTGTTATTAACTTCGATTGATTTGTACAATCCCAAATATGGAAGATCTTTGCCTACTACTTCAAGAGCATACGTTGCCGGCCCTTGTGATATAGCCTTCCTAATGTTTTCTACAATTGTTTGTTCTTCGAATAATGCTATCTCTGATAACACTCCTTCTACGTCATCGTCGGCTAACAAGATTTTTGATTCTTCTGTCCAAAATTCGAACCACCTTCTAGGGATTAACAGATGTTTAGTGTAAGAATTTATCACATCTCTAATATTTGCGATTTTAGTTTCTATACATTCTATTTCAGGTTCTATCTTCGGAAATGAAATTTGATTAGCTCCTCTGTACACGCTGATTAAAGAGTGTACTAAACCAGCTCTTTCCACCAGCTGCCCTTCAACTAAGTATATTTCTCCTCCTTCTTCCCTTGAAAAAGTTTCATAGGAGCTTATTTTACCAGATATAGACGTTATGACACTTCTTCCTGTACACATATTTATTAAGCTTGCTTTTAATGCAGGGTCGACAACGAACGCTACACGTTGTGCTACAAATTCACAGTAACTGCCAACATACCCATGGCATTCTTCTATTGCTCGTCCTCGCTGTTGCGAATTGCTCATAAATTGCACTTGCTCAGAACTTGCTTTGCTGCCGGTCAAGTCAAACATGCTGGACAATTTGAAATCACTCATATCACACATTGCGCATGGTTTCTGTGTTATTAATACCTTCTTCTTTATCCTCAGAACATGTTTAAGCAACCAAAGTTGTTTATCAGTAGAATTCAAATAATTGTACCAGAGCAAGTTCTCTCCCGACACTAGCCTAAACATCACGCATTCTTCATCAGGTGCATAAACACAACCCAGTTGCTGAATGGGACTCCAAACCTTGTCCATTTGAATGTTTAAGTTCAAAACGGTTTCCTCTTGCAATTTTTTAGAGGTAGTCAGGTAGATGTTTTTAGGCATCATTTTGGACTCCTCTATCCGCCTAACATTTCCTTCAACTTTCATTGCGTTAGTGTGCACTTCTGCTCTTAATTTCTTGTCTTGCCTCCACAGAACTAATACATCAACGCTACCTTCTATGCACAAAAACCAACGAAGCACGTTGCCTGAGATGTGTAGTGCGCTACCTTTGTTTTTTTGTTTAACGCTAAAATTTAATGTTGTTCCCTGCTCTATCTGCGCCAGGTCCTTTGCTTTTAAAATGAAAGCCGTGAGTACGTCTAACGGATCCAAACATTCATAAATGTTGGTTTGCCAAGAGTAGACTACGTTTATCCACGCGTTTAAATCAGCCGTGCTGGACAAAAACAATGTGTCGTTCAGCATTCCAATGTATGGCCAGTGCAGTATTGTTGTAGGACCGGTCACATCGAAAAGTGTGTGCTTACGTAGACCTCCAACGGGGTCAACCAACCTCACTACGTTGTGCATTCCAAACATCTTCAGAGTCGTTATTAAACTTCTCTTGGTTTCTCCTTCATGAATCTCATCATCAAATACAGGTTCATTTTTGCCTATCCAGTTTGCAATGAAGTCGGGCAACAAACCCATTATTAACTCCCTGATGGTGCTTCTAACAACTGATCCAGCCGCTTGTTTAGTTTTCTCAAACAACCTTGAGACACTGCCAATGGTCTTGTCATACACGAAACATAAAACTCTAGTTATCCAATTTAAAGGTAACATATCTTTGAACTTGTTCCATATTTCTAAAGTTGACTCCACCATCCTTTTGAATACTTCTTGTATTTTAGTCCACACCTCAGTTGTGCTATTCACCATTTTTTCCCACTTAGACTCATCTGAGTTGAAAGTTTCACAAACTTGGACAGCAGTTGAGTAAAATTCCCATGCAATTGACACCATCACTACTATTGGGCTAGTCACTACCGTGTGTGAAGCTAACATTGCGTAATTGATGTTGTCATCTGTTGGGTTAGCCAATCTTGTTGTGACTAACTTGATAATTGTTGGTACAATAGCCACAGGATTTAGCGCTGCCCCAACTAGTGTAATTGCACAGTGATATACCAATCTTAATTGAGCTTCTGTTGTCTGGTCACTAGAAAGCATGCTGTCCACTACTTTATCATTCCTAATGGTTCCTTTAGCAAAGCTGGACATGTTTTGCCAGGAAGCCATCAAGGCCTGGAAACACAGTTCTGCAGAAACAGTTATGCCTACTGTAATCAACGCACCAAATGTCATGTCTTTTATCTTTATTGCTTGGAAAAGAGTGGACACCATAGTGGGTATGTCTCTACATTCCCCCCTTTGTATCATGTCTATAATGTTTCTAGCCAATGCAAATCCTGTGTCATGAGAACCTACGCCTCCTACAGCCATTGCCATAAAATCGGAATATAACCCCGCTTGACCTGGAATTATGCTAGGAGAGTTCAACACGACATTAACATTTGTTGTTAGTGGTCTTGTGATTATTGGTAAGACGTATTTAGCAGCCATAGGTATCGCAGCTACTGCTGTTATCCATTCTGCTCCTCTTTGCACAAAGTCCATTCTCTCGCCTTCTAGTCCACACTTTATCATATAACCCACCATTGACGTTACTGTTATGCCCACATAGATTAGAGTCGGTGTGTTCATAAATGTAAAGGTAGAAACCGCGCCTACCATTATTATAGCCAACGCTGAACCGAAATGACGACACAAGAAGTCCATACTGAATCCAGCGAAAGCCACTCCCGCTAGAGAACCTGACAGACCGATGGCAGAGTCTTTTCCAAGTGAAACACCTTCCACCAACCCTTCTATGAATGTCATTACTGTTGTTTCGTAATTCATATTGTCGTTGTTACACCATCCTATTATCTTTTCATACAACCCTTTCTTTCTGCTATCATCTAAATTAAGAGTTAGGAGCAATCTTCTAATCATAACTTTTACTTTTCTTTTTAGTGCCGAAAGATTGTCGGTTATAAAAGACATCATTTTGGATCTAGATACTTCGAAGTCTATTTCTCTCATCGGTTGAAGACCCCCTAGCAGTTGTTTAACGTCTCCTTTTGGAACTGCATAGATCTCTGCTGATTTCCTACTTTCAAACGTTACATCGAACTCATGTTTGATGAAATAGCCTACTACTGCAATAGCACAAGTAGCCAGAGCGCCTCCTGCTATGATGTCACTAGATAGCTCTGTTTTGCCTTCATCAAATGTCGGAGGAGTCGTGATCGGTTCGTCTTCAGTCTCTATGGTCCAAGAATCTGTTGTTAAGAATCCGATTTCAGCGTTTTTTTCCCTTATAATTTCTTCTGACTCTTCACTTGTTGAGTCATACAGTCTTCTAATCTCTTCAAAGGTTACAAAAGGTTTCCTTTCATCGAAATTCGTATCCACCAGCCCGTGGATCATTTTATCGCTAGCAAAACAAGAGAGGTATACCGACACTTTATTTCTCTGCACATGTGATACCACTTTTAGTCTGTTTTCCATTATTGCTTTCTTGTCACGACTATCACCGGTCCCACTTTGTGTTGAAAACTTAACCACCGCTGAAGGTTCCAGTTCGGCAACTCTCGTTAATACCACATGTTCATCTTCAATGCCAGTTTTTATTAAATCGTACATTCCTGTTGTCAATATCAATAAACTCGCATCCAATACAGCTCCCATCGGATATGTATTGGTTGGCATTAGTGCTGTACTCGGGAAGTGATAATAATTACCATCTGCCGTTCTACCTGTTCTACCTTTACGTTGTATGACACTGTTTGCATCACATTTTGTTATCAAAAAGTTGCTGCTGCAAATTATCTCCTCACCATCATTACAATATTCTGTGACTTTTACATTTTCAGTCTGGCTGTCGAATACATATGATTTCCTAAAACAAAAAGGTTATTAATCGCAGAAGATTAATGTATACTTAACTTAAATTTAGCTCTCGTAACTCATATAATTAACTCATATAATTAATTAATTATCTGAAATTATATAAAAGTTATTTGTTATTAACGTAAATGTTAGCTAAATTAATTTACTTACTTTATAATGTAAACATAAAAATATGCTGTCAGATTTCATTAATGTAAACACAAAATATGCTGTAAAATGTCATTTAATATTCAGCGCAATGAAAAGCGTATTAGTCTATTCTACTTTAAAAAATATCCATTCTACTTAATTTATATTCAGCGCGATGATGGGTAATTATGATTAGTGTATTCCAACGTAAATAATTTCTTTATAGTAGCAATCGGGCAAAACGTAATACTAGGATTTAAGGGGCAACTCTAATAGTTGCATTTTTTTTGTGTAATTTTTTTATAAGAAAAAATATTGTATTGTAGTTGTCGAGCGCTTGTAGCAAACATTAAAATAAAAAATAAATTAAATATCTGCATATCCGATCGTTTATTCTGTGCTCATCGTTTAATTGGATACAGTTAATGGTCCTTCGAGCCGGATCCAACAAAATATTTGTGAAAGAAAGTTAGCCATTTTGTGGGATAAATAGAAAACTGCATCGTCACCGCGTGCCACCGCCATTGGTCGAATAAAACGAAAGGATTATAATTAATAAAATGTGCGAAACATCCGAAAACATGCAATCATTAACATTACCCGCGGCAAAGAAGCGTCTTGCGGTCATTAAAGGCCAGATGACTAAACTGGTCAATTACGTCAATGAAAAGGTTAACACAACCACGTCGATTGAAGAATTATCGGTGCGGCTAGATCGAGCTCCAATCCTACTAAAGGAGTTTACAGCTTTGGAAATGGTGATATTTAACATGTGCGAATCTGAGTCATCCGATATGAGTGATTTTGAAGAGAATTATTACCACGTCGTGGCCAAATTAACCAGATTAATTCGAGAACGTAGTTCGGATTACACGCCGACCTCATTGAATGATAGCACTATTCAAGCTGGCATACACGCAGCCGAAGTGAAGTTACCAAAGATAAATATTCCGCCTTTTAAGGGCGACTATACGGAGTGGCAATCGTTTTCGGATTTATTTAACACCACTATACACGAGAACAGTTCGTTAACGCCAGTGCAGAAATTTCAATACCTCAAAGGTTTGTTACGAGACGAGGCAGCTGGTTTATTGAAGCACTTCACAATTACGGATGCCAATTATATTGAGGCTCTTCAGAAACTCCGCAAGAGGTACGATCAAAAGAGGCACACAGTGAGAAAATTCATAGATATGTTTTTGGACATGCCTTCATTCAAACAAGCCGATCAAAGGAATGTACGGGCGTTAGTTGACACAGCAGATGAAGTAGTCAGGGGCATGAAAGCTTTGGGTCCGATAGCAGAATCCCGCGATCCCTGGCTGATTCGTATTCTAGAAGACAAGCTTGATGAGGAATCCAGAATGTTGTGGGCTAGACATACCGCGGAATCAAACTTTCCTACGCTAGAAGAATTTTTTGATTTTTTGCAACAGCGAGCCAATTCTTTGGAAAGTATGAAATCGAGTTATACGATTGTGAAACCAATACCAACCAAGATCAAAGAATTTAAGCAAACACGAAGCCTGCATGCATCCACCACATCAGTATGTTCGGTCTGTAAAATCGAGGATCATTTGCTAATAAATTGCAGCAAATTCAAAGGAATGTCAGTAGAGCAACGACGAGAATTTATAAAAGCTAACAATCGATGTTTTAATTGCTTTAACGGTGCACATTCCTCATATTTTTGTAGGAGCAAAGGAAGATGTTCGAAGTGTCATAAAAAACACCACGTTTTACTACATATCGACCAAGCGCAAGGCGAAATGAAGGAGGTTACTAAGGAGCCATCTCAATCTGTGTCTGGTACCGCATGACTAATAGTGGAACCTAATAATAATATTAAAGACAACCAGCAAAATAAGCAATCTCATGCAATATCATACGTAACACTGCCATCAACAACTCGTGAAAATTCGTTTAATACATCGATTTATCTCAATAGTACTGCATTGTTACCTACGGCATTAGTAAAAGCAAAATCTAATATGGGCCATTCGTTAAAATGTCGCATTCTCTTAGATTCTGGATCTGAGACATCATTTGTAACTGAAGCTTGTGCTCAGAAATTACAACTACCGAGAGATAATGCACGCTTAATTATTACGGGACTCGGACAAGTAGGTACAGGTGCAACTAGAGGTAAAATAACGGTTTCAATGTCATCTATTTACTCGGATGAATCAATTTGCATTCAAGCATATATTTTACCGATTGTTACATCAAACATCCCAAGTTCAAACCAAGAAGTTGATTCGTGGCATCACTTGAGCAATCTCCAACTGGCCGATCCAAAATATAATATTCCGGGAGCCGTTGATTTTTTAGTCGGAGCCGACCATTTTTTCCAAGTTATTCGTGATGGGAAAATCGCAGGCGCCAGTAGCAATCAACCAGTAGCGATAAACACAATTTTTGGATGGATTATTGCTGGTAGCATAGAAGAGCAAAACTTCGCAGGTTCTTATCATGCAGCCGTTCAAGTCGAAGCAGATATCGATTCCTCCTTACAGAAGTTTTGGCAAATAGAAGAGTTGCCGGAGCAAAAGCATTACAAGCCAGACGAAGAAGAATGTGAACGTCAATTTGTTCGAACTACCACAAGGAATAAAGATGGACGATATATCGTCCGCTTGCCGTTCAAAGCACCGCCAAATCTTCTTGGTAAGTCGTATACGAAGTGTTTTCAGCGATTGATGGCAATAGAGAGAAAAGGAGCACGAGATCCGCCGTTCTATGAATTATACCGTGATTATATGCAAGAGTTCATAAGCTTAGGCCACATGGAGGAAGCGGTTACGATGAACGAGCCAAACAGCTGTTTCCTACCTCATCACGGCGTAATAAAAAGTTCCAGTACCACGACCAAGCTGAGAGTGGTATTCGATGCTTCGGCGAAGACTAGCAGTGGATACTCCCTCAACGATATTTTGCTTGTCGGGCCTGTAGTACAAAATAGTTTGTATAGCATATTAATCAGATTCCGCAAATACAAAATAGTGTTCACTGGAGACATTGAAAAAATGTTTAGGCAGGTGCTTGTCGCGGCAGAAGACCAGAAATACCAAATGATATTATGGAGAAATAACGCAGCTGATCAAGTGAAAGCATACAAGTTGAAAACCGTAACCTTTGGAATGGGTCCAGCGTCGTTTTTAGCAACCAGAGTTCTTCAGCAAATAGCAGAAAATAATAAGGTCGAGTTTCCAGAAGCAGCCAAACGAATTCGAGACGATATTTATGTGGACGATCTCATGACCGGTGCGGATTCTGTTGAGGAAGCAAGAACTCTGAGATCCATAATCGCGGAACTTTTATTGGGGTCTGGCTTTCTATTGCGCAAATGGAACACCAACCATCCTAGGTTGCTCGAAGGATTGCCTGATGCTCATAAAGAATTAGTTCCCAAATTCATTGAAGAAAATAATAAGACAATAAAGCTGCTGGGTCTTCAGTGGAATCAACTAGATGACAGCTTCTATTTCAAGGTGAATTTGGAGGGTGAGCCGATTGCAACTAAGCGTCAAATATTGTCGGAAGCTTCGCGGATCTTCGATCCATTGGGATGGCTGGCTCCAGCAGTCATTCAAGTAAAAATATTGTTCCAAGGCTTATGGCTACAAAAATTGGGTTGGGATGATCAATTGCCAAGTGGCCTGGAGAAGGAATGGCTGCTACTTCGCAATCAGCTGACAGATTTACAGATGATCAAAATTCCACGCTGGTTGTCAACCGCTGAGGACAAAGTAATAGAGCTCCATGGTTTCGCAGACGCATCCGAGAAGGCGTACGCCGCAGCAGTGTATTGCAGGTGTGTTACTTCTAATAACCATATAGAAGTTTGTTTAATTTCAGCCAAAACTAAAGTAGCACCACTCAGTAAAACCACAATCCCGCGTCTAGAGTTATGTGCCGCGGTTTTATTAACGAGACTGATCAAAACAATACGAGAAGCAGTAGAGTTAAACATCAAAGGGGTGTATGCTTGGACTGATTCCAAAATAGTTTTGGACTGGCTTTCATCACATCCGTCACGCTGGCCTACCTTTGTAGCAAACAGGACTGCTAAAATCCTTAGATCGATTGACAGGCAAAAATGGAACCACGTTTCATCAGAAGATAACCCCGCGGACTGTGCTTCGAGGGGAATCTCACCACAGGAACTAGCTAACTTTACGATGTGGTGGAACGGACCAAAGTGGTTGTCAAGGGAAATGGATCATTGGCCAAAACAACATCCGGTAGTTATCTCAAGAAACCTCTACGTATCGCAGTCGGTTCAAATACCTACCTTTTACGAAGAACTGGCAGCTAAGTATTCAAGTTGGCACAAATTTCTTAGAATACTTACCATAGTCAGGCGTTTCATTGGTTCAATCAGACGATCGAGAGAAGAAAGGAGCAAATCAAACAAACATTCCAACGTGATACTCAGCCCGGCGGAGATTGAGTTATGTCGCAAAGCGGTTTTAAAACAAGTTCAAACTAATTATTTTAACGCTGAACTCGATAGTTTGAAACGCCGAAGGCCGGTAGCGGCAGCCAGCAAGTTAAGGTTTCTCAACCCCTTTATTGATGAGGATGGACTAATTAGGGTTGGTGGTAGGTTGAAACACTCCTTGGCTTCGTTTGAGCAGAGACATCCGGTCATACTGCCCAGTTGTTGTGTAGCCCACATCATAGTGAACGATCTGCATATTCGATACCATCATGCTGGACAGTCGTTTCTTATCAGTACCATTCGTCAAAAGTATTGGATTTTGGGCTGTCGCAATCTAGTTAGAAGGTTGGTACATAGATGTACGATATGTGTTAAAAATAAAGCTACACTTCTAAAGCAGCTTATGGGTGACCTACCATCGTTTAGAGTGGAACAAACAAGGCCGTTCTTGAAGGTTGGTGTCGACTACGCTGGACCGCTGGATATATATATGAGAAGAGCTCGTGGCCAGAAATCAATCAAAAGCTACGTTTGTATATTCGTTTGCCTTAGCACGAAGGCGATACATATTGAATTGGTGGGAGATTTGACGACGGACACATTTCTGGGTGCTTTTAAGAGACTTACCGCTCGCCGTGGAGTTTGTAGTGATATCTACAGTGACAACGGCACAAATTTCGTTGGTGCTAACAATCAACTAAAGCAGCTCTTCGAATTTATAAAAGATAATTACTGCGCTATTTCAAAGTATCTTGGAAAGTCATCGATAAACTGGCACTTCAATCCTCCCAGTGCCCCACATTTTGGTGGAATATGGGAATCTGCGGTACGTTCTACAAAATTCCATCTAAAAAGGGTCATTGGACAAAATATACTTACTTACGAAGAGATGATCACACTACTAGCTGAAATAGAAGCGATATTAAACTCGAGACCATTGTGCATCCTATCCGCCGATGATATAGATGCATTAACGCCAGCCCATTTCATAATTGGCCATCCTTTGACGCAGTTACCTGAAGTGGATCTTAAGGAGGTGAGCTTGAATCGACTAAGTAGATGGCAGCTGGTGAAACAAATGTCGCAACATTTTTGGAAGCGTTGGTCTGACGAATATTTAACTACACTACAAGGTCGATCAAAATGGTATAACAATCGATGTGAGATAAAGGAAGGAGACATCGTACTGGTGAAACATGAAAATTTGCCGCCAACGCATTGGACTCTTGGTAAAGTTGAAGAGACTCATCCTGGTTCCGATAATCGAGTCCGCGTCGTCACCCTTAAAACCAAATCTGGATACTTAAAAAGGCCGATACACAAGTTATGTCTTCTTCCAACTAATTGAATCAAGATGATTCAAGGCCGGCGGGATGTTTACGACAAAATTATGATTTCCTAAAACAAAAAGGTTATTAATCGCAGAAGATTAATGTATACTTAACTTAAATTTAGCTCTCGTAACTCATATAATTAACTCATATAATTAATTAATTATCTGAAATTATATAAAAGTTATTTGTTATTAACGTAAATGTTAGCTAAATTAATTTACTTACTTTATAATGTAAACATAAAAATATGCTGTCAGATTTCATTAATGTAAACACAAAATATGCTGTAAAATGTCATTTAATATTCAGCGCAATGAAAAGCGTATTAGTCTATTCTACTTTAAAAAATATCCATTCTACTTAATTTATATTCAGCGCGATGATGGGTAATTATGATTAGTGTATTCCAACGTAAATAATTTCTTTATAGTAGCAATCGGGCAAAACGTAATACTAGGATTTAAGGGGCAACTCTAATAGTTGCATTTTTTTTGTGTAATTTTTTTATAAGAAAAAATATTGTATTGTAGTTGTCGAGCGCTTGTAGCAAACATTAAAATAAAAAATAAATTAAATATCTGCATATCCGATCGTTTATTCTGTGCTCATCGTTTAATTGGATACAGTTAATGGTCCTTCGAGCCGGATCCAACAAAATATTTGTGAAAGAAAGTTAGCCATTTTGTGGGATAAATAGAAAACTGCATCGTCACCGCGTGCCACCGCCATTGGTCGAATAAAACGAAAGGATTATAATTAATAAAATGTGCGAAACATCCGAAAACATGCAATCATTAACATTACCCGCGGCAAAGAAGCGTCTTGCGGTCATTAAAGGCCAGATGACTAAACTGGTCAATTACGTCAATGAAAAGGTTAACACAACCACGTCGATTGAAGAATTATCGGTGCGGCTAGATCGAGCTCCAATCCTACTAAAGGAGTTTACAGCTTTGGAAATGGTGATATTTAACATGTGCGAATCTGAGTCATCCGATATGAGTGATTTTGAAGAGAATTATTACCACGTCGTGGCCAAATTAACCAGATTAATTCGAGAACGTAGTTCGGATTACACGCCGACCTCATTGAATGATAGCACTATTCAAGCTGGCATACACGCAGCCGAAGTGAAGTTACCAAAGATAAATATTCCGCCTTTTAAGGGCGACTATACGGAGTGGCAATCGTTTTCGGATTTATTTAACACCACTATACACGAGAACAGTTCGTTAACGCCAGTGCAGAAATTTCAATACCTCAAAGGTTTGTTACGAGACGAGGCAGCTGGTTTATTGAAGCACTTCACAATTACGGATGCCAATTATATTGAGGCTCTTCAGAAACTCCGCAAGAGGTACGATCAAAAGAGGCACACAGTGAGAAAATTCATAGATATGTTTTTGGACATGCCTTCATTCAAACAAGCCGATCAAAGGAATGTACGGGCGTTAGTTGACACAGCAGATGAAGTAGTCAGGGGCATGAAAGCTTTGGGTCCGATAGCAGAATCCCGCGATCCCTGGCTGATTCGTATTCTAGAAGACAAGCTTGATGAGGAATCCAGAATGTTGTGGGCTAGACATACCGCGGAATCAAACTTTCCTACGCTAGAAGAATTTTTTGATTTTTTGCAACAGCGAGCCAATTCTTTGGAAAGTATGAAATCGAGTTATACGATTGTGAAACCAATACCAACCAAGATCAAAGAATTTAAGCAAACACGAAGCCTGCATGCATCCACCACATCAGTATGTTCGGTCTGTAAAATCGAGGATCATTTGCTAATAAATTGCAGCAAATTCAAAGGAATGTCAGTAGAGCAACGACGAGAATTTATAAAAGCTAACAATCGATGTTTTAATTGCTTTAACGGTGCACATTCCTCATATTTTTGTAGGAGCAAAGGAAGATGTTCGAAGTGTCATAAAAAACACCACGTTTTACTACATATCGACCAAGCGCAAGGCGAAATGAAGGAGGTTACTAAGGAGCCATCTCAATCTGTGTCTGGTACCGCATGACTAATAGTGGAACCTAATAATAATATTAAAGACAACCAGCAAAATAAGCAATCTCATGCAATATCATACGTAACACTGCCATCAACAACTCGTGAAAATTCGTTTAATACATCGATTTATCTCAATAGTACTGCATTGTTACCTACGGCATTAGTAAAAGCAAAATCTAATATGGGCCATTCGTTAAAATGTCGCATTCTCTTAGATTCTGGATCTGAGACATCATTTGTAACTGAAGCTTGTGCTCAGAAATTACAACTACCGAGAGATAATGCACGCTTAATTATTACGGGACTCGGACAAGTAGGTACAGGTGCAACTAGAGGTAAAATAACGGTTTCAATGTCATCTATTTACTCGGATGAATCAATTTGCATTCAAGCATATATTTTACCGATTGTTACATCAAACATCCCAAGTTCAAACCAAGAAGTTGATTCGTGGCATCACTTGAGCAATCTCCAACTGGCCGATCCAAAATATAATATTCCGGGAGCCGTTGATTTTTTAGTCGGAGCCGACCATTTTTTCCAAGTTATTCGTGATGGGAAAATCGCAGGCGCCAGTAGCAATCAACCAGTAGCGATAAACACAATTTTTGGATGGATTATTGCTGGTAGCATAGAAGAGCAAAACTTCGCAGGTTCTTATCATGCAGCCGTTCAAGTCGAAGCAGATATCGATTCCTCCTTACAGAAGTTTTGGCAAATAGAAGAGTTGCCGGAGCAAAAGCATTACAAGCCAGACGAAGAAGAATGTGAACGTCAATTTGTTCGAACTACCACAAGGAATAAAGATGGACGATATATCGTCCGCTTGCCGTTCAAAGCACCGCCAAATCTTCTTGGTAAGTCGTATACGAAGTGTTTTCAGCGATTGATGGCAATAGAGAGAAAAGGAGCACGAGATCCGCCGTTCTATGAATTATACCGTGATTATATGCAAGAGTTCATAAGCTTAGGCCACATGGAGGAAGCGGTTACGATGAACGAGCCAAACAGCTGTTTCCTACCTCATCACGGCGTAATAAAAAGTTCCAGTACCACGACCAAGCTGAGAGTGGTATTCGATGCTTCGGCGAAGACTAGCAGTGGATACTCCCTCAACGATATTTTGCTTGTCGGGCCTGTAGTACAAAATAGTTTGTATAGCATATTAATCAGATTCCGCAAATACAAAATAGTGTTCACTGGAGACATTGAAAAAATGTTTAGGCAGGTGCTTGTCGCGGCAGAAGACCAGAAATACCAAATGATATTATGGAGAAATAACGCAGCTGATCAAGTGAAAGCATACAAGTTGAAAACCGTAACCTTTGGAATGGGTCCAGCGTCGTTTTTAGCAACCAGAGTTCTTCAGCAAATAGCAGAAAATAATAAGGTCGAGTTTCCAGAAGCAGCCAAACGAATTCGAGACGATATTTATGTGGACGATCTCATGACCGGTGCGGATTCTGTTGAGGAAGCAAGAACTCTGAGATCCATAATCGCGGAACTTTTATTGGGGTCTGGCTTTCTATTGCGCAAATGGAACACCAACCATCCTAGGTTGCTCGAAGGATTGCCTGATGCTCATAAAGAATTAGTTCCCAAATTCATTGAAGAAAATAATAAGACAATAAAGCTGCTGGGTCTTCAGTGGAATCAACTAGATGACAGCTTCTATTTCAAGGTGAATTTGGAGGGTGAGCCGATTGCAACTAAGCGTCAAATATTGTCGGAAGCTTCGCGGATCTTCGATCCATTGGGATGGCTGGCTCCAGCAGTCATTCAAGTAAAAATATTGTTCCAAGGCTTATGGCTACAAAAATTGGGTTGGGATGATCAATTGCCAAGTGGCCTGGAGAAGGAATGGCTGCTACTTCGCAATCAGCTGACAGATTTACAGATGATCAAAATTCCACGCTGGTTGTCAACCGCTGAGGACAAAGTAATAGAGCTCCATGGTTTCGCAGACGCATCCGAGAAGGCGTACGCCGCAGCAGTGTATTGCAGGTGTGTTACTTCTAATAACCATATAGAAGTTTGTTTAATTTCAGCCAAAACTAAAGTAGCACCACTCAGTAAAACCACAATCCCGCGTCTAGAGTTATGTGCCGCGGTTTTATTAACGAGACTGATCAAAACAATACGAGAAGCAGTAGAGTTAAACATCAAAGGGGTGTATGCTTGGACTGATTCCAAAATAGTTTTGGACTGGCTTTCATCACATCCGTCACGCTGGCCTACCTTTGTAGCAAACAGGACTGCTAAAATCCTTAGATCGATTGACAGGCAAAAATGGAACCACGTTTCATCAGAAGATAACCCCGCGGACTGTGCTTCGAGGGGAATCTCACCACAGGAACTAGCTAACTTTACGATGTGGTGGAACGGACCAAAGTGGTTGTCAAGGGAAATGGATCATTGGCCAAAACAACATCCGGTAGTTATCTCAAGAAACCTCTACGTATCGCAGTCGGTTCAAATACCTACCTTTTACGAAGAACTGGCAGCTAAGTATTCAAGTTGGCACAAATTTCTTAGAATACTTACCATAGTCAGGCGTTTCATTGGTTCAATCAGACGATCGAGAGAAGAAAGGAGCAAATCAAACAAACATTCCAACGTGATACTCAGCCCGGCGGAGATTGAGTTATGTCGCAAAGCGGTTTTAAAACAAGTTCAAACTAATTATTTTAACGCTGAACTCGATAGTTTGAAACGCCGAAGGCCGGTAGCGGCAGCCAGCAAGTTAAGGTTTCTCAACCCCTTTATTGATGAGGATGGACTAATTAGGGTTGGTGGTAGGTTGAAACACTCCTTGGCTTCGTTTGAGCAGAGACATCCGGTCATACTGCCCAGTTGTTGTGTAGCCCACATCATAGTGAACGATCTGCATATTCGATACCATCATGCTGGACAGTCGTTTCTTATCAGTACCATTCGTCAAAAGTATTGGATTTTGGGCTGTCGCAATCTAGTTAGAAGGTTGGTACATAGATGTACGATATGTGTTAAAAATAAAGCTACACTTCTAAAGCAGCTTATGGGTGACCTACCATCGTTTAGAGTGGAACAAACAAGGCCGTTCTTGAAGGTTGGTGTCGACTACGCTGGACCGCTGGATATATATATGAGAAGAGCTCGTGGCCAGAAATCAATCAAAAGCTACGTTTGTATATTCGTTTGCCTTAGCACGAAGGCGATACATATTGAATTGGTGGGAGATTTGACGACGGACACATTTCTGGGTGCTTTTAAGAGACTTACCGCTCGCCGTGGAGTTTGTAGTGATATCTACAGTGACAACGGCACAAATTTCGTTGGTGCTAACAATCAACTAAAGCAGCTCTTCGAATTTATAAAAGATAATTACTGCGCTATTTCAAAGTATCTTGGAAAGTCATCGATAAACTGGCACTTCAATCCTCCCAGTGCCCCACATTTTGGTGGAATATGGGAATCTGCGGTACGTTCTACAAAATTCCATCTAAAAAGGGTCATTGGACAAAATATACTTACTTACGAAGAGATGATCACACTACTAGCTGAAATAGAAGCGATATTAAACTCGAGACCATTGTGCATCCTATCCGCCGATGATATAGATGCATTAACGCCAGCCCATTTCATAATTGGCCATCCTTTGACGCAGTTACCTGAAGTGGATCTTAAGGAGGTGAGCTTGAATCGACTAAGTAGATGGCAGCTGGTGAAACAAATGTCGCAACATTTTTGGAAGCGTTGGTCTGACGAATATTTAACTACACTACAAGGTCGATCAAAATGGTATAACAATCGATGTGAGATAAAGGAAGGAGACATCGTACTGGTGAAACATGAAAATTTGCCGCCAACGCATTGGACTCTTGGTAAAGTTGAAGAGACTCATCCTGGTTCCGATAATCGAGTCCGCGTCGTCACCCTTAAAACCAAATCTGGATACTTAAAAAGGCCGATACACAAGTTATGTCTTCTTCCAACTAATTGAATCAAGATGATTCAAGGCCGGCGGGATGTTTACGACAAAATTATGATTTCCTAAAACAAAAAGGTTATTAATCGCAGAAGATTAATGTATACTTAACTTAAATTTAGCTCTCGTAACTCATATAATTAACTCATATAATTAATTAATTATCTGAAATTATATAAAAGTTATTTGTTATTAACGTAAATGTTAGCTAAATTAATTTACTTACTTTATAATGTAAACATAAAAATATGCTGTCAGATTTCATTAATGTAAACACAAAATATGCTGTAAAATGTCATTTAATATTCAGCGCAATGAAAAGCGTATTAGTCTATTCTACTTTAAAAAATATCCATTCTACTTAATTTATATTCAGCGCGATGATGGGTAATTATGATTAGTGTATTCCAACGTAAATAATTTCTTTATAGTAGCAATCGGGCAAAACGTAATACTAGGATTTAAGGGGCAACTCTAATAGTTGCATTTTTTTTGTGTAATTTTTTTATAAGAAAAAATATTGTATTGTAGTTGTCGAGCGCTTGTAGCAAACATTAAAATAAAAAATAAATTAAATATCTGCATATCCGATCGTTTATTCTGTGCTCATCGTTTAATTGGATACAACAAATGTGACACGTTAAACAAATTAAAATTATAAATCAAAGTAACACGAGAAGTTGTATTATTACGAGCTAAGCCCATGGCCCTGTTATTCATAAAATATTCAAATACTGAGGTAATTAAGATTACGATTATAGTTATACATACAAGGTTAGATATAAGGCATATAGATAGATTTTAGAATATTATTAAAAATGATTCAAATTTATTAAACCACGATAAACGCTTAGTTATAGCACTTATTTATACATGAAAACAGTATGCGGAAATAACATAATGTAATAACATCATGTGCTTATATTATTCCTAAAGTATCGTAAACTATTTTATTCTAGTATGTTCAACTAAATTATTTAAATACAACTTATTTACAGTACATACCAAGTTTACTATTTAAATTCGTTTCAGCGGGAACCGGTTTTGGCACTTACATTGGTTTAAAAGTATTTTTAAGGTTGCAAAATCGGTTATATAATTTCCCTCGGCTGCCGCTGTAGCTTGATGGTAGACTCATTTGGGTAATTTTGTCGATGAAATATTGGCAAATTGTATTAATCAGCATTGATCTTTGATCATCATGTAATTTTCCGACTGAATCGTAATAGTGGATTACCATGGAACCCTTTGCAGATCCAGCAAGAATATCTGCAAGCGTAATCTGAAGTCTCCCCGTCACTAGTTTTGTATAAGGTGCAAATCTTGCTGAGGATGTTGGTGAAGTGATTGATATTTTTTCATGTGCATCAAGTAGTAAGCCGATGCTTTCTCCAATCCTCAAGAGAATTTTCAAAAATAACTTGAACATCGAAAGGGTACTTCTGTACTAGACGTTCGAGTTGATGACGTCTTATATCCGTTTTAAAAGATATGTATTAATATCGACATTCTCTGCTGCAGAAGATACAAAAAAATTTAGTTAAAATCATTTTCTTAAAAATTAAGCTTGAGTACTTACCTGAAAGATCATTGAACAGATACTCCAAATTCTATGATTTAAATAGAGACTGTTCCTGAAAATTTCGTGCTGAAAAAATGAATGAATAATTATATACATATGCATACTTACTTACTGGCTCTATTGCTACGTGCCACAATTTCATTTTGCTTGTGTTGGCTTTCCGAAATATATTGATTTCCAGCATCGGCACTATTTTCAATGTTCACACATATAGGCCCACAGATCTAAACAAAACAAAATGGTGGTTAATATAAAACAAACACGGATAAAACATGTTATCCCCAAAATGAAATATCTGCCTTTTAGGCTCTGTCGTATCATCTTAAAACGAGACAAATCTGCTGTATTTGTATGGTTTATACCAACCTCCTGCAGCACCACTATAGGAACCCTCTTTTTCGACCGGCTATATGTTGCCTTTACCGAATCCCAATCTTTTCTGACTTAAAACATTCTTTGGCATTCTAAATCTATAAGAATATAATAAAAAACTATACCGGTTTTATGTGAAGTACAAATCTTGGTTTTCAAAACTATTCACATACTACATTCCCGCGTAATTTCTTCCCACAATCGCTGACGAATGATTTTGTTTTTGAAGTTCTTATCTTTGATATTCCATAATGCGGGTCGGGTCTCAATCGCACAGCTTCAGAAACTAATTCTAAAAATTTTATTTAAACTTGTTGCGATTTCGATAGAAAATATTGTAATATAAATTTAAATTACCAGTGCGCACCTCCATATCATTGCATGTTGCGATTGGTGCTCTCACCCTCTGAAAATTTAGAAAAATATTACTACGACCTCCAAACCACATATAAGATTAAATTTACCGGTATGCTCTGCCAATTCTTCATTGTTGATTGTGGGTGGTGTGGTTGTCTCCATTAAAAACCCAGTTTCTGAGACTGTCTGATCATCAGTATCTATATATAAATATTTCTCTTCCGTGTAGCTGGAATAAAAAACACGAAGCGTTTCCGTTTAACGATAATTTGTGGGTATGATGTTGTCTAAAAAGAGGAAAAACATAACCTCAAATTTAGTTTGACTACTTTGTATAATTTTTGCGAATTTTAACTTTGTATAATTGGAAATTTAGAATAAAATACAAACTAAAACTTAACGTAGCTGACCAGTTTTATTTTTAATAAAAATAAGAAGTTATTTAAAATTATTTTAAAATATAGTTTTTCACGAGACCGTATCTAACTTACCGTAATTTTACCACTAAAATGAGAAAAAAAAAATCAATTCGCGAACCCTTGACGATAATTTTTTTTAATTGCCATAAAAATACTCAACTTGATATTTTTTATAGTACATTATGCCAACACACTAACACACGTTCAATTATTTTATCAGTAAAATAATACTGATTATTTTTTTTATCTCGCTTTCATATAAACAAAATTTATATTTTTATCATTTTTTGTTTTTGCTGTCAGTGTTTTTTTCTTAATGCAAATCTCGCTTAAGTTAGAACATCTCGTTGAATTACACATTTTTTTTTGTATCAAATAATGGTATGGAAAGTACAGTTATTTGGTTAATTGTTACAAACTAATTGAATATATAAACAAGCATCCGTTATACTATTAGATTCTAGTTGGAATTATGGAAACTTCGCACCATTTTAATTTTCTCGGGTTTATACTTATTCAATTAAAACTGTTGTAGGTATACTTCCAGGAAAACTAAACAGCTATTTGTCCAAATTAAACTAATGTAAATGTTACTGTTTGACAACGCCACAATTTGTATTCATAATAAATAAACTTGAACTATTTAATTCGTTAACCATTTATTTCCACATATTAGTCACTTGTTATCTTCACATCATTACCGTCCAAGATTCCATAAAATCAACATACCACACGTACATGATAAAGCTGGATGAAACTGAGTGACGGAAGTCAATGCAGGCAAATCTAAATTAAACAAATTTGGCTATATTTAGAATATAATTATTAACTTATATATAACAATACCTATTTGTATATAAAATCGAATGTCGTTCTTACATTTATCTGTATGTTTAGCTGCATAAAAGAATGTAATTAATTAAGTAAATTGATTAAACAAAATATGTATGTAATTACCTGGTTGTGTTGTCATAATGTTTTGACGTTTATAAATTCTGTCTCAGTACGCGAAAAAGATATTGTACTAGATTAACTCCGAAATATGTAGCTCAATCTTTACATTTATCAGAACGAGAAGGATGTATAAATCAAAGGGAGAAAACCATCTTGACAAAGCGATAAAATTACGATGGAAAAATATAAGCGACAACAAATTTTTAGTTAGTAAAAACCAAGGATCGTAATGGGCAGCACAACCAAATTGTAAACTAAAATAATAAATAAATTTGTGATTATAATCGAACAAATACAGTCCACTTATTTTTCTTTTCCAACGAGCTTTTGGTTGTGTGAGCCATAGTTACTTACATACTATTGGTTTTTGTAAAAATACCAGATACAATCAGATTTTATCATTAGCATAAATATCCAAGCAAAAATGTCGTAAGTAGCACTTACTATGATTTAAAAAAAAATGCCATCCAAGTTAAAAGATTTTAAGTAATATAAGAATATATTATAAAATTTGTCGGCTCTACTGCCTGAAGTTCTTGTTGAAAAACTAACACGTTTATCTTTAGTCCTTATTGGCAACATTTTCAGCAACCATCAAAAGACGTATGTCCTTTCGTTCCCGTCAAAAATGATCTGACGGGGATCACACGTGAAAAGTCGAACTGAAAATTTTTTATTTAATCGACTATTAATTAAAATACCATTTTTACTTAATACTGTTATATCCTCCACAAAATCCTCTAAACAACTATTCACGCACAATGGTTTTCCGCATCCGACGACGAATGGATTTAAATTTGGGAAATTACTGCTGAACCCAAAATGGGCCATAATGTAGTCGAACTACTCTTAAATAGTGGAATTCTGTCAATGCCCACATCTATACAAAATTCATCTATATTTCGTAAAATTTCTGCTGGGAAGTATATGTTGGTATATAAGTATAAGTATAAATTGAATTTTGAATTCGAAAATGCATATAATTACCGCCCGATATTGGCTTTATTACAGGCATATCACCAGTGCATTTTAATAATGTTTTAGACGATCTTGCTGTAGTGATTATTTTTGGATCGTTTAATAAGCCCACGATGCTAACTTTTTCTCAATACTGACTTTAACTTCAGATTCGCTGTTTGGGACTAAATCATTTTAACTAGCCACTTCCGCAATAAATGAATCCCCGTTATTTACTAATTCTTCTTCACTCGCCACATTATTTTTAACATCCCCATTATTTACTGCAGAAAAATTTGCTGCAGTTTGAAGTGAAATTAGAAATTTATTTTTGTTAAGGTGCCTGCCTTCAGCAAATTTAACTACAGAATAAATAATTTTTATTCCGAAGAAGCAATAAGTTTTACAAAATGAAATGTAGGGGAAATTTGTTTACAAAAATATAACCAATTTAGCTAATTTGATTGGTTGTTTTTGCTCTCTCTCTCTGTCTCTCTCCTCTCTCTCTTTTTTTTCTCTCTCTCTCTCTCCAATTTTTATTCTCCAGCAAATTTTTCTGCAGAAAATTTTGCTACAGAGTCAAAGAAATTCACCTTGAATATCGATAATATTTTCTTAATCTCAGAAACAAATATTCTTTTATTCAGAATCAATTATATATAATTTGTGTATTATAAACTGGAAGTTTTAGAAAATTATTCAGTAATCTTAATTTAATTTTCTTAAAATAAGAAACAAATATACTATAATTTTAGTAAAGTCCACACAGATTGAAACTTGTTTAAAAAAAATATGTATAACCTAAGCAAATAAATTTTTTAAATAAAGAAGGAAGCTCGCTTACATTATTTTTATATATTATATACTTTAAGAAATCTTTAAAAGTAAGTTTAGAAAACTATGATTGAATTTGTAAGTCATTTTCTTTACAACAGCAAAAATTTTGCTTTAGGTCGAAAGTGTTTAAAATGAGCAGTATAAACTATTCATTTTAGAAAATTTTGGTATGCAATAAATGTTATAATAACTTGTACTAAGAAAGCAATTTGCTCGTAAATTCCAGAAACCTGCTTATTTCTAAAATAATTTTGTAAAAACGTTCCAAAATTTAATGTTAAATTAGCAAACGGTTTTATGAAATTAACCAAAACATTACTAGAAAAATGCATTTGCTTTATAAAATTTCAGAAAAACTTTTTGAGATTACTGACTACTGAGAAAATGGTACTGAAATTATAAAATATTTGTTGTTACCAAAAAATATCTTCATGCGAACTAGACGAATCTTAGGATAAAACTAACATTACTTTTCATGCAAGTCATCCCAATTTTCTGGAAAATGTTTTCGCTACTTGCACAATATTATGTGCAATATTACGTGCAAACTGATATTTTTTTATATTATTATTTTATACAGGATTTAAAAGACTATGCAACGCAGTTATAATAATGCATTCATATAAATATGTGAATATCTCTAATAACATAAAATAAATAAAAAATTAAATTTAATATAAAACCTACAAAATCATCACAAACTCAAAGTATTTAATTGTTTCAGAGTTAACACTCTTTCATCACGCTATATTAACAGTCTTTTTTTTTATTTTATGCACGAAATTGTGTAAAACAACTTCTGTCTTTATTAAGGCATAACGCAGTTGCACATTTACCGCATGTTAGAAAGGTATAACCTTCTTGTTCCAGACCGGCGAGTGGCTTGTACCGGGCCGCCCAATCACAGTTTGTTTTTGTTGAAATTTACATACTATCTCTCCCAATAATATAGCCTATAATCGGTTAAATTTAAAATTTACTTTGGGTTCGTGTTGTGAGTTTATTGAACTATCTTATAAAGTAGCCACAAATTAAAGACGGACATGTCCAACTGTTGGTAACATATTCTCATATACCACTTTTCCGATCAAGCCAATTAAGCTGTCTACCAAATCAACACTTCTCATAAACGTATTATACTCTTTTATAATGTTGGGGCATTTTATTTGAATTCGAGATTTTAATTTTTTATCATATCGCTCTGAGCTTTGGATTGGGTGACGTTCAGCGAAGTTCTAAATTAACGTTAGCAAATGCTTGTTTTTCCACGCAACCATAGGCAATTCAATATTATCCACTCTTGCAGTATATTCAACCAAAGTACCTCTCTTAGACTTCTTCATTTCCTTTTCCGTAGGAAATTTGCAATTCGGAATTCTGTTTCTATGAATTGCACCGAAACGTAAGATTAATTGTTTAGATAATTCCACGATTAATGTTACTGAGGAATAATAATTATCAAAATATACTCGGCAATTTTGAGGGCGAGGCACTTCTCTTAGCATTTTAATTAATGTATTGGCACTAGCTCCTAAATATTTTTCGTACAATGGTTTCGATAGTGTAAGTTGCAGATAGTGATTGAAGGCTTGATGGGGCCGATAACTTTATGGAATTGGAACGGTGGTCTTGTCTGGAAGTGGGGCAGTGAATTTGCACTGTTGTGATGATTGGTGTAGATGTGAGCATTTGTGATAGATTTGTCGTGCTGGTCTTTATTGGTGTGGTTTGTCTAAAATTTGGAGATTTTCGAAGTTTGTATTTGACAGATGCCCGCCAATTTCCGTAGATATAGATATCGGAATTACTTCAACTTCGGATGAATTCGATGGGATATTTGACGTTCCATCATCTGACTCTGTAAGGAAGAAAATTTATAAATATTATGTTTAATGATATTATAATTAACTAGATACCTCTAACTCAAAATCTTTTGGGCCGAACAAAATTGTGGAATTCAAGGCCGATCTCAAAGGCTGGGTCTAAAATCATATGTTTAAATAAATATGTTTAGGAAGCATAGGCAATATATAGATAAAATACCTCCTTCTGTGACATAGGGTGCACCATCAAATCCATCGATTCCAACCATGCTCATAATTCTTTCTTCTTCTTCAATAAAGGTGATGTTTGATGGCCCACCACTTGTTGCTTTTTGTTTCACTGTTAGACGAAGACCTTTCCAGCACTAACAAAATTTCAATGATAAATTAAATTACAAATTTATCTATCTTTCAAGCAACGAACTTACTTTTTTCCATTGATTAATTGTTTTAGCATTCCCAATAGCATTTAATTGCCCTTGGATCCTCCCCAAACACTTAACGTAAATTGTGCACCTTCAGCAGACTGGAACCGTCCATAACAAATTGCAAATGTTCACCTATTAATCGAACTAATAGTTTTTTTTTGGTTAGAAGAAATGCGTTCCATTTTAATTTAATTGTTTCCTAAAACTATACGAATGAAATAAAATAATTTTAATATGTATGTTAGAAAGTAAATCAAAATAATAATTTAATTCTTATGAATTTAAGTTTTACCGGTTACAAAATTTAAATAAAATAATTGACGTATTTCGTATTTTGACGTATTTTTCTAGCACATAATCTAACAAAATCCCTCGCTTTTTCTTCTCACCATGTACTAAACATGGCCGAAAATAAAAGCGATAACAAATGGTTAGTCGCCCATTGCAAAATCGCTTTTTCTCGCTCTTAGCCAAGAACTGCCCAAAAAAGCAACTCGCCGCTGTGCAAAATCTCAGTTCTGATCTTGTAAATTGTTTCCTTGTAACTAAAACATACATACCCAACATAGCTACAGCTAAAAGCATATAACAAGCTATATACTTAGCAAAAGCACATTTTCGGTGGGTATTGAAATATATATTCAAAACAAAAGATAGAATTTAAAATTACCTGCAAAAGAAAAACGAAAAATAATCGTCGTAAAACAACAAAAAAAATTGTTAAGCGAGTGTAACAAAAAAGAACAAAACCCTTTCTCACGCAAACAAAACTCGAATGACCCACTATATGAGAATACTAGTACTCCACACCTTTATGAGTTATAAAATACAGTTAAAATGTTTATATACTTAAAATTTATTTGGAAAAGTATGTATTAATAATTAAAATATGTGTTAAAACAATGAATAAATGAAAAACATTTATCTTATGCATCCTTTATACTATAAATATACAAAACTAATTAAACATTAAATTTCATTTCGGAAACACAGTGGCAATGTTATTGGACACGTACAATTGATTTTTATTCAACGCGGGTTGGAAGTTATCGGATCACTGAAACAGAAACGAACTACGACATCATCGATTCCAACTGGAAATAAGAAAAACAATTAAAAAAATATTTACACTAAAATCGTGCATCACAAATTATAAATAATTCTATCACTTTATTAAAGCTCACCTTACAGGAGGGTATATAATACCACAAACAATTCATGGAATTTTGCGCGTTGGATGTTGGATCCCGCCTAAAAAAAAACAAACAAAAAATTACTTGAGCAAAAAACATAATGTACCGCATCCACATAAAATTTAAGAATAACAACAATAAATGGTTTATTTTATTATTAATAATTAAAATATGTGTTAAAACAATGAATAAATGAAAAACATTTATCTTATGCATCCTTTATACTATAAATATACAAAACTAATTAAACATTAAATTTCATTTCGGAAACACAGTGGCAATGTTATTGGACACGTACAATTGATTTTTATTCAACGCGGGTTGGAAGTTATCGGATCACTGAAACAGAAACGAACTACGACATCATCGATTCCAACTGGAAATAAGAAAAACAATTAAAAAAATATTTACACTAAAATCGTGCATCACAAATTATAAATAATTCTATCACTTTATTAAAGCTCACCTTACAGGAGGGTATATAATACCACAAACAATTCATGGAATTTTGCGCGTAGGATGTTGGATCTCGCCTAAAAAAAAACAAACAAAAAATTACTTGAGCAAAAAACATAATGTACCGCATCCACATAAAATTTAAGAATAACAACAATAAATGGTTTATTTTATTATTAATAATTATGTAAAATATGTGTTAAAACAATGAATAAATGAAAAACATTTATCTTATGCATCCTTTATACTATAAATATACAAAACTAATTAAACATTAAATTTCATTTCGGAAACACAGTGGCAATGTTATTGGACACGTACAATTGATTTTTATTCAACGCGGGTTGGAAGTTATCGGATCACTGAAACAGAAACGAACTACGACATCATCGATTCCAACTGGAAATAAGAAAAACAATTAAAAAAATATTTACACTAAAATCGTGCATCACAAATTATAAATAATTCTATCACTTTATTATAGCTCACCTTACAGGAGGGTATATAATACCACAAACAATTCATGGAATTTTGCGCGTTGGATGTTGGATCCCGCCTAAAAAAAAACAAACAAAAAATTACTTGAGCAAAAAACATAATGTTCCGCATCCACATAAAATTTAAGAATAACAACAATAAATGGTTTATTTTATTATTAATAATTAAAATATGTGTTAAAACAATGAATAAATGAAAAACATTTATCTTATGCATCCTTTGGGATCAATAAAAAGTTATACATATTGAAGATTTGCATACAATGCGTATGATGCATTCAAGCAACGGTTTCAAAATACATACAAAGTCGAAATTGTTACGTAAATATTCTACACCAATGCTAGCGCACTATACACAAATTAATATAAATATACAATATGTAAAACTTTTCACTTTACTTATCAAATTACACAAATTATTATCACTTATTTGTTTATTCAACACATATAGAATTATTAGTTAATTAATTAGCCACAACACATCTAAATGAAATTATTTATTTATTTCGAGGAGAGACAAAAACGCGTCATTCCTCGACGACGATCAATTGCTAACACAAAATAATGGCCACAATTTAATACAATAAAAATCGAATAATACCTATGCAAATATGTTTGCTTAACTATTTATTGTTATTATATATTATTCACTGACTTCAATTATTAATTTCTCCTTTAAATTAATTTACTAACTAACTTTAACACGAAATATGTCTTCTTGTATCCTATTCGTTTAAAAATAAAAATAAATCGTATTAGATATTTCCGAATACACCTTGCACCTAGAACTGACTAAAAAGTTGTTTTCCTCATGGTTTAAAATAGTATAACCGACGTTTCGTCATTTTAATGATATTTGTCAATTTTGTTTAAGTTGAATGCATTTATCACTGCGTGTATGTATACGGCCAAGTAGAAGAAAAATATCAAAAATACGGTTTATATGTATGCAGGCCCAAATAATGTAAACACGAAAAACACTTTCATTCGTATGCTATGAAAATTTTCTGTTTAATTTTTTTTTTTGACTTTATCTATATCTCGTAATTGCGGCAGAAAATTAAACTTTCATTCGCCTGACCATGAACTTTGATTATTAATTTTGGTAAATTGTTTTTTAATTTTAAGGTATTTTTCTTTTAGAATTTTACGATTTTCCGGTATGATGCCTTTTTTTTGTTGAACGTCGTATAACAGACGATTCAAAGTTTGTGTGTATGCAAGAAGAGTAATCGCAAATACAGAAAAAAAATGAACAAAGTAGTTCAGTGACAATCAATCAAATTGAATATTAACATTATTGATTTAAAGATAAGGAACCACATTTATACCAGTTAATTATAAATACTGATAATACATTCACGGTTAGTGTAGATAACAAAGTTGTGAATGAGGGAAGTCTATTGGCCGATTTTAATCCTGCTATTAATCCTCCACGTGAAATTGATGATCCGGAAGATAAAAACCAGAAAATTGGGATGAACGTGAAAAAATTCCAGGGGCCCTGTTTCTGAAAACGATAAGAAAATGTATTCGATACGAAAATGATATCCGTTACGAAAATACTTTGGTATTTCTGAATACGATCGTACGTAACTGTTTGGTATGTGTCCTTGCTATAAGGGAAATTTATTTTAAATGGTTTTACCTATAATAAAATTATACAACTTGTGCATTTTGCCTTGACGTTTCGTTCTTGTTTATATGAAATATGTTAGAAATGGATGATTTATTTATGATTATTGTTATTATTAATATTCTAGTTTTTTTTTTATCTTAGGCAATATATGTATCTCATTACATAAAATAATAAAATTTTCTTTAAATGCAATGCTGTGTATTTTTTGTGTGCCGTACAAACATTTTTGTTATAAACGAACACAATCAGTGAATCAACGAATAATTTCTTGTGTAGAAATGTTTCAGAATTGTTACATCAGAAATGTTTGCAACTCCAACCTCCTACATATAAATTGGTATCATAGTGTTTGGTAAATTTGTGTTTAGAAATTTATTCTGTCAATTACGAATATCCCAGAGAAATTTTTATTATGTTCCGTCGGGATTTTAACAGTAATGTTTACCACCCTCGGAAGGTGGTGGTGTAGAACACATTAAATACCACTTGGTAATTTCATACATTTTATGGAAAAAGAAAATATTAAGAATTTCTATAAAATTATTTTATATCGTCTTAATAAATGTAATTTAAAAATATAATATTAGTGTAACTTATTTAGAAATAAATTTAAGCTTTGGTTTTTCTATGTAGTCGTTAACTAAACATACATCGAACAAAATTCCGTTCATGAACGTATAAAAATCGTTCAAATTCGTTTTGCCAGATAAGGGAAATTTATGAACGTATCAAGTAGGTACGAATTCATCTTACAATTGCACGAATTCGTATTCAAAAATACCAATCATACGAATTCGTACAGTTTTTGTTCATATTCGTACTCAGAAATAGGGGCCCAGATCCTGATGCCAAAAAACCGGAAGATTGGGATGAAGATGCTCCACCACAAATACCAGACGAAAAAGAGGTTAAACCAGATGGCTAGTTAGACAATGAGGAAGAAATGGTTCCAGATCCAAATGCTAAAAAACCGAGCGATTGTGATACCGATATGGATGGGGGATGGGAAACATCTTTAATACCAAATCCAGCATGTGAAAAGGCGGTTGGTTGCGGCCAATGGAGTGCACCACTCGTTGCGAATCCAAATTATAAAGGAAAATGACGGGCTCCATTATTAGATAATCCAAATTATCAGGGCAAATGGGCTCCACGAAAAATTCTTAATCCAGATTTCTTTGAAGACCTAAACCCATTCAAAATGACGCCAATTTCAGCTGTGGGCATATAGAGTTGTGGTCTATGTCAAATGATATTCTTTTTGATAATTTTGTAATTACTGATGACGGATTTGTGGGCTGAGCAGACTTACAATTTAAAGCGCAAGCAAATAGATAAGGATGCTGTAAGTAATACGTCTTATTTAACTATTTAAATTTAATTTTATTTTACGGGAAACTATCTCGAATGGAAAATTAGAGTACAACTTATAGTAAAGTGATGAAGCATTTAAAAAATAAGCCAGGCTGGTGGGCTGTTTATTTCATTTATTGTTCGATTTTAGTGATCATTTATTTTTGGTACTTACGACGACGGATCTTCGACGACAAGGTTTACCAAAAAATATTACCTGCGTCCCTTGCTATCCTTAATTTTATTAAAATCCATTATACTGCTTGTATTACAAAATACATTTTTTAATTATAGGAAACATTCCTTACTAGATTAACGACATTTACAAATGAGAACCCATGGATGTGGGCTGTGTATGTAATTGTTGTAGGAATCCCGCTAGCATTAATTGTATTTTTCATGTCCAATAACGCTTTGAATACTTAAATGCCTTAATTATTTTCAATTTATTTATTAACTGTTTAATAAAAATTAATCGTAATTTGAATTGCATTAGGAGAAATTACATACCAAAAAAACAGACGCATATTCACCAGATGATGATCAACCTGCCAATGACGATGAGCAAGGTGATGGAAAAGCGAAAAATCCGGCAGTCTTAAACCAAAAAAAACTGATTTAGACGAACCAACACCTGATGAGGATGAAAACGATGAAGATGGTGCAGGTGAAGGTGAAGAGTCTGGGGAGGAAGATGAAGGCCCCAATGATAATCAAGATGACGATGATGTTGAGAATGTTGAAGAAGTACAAAATGAGACTGATACAAATAAAGTAGAAACAATCGCGGGAGGTGATAGTGTCCGGAAGCGTAAACCTAGAAAAGAATGAACAAATCAAAGTAAATGCAAACAAGAACATAATAATTTAATTTAATAAAAATTTAATTTCATTTTTTTTTATTTAATTTAACTTATAAACTCTAGTTAAAGAAACAAATACATAATTTAAATATGTCTTTATTTATTATATAAAATTAAAACAATCTAATACGTACAATTGATTTTTATTCAACGTGTATTTAACGGTTCACAATGCAGCCACAATACGTTGAATAAATTAAATGTACTATTATTACAATTGGCTGGAACTCAAAGAGGGCCTACACTCCGTGTCACTATAGTCCCATGGTACAAATCGAGCAGATATCCCAATTCGCAGTTCCACACTGTTGATCCGGCAAACTGCATGAACTTGAACCAGACAGGAAGAACAACTGACAAACATTCAAAGATTTATATTTTAGACAAACTGGATCAACTTGAAGCAAGGTGAATGCAGTCATCTGCACCCTTTAAGGCAGTCGTCACACCAATCCTAAATGAGCCGACCTAAATGAGACATCAGAACCTGAAATATACAAAACTAATTAAACATTAAATTTCTTTTCGGAAACACAGTGGCAATGTTATTGGACATGTACAATTGATTTTTATTCAACGCAGGTTGGAAGTTATCGGATCACTGAAACAGAAACGAACTACGACATCATCGGTTCCAACTGGAAATAAGAAAAACAATTAAAAAAATATTTACACTAAAATCGTGCATCACAAATTATAAATAATTCTATCACTTTATTATAGCTCACCTTACAGGAGGGTATATAATACCACAAACAATTCATGGAATTTTGCGCGTTGGATGTTGGATCTCGCCTAAAAAAAAACAAACAAAAAATTACTTGAGCAAAAAACATAATGTACCGCATCCACATAAAATTTAAGAATAACAACAATAAATGGTTTAATTTATTATTAATTACGATATGATTTCTTACCTTGTGACGTGTAAACGAAAATATAAATTTGTATTTATAAATTACAACTATGTAATTACAACTAAATACAAAATTTTCAACCAGCACGATGATTAATTTCACTTGTTATTAAATCAAATACACGAAACTGACATTCAATTTTTTTCTATAAGTATGTTGATTGTTGAATACTCTCCTTGCATACACACAAACTTTGAATCGTGTGTTATGCGACGTTCAACAAATAAAAGGCAGCATGCCGGAAAATAGTAAAATACTAAATGAAATCTACCTTAAAATTAAAAAAACAATTCACCAAAAATAATGAAAAATAAACAAAGTTCATGCTCAGGGGAATGAAAATTTAATTTTCTGCCGCAATTACGAGATATAGATAAATAAAGTCTAAAAAAAAAAAAAAAAATTGAACAGAAAATTTTCATAGCATTCGTATGAAAGTGTTTTTTCGTGTTTACATTATTTGGGCCTGCATACATACAAAGCGTATATATTGAAAGACGGCCGTATACACATACATAGGCACTGCATTTATATTTGATTCAACGAAATTTAGTAGAATTTTTTGAAACGTCAATTCTTCAACTCAATTATAACTTCTTCAAAATGAAGAAATTTAATCAAACGTATATTAACTAAAAATAAATTAAATTTGAAGAAATCTCTCGTTAATTTGAATAAAATTTCAATTTTTATTTTTCGCAATTACTTGAATATTTAATAATCAAACCAGTAGTAATTACTATCAAAATGAATATATCGTTTCTTCAAAGTTCGACGGCGGCTGTGTCTGCGCTTACCCGTTAGCTACCCACATAAGTGCGGCGGCTTCGGCGCACACACAAACAAAAATTTCCCCCGGTGATGAGCGGCTTATAGCGCACACACTTACTCGTCCTCGTTGGTGCGGTGGCGTTTGCGTTCACAACTATTATTCGAATTTTAATTTTATTAATTTTTCCCCCGTTGGAACATGGCCATGTTATGTACTTTGTGGATAAGTTATAATAATTTAATAAAGGAAAATATAAATAAATAAATTTATTATAAAGTTTACAATAGCTCTCTTAATCTCTGACTGAATAGGTTATGCATATGAACACTCCATGTATATTTTCATTGACAGGTGTTATCATCTACGTCCGTAGAATTTTAATTTACTTTCAACCCGATTTACTTACAATTTTTGTTGCTACTAAAATAAAACACACGGTTTTTATATGCAAAAAAATTGTTGACTCCGATAAAAACCGGCGTCGGTGGTCACCATTGTAAAATTTATGTTTGTATTTTATAATTGTACATAATTAGTTTATTATTTTTCACTTTGATTTATACACAAGTGTTACACTTCGTTTGTACAATCGAGATTTATTTATAACAATATATATACACGTATAGTAATATGTGTGTATTTAATGTTAATTTTAATTGTAAAAAAACTTATTTGCGCGCGATTTTTATGCTTATTATTTCGATTTTAATTTTAATTTCAATTATCGATAATTTTATCGCAATTTAGCTTTCTTTCTTTTGTATGAAATCTTGAATAATTTTTCTGTCTTCTAGGATTGTACTATGTAATTTATATATGGTTTTATTAAAATTATTATTAATTTGTATCTGTTTATTGATATTTATTGCTAGGTTTTCATTATTTATAGATTTCTAAATGTTGATTTATTAGCTGTCGGTCCTCGTCGTCCATAGTACCTGTTAACCATTTGTTTATTGTACCTAAGAAGTTAATTAGTCCCATTTCTTAACATCATACATGACCGTCTTTCAAAGTCATTAACCTATAAGTGAATAGGTCTACTTCTTTTAAAAGTGACGTTTTAATGTTATTTTTTGTTAATCCTACTACTAAATTCGTTACCGTAATTTTGAGATCTATTATTAATGTTTCTAAGGGTTCTAGTCAATTATGTGTAGAGAGTAATTATAACTTTTGGGTATTGAAATTTCGGTTTCTTTAAGAATCGTATATCCAGTCTTAGTCTCTATTTGAAGTTGTTGAGCATGAATCTGTGTCGTTAGTGTGGTCGTCATCGATATCAGCATCATTGTTATTAGTAGAATCTTAATTTCCTTTGATTGGTACAGCAACTGGTGCATGGTGTTTTTCGGCCTGAATTTGATTTTTAGTTTATGAACCACGTTTACCCATGTCCGTGAGTGATCTGGGATCTCCATTATTTTGTTGTTGACAATTTTTCTTAAACAGTATTGTTTTAATTCTTTGTTATTTTCCCCACATAAACTTTCAACGTCCTCAACAGATTTTAGAAACGACTTTAATTTATAAAAATCCTCACCAGAGAATGGTGGGATTTCGCTGAAGTTGTGGATGATTTGGTCTGACGTTAAATTAAATTTTGTTAACGTTTAACGTTAACGTTTTGAATTTTAATTTCTTGTTCTTTAATGGTGTTATTGAGGCATTGTATTTGATCTTGTAACTTCCGTTGAGCCTCTTGTTGAATTAATAATTGTTCTTTTAATTGATCCATTTTAAAACTTTTCACTTTTACACTAAATGTCTAACTTGTTTCTCTAAATAATGTTTAATTTGTTTCACTAAATAATGTTTAACTTGTTTCTACGAGGAGCTAATGTTAAAGCTTCCTCTTCGTTTCCGTTATTCGCTAATATGTAGATTATGGTTCTTATTTATCACTAGATTCTCTTCTTCGGAGGAGAATCCTACCAACTGCGCGACTTTTATGCTTATTTCGAATGATGAAAAAAATATAAACATTATTTTTACTTTTTCTTTATACAATCTTAACAAAAGTCACTTATTTATTACGTTAGTTATTAATATTAAGATTAATATGTGTTTAATTTACAATTCTCTTTAGAGTTGGTTTTATGAATTCTATTTTTTGGTTCTGAACTCGTCTTCAATTATATAATTATTAATATTATTATCATTTATGTTAATATTAATTAATTTTCATGTGACAATTTTGTTAATTCGATCACTAGAACAAAATTGTCTCATGTGCATTGTCTCGACATGTACACGGAGAGAAATAATTCAGCATACTCGACTTAAATTATGAGTACAACCTACCAATTTGGAGCCTAGTAAAACTTTACTTAATTTAAAAGTTCGTTTACTTGGCTATAGAAAATAAAAAAAAAAATTAAGAAATTTATGTATAATTGAAGAAAAATGTGGTAAATATTTTTAGAAATTTATGCAGGTCAACAAAACTTTTTTTATATATAAGTAATAGGTTTACTTAAATTAAGCTACACGAATAGAAACATTGAGAATTATTTACTCCACATTTAAGAAAATTTTACTGCACACTATCATATAATTTTCTTGAAATAAGAAATTGATGTACTAAAATCTTATTAGAAAATTTCATATTTTGAGAAATGTGTTCTTTAATATGTCGGCCCTTGTTTTCTTATAAAAAGAGAAGATTTTCTTAATTTATGCTAAAATACTGCAAAGTTGTAGAATTTCTTTCAGGTTCTTTTGGAAAATTATACTGAAATGTTATTTTATTTTCTTCATATTAGAAAAAGTTTACTTAAATTATGTTAGAAAATTATATAAATTTAGTTTAAAAGGTCAGATTTAAGAAAATTGTATTTTAAATCAAATTTTATTTTCTTCAAATAAGAAAAATATCGTAACGAGTATTCATGGAAAGTGCTTCCTTCAAGCATTAATTAATCCAAATGTATAAAAGTAGTGCTCGAAGAAGTTGTCGTTGTCATAAAATAAGAATTGAAATTACTTAAATTAATGATCAAATAGTTCACAATTCAAGAAAAACTTATTCAATAGAGAGCAGAAATTTCCACATATTTCCGTTTTGCTTTATAAAATACAAAAAACCATTGCATTATTTTAAAACTTATTTATTTCAAATAATTTAGCCTCTTAAATAATATAATAATATTATAATAAACAATTAAAAATATTTTACTACAACCATATCATAGAAAAAATAAAATATAGAAAAATTATTAAATAATAATATTGCTAGCCTAAATTATTGACATAACTTATTAGATATAAAAAACATTATTAAAAGAACATTTTATGTTCTTGTAAATTATTATGCCTAATTTCAATTTAAAGAAACATTTGGTAAACTATATTTCAAATTTCAAGCCGTATTTTAGCTGTAAAGTAATACCCGCCGAAAGTAATACAATAATAAAGGTATTATAGTTTTGAAATTAAAATAATAAATGTAATAAAAATAAATAATATAAATAACGGAATCGTACGTTGCATAGTAACTTGCAATATTATTTTCTCTAATTACAAAAACAATTGGTTGCAAATTTAAATTGAAATTGTAATAATCAGCTTGTTTTTGTTTTCGCATTTCCTCTATCGCCGTAAACGGAGATCCCGTTCTAATAAAGGCATTCTGGCTATCCTGTATACTAAATTTCCATAATTTGTGGGTTACATTACTTTTTACTTGACCAGTCGGTGGCAAAACAGCGTGCAATGAAGTGAGTACCAGAAGATCTCTAGAGTCTAAGAAAATAAAAATTAATTATCTATCGATTTGAAAGATTCAATATTAAGAAATACCTTTGTCGTTATTATGTGAAAAATCAAAGTTGTTCAGCTGGTTAAGCGTATTTTTGTCTTTAATCGATGTTTTCAATAATGGAACCACATGTAATACAAATTGCTCCCATTTATTAAACAAAAGTGATCCTTTCCCGGGTTGTATGTAACTAAAATCGATGTCTATCTGAGAAAATAAATTAAACAATTTGATTAAAAACAAGTTACTCATTTCATAACAAGCAGATTACCAACTGAGCTCCATTTGAATTTGCATATTTCGGCCAAATTTCCAAAATTAGTTTAATATTTTTTTTTTGGTTGTGTGGGATACGAATGTTGACGGTTTTTCGCCACTTATCTAAAACAACATCAAATGGTGTTAGCGACTGTACCTTATGATATACTTACCTGGAAACAAATTCTCATCCTGAAACACATCAATCCTGAAACACATCAATCTGAAACACATCACATAAACATTAGTAATTATTAGTTATATGTATTTACCTGTATCATTATATCGAATCATCAATTAGTTACCTAGAAAGTTAGATTAAATATTATTAATACCAACTAGATCAAAATCATATGTAAACAATAATATACTTAACATAATTTGACCTTGAACTTGATCTGGAGTTTGGTAATCAAACAAATTATGTTAGGTGCATTCTAACACAGATATTCACTTAAAATTGCACATTATATCTATTAACACGTATAGATACTTACCTATAAATCATCAGGAATATAATCATTTACCTAAAACAATAATATTAATTTAGTATAAATTGAATTTGTATTGTGTAATTAGTTTCTTACCAGTTTGTTATTATTTTTGACACTTGTGTATCACACTAATGTAAATTAATTCAAATTGTACTACCACCAATGCAATTCCTATTTATTATAAAGTGCGTTTACTACCTAATATGTAATGTGTAATGCCATCTAGTGGCAATTATCACCTAAGCGATTGATAGCCCTCTATTGTAAATTAGATAAACCTTTTTGTTAACATTTATAAAATAATAATAAAAATTGTTCTCTTTATCATCAACCACCAAACCGACAAGTTGTCTTGTCATTACGTGAAGAATAAAAATTGGAAGATTGAAACCGGAGTTTGTGATTCATATATTTATTTCAACCAACCAAGTTACCAATACCAAAATTTATTGTAACCTTTTATGAACTGGATGTTCTTTTGTTCGAGGCACCCGGCACTAGTTCATAACAAATGGGCTTGAATAAACCTGCAGCCAAATTTGGTCGTCATTATCCTCAATTGCAGAGTCACGGTCGTCTTCTGTTGAAAATATTATGAAAAAAGCTAATGAAATTTGTCATTAGTATTTTTTGCAATTTTGTTTACCTGTTTCTGGGTCAGAGTTGAACTTGGCTCGTTTTGCTCGTTTTTCTCTTGGAAATAAACCATTTTTTCGTAGATTTGCAGCACAATTGCGATACGTGCTGTACAGTCGACCAGTCGGAAATTTCGATGTGCCGTCATTACAGTAGTATGTTTCCTGGAAAACGTAAATTATTGTATTGATTATATTACAGTTAATATCATTAGGTTGCTTCACTAACTTTTTGCTCGGTTGTAAACATTTTACAAATTTTTTCGGCTATTTTTTCAAAATGGTATGGCTTCATAAAAATTTTTTTGTTAAGATAAAATTCGATGCTATCTGTTATTAGCTTGTCGCGTGAACAATCAAGGAGGACATTGTTATTTTTAAAATATTCTTCTTGAATATTACGTCCGTTTTGTCCTAAATATAGTTTTAAATCCTGAAAGAAAGCAGATTATTACAATTAAATTAAAAATAAATTTTCTTTTATATCCTTACAAATTCGTTAGTATCTGGTGACATTGGGTTGTCATCAGGTGGTAACTTTTGAGATGGACCAGGAACAGGATTGACATCAGCCTGAAACAAGCATAATTTAAAAATTAGTTTAATTTAACAATCAATAAATATTATTTGAATGTGAAAGTCAATCTTTCGATCTTTTATATAACCAAGGATTCTTGCAGTCGAGCAGTGAATGTACTAATTACCCACTTAGAAAAACCTCACGGTTATAGTGAGTTCAGAATTTGCTGGAATATGTCGAATACAAAAAGAATATTCCGTATATTCGGGGAAACTGAAGAAAAACACTAAACGTCGACAGCATCTATTAAATGGATACTGCAGTTTGGGCTATAATAAAGATAAGTGGGGGTGGGAGGACGCGAGAGAGTACCAAAAAATTCGTTTGGATTGTTTTGTTTGCTTATAGTTTATAATTAGAATTAGAAATGAAAATAATTTAAATTATATAGCTCAATTAGCTTTATAATTCACTATAAGTTATCGGAAGTTATATACAAAAATACACCACGATATCACGTTTCAAATTAAATGCTATTTTGAATATCCATAAGTATTTGATGAGACAATGAAATATTATAAAAACGAAGTAGATACTGCGAAAATTGGCAATTTTGTAAATGTTAACTATTGATCAAGACTACAATTTGCAAAGGGTAAAATAGTACTTCCGGTTTTCTTATATACTGACGATTTCGAAATAAACGATCCCTTAGGATCAAATTAAGGTAGACATAAAATATGTGGTTTATATTACAGTTTCCCAGTGATTCCTAATTATCAAATTGGAAAATTAAAAAACATTTTCGTTACGGGTTTTATAAGATCTTCAGACTCGAAAGAACATGGAACCAAACTCTCTTTACAAGCTTTATTAGAAGTTTTTAAATCGCTTGACGTAGATGGAGTAACAAGGCACCTCTAATATTATATTTCAAATTACCTGATCAAATCAAATTAGGGGATCATAATTAGGGGATAATTTAGGTCTAAATACAATTTTATAAACGAAATAAAACGCAAACAAGTAGAGACTGTGTTCAATTCATCGACTTCTTACAACATAAAGAAAACTATGAGAGATAAATTAAAAGGCGTCTCTAGGAAAACTGGTATAAAAGAAGGTTGCATATTTAATTCACTGCCTAACTTTCATGCTACCAACAATATAGCTTGCGACATAATGCATATTTCTTGGAGTATGTAAATATGACCTTTCATTCATTTTAAATTATTTTATATACCAGAAGAAATATTTTATTTAGACACTTTCAATTATAGGAAGCAAATTTTTGCTTATGAAGAAAGTGAAATTAAAAATATTAGTTTACCGGTAGAAAAGTCTCATATTCCAAATTCGTCGTTTAAAATAAATGCTCTGGAAATGAAAACGTTTATACATTTTATTCTTTTGATGATCGGGGATCTAATTAATACTGAAGATGAAGTTTATAAATTTCTAATTGTTCTGTGAAGCTTACTGACATTTTACTACGACCGCGATTCGATGAAGTCTCTTTAAAACAACTTGACTCGTTGGTGGAAATTCATAATAATATGCATCAAAAATTATCTGCGCGGCAATTGAAACCAAAACTCCATAATTAGTTCACTATTCGACCGTGATTCGACAACTGGGACCAATTAAATGTTCATGATGTTTCCACTTCGAGGCAGAACACCAATGTCATAAACTATATGACAGGAATATCACTTCGGGAGTGCATATTCCACACACGTTAGCCATTAAAGCCCCCCTCAGATTTTCAAGTCAATTATTAGCAGAAAAATTTTCCAAAAAAAATTCGAAATAAATTGTAGTACACTTCCGCTTCAATTTGAAAACTGTACCATCGGCTGTTTTCAGAGGTACTATCTGTAAGATTGGTCACATATTTACAATTATAACGCGACCAACGCGAGGGTAATCCAGCACTATGTTTAGTGTTTCCATCAAGTACCGAAGAAATATTTTACTTTAAAAACATTTTCATGTGACGCATCGGTGAGTCACATAGCAGTAAACGTGTTAAATTTAAGCACCAGTCGTCATACTTTTGTTTCACTAGGCCTAACAAATCTTATGTCGTGTAAAAATGATCTCAAATTGATTTAAATGCTCCAAAAAATTTAAAAAATGAACTTAATAATAACTATGTAAATGGACTTAATATATTAACCAAATTGACAAATGACATTTTTAAATTTAAAGCAAAAGAGATCACATTGCATGTAAAAGTATTTCCAACAAACTCTAAATAATTTATTCAATAATGCATATTTATTTAGGTACTTACGCCATGATTTAATGATTTCCAGTTCTCTAATCTTTCTCGAAACACTAATAATAATCCCAACTGTTCAACTGGAAATAAACGTTCCAAATCACGTTCTTTTAAAAGCGGCAGTGATGTTATATCCAAGGAACAGTCTGTAATATATGATATCAAAATTAAATTAAATCGACTTCGATCACATAAAAATAACTCAACATGAAATGTTAAAATATTATTAATTTTAAAATACATCTATTATTAAATCATGCTAACATATTTTGCAAAAATGTGAGATTATGAGTATTTTGTAAACGCATGTTTTATAAATTTTCTTTCGCTCATTTATTCTCTCATAACCTCACTTTCCAAAAAAAAAAAAAAATCACTTGAACTCACCGCAGTAAACAGAACAAGAATTACATGAATAATTACTTACCTTTAAAATGTTGAAAGAATTGGCCAAACCCCCATGATACTAACAAGTCTTTTAAATGCTGCTGTTCCACAGAATTATCCAAATTAATAAACTCATAACTCATTTTTCAATTGTTGTAACTTTCTTCCGAACGACTGATATACCTATATATTATTTTTCACGCACTAAATAATAATTTAATTGCTCAGAGCAGACGATAATAATTACGAATTTTTATGGAGTAAATACACACTTAGATTTTAAACATTCACCGATAGCTACTCGCGCATTCAATGTTAAGTCTGGAACTAAAATTTTACAGGATCAATATGGTTGCATTAAAATTAACGGGAAAAAATACAAAATCGTCACTAAAAAAAATGGTCAGTAATTATTTTATATAAAATATTAAAAAGATCAAATTAATTTACACTTTAATATTTTATTTTAGAAGTATGTATATAAAAGCTTCAATTAAGCTTCATTGAATGATTGAAATTTAAAAATGCATCAGTTTAATTAATTTAATTAAAGTAAAACTTAATGATGAATCAAGTATCGGGTTTTTTGCGGTAAAACAATTTTCCATCTGACCAATTTTAAAGTAGCGTTTTATAAAAAAAATTTTGTATGAAGTAGATAAAGAAGAAAAGAGCAAACATATTTCATTTTATTATATGTATTGCTTTCTTTTTTTGCCCTTTGAAAAAATATGTTTATACATTATGTATATATGAATTATATTTTGCATATTTGGTATTTTGTATTGTATATTTTGTATATACCATCGCTTGGTTGCCCATTGCATCTGAAATTCAAAATTGAAAAATTTCAATATGCCATGAAACAAAATCTTTGTGCAATGAAACAATGAGTTTGAATTTTAAATAAATACTATTTTATAAAGGAATCAGATCTTCTTAGGAGACAGTGGCAATGGCGTTTACTCAAACATGACTACTTCATTTTATGGGTTTAAAAAATGATATGACGTAGTTTAATTTCGGAGTTGTATAATATGTAGCCATTAGTAAAAATTTATTTAAGCATATTCGTACTGCAAAATTTATATTACTTTTAAGATTTTGATAGCTAATTTCTTGGTTGATTTTTGATTTTTACTGAAAAAGAAAACACAGGTTTGAATTGACTTGAACTCAACCTTTCAAGAGCTTTATGTAAGCGGTTATTCTCAACACCATCTCAAACACTTCCAAAAAATGATTGAAATCAATATAAACAATGACAAAAAAAATCGTCCAATATTCGAAGCACTTTACATTTGCCCCAATAAATGGAAATAAATAATTGCAATGTCATATTTGCTTTAGCCTTATTTCTCAGATGCAATATTTTACTGCGAAAACTGTCCAATCGGTTGTTTCGCAATGATGACTTGAAGAGACAGTTTGCATATACATATAATTAATATAATTATTATTTGGCGGCTTCCAATATTTTATTAAGCAGATCTGGTCTAACCTAAGAACCATCAGCGACCAATCGCTAATGTACACAATGATCGTATGCTTCTATAAGGATTTTTAGAGTATATTACCACCATAATCCTAATTTTATGCTTTTGAAATTTTACTACCCAGGCTCGAATCAACCGTTTAATTTCTAGTGTATCACAATAAGAATACAATTCTAGAGACATGTTTTGGAATTCTCTACCACAACAATCAGTTTCATTTAACAACTCTCCTATGACGTCGATAATCTAAGCGTGGCAAACAAGTGTACTCGTATACGTGTAAGGATTATCGAAATTAATTGACTTGTTTCACGATTTTTCAATTTTTATCTCAAGTAATATACAAATAAAGCAACAGTAAGTCTCCATAATGGAAACTCAAGTTAAAATTTCTATTGGAACCACCCAATTAGTAGTCTTATATCAAAGAACTGCACTAGTCAAATTAAACGGAATACTTTTTCAACGTTCCACTCCGATAGGTAATTATTAACAAAAAGAAGTCAATTTATTTTATTAAATTCGTAAATCGTTTACTATCGAAAACGCATTTCAAACAAAACTTAGATAATTTAGAACCATTAAGAAGCATTACCCAAACAAATTTCATTAAACTATTGATTGGGGTTTTATAATATATATATTATTTCACTTGGGTTAAAGTTTATAACCGAAAATTTATCTTTCCCGATTGTAGAATAATTTCCAATATTTGATGGATAATTGATATGTATCCCGTGGTAAACAGAAACTGTAAAGCAACAATTAGCTTATAATTCTTTCAAAGAATTAGCTGAATAAGCCATCTCCATACATATTAATTCGCTTTAGTTCCTTCAAAATGGATTATGTACCTGCCATACGACGCCGCATTGTCGAAATGTGAAACCAAATACTTTTCTAAACGAGGTTAAAGCTCTTAAAATATCGAAGCCACGTTATTTGTTAAAAAATTATAATAATTAAATGTGTTATGATAATAAAACTCAAATTATATTTTATTTGATTACATTAATTTTTGATTACAAAATAATAAACAGTTCCTACATCGATTAATATATTTAGAAGCACTCAGCGCAATCAAGATTGACTTTGATATTTTCATATAAATAATTATCAATTAGTTGAAGGTATTCGATAAAGGAAATTTATGAAATTTATTGAGATATATTTTGAGATTTTTTGAATGAAGAACACCAGTATGTGGTGCCTAACCAGCGCGGTGGCTAACCAGTTACTTATAATCCCCACAGCACAAAACATTATCTGAAGGAAGATTCCATAACAATTAGGGCGATAGTCAGTGCCCTCAAATCGATTAAAATACAGAGGAAAACTACTTCTAAAACAGGTTGGTTTGTTAATAACATTTCCACAAAGTTCCTCGGTTTCAGGGTCTCATGGTGGCGTGGCATCACTATTTTTTCGGCTTTCAAGTGTAAACAGGGATTCAAGAAACTATTTTATTATAAAATAGCCACCTTACTAAACACATAATAGAATCAAACAAATTATACATATAAGATATTAAAGTTGCAGTAATGGTCATGCATGGCTTTCTTTAAAAAAATGTCTAAATCTTTCTGATTAAGTCACTTTTATTTCCACCGCGGTTTTAAGGTGGACTGCATCCGACGTAGATCAACTATCCACAGAATGTTAATTATTTAAGGGTCAACTTGTACAACTACTTTTTACGATTTTATGATACAAAGAAAATTAGACCGCACTCAAATGCTACGAAAACACTGGATAAGGAAAATAAGAAAATGTACGATAAACAAGCAACGAATCGGGATAGTAGCACAAGTGTCAGAAATTATGCTAGTCTTCTTGATACGCCTCTCCCCTTGAACAATTAAATAATTTCGCAATTTTCGAAATAAATCGGATAACTAAAAATAATTTTTGTAATTTCATTTTAGAAAGTAAATTTTTAAAATTGTCTACAATTTTAGGAACGTAACTAATAACAAATATGTATACCTATTGAGAAAATACTATTTATTTGCAAAACCTTATTCGGAAAGCACTGCTTCAAACCCACCCCAAAAATATTACGTTATTTATAAAATACTTACTTTATAACTGAATAATCAAACCAAAATGTCACTGCGTTATTATCATTATGGACACGTGTTGTCCAAATTTCCAGAAAGCTCCAAAAATTTGTATTTTCCTTGAATTTATTTCCATTTCCCATTCAGTATATTATAACTTTTAATACTACAGCAGCTGATTAATCATCACCATTATAATTAATTTGAAGCGAATTTGTAGCAAAATTAATATTATATAAATTATTGTTTTTAACATTTTTATAAAACTACATTTGCTACTATCACTAGCACGCTCCATACTGACTGTGTAAAATCCGAAATGCGACTGGTTTAATGAAATATTTTTTTTGCAATCATTTTCTTATATGTATATCCGTTACAACACAAATAAATGAAATAAATAAAATACAAGGCCATTTTTGAAATGTACAAGTTTAAATTTTATTTTCGAGATAGCAGTAGAGAAATAAAACAATAGAAAAAATTTTGGGTCTAAATATACAATAAGGTAAAAAGTAGTAATAAAAAAATTTCCAGTACATTTTTCGCATGTGTTTTTTAATTTTATTTTATTTTTCGAGTGTATAGTAATAAAACAATAACAAAAAATTGGGGTTGGTCCTTTCCACACTGCATTTCTTTTGAAATTTCTTTCTTTCATCAGTCTTCTTTCGTCAAGTCGTAATAGATTTTTAATTGCCTCTTATCTTATATCATGGATTTATGTTCGTGAAATATTTTTTCTTTGGCCTAAAGGGGATTCAAGAATAATAAATCTAAGTACTCAGGAATTATATTTTATAAGTAGTTGGTCGAATCTCTTGAATGAATAATAGATTATTTTAGGCTCTCAAATTACGGTAAGTTTTACAATTCTGCACCATTTTTGTATTGAGTTTGGACACAAAAAACAGATATTTACCTTTATTTCCATCGCCATACACACAACAATAGTATTTCCTTTATTTTATTTAATATACAATTTTGCAAAATTACAGTTATAAATATCGTATTTTAAAACATTCCTCCCCATTGAACAATTTGTAGGATTCAAAAGGCTTGTAGTCAAATTCGATGATACTAGCTATAGTTATTTCTGTATAAGTCCCTAAAATTTTGTAGTAATTTAAGTTGTCGTTAAAGTTAATTTTTAAACGATTTAAAATGAAATAACTTTGATCAGCAATATCTATAATTTCTATTATTTTAAATGATTTATTATTTTTAAATAACAACAAGTTTTTTGTATACTGAGAACCACTAAAATTAATATTATTTAAAATTCGAAATGATTTAATTTGTTCAGAAAAGAATTTATTTTCAATTTGTTGGTAATATATTTGTTGTTTAAGTTCTGATCCCATAATTTTAAAATTTTTATTACAGTGATTTGTAGAAGATTTTAAAATAAAATAACTAAATTTCATAGCATATTATTTGCCACGGATAATGGTAAATTTTTTCGACTTCCGGTAACATTAGTATAATTTTTCATTTCTCTATTTTTCGATTCAAATCGCATGCACCAAATATATCTTAACGGTTCAGACATTCCTATAACTGAACAGTAATGCGTTATTATATGATGTTTTGGTTTAAGGTTGGTTTGAAACAAGTTTATATAAAGTTCGTGATGATTTTTGATTATACTTTCTAAATTATCAATTAGTTCTTCGGTATAAGAAGGTAACAACATTTGATCTACCAATTTTTCGAGTAGACATAAATATTTCCAGCCTTGATCATCATTATTTATTAAATCTCCTACTAGCAAAGAAAAAAAATGCAACATGCTGTATGCCTCTCTAGCAGACAGATGGAGTTTTTCAACTTTCAAGTGGCTTTCTTTTATACTTTCACATCTATTTCGAATTTCAATTTTACCGTAATTAAAAGTTCTTAATCGAAAATTAAACGTTTCCAAATCAAAATAGTTTTTACTAATAAAATAGTTTAATACTTTAACTAAACCGAATTTGACAATTCCTTCAAATGCATCATGCATTACATCGACAGAATAATTTTCAGTGACATGAAATGTGGGAATTGTATTAAGAAGGGATTCGGAAGAGATACCTGTTTGTTTATAATCCCCTAATTCAACTTGCTGATTATAATTTAAACGATCGCGGAAAATAAGTTTATTTTCACAAACACATGATTGGGTATTCCTTTTATGCATTAGACAAAACCTACAATAATAATTATGGCTGAAGCTTCTCGAAAAACAGCAAAGATCATTTAGAGCTTTATTGTCTCCTATGATAAGACCCAAAATGAAATAAACCCGAAAATCTCCATTATTAGTATGTAACATAATCCCGTCATTCTCCAGTTCTTTTAACGTTTCTATCAGCTTGTGTAGAACAACATTGCTTCCAATTTTCTTTAGTGTTACAGATTTCAGAAACATTGCTGGAAATATATTTTCTAATTTTGAAACCATCTCTAATGGTAAAACTGGGAAGCTATAATAAAATGAAGCAATGGTTTGTACTCCGGAAAGGCTTCCAATTGGATCATTCACTTGTACGTCATCATAATAAAGAAAATAGGGTATTGCTATTTTATCATGAAATTTATTTAATTTTTCTTGCTACAATTTTCCCTGAATAAAATTTTTTAGGACTTTACTTTCTTTTATTTCCTTCATGTAATTTTGAACATTTTTCAACATATTTGGAAGTTCAAAAAATGACTTCATTTGAAATGATATGGGCGCAAGTACACCGTTCGTTTTAACTTCTGACAATCGTGAAGTGCCCCTCTGCATGTTCTCTTTTATTTTATTTTCAATAATGAATTGGTTGGGTGATTTCATTACATTTAATTGAGTAAGAGATTTTATCAGTTTATATTCGGTATTAATTTTAACAAAAGGTTTTGAACAAATATTTAGAAGCGACGAAATATATTCTTTGCTGTCTACTGTAACTTCATCTAAAACAACAATTTTTATCATATCAAATATTTGTGAAATATTCTCCGTAAATTCTTTCAAAATTTCTTCAATTTGCTTGTTAGTTAAATGGCTGTAACTATTTAATTTAGTAACAAAAATTAAAGAATTTTTATACATTTTATTTTGGATTTGTGATAGCGATAATTTTGTATGCAAACCGGGTGGATCATAAATACTTTTGTTTGAATTCATTACTTCGTTTTGCAGCTTCATTACATTATTTGTAAATGAAAATATATGCGAAATTTTTAAATGATGATCTTAGAGAAGAGAAAGATTGAGGGCAAGTTCCTTGAGTTCATCTAAATGTGTCGTTAGATTTTAACATATGTACATATTTTAAATGAACAAGTAATTTTTCTACTGTCTCAAATAAATCAACACATCTAAAGCACGTATACATGATGGAGTAAATTTAAACTTACCACTTTTACACAGTAAACGTAATTTATCTGTTTATTAATTTAGTGTATAGCGCAATAATTTATAGACACCTAAAATTATTAAAAGTTCATTATCGTTTTAAGTAGCCATTAGCTTTATTTACCTTTCTTGAAAAAGTTGAAACAGCTGAATTCAAATTTAAACCAAATAAGATTAAATTTATTAGTAGGCGCTTATTATAATCAGGCACTACTTGTATTTTATATAATTTACATTTACTCATGAAGTATAATCTTCGAACGCTTAGTTGTTGGCCGATCCCATTGACATAATTCGAATCAAGCTTATTATTTATAAATTACTTGAATATTTCATAATCAAATCAGGGGGTCAATTCGCGTTCCATGGAAAAATATAATGAAGAGAATCTTTTCATTTCCATTCTGTCAATTAGTTTTGAGTTTTCTTTTTCACAAAGCAAATGATGCGATTCACTTTGGTGTTATGAAAATATGTGCTGAAATAACGCGGAATAAATAGTTTTCATTGCTGAATAAATTCTATTAATTCTATGTTTGTTGGGTGAGTACATTTGGTGCATATTTGGCAGCCATCTGTCAAACAATTAGTTTATTTGCGCATTGGAAATTTTTAATCATATTAAATTTCTAATCATATTAAATTTTTTAATACAGAAGAATATACTGTCGAAGCGTTGCTTTTTCTGAATGTGAAGCACCTTTAAATAAAACACACTAGATTTAAACTCTTAAAGTTTCCAATAAAACTTTAATTAAAATAAATTAAATTTATTTGAAAAAAATATATATTTATGTAGGCGAGTGGTTCAGCTCCAGCGATGTGTTGCTCCGGCAAAAATCCAAATTGAATAGGAAGTTCTATTTCTTTTTATTTTTCCTCCTCACCTATCTTTTAACCAAAAATATAAAAGCAAAAAAATCAAAACCTGATTTTCTGGTTTTTGTTGATATTTACATGCACCAAAATGTTTTTGGTGCACCCGCTGCAAATATGTTTACCCCAACATAATTGTTTGCCATGCCATCTATTGTGCAATGGCATGGTAGTGTGTATGTACGTTTTACGTGATTTTGGTTTCTGCAAAATCAATACGATTTTATGTACCTCTCAATGATTTGATTGTAGAGGTTATTGTAATGCGAAATTGTTGCGTAAGCAAAATATAATTGAAAAATTATATTTTGCTTTCACAACAATTTCGTATGTACAAGTGTTGTTGTACGATTATGTATGTACAATTTGTTATGTACATTATTTGTATATACAAGATTGTTGTATATTATTTGGAATAATTCTTTACATGGAGAATTGTCCATTTATAAAGAATTATGTGAACGGAGGATTGTCCGTTGAAAGTAATTGTGCGGAGTTTCTTATAGTGAAAGAAACTACCCGCTACATCACCCACCGCGCAGTGAATTCCCCTACCGGGGATTTGTAATCCGCTTGTGTTTGTGGATGACTTTCGTTGTAGTTTTTAATGATGTGTGATCATTGAAAAAGTAGTGGTAATGTATACTGTTTACCAGAGTTTATCTAAATTATGATAATGATACGTTAAAATCATAATTTAGATGGCGATGTTTTCGGAATAAAAATGTAAGAAAAAAAAAATTTTGTAAATCTGTTTTTTATTTGTATATTCCCAACACCCTTTTTAATTTTTGTTTGTTGTTTTATTATTATTTTTTTTATTCCATTGTATCCCCTGTTTTGAAGGTGTCCTTGAATTGGCACGGTTTTGTGCAATTCTGCGCCTCGTGCGCAAATCTGGCGTGGAACCAGCGAAATATTGGCCCACTTTGCGAAGTGTTCCGTGGTTGTGCTGGTTCCGCGGTTCTTATCATTGGGTTCGCTGCTGCCGTACGGTGCGCTACTCCTATAGGGCGTGATTGGCCTCTCTTATTTTTGAATACGGCTTGTTCTAGTCGCTCAATTCTTTGCGTCGCCGTTAATCTTCTTGGTGCTTTAAAGATGGTATGTGTGGCTATTGACTTGGTTTTCCTAGCCATAGGTTGTTTTGAACCTGTCCTTCCTGTCTGTGGTGGTTTTTGAACTTCACCAGATGGTCCCGATTGGTCGGGTGTCTGCGTGGAACACGACGGGTTTTGCTGAAACATGTTGTCCAGGGTGCCGATATGGCGCATCCCAGTTTGGATTTCCAACTCGATATCCTGTAGCAGCGTGTCTGTCGTTACTTGTGCCATCCTATAAAAAAATTTCAATTAATTTTTATTATCTACACTATGTGATAATGGATGGAACATGTGGTGTAATTTTTGTTTGTGTTATTCTAGGATGCGAACAGTTTTCCTCACTCCCGATGTTTGCTCGGGTGTACTCAGGATACCATAGACTGATTTGAGTCTATCTATAGAGACAGATTGTTGCATGTCTCTGATTTGTAATACAAAGTGCTTACGAAGTCGTCGTATCACTTTGTATGGGCCTTCATACGGTGGTGTGAGGCCAGTGCGTACTTTATCTATTCGTACGAAAACGTAGTCACAGGTTTGCAGTGACTTTGGTACGAATATATCAGTTTGATTTGATTTTCGCGTCTCCGCTGGGATGAGTTTGTTCATCGTGGAGCGCAATTGATCAATCACTGGTTACTTGAGGTGTAAGTGGATGTTCCACAAAGAATTCCCCAGGTAATTTGATCGTTTGACCGTACACCAGTTCTGCCGGTGAACATTTTAGGTCATCTTTTACTGTTGCTCGGATTCCCAACAATATGATTGGGATCTCTGAGCTCCAGTTGACGGTATTTGCACGAGCTTTGAGAGCTGATTTAAGTTGGCGGTGGAAGCGCTCAACCATACCGTTTCACTGTGGATGATAGGCAGTTGTCCGTATTCGATGTCCGTATTCGAGTTTTGACTCAAACTGTGTGCCTTGATCGGTCGTAATGTTGACCGGAACGCCGAATCTAGCAATGTAGTTTTCGACCAGCGTTTTTGCTATTGTTTGTGCGGAGATGTCTTTCATACAGTAGGCTTCTGGCCAACGCGTAAAACGATCAACGCAGGTTAACAAATATGTGAATCCATTGGATTGTGGAAGTGGTCCAACAATATCCAAATGGACATGTTCAAATCTGTCTGGTGGAATTTGAAAATTCCCGTGAGGTGATTTGGTGTGTCTTTGTATCTTGCATTTTTGGCAGGATAAACAAGATTTCGCCCACAGGGTTAAATCTTTGTGCATGCTGGGCCAAAAATACCTTAAAGTGACGAGTTTGCGAGTTGCTCGTACACTCGTACACTTGGGTGTGAAATATTGTGCAGAGTGTCGAAGATAGTTCGACGCAATGACTCTGGAATATACGGGCGATTGTTACCCGTAGATATTTCACAATAAATTGACAAATCGGCTAATGGAGATTTTTCTATTTTCCATTTGGAAGTGCGCCGATTTGTAGAACTAGAGAGTAAATCTTTTAGTTCTTTATCGCTAGCTTGTGCTTTCGCGATCGTTGTGATATCGTAGCGTGTTGCTGCGGTGGCAAGTTCGTGATCGGAAGTCCGAGATAGTGTATCGGCGACCACATTGTCTTGGCCTTGAATGTGTTGTATGTCTGTTGTAAATTGAGAGACATAATCTAAGTGGCGTGCTTGCCTTGGATTTCGTTCCGCTTTAGAGTTAATTGCTCTAGTAAGCGGTTTGTGGTCGGTGAATATTGTGAATTCCCGACCTTCGACAAAATAACAAAAATGTTTAATTGCTTGGAAAATTGCAAGCAATTCGCGGAATGGAAAATGCAGAATATTTTCTTTCTGCATCTGATAATTTCTTGGAGAAAAATCCAAGAGGCTCCCAGGTCTTATTATTCAGTTGTTGTAAGACCGCGCCTATTGCTGTGTTGGATGCATCAGTGGTGATGCTATATTTGGTTGCATTTAGCGGATGCGCTAAAAGAGCAACATTTTCCAAGCTGTTCTTGAGCTGAAGGAATGCTTCTTGACATTCTTCAGTCCAAGAAAAATTTTGAGGAGTTTTGGGCTTTTTAAGAAGACTTGCCAAATGCGAATGAATTGGGGGAAGTACTTCTGCAAGCTTTGGTATGAATCGGTGGTAGTAATTTACCATGCCGACGAATTGTTGGATTTGCTTAACGCTTTGAGGTGCTGGGAATTCTCTAATAGCTTTAATTCGTCCTTCGGACGGCAGAATGCCATTAGCTGTAATCTTGTGACTAAGAAAGTCAAGATTATTTGTCCCAAACACGCATTTTGCCGTGTTAATATTGACACCGTACATTGATAATTTTTGGAAGAGTTTTTCCAAATGGAGTAGGTGTTGCTTCTCGTCTCTTGAGGCTACGAGAATGTCGTCGATATATACAAAAACGAAATCGAGATCTCTCACGATTTCGTTAATGAACCGCTGAAATGTTTGTGCAGCATTTCTTAGTCCAAATGGCATTCGGGTGAATTCGAATAGGCCAAATGGGGTGGTAATAGCAGTTTTGTAAATGTCGTCAGGAGCAATTAGAATGAGATGGTATCGAGATCGATCTTGGCGAAAATTGTGCAACCATGTAGTTGCATGGAGAAATTTTGTATGTGGGGGATAGGATAACGGTCAGGAATTGTGACTGTGTTAAGCCTTCTGTAGTCCCCACATGGTCTCCAGTCGTTGTCCTTCTTCTTTACCATGTGCAATGGACAAGAAATTGCAATAATGTACATTATTTGTATATACAAGATTGTTGTATATTATTTGGAATAATTCTTTACATGGAGAATTGTCCATTTATAAAGAATTATGTGAACGGAGGATTGTCCGTTGAAAGTAATTGTGCGGAGTTTCTTATAGTGAAAGAAACTACCCGCTACAATACGTATATTAAATTTAATTTAATATGTATATTAAATTTATTTAAATAAAATAAATTTATTTAACCTACTAACTTGTAAATTTAACGTCATACCTATCTTTTGCCATGCCATATCAACATTGGCTTCAAGGAAATCTATTAAATAAGACTTCTGCCGTTCCGTAGGTCGCTTTAATTTAATTAGCTTTTCCATTTATGTGTTTATTTAAATACCAAATATCAAGCTCTTAATTGGTGATAATGATATTGCACAAAACAAATGCCAAATAGATTCTCACGATCAAAATACTTCGTGAGAAAAACGTTTCCATATAAAAATATTTTGACGTTACTTTTTTCATTCCCAACGAAAGGTAAACGGAAATGTGTGTTTCTCACTGAAAACTTTTTCGAACGCGAATTGACCCCCAGTATTAATTACCATCAAATTGAATAAATCGTTTCTTCAAAGTTCAACGAAATCGATTATTCAATTTAACCTACCAGAGTTTTTTGAGTGTAATACAAAAAATTACAAAGTTTCACTTGAACAACAAACAAATAATAAAATTATTCAAAAATAAGGCATGACAAACATTAGAAGATTTAAATTTGAAAATTAAAATTTTCTCACTTTTATTAAATATAATTTATATTATAATTTAATATAAAATGACAATTTGTAACACACTTTACTTTTATAACCACAACGCTTGAACTCATTCGATAGGCTCTCCCGACATATTGCGCTCGCACATCGAAATAATAAAATGGAGAGTAGAGATCAAAATAAGAAAGTTTTTCATTTAGTAGCTTTTTTTTAAGCACGTAGCCTTATCATTTATTTTCAATACGATTTTTTGTCACATTTTATAATAATATACAAAATAAAAATAAATGATTAGAGTAATCATCACCGATTTAACGGCAGTATTGATTTACCCTCTAACAAAGAAAAAATACGACTAAAATTAAACTGCATCAGACTAAAACTCTAAATAGGAAATCGATATTAGGGTGCTCAAAAAGCCAAACTTTAAGTAATTGGAGAAATGATTTTGAATTTATTCAAAAGCTCGCTGATAAATAGTGTTTTTGCGACGAAATAAATTTAGTATTTTATGTTTTAGTTCAACAGAAATTGGAGTCACTATAAATGAATTTTTTAATCATTGAGTTTGTTTACTGTGTATGTTTACTGTGTCTTACAGATATTATTTGCTCAGGACTGATTTTTTCGCCCAATTTACCCAACAAATCAATAATTATATTGTGAATATCCCGACACTTTGCTGGTAAACCGCATATTACGATGTTTTTTTCATTTTGTAGTTGATATGAGCGGACCATCACAGACTCTAGATTTATCTTAATTTCCAGGGTTTCCAAGTTATACTCGCATACACATTTGTAACGGATTGTCAGATCGGTGGTAAATTTAAAATATCCAATTATGACGAACCGTTAACAGGAACTTCTGAGCGGTATTTGGTAGCCGGCTAAAGCTCTCGGTGGATCGTGAGGTCTTCAGAAGTTTGAACAGATCTTGAATATATCACTGGACGGGAACCCAACGAATCCACCTCTGAATATTCGATTAAATGTTTCCTCGCTTTCAGTCGCAACGAATCGTGTATATCTACATCACTCATTTTCGGTTTGAAATTATTCGTTAACTCAGATGCAAATTCGGCCCAAGTTAAACTATGATTTTCGATAGATTTAAACCATCTATTTGCCGCAGTTTTGTTCCAATAGCAAAATAAGCCGCTTATCTGTTTTATATATTTGTTGCGTAGCGATGCAATTTTCGATAAAAAATGTTCCGAATTTAGTATCTCGACCCACCGAATTCCGGTAAAATATCTGCTACATCTTTAGGAGATAACCGTATTTTACTATCTCCCGTATGCGTTCATTCACGTTCAAGTAATTCTCGCCCTCGTTTAAATATTTCTCGTTCACGATTAATCAACAAAAGTTCATAGCGTACATCGCCGTCACGTTTTGGCGTTCGTTGTTCACGCTTCACAATTATATCGTTTATACACGTGCCGAAATTTAATTCGTTTATGCCGATTAACTCCTCGTCTGGATCTCCGCTCGTTCATTAATTATAAATTCGTTTAATCGATTGAGTAAATCTTGCTTCGTACCATTTGCGGCCAATGAACGCTCTTCACATGCTGCAGCCAACGCCATTTTATTTAAATTAGTAAAATTCATGTTGATTATTACGTTATTTCTTTTCGATTCAACACCCGTTTATTAATACTCTAATCCCGTCCGATTTTTATCCAATCTTTCACGAAGAAGTCGTTTCTCAACAAAAATTTATAGTATCTTACTAACTTGTATCATATATTTTTTTTTTTTGAATTAATGTTTGGATATGAACACTTCAAATAATGCATTCCTCAAAGCGAGCCGAAGCTTCCACCAGATCTAAATCTTTCCGCGTTTTTAGTAGCTACAGTTTTCCGAAAATAACTCAATTTATTTTTAAATGCATTTCTTAACTGCAATTCTTGTTTTTACGAATATTAACCGAATTATTTTCATCCGTAATGTTTTTTCATGCTTCATTTTTTTATTATTTGACACGACATCTGTATTTTTAGGAATAACTATTGTTTTGTATTTGATACAGTATTATCCAAAAAATAAGACATCACCAACATTGGAAGGTTTAAATTAGAAAATTAAAACTTACTTACCTTTATTAAATATAATTTATATTATAATTAACACACTTTACTTTTATAAACACAACGCTTGAACTCATTCAATAGGCTCTCTCGACATATTACGCCCACTGGTGGAGCACAGTCGAAAATGAATGTAAAATGCCCAAAAATGGTGGTCTCCAATGACTGTGCGTATATTTCCACGTTAAAGTTAAGTCAGCCTTTATTTGTAGGATAATTAGCTAATATAAGCTTGTTACAAGATTAAGCAGCCCTACACCAGTTTATAGCAATAAAAATACTACTAAAACATTAAATTTAATATTTAAATACTAACAATAGAAATTTACATTCTTTACAACTAGTGACGTTTACACGATTTTATATCAATTTTTTATTTATAAAAAACAAACATTTTTATTTCAAATAATACATTGATGTATACATATAGCATAAATATGTAATAACTTAAAAATAAATAACATAACTCATATCGTCTTAATTCAACAATTTTTAAAATAGCTCATGTTAATGTAATTAAGGGGCAATTATTTTTTTAAATAATCGGTAATTTGTGTCTGTTTTAAAGTTGCACGTCTTATTTGCTCCAGTTTTCTTTCAATATTATTAACATATTGAAGTTCAATTTGACAATCCTGATTGCAACTTAAGAAAGTTCGCAATGAACTTAAATGTTTATCTATGTCTTTCATCGAGGGCACTTTCATTTCATTGCCGCTATTGCCATCAACATTTTCATCCGAATTAGTTTCGATCGACCTTAAAATCGCTATCGTCTGTAACGATAACATTTTCATCTTTAGTCAAATATTTGTACAAATCGATATTTTTATTTAGTGTTTGCATTAATGGGTTTTGTCAATATAATTCATCCATTTCAAGGCAAACACTGTTTAAGTTTTCTTCAATGGTTGTAGGCGTTTCTAATTTTCACTCTAGGCCTTAGCTCTGTAGGCAGTTTAATCTCATATTGAGTTCCTAATTTATCTGTGGCGATTGGCTTCAGTTTTTCTTTGCTTCATTCGAATCGCACTGTAATATAATTCCCCCATTCGCAACGTTTCGGTATCCCTGTCTTCTTTGGTTTTCTTATTCTGTTGTGGTTCCTTTGGCTGTAACAACTAATTTTTTTGGATTGGTTTTGACGGCTGCAGCAAAGGATTTCGTCTCATCAGGCAGGTTTATGGATTTTTTCAACGTGGGTTTTAATTACTCTTAACTGCTCATTAAGCTTCAAATGATTTGCGCATAAATGTTGTTTTAATTCTTCAACGAACTTGTTAATTTTGTTGAATTTCTCATATATAGTATCCTCCTCATGATTTTGGCATTCTGCACATATAAATCTAACATAGTTAGAATTATAAATAATGTTTTATACTTGTCTTAAATAATATCTTATACTTGTCGAAATTCCAATCAATACATGCAGAGTGATACACTTTTTTACATCGACCAAAACATCGCAAAGTTGTTCTTTGTCTCGAATCGGTCACTTGCTTACATTTTTCTCACTGATACATTATAACTTTATAACTTGTAACTCAATTCATACACAATAAATAGTATAAATGTTTAACTTCACTGATAATTCAATTTAAAAATAAATAAGTTGCAAAACATACTGGATTTAGCTGTACGTGTTGTATTTGAATTTGACAGTTATACTGATCCTTTTTGTTTACTCTTTCTACAACGCTGCTAGTTGGAACCAGTACACTATGTAGTAAATGGAAAATGGCACAACACCAACCATCTAAACAAGAATAAATTTTATAATAATTGTAATTTAATAAATTTAGAATTTTATAACTTACATGTTTCAGTTGTTGCAAGTCTTCACGAAGTTTTTTTGATGACGGATTCTTTATTTTTTGATTAAATATTGGCAATATTTTGAACGCAAATGTATCAAAGGTTAAAATAAGACTCGACACATTTGAATATTTTTGTAAAAAATCCATATTCACCTATGAAAAAACAGTTCTGCTTTATTTGTTACGAGGTTTCCTAACCTAAAAATCTGATTAAATATTTTTGTCTTGTCTGAGTCATTTTTCCCGCTTCCTAATACAATTACCATTAGATCAATACATAGGGGTTGTAACGATCTCCCACTCTAGGTTAGGTTAGGCGAAGAAGGCACAAAAAATAATGAAATTATTTTTGATCTCATGGATAGCCAAGATCGTTATCAGAATCAGAAATATTAATAACCAGAAAAAAAAACTAATTAAGCGAGAAAAAAATATCATATAAGAGTATACAATATGAATGAATAATAATTTGTTTTAAAGCGCTTACGTAGATAAATTTTTAATGTTGGCCGGCATTGATGACGTGGTACTGATGTACAGAAATAACGCGATTTTCGTTGTTTTTTTCCTTTATAATCGTACAATGGTTCCACCGTATCTTGTTGATGTTGTATCACTGTAGTATTTATGCACTACGTATAACACTGCATCTTACGCAACTTTTACGTAATTTATGCTTATTATTTTGTATGTGACGTAGCTGATGCAATACTCTAATTTTTTTGTGAGTTCGTAGCGTTTCAATATTACACTTTATTTTATTTATGTATGTTACTTATATTATTTATTTATAATTTATTTATTAGTTAAATTTTATGAGATCACTCGGAATTGCACACAAAGAGACACAATTTCAAAAACTATATTTTATTTTTGAATACACAATTAACAAGTTAATCACAAATTTTAAAATTGTTCTTTAAGTTAACTTTTGCACAAAAAACCAATTATTAAAATAATACCCAAATGAGATCGATTGATTGATCTGTTCACCAACAAGACTAAAAATTTAATGATCCATATCAGACATCCGAATCGAGATACCGTAACTCTCTCCGCTTCCTTGGTCGCTGTTCATTAAGGTATCCTGTTCGCTCTCCTTGCCTGCCGGGGTTTCCCCCAATTTATTGGGTGGAGGGGTCCTTTGCGTTCTGTCGGTTTTTTTAAAAACGATTTCCTTCTGCCTGATCAAATCTGAAGTTTCAACATACGTATCCACTGACTGTTGTGGTGCTATTTGTAAGCCCAAACCTAATAATATAACCCGCTTACACGACAAATGAATAATGCGGGCTACACGAATTTTTGATTGTGGATCATTTCACGAGAAAAGGAGATTTCAGACATGGTTGAGCATTTTCGGATATCTAACTATAATCCCACATAAACTTTGGCCCCAAACTTTGTACAGATATTCTGTTTGTAGGCTCGAGCCTAGAAGTTTAATTCGCTTACACGACTAAATTACTCATATGAGCTTCGCGGATTCTCGTAGGCACGTTATAAATTAAAATTTTATAAATTTTATAATTATCATAATACTTAGAAACTTTTAATTAATTAGGTAGCTTTATCCAATGTACATAATATGTCGCAGAACCGATTCGAATATGATATTATAATTTGTTAAAATATTTAGCTTATTTATTTAAAAAAAATCTTCTTGTTTACGCCCTGTATAATTTTGTCGGTAATGCAGTTTTATAGTAAATTTTCGGCCGAAATGCCGGTAATGTAGTTTTATATTATTATTGATTCCTTCGATATGTGTCGATAAAGTAATTTTCCTCCCGAAATTTCTGCTGAAATGTCGATAATGTAGTTTGTATATTGTTGCGATTTGCCCTCGTAATGCGTCGATAAAGTAGTGTTTCTGAAAAAATCGGTTGCAATGTCAACTATGCAGTTTTACTCTGCCCAATTTTCTGCTAACTTCAGTGGTATACAATATTGATTAATTACTTTCAGCCGAACAGCCGAAAGATATCAGCCGATTTTTTTCAACACAATAAATAAATAGAAACATAAATATTAATTTATTTTTATATGTAAAATTCGCATTGATAACACTATGGCCATTTTATAGGCCCTAATGCCTGTTAACAACAGTCAAATTTTGAAGAAATACCGATAAAGATACGGTGGTGTGTGATTTGACAATATATATTTCCATAGTTCAATTTTTGAAAAATTCATGGATTGGCCCGGCGCTCTTGTTTAACCTAAATCCTAACATAACATATCATTAACTAAAACTTTTATTTTAATATCAACTTAAAGAAATAAATAAAATGAAGGACAAAATTATTTTTCTTAAATATCGGCTGGTAACTTTCGTATATTTCCACGTTAACGTAGAGTGGACTGTATCTTCTTTCCTCGAAATCCTGAGGCGTTTATTTATATTACGCGATTAACTATTAAAAACACTCGTGATAAACGTTAAATGTACACTATTTTTATTTATTTATTTATGCGTGCAACATAACTTAGTTATAAATTTAGGTGTTGAGTGTACAAAGGTTTTTCTTATAATAAATGTTTAGTCATTTAACTTCGGATTCTTTTGGAACATAGAATGAATGTGACAGTTTACTTCCAAAACGATTTGAAATGTAAGTTTCAAATCGTTTGGTAACGCAGTTTTGTTTCCATTTCATACATCTATTACATTTTTGTGTTAATGAACACGTAGATGTCAAAAGGGAAATTATAAACAAAATAATTTCTACAAAATTATGAATATCAGCTAAGTATTTTTGATTTACAATATAAAACTAATTATTAACTAATGTTCCAGGTTTATTTATGTTTTTTAGGTTTTGAGAATTGATGATGTGTTAGGTACCAACACCCACACATCGAAATAATAAAATAGAGAGTAGAGATCAAAATGAGAATGTTTTTCATTTAGTATCTTCATAGACACAATTAGGCCACAATTCTTGTTAAAAAATATTAAAACGAAATAAATTTTGTTTCAGAGAGAATGAACAAACAGAAATAGATTTCCTCCAATTTTCTGTGTGCATGACATTTATCTGATATTAAGGTTAGATTTAAATATTAATATTTTCCGTCTTACATAATTAGTTCTCAAACTCAACTAAAATAGCCACACGGCAAATCGAAATATAGAATATTTTTTTTAGAATAAATATATAACTTTTAGGTTTTTTTTTTTAAATTGCTTACTCCTAGAAAAATAAAGTGGTTAATCTGAATAAACCACAATAATCGATTAGCTTCTGACACATCGCATTAACTTGTTTCGTCACCCAGATAGATATTTTTTAGTTATACAATGTGCATGAACAGCCAAAGAATTCTCCAAACTAATTAAAAATCATTTTATTCGAATTTTAAAAATTTGTTACTTATCGATATTTCGGGCTAACTGCCCATTTTCAAGATAATATGTTATAAATTTAAAATTAAGTAATATATAATTGTTGTTGTTTTATTTTATCGTAAAATACACAACACAATACATTTTGAATAATCACAAATATTATTTTATAAATTATTATAAAAAATTTTGTTTTGTGTAAGTGATTTTAAACTATATATATTAATTTAAGTCGGTGACTTGAGGCACGGTCGTGATTATAATGTTTCGTAACCCAATCCTCAATATTAGTGTTGGTAGCTAGGTTATCACAGCCTCTTTAGATTTAATCAAGCTAGCCAGCACTCTGGTTAGATTACTGTCTGCAATACAACGGGGACAAAACCATTTTGCCTTCGATTTCAATGTTCGAACTCCATCTCCGTTTTCACATCATCACATTCAGTGTGGAATCATTTTGCACATCCATCACAATTTTGTTTTCTCGAAATAGACTTAATAGCTCCGAACTCTTTCTTGTTACAAACAACACATTTATCAGCCATTGCAAAATGAGGTTATGTTAAATTTTAGTTTTTAGTAAACCAAAAGTTAAGTCAGCATTTATTTGTAGGATAATTAGCTAATATAAGCTTGTTACAAGATTAAACAGCCCTACACCAGTTTATAGCAATAAAAAAACTACTAAAACATTAAATTTAATATTTAAATACTAACAATAGAAATTTACATTCTTTACAACTAGTGACGTTTACACGATTTTATATCAATTTTTTATTTATAAAAAACAAACATTTTTATTTCAAATAATACATTAATGTATACATATAGCATAAATATGTAATAACTTAAAAATAAATAACATAACTCATATCGTCTTAATTCAACAATTAATTTTTAAAATAGCTCATATTAATGTAATTAAGGTTTTGCACGTCTTATTTGCTCCAGGTTTCTTTCAATATTATTAACATATTGAAGTTCAATTTGACAATCCGGATTGCAGCTTAAGAAAGTTCGCAATGAACTTAAATGTTTATCTATGTCTTTCATCGAGGGCACTTCCATTCCAATGCCGCTATTGTCATCAACATTTTCATCCGAATTAGTTTCGATCGACCTTAAAATCGCTATCGTCTGTAACGATAACATTTTCATCTTTAGTCAAATATTCGTACAAATCGATATTTTCATTTAGTGTTTGCATTAATATAATTCAATATAATTCATCCATTTCAAGGCAAACACTTTAAGTTTTCTTCAATGGTTGTAGGCGTTTCTAATTTTCACTCTAGGCCTTAGCTCTGTAGGCAGTTTAATCTCATATTGAGTTCCTAATTTATCTGTGGCGTTTGGCTTCAGTTTTTCTTTGCTTCATTCGAATCGCACTGTAATATAATTCCCCCATTCTCAACGTTTCGGTATCCCTGTCTTCTTTGGTTTTCTTATTCTGTTGTGGTTCCTTTGGCTGTAACAGAACTAATTTGGTTGGATTGGTTTTGACGACTGCAGCAAAGGATTTCGTCTCATCAGGCAGGTTTATGGATTTTTTCAACATGGGTTTTAATTACTCTTAACTGCTCATTAAAGCTTCAAATGATTTGCGCATTAATGTTGTTTTAATTCTTCAACGAACTTGTTAATTTTGTTGAATTTCTCATAAATAGTATTCTCCTCATGATTTTGGCATTCTGCACATATAAATCTAACATAGTTAGAATTATAAATAATGTCTTATACTTGTCGAAATTCCAATCAATACATGCAGAGTGATACTCTTTTTTACATCGACCAAAACATCGCAAAGTTGTTCTTTGTCTCGAATCGGTGACTTGCTTACATTTTTCTCACTGATACATTATAACTTGTAACTCAATTCATACACAATAAATTGTATAAATGTTTAACTTGACTGATAATTCAATTTAAAAATAAATAAGTTGCAAGATTTGCAAAACATACTGGATTTAGCGGTACGTGTTGTATTTGAATTTGACACTTATACTGATCCTTTTTGTTTACTCCTTCTACTCGACACATTTGAATATTTTTGTAAAAAATCCATATTCACATATGTATGAATTAAAAAGTTCTTCTTTATTTGTATGTATATTGTATACTCCACACGAAGTTTCCTAACCTGAAAATCCGATTAAATGTTTTTGTCTTGTCTGAGTCATTTTTCCTGCTTCCTAATACAATTACCATTAGGTCAATACATAGGGGTTGTAACGATCTCCCACTCTAGGTTAGGTTAGGCAAAGAAGGCACAAAAAATAATGAAATTGTTTTTGATCTCATGGATAGCCAAGATCGTTATCAGAATCAGAAATATTAGGAACCAGAAAAAAACTAATTAAGCGAGAAAAAAATATCATATAAGAGTATACAATATGAATGAATAATAATTTGTTTTAAAGCGCTTACGTAGATAAATTTTTAATGTTGGCCGGCATTGATGACGTGGTACTGATGTACAGAAATAACGCGATTTTCGTTGTTTTTTTCCTTTATAATCGTACAATGGTTCCACCGTATCTTGTTGATGTTGTATCACTGTAGTATTTATGCAATACGTATAACACTGCATCTTACGCAACTTTTACGTAATTTATGCTTATTATTTTGTATGTGACGTAGCTGATGCAATACTCTAATTTTTTTGTGAGTTCGTAGCGTTTCAATATTACACTTTATTTTAGTTATTTATGTTACTTATATTATTTATTTATAATTTATTTATTACTTAAATTTTATGGGATCTCTTGGAATTGCACTTTGTTATATAGTTCAATTCACGTATTTATTTATTTGTTAGATTTTATAGGAATTATTTTATTGTATTTTTAATTATTACATGCCAATATTTTTACTAGGCACTTATTATGCATGTACTCTGTCGTACGTTAAACATGGCACGGACTGTAAAAATATCGTACCATGATCGTCCGTTTTTCTTTTTATTTGCATGATACATCCACTTTATGTACATTATTCTTAATTAATTAATTGATAGCACATTTTTTAATGTATAGTAATTAAGTATATTACTATCTATGTCTACTTTTAATCACAAACTAAATAAAAAAAATGAAATTTTTATTTTCAAAATTAGTTTTTGCTTTATAAACTTTTCAGAGTTTTTAACTTTTAACACAACACACCAAATCTCACATACAATCAAAACTGAATGATCGACTTATCTTTATAAAAACTCAAAATTAACTAAGAAACGACTGATCCCTGCGTGCGCTTAAAATTCGTTTTTATACTATTTCGAACACCCGTTAACCAAGATTATCACCCGTTTTTTAATATTATATTTTAATATTATATTTTTGTTCCATTTTCTTTGTCATTCTCTGTACGTTGTGTGTGTGTATTTCATTCCGGTTAATTAAGATATTCGTTGAATTAAAATTAAAACAAAGCAATTCCCAAAAAATATAATCAGGGCTTGTAAATTCCGCAGAAACGACTAACGCTGGCGTTACAGGGTTGGTAAAAAACTTCAGAGGTGTCAAAAATGTTGACCTCCTTATTTTGATTCATCGTTTAAACGTCATGATACGTACCTACTTCGGTTATTCAATATGGTGACTATAAAATTAAGCTCACTAAACATAAGTCAGTTAGAAATTTACCAGAAAAACTTATTACGCGAGAGTTATATTTAATTTTATAATTTTGAATGACTTTTGATGAGTTCAATAAAAAAAAATTTTAATTTCCTCATATCAATATCACGTAAGATACTAATTCGTTGAACGAAGCCTCCAAAAACCATTCAATGAAATAAAAAATTAGAATAATATTGTCCTATCTACTCGTATCATAGAGTTCGCGAAAGTTAACTGATTTTTTCATTATAGACTCGCTATGCATATTCAAACAGTGTGAGTTTGTTACTACATACCAACTTGTGGTCCATTAGTTTCTTATACTGCTTCCATTTGTGGTAATCCTTGTTGTATCATGTGCTTTATTAGTTTGGATTATAATTTGTCAATATTGCCTGACCTTGGACCTTTTGCTCGTTGCAAAAATTTTAAATTGCGCTACTTTCCTAATCGTTCAGTCCATCATCAGATGCTATGGTTTCCTTTTAAGTTTGAAAGTTCTTGATATTGGCTTCTAATCTTATTTTCACTCCTATTTGAATATCGTATTTACCTATTTGTTATTTTTTGGAAACAAACACTTTTTTTTATTAAAAATATCATTAAAACCACATTTTATCACAAAAAAATGGCCACAATTTCATACAATAAAAATCGAATAATATCTATTCAAATGTTTGCTTAACTATTTATTGTTATTATATGTTATTCACTGACTTCAATTATTAATTTCTCCTTTAAATTAATTTACTATTCTAATTTTAACACGAAATATGTCTTTTTGTATACTATTCGCTTAAAAATATAAATAAATCGTATTAGATATTTCCGAATACACATTGCACCTACAACTGACTAAAAAGTTGTTTTCCTCCTGGTAAAATACCTTTCGTCAATTTTAGGATATTTGTTAAATTGAATGAATTTATGTTTGATTCAACGAAATTTAGTAGTATTTTTTGAAACGTCAATTCTTCAACTGAATCACAATTTCTTCAAAATGTAGAAATTTAATCAATTATTAACTAAAAATAAATTAAATTTGAAGAAATCTCTCGTTACTCGCCCTCGTTTGTGCGGTGGCGACTGCACTCACACGTTTATCTTCGCCCTCGTAGGTGTGGTGGTGTTTGCGCTCACAACTATTATTCGAATTTTAATTTTATTAATTTTTCCCCGTTGGAACATGTTGGAACCCTATGTCCGTAGAATTTTAATTTTACCTCGCCCCGATTTACTTTTGATGGTACTAAAAAAATAAAACTCGCGGTTTTAATATGCAAAAAAATTGTTGACTCCGATAGAAACTGGCGTCGGTCGTCACCACTGAAAAATTTATGTTTGTGTTTTATAATTGTACATAATTAGTTTATTATTTTTCACTTCGATATTTATTTATAAAAATATATATATATGCACACGTATAATAATAATATGTATAGCTTCACCCGGTATTTACACAGTAAATAAAAATTACATATTTATCATAAAAAACAAAATGCCTATGATCTATATGTAATTTTTACATATCGTTTTTACTCTACATAGTACATAATTCTATATAATTTTAAAGAATGGATGTACGTAAATTTACATAGCCCAATATGTAAATTTACATGAGTTATGTAAAATGAGCATAGTTTATATGTAACTTTTCATAAAATGTAAATATTTTAAACATATTTAATATGTAATTTTCCATGGAAATATGTAAAATGAAGCATATGAAAGGTCCCAAACATTTCTTAAATTAATTACATATGAAGCATATGTAATTAATTTAAGAAATGTTTGACACCTTTTTTTGGTGGCTCGAAAGGTCTCAAACATTGTGGTGAATGTCATAGAAAATAATATTTGTCTATAAAAAAGCCGAAAATCTTTAAATTAATAATATGTAATTTTACATAAAAATATTAAATTTGAATCATATATTTAATATGGAATTTTACCTAAAACTGTATAATTTAAGCATATTTAATATAACAAAAACAAAAATAAATTTTTAAATAAAGAATAAAACATATTTTAATTAATTTGTTTAGCTTTACTTCATAAAGTCAAAAATTATATTTATTCAGGTATAAATCACATTTCGTTTTGTATTATTTCATTTAAAAAACAAATACATATAAGAAATATTTTCGTATTAAAAAGAAAAACTGATTAATCGTGCTAAGCTTTTCACTTACAAAAAATTTTAACATTCTATACTACATACTGTTAAATCCTTAACTTCTTCGATTTTTTTTTATTAATTTATCAACTTTGCTAATTTGATTCATGTGTCGCTTTCCTCCTCGTACATTTTGGTGGTACAAATTCAACAACCTTGGATAAACACCCTTGGATAAACTCCATAGTCAACGATACTAAGATGTCGTATTTAATGTTTAGAACATAGTACAAAGCTACCACAGTGTTAATTGTCTCCATAATATTTTTAGCTTCGGAGTTAACAAGCTTTTGTTCTACAAAGCAGTGGTAGATATGATTGGTATCACCATCCTCAATAAGAGCTATAAATAAAAAGTTATTCATTAATTAATTAAATAGGGTAAACAACATATTTTGGACGAGTTCGCAATAGCTTTTCTCAAATATAATTTGAAGAACTGTCACGAATTTGAGCCAATTGTTTTTCACAAAAACACAGCTGTCATCACATAAAGATATCTGATTTTCATGATGTCGAGCATAGATAAAGTACAAGCAAACTTGATAGATTAAAATTGAGTTGCAGTAGTGCACAAGCTTTATTCAATTTCAGAAATTCAGATATTCTTCTTATAATATTATTATACTTTCGAAATAAATGTGACATAAATGAATTCTAATTGTTAAATATAGCAAAACAGTTTCGGTAGCACCTATAACTTTCATTTTCCGCATCTCTGTGTATCCGAATTTGCATTTCGTAATCCAGTAGTTTTTCGAATACATAACTGTATCCTAAAAAGAGGCACTTTAACAACATACTTTAATAACAGTAGTTTTATTTTTTTTTATTTTGCAACATTTACAATGTTAAAGCTCCAAAAAATGATTTATAACAAATTAAAGAAACGGGACTGGTTAGTTAATTTTAATAAAGATGTGATTTTTTAACTTTTGATGATTAAATTTTAATAGAGACAAATATTAAATTTTAATCAACATAATTTGCTAATGACGTTTGAAACGCACTGTTTAGCTTTTATACAACACATTTTTTGGAACTTTATTTTTAAAATTTTCAATAAATTGCACCGATAATACACACATTCATATTATTTATACACGTACCTTAGTTAAAAATATGTTGAAAATTACACATAAATATTAATTTTCATTATATTTAACCACAATTTTTGATTTTTCACAAAACCGTACACTGCTTGATCGCAATAAATTAAAAATGCAGGTGTTGCATGTTCTCTTGAGTGCTTCGTCTATCTCTTCATATATCTTTTTTTTATTGTTTCTTTATATAAGTTTTATGTAAAATTACATATTAAGTAAGGAAAAATACATACGGAATTGAATATTAGATGAGATGTATTTTTCAATAAAACATTGTAGATTTCTATAAACTGTACATAATTTTACATAATTAAATTTATAATAATTTTATTTTCATAAATATATGTAATATTTTTACTGTTAATTATATGACATTTTTCCATACTTCTGTAATTATTTTTTACTGTGTAATGTTAATTTTGTGTTAATTTTATTTGTAAAAAGATTTTATTTGCGCGCGAATTATGTTTCTTGACACTTCACGAAATTATGTTTTACTTAATATTTATTATAATTTGAAATTACTTTTCACAATTATTTGTTATATTTTTATTAAAATAAAAGAAATTACTTTGATCGATTTTATTATTTATTGTTTTAATTAATTTAATAATTCTGAAAGAATTGTTTTAACAGTATTTTATTTTCGATGTTAACTTTACCAATCAACTAACAAATCTGATGTAGAAAATGCAGTGTGCTTTATTTATCCTTTAATAATTGTTTATCTTTATACAAAACAAAGAGAACTAAAACAAAGAATGGTAAGTATTGATTTTTATGAGAAACTTATAATTTTGTGTGACTAATGCACACTTGTGGATCGCACGATATTTGACAATATTTAATGCACATCTGCGGATATTAAAATAGATAAGCAAATATAAAGGAATATGTATATGATTCATATTCCTGTGAATGTTTATTTTATTATTGAAATGTTTTTTTTTTTATTAATTAATTTATATTTTTTTTATACAATAAATAATTTTATACATATATATTGTTGGATGCAGTTCGCAGTGAATTCAGAATCCCTTAAAGAGAATTGCATACAACAAATTTCAATTCTATACTCTACAAATAATAACATATTTCAAAATACAATGTAAATAAAGATTAATATTATCTTGGCATCGATACCTATTTATATAATATGTATATTTATTTATAAAAAATCAACTATTCCTTTTTCAAAATTTACATAGTTTTGCTGTTTTATTCCAACAGAGACTTCGTTATACATTTTAGGGCCTACGAAACTAATTCGTTTGCGACCATACTCATTAATAATAGTACAAGGTTTCAGATTATTTTTATTGCGTGTGAGATATTGGTGATTATACGGACTCAAATTAATATTACTCACGCTTAGAGTAGCATTTCTTATCCTATAGATGTACTTGGCAGTCTACATGAAATGTAAGGCTTTTACCGGTAAAATGTTTTCAGCCTTTAGAGCGTATAAATCTCGATGAATTATACAGAATTGGTAATTTATATATTGCTTTAATGCAACGGTTCTGAAAGTAGCTTCCTCAAACGCGATTGGGATGAGTTGCTATAAACAACGAGGCCATAAGTAATTCTAGAGTGAATGAAGGCAAAGTATATGCATCGAAGTATTTTCGTAGGTATATAATGCGAGGCCTTACGCGTAAAACCAATTATTGGAGAAACTTTTGAGCATCAGAACATGATGCTGCCAATTAAGATACGAATCTAAAATCATTCCTAAATACCTATAAGTTTCGACGAGCTCAATATTGACATTTGCTACAGCAAGACTACACACTAAAAAATTTTCATATAAAATTAATACGATTGTAATATAAATATAATCCCGTACGAATTTTTTATAGATTTTATATTAGTTTAACTTATAACCAAATGTTATAAAATTTTGTATAAAATGTATATTACTCCATATAAATATTTTGATAGGTCACTGGTATTATAAATTTGATACCCCAACGTATAAATATATGTATATACTACAAAATATAAAGTTTATCCATTAAATGTTAATTTTTGTTTATAAGGGATTAGTATTAAATTTATATAAATTATTTATAGAAAATATCAATCCTGTTATCGTATAAAATTTAGTTGCTTTAGTATAGAAATTTCGAAAATTCTATATGCTAGAATTGAACTCAGTTTTCAATATTGATGAAATTTAAGATACATTTTTGTCACATAAATAAACAGTTTTAGATTATTTTATAAAGTCGATATATTTATTAAAACCATATTATTTTTTAAGTGTTATGATTATTTAATTTTAACATATGGGCTGAAAAGTCCCGGGCCTAACAAAGAAAACAAGTTTTTTTTTGTTTAATTTTTTTGTTCAGTTGGTAATAACCTTCAAAAAACAGCTGTCAAAATTTCATTATATTCTATTCATTATATTCGGAACGCTACTTTTGTTAGTTTCAAAACAATGGATCAAAAACAATTTCGTCATAAGTCAATTAAAACAATGGCAAAACTACATGAATTGAACTTCGAATTGCTCCCACATCCACCGTGTTCACCAGATTTGGCTCCCGGCGACTACTGGCTGTTCGCAGACCTCAAAAAAAGTGCTCTCCGGTAAGAAATTCTGCTTGAATAAAGAGGTCGCTGAAACTGAGGCCTATTTTGAGGCAAAAGATAAACCGTTCTACAAAAGTGGTATTGAAATGTTAGAGCGGCACTGGAATGATTGTCTTGCTCTTGATGGAGATTACGTTGATGAATAAAGCCAATTTTGAACAAAAAAACGTGTTTTCTTTGTTAGGCCCGGGACTTTTCAGCCCATGTGTTACTTACAAAAGTCTACAAGAGCTACAATTAAATTAAGTGTAAAGTAATTTATACGATACTATTTAATATAATAGTTTTGTTTCTTTTTCGTGACACGGCAGTGTTGTAACTTCTGTTGAATTTAAAATGTTTCAAATATAATTTATTTAGTATTGACTGTGCCATAGCTTGTATCTCACATGCATTATGAAATTCGTCAAACGTGGCTAAATTCTTTTGAGATAAAAATACTATATCTATACCCTCATTCTCTAAAATTATAAACTTTATTTCATAAAATTCGTTATGGTAGTCGTCATCACTTTCTGGTGAGGCTAAGAATAGTCCAGGGCGATAGTGTGTATCATAATTAATACACGATATATTTAACGATTTATCAGATAAATTATGTTCTTGAATAAATTCTTTACTAAATAAAGTGTTTTCCCCATTTTCCACTTTTCCTTCTAGATTTAAATTTTATATATGAGTTGAAAATTTTTATTGTTGACGAATTGATAAGCTTCTTTAAACATTTTTAAAATTCCTTTGATTTTTATTTAAAATTTTAAAATATTGGTGAAATGACTCATACCGGATAGATGACATTTAAGCTAAGTACCCATTTTCAATATTATACTAGGATAGTGTGTTAAAATATGATGCTTAGGACTACCTTAAATTCAGACACTATAGCCGACAAATAACATCCTTTATCAATTTTCGTAAATTATTTACTGATGAAACGGTGACTATTTTTGCAAACATTATGTCTATTACTTTTAATAGAGATATAACTACATATTTTCCACTTCGAATGCAGATTTTCAAAATTCATATCTCCAAAAATAAATGGATAGTGGTTGATCAAGCACCACGATCGAGATGCTGAGAAAGTTAATGAATCCTTAGCGACTAAACCAGTCGGAATAATTTTTTCGATTTGTACTCAAATATAAAACATTTAATCCTTTCATTTATTTGGTTATAAGTCAAATATTTCTTTGAAACCAAATAGTTTAAGAAATGTTTTATATAGTAAAAGGAACAATACCTCCACCGAAAAAAATAATCGGTGATATTCACAAAAAAACGGAGTAATATTTAATGAAGACTGATTAAATATTGAGCCATACAAGCGCTTTGTATTTACTGCGATTTTAGCAAATCAAGAACGAGCGCATGGTAAATAATGACAGCAAGGTTAATGCTTTACAATGCATTTTAAAATTTGCGGATCTAGTAGATTGCAGCGCATACATATTTACTCTCCATAGAAGCAAACACTCGAAACTTGAGGAGAGTTTGAGGAGACAGAATTTAATATTTAACATAAGTATTAAAAATCAATTTTAATGAAACATTTTTTTTATTCACTTTCACAAAAGGCAATCGATTTTTCTTAAAATAAAGATGATATTAATTACATCTCAGGATTGACAATAAACTTACTTGTAAATTTTGATCAAACATATTTTTCCTTTACTGCCTTGAAAGATATTGAATTGTTATAATGTTGCTAATAATTAAATTCTCTGCTTATATGAAAGCATTAATGTTCAGGGAACTGAGTTGGTCCGGTCCTCTAAAATTGCTTCATAAAATTCTGGAATTTAAACAAGAAAGCAACAAACAGAAGTTAATGCACATAAAGTTTTGTAAATTTAATTTGTGTACCATATATCGTTTCAGCACTTTTATGGATTAATCCTCAAAGTTATAGTGGCCATTTGATGCGACGCGAAGTAAGGTTAAAAAAAACTGCTAATGAACGATAAAAATAAAAATAGTTTATATTTTATTTTATTTTGAAATAATTACCATTTTCCCAACAAATCCGGAAACTAGACGAATACGCATTTTTGTGGCAATTTGTGTACTGGTTTAAATTCACTTTAAGACTAATTTTTGTTTGAAATTTTAAATAAAATTTGGAGAGAAAATTGCAAAATAGGATAGAATTTAATGATTTGTATGAATCTAATTTGTCATATGACGCTGCTCAGCAATAATTTTAATATTTAAAAATGCACGGTAAATATTGCACTACAAATTACCAGGCTCGTACTTTATTAAGACATTATTTTTAATAATTACCAATTTGGGTTTACACAGCAAAATGTGTAAATATCTCCGCACAATTTCTTTCAGTGTTCCAGTAAATTAGTTAATCATTTGATAATAATAAATCGAATAATTAACTAATGATAGTTCCCTACATAGTTAACAAATTATCTTAGTTACTATTCACAACTTCACAAGTCTACAATAAAACTTAAAAACACTTCTACCCACTACACGATATCCACAGAACTGAAAAAAAAATAAATGGTCCTTACAGTATGAAAATCCCGTTTTTAACAAAAAAAATTTCGTTTTTCTATTAATTTTATAAAACTAATCGTATAAAACATAATTTGTATCTGATAAATGTATTAATTTCATACCAATCAAGGTATGCAGAGTGAAGTTTTATACTGTAGGTTATAAAAAATATACAAATGGAAGTATAGAAATTGTATGTATACTATGAATGTATGTTGTATAAAATATATTACAGAATTATATAAACGAATTATATAGGTTCAATATTTATAATTTTTATATATTATTTCATATAAATTTAAATTATCTGAACAAAAGTATAAATAAATTTATAGAATATCCGAAAATTTTTTAGTGTGTAGGTAATGTAGGATTGAATGGGCTGATTGAACGGAATACCATGTATTTAGTTTTAGCCAAGTTTAAAGATAACATATTCACATTAAAAAAATCAAGCAAAATAACAAGATCATGTGACATAAGCTGCAGTCCGTCAATCGGATCCCTAACTTCATAAAACAGTGCTGAGTCATCAGCAAATAACCTAAGTTTTCCTTTTAATGGGAGATTACCCATGCTATTTATAAATAATAAAAATAACATAGGGCCGAGTACACTGCCTTGAGGTACACCGTACTTCTTCAAACTACACTTACTAGTAGCGCCATTAACAAAAACGAATTGTTTTCTATTCGTACCAATTCAATTTATCTAATAATAATCCATGATCCACAGTATCAAACGCTTTCTTTAGATCTAAAAACAAAGCACATACATAGAACTTATCATTTATGAAACTATTAATCATATCAACTGTTTCAACTAAAGCAACATTAGTCCCTGAACATTTTCGGAAATCATATTGAAAATTATATAGTAAATTGTAAGTCTCTAAAAACGGATTAACCCGTAATGCTAACAATTTATCTATAACAGATAACGTAGATATTGGTCTGTAATTCATTAATTTAGTTTTATCGCCATTTTTGAAAACTGGAATAACTTTTTATAATTTTAAACAATTAGGATGTATTGCACTTTCAAAAACTTTATTAAAAACGTTTGAACTTCCGAAAAATTATTGATGTGTAATTTTTGTACATTAATATGGAGCAAATATGGTCCATCCTCCTTTATTGGATTCCAAATCAATAATTAAGTTAAATATTTCAACAGATGACGTAGGCTTTATAAATTAACAACGTTATAAGTATTAAATTTAAAAATATTTTTGGAACTATTCTGTATCCGTCAGATATAATTTCCCCACCACTATTAATAATAAAGTTATCATTGTTGCTATTAGTTCTACCCAGTAAATCATTTATATTGAACTACAAGTCACGTTGGTGACCCCACGTTGGTTTTTAGCTAAATATTTTTCACGCTTAATTATCTTATCCATTTCTAGAAGTCTTTGGTTATAATCGCTTACATTTGAGTTTGCTGCTGAACTATTACGGAGTTATCGCTTGGATTTCTTTAGAATTGAGTCTTTTTTATTAATTAATTGCCATAAATCATACGTGATCCAAGGGCAATACGAATTTTTTAATTTAACTGTTTTTTTAATAATGCGTATATATTTGGTAATTAGTTCTTCATATTTCTCTGAAATGTGAGACAAAATTATATCCGGTTCAATACTATTTACATCCAGACTTGTCAAGTAGTTGTTAAAATCAGCGTTTACTCGATTATAATCAATTATTTTCTTTTCTAAAAGTTTATTAACTCTTTTGATTTTATACGAGAAGTGTGAAGCAATAAAGTTGTGATCGCTAATGTTCTACAAAAACATACTCTACATACTACGTATGTAAGACATAAATAAAATTATAAATTCCGTACAAAATAATACGGAACCCAAAAACATAATCTACATACTACGTATGTAGGTTAACAAAATAATGCATATCGCATGACACATATTTTGAAATTGCAAAAAATACATATAATTATCAAGGTGACATATTTTGTGTAACATACTTGAAAAGATGAAAATGCAAAATAGAGAAAATGGTACAGATGATTCACATTATTAGACTCTTATTTTTTATTAGGTTTGAACCCGAGTTCTTATGTACACTGATCCAACACTCTAACACCTTGACTATCCCATTCACGAGAAATGAATTAAAAAAATAATATATAAAACTAAAAATTGATCACATGACCAAAATTTATGTGACGTAATGCAATTTATAACACATCATGTACTAAATTAAATTGAGGTACTAAATTAACCCTTGTGTGAACCACACATTTTTCTTTCACATTCGATACACAAGGGTCCACTCAGACGCAGATAAATCAAAAATAAGTTTATAGAAATATCACGTTTTATTATAAAAATTCAGTTATATTAATAAACAAAAATTTTAAAAATGAATTCATATAGTCTGACTAAAGTAAAAAAAAATATATATATAATAATTTTAACCTTTTTTCTAAAGTTCCTGTTCATTTTATACATTTGAAACACCTATAATAACATTTAGAGTGTTGCAGGCATACTGGATTCGAACATTTCATTCAGTAGAATCGAGTTTCCATCATATTCATGGCATAATTGGCAGCCACGTTTATTTTGGAGAACATCGGCTCCTTTTGTTGTTGACACAACTGGTATTGTTGGCTGTAAAAATAGTATAATACATGTTATCAATTTATTGTCGTACATGTACATATTGTTAAATAAAATTTCTTACCTGTAATGGGCCACCAAGAAATGCCTCTATTGCCGATCGGCACGAAAAGTGTTTTATTACTTGAGGATTGTTACAGCGTTTCTCGATTTGCGGACGAACTAGACCCTCTGAAAGCGAAAACAAAAATTTCCTGCGTGCATCTTTGTTTGTGTAATGGTTAACTTCTTTGCAGATGATATAACTCGCAAAACCCATAATGTCAATTATATTATAAAAGAACGCCAAAGTCCATCTTTTAGTTCGTCTTTTAGTGGTGAAGTGACATAGCATTTGATCCATTGCATCGACGCCACTTTTGGTTTTATTGTAATAAATAATTACCTCTGGTTTTTTTTGGTCGCCGATTACATTGTTGTCGTAATGTAGTGTTGATAAAAGTATCACAGCTTTATTTTTCTTTGCAACATAGGAGCATATCAGTTGTAACCTTGGCCCAAGCCTCGCGGTTAACCACGAAAAAGCATCTAAAACGTTGTTTTTTTTAAAGAAATGTTCAACTCCCTTTGATTCGTCAATAGCTACGACCAATCGATTCATTAACAGCTTACGATAATGAATTTTGTAGCTTCTAATGATTCCTTGGTCTAGAGGCTGTAATCAAGTTGTCGTGTTGGGGGAAAAAATTGAAGTTTAGCATTGCTGCACTCCTTATCTGGGTGACGAGGCGTATTAAGTTTCAATATTTATTTTTTAAAAGCGTGCGTTTTCTTGGCTTGTGCGTTGACAGTTAACCGGTCTTTGCACATTTTCCCTCCAACACATTTCTGGGCCCTTAATTTTAATGTTCTAGATGGCGTCGCACGGAGAAAAAGCCCAGTTTCATCCAGATTAAAAATATTTTTTGATTCGTAATTTTGAGTTAATGCTTCTAAGGTATCGCGGTAATTTTCAACAACATACATATCCACATTTTACATATTTTCAACAACATACATATCCACAACATACATTCCACAACATACATATCCACACATTTGATACAGTGAAATCAGTATATTTTTAAGACGGGAGCCATCATTAACCATTGATACAGCCACCATTGATATGACTCAACTTGTCAACAACTGAATATTTTACTACCGATATTACAGATTTATAACAACAATTCTGTTTCACAATTGCATTTAATTTTGATTTCTCAACTACTGCCTTATATGAACAGCTTGATTCTTATTACAACTTTTAAACTTTACACGATTTTCTTCTTTATTTTTCTAACAACTCTGTAACGGACTGGTCCGTTAACAGATATTTGGGTAGCGGTTTCTAGGCGGTGATCTGTAGTTCGGGTAAAACTCAGGGTGTTGGTCGTGGAGAATTCTAGAAACATACACCAAATCAGGAATACACCTCATAAAAGAAAATATGTATACCACGTTTACACCACACGTATTTTAAAGGTAAAATATTTTTTTGGTAATTTATGCCCTTCAGTTTACACGAAAGAATATTTTAATATTTGTCACGTAAACGCATATCATAAAAGTACATACTTTTAAAGTTTTTATCTTATTTGACAGATGAATTTATTTTTCAACAAGTTTATTTTATGAGCGTTGGCCGTGTCAATTGTGTGAGATTATATTGTTGTTTAAAAAGTCAAAAGTCCAAACACTATGATGGCGTTTCCCACCTAAATATTATACCCATCCACTTTTATAGAGTTTATATGCCTCTAATGATTTGTATGCCTTTAATTCAGTTGATGTATAAAATAATTTTTTATTCACAGGAAACTGGAATATTTTAAAAAACGTGACGTTTTTTGTCAGTATTTGTTCATCGTACTTCATTAGATACGGATCGGCCTCAAACTGAGATATTTTGCTTTCGTATCGCCGTCTTTCGGCTCCCAATAGACCCATTGCATATTTCGATAGCATGGCGCTATTTATTTTCTGTAAATTTATAGAAATTTCATAAACATAATTTATTTGGTGCAAAAACATAACCTAAGTTTATTTACAAAATCATGTTAATCAATGTTTAAAGGACAAGATGTATAATAAATGGGCAGCATAAACAAATGTACAAAAGAAAATTGAACGGTAAATTAAATACAAATACACACATATAATAAAATTAATTACTGTTGGAGGGAACTTTGCTTATTTTCTTGCATTTAATCTAACCAAAACACAATGATTACACTACCTACACATGCAAATACAATACAACACATTATCCGAACGTGGCATTCACGTGGGTTTAACGCTAAATCTAACAATTTGCAGAGCTTCCATTTACCCAAGCCATTCATCGATTAATGTAACTTATTATTATAAACACATACATTCTACAAAATTTTGTAAAAAACAAGCACACGTCCATCACAATTTACAACCATTTAGTTCATATAATATTAATAAAAAAAGTTTCAGTTCATATAATATTAATAAATATAACATACGTTTTCAAGTCTCCATTTTCGCCATTCCGATTTAAATAAAAAAATTTGCCCTTTTAGCTGATTTTGGAAAATTTTATCGACGTCATCTGCCGTCATTATAATTAATATTTTTTCAGTCGTTTCATTTTTCTCGGAAAGAGAAATAATATCTTGATTGAGACCCCATGAAGATAAAATGCCTTCCATTTTTTATGTTTTACACTTTTTTTAAAATTATTTTCACTGCTTTCAATTAATATATTTTCACTAGGAGCACCGACTGTGTACGATATCAATAACTTCAGCTCGCAAAAATCAAACGATAACAAAAATCAACTGTGCGTGCGTAAAATCATTCCTTCCTTTTTCTTTTTTATAATATCTGTTCACACCCAATCATTGATGGTCCAGCCAACTATCATTGAGTTAATTAACCTAAAAGTAAACAATAACATTAGAACATTAACTAATACTACACATACTTACCAATTTGTATACTCGTATATTGGTATATCGTTTAACTTTAATCAATTTGAAAATCAACCTAAAATGAAAAATTATCGCATGTAACTATTAATTTAATCATAATTTGTAAATTAAAACCACATAATTTGTACTTACCTTTTCCAAATGTTAAACGTCAAATGTTAATCAAAACAACTTGTCAATTATCCAGTTACATATGTCCATTATCATAATTTTAAGATGTACTAGATTAAAGCAGTTAGTTCTATGTAATTAAATATTAGTACTTTACTTAGTGTAAATTTGAATAGTACCTTTAACCTGGCAATTTTAGTATCATCTACAGTAATTAAGCATTTAAAATTGACAAACATTAACGAACAATATTGTATTGAAAAAATAAATTAATTCTCTTAAAACTGGCGAACAGATAAGATTACTAAAATCTAAGTTTCTTTAAAAGTGTGTATATATTTAATTAAATAATAAATTATTGTAAAATCGGTGATAAAGTGTATTTCATTTAATCTAGCATAATATATAAATTAAATTAAAGTGCAATCCATAAACCAAGTCGACTCTGTTTCACATTCGTCGGGATTTTGTATGTATACCATCTAACAGCTGTACAATCCAGTTATACAGCATCATTTTCCGGATATCAACTGTAATTTCATCAACGCTTCCACCGGCTGGTTCTCCACATCTGTATTAACAATATCAACAGCACCAATGCAATAAAAGGCAATTTTTCTATATATACAAGAAATGCATGAGGTAGTGTGGGTAAGTCCAATAAAAATTTTGTAAGCCATTGTAATCGTAAAAAAATGTATGGAACTTATTTTTATTTGCAATATAATTTTAAATATCTTCTAAAAACAGTGGAAATTTCCATTAGCATAATACACGTGTGCTTAGGCAAGAAAATTAATCTAAAAATAGATTTTTTTTGCATTTGTTATGTTTTTTATCAATAAATAAATCACTCATTATCCGAAATGAAAATATGATTATGAAACCTCATTTGAGGCGGCCAGGGCGTAGATTCTGATCAAGTGACAAATGACAATTTTTTGTGACATTGTACTAAAAAATCTGCTACAATTTGGTGACAATTCCTTGTGAGTACTAATCGCGATTCGTATGAAGTGACATTTCTGAAATGTCAAAAAATAAGCTGACAATTTTAATAAAATTGTCATCGTTTTTTATTATCGTGACATAAGTTTTTATACAAAATATGAAAGACTTTATATTATTTTCTTCATATAAAATCGTAAATTTTATGTGGTCAGTTAAAACGGGATATGTATACATATATATAAATATCTATTTATGTATATCTCGTCCTTGATTTCTGTTTTATACACAACAAAAACCTTTTGGTTTTATTTTGATTTTTAGCGCGGTTCAAAAATATCGACAACCTTAAATTATTTAATAAAACAGATTTATACTTAATTTGTGTATTATCTGAAATTTTATTTATCAAGTTTTGTAAAGAATTATTTTAGGGTTTAATTGAAATTTATTAAAATAAAATCCATTAAAAACAATTTTTTATTGTTGTTATTTTTCGCTGATCCATACTTATCCATATTTTATTAGTTATGTGAGAACAAAATGGCGGTTTTTATAATTTTTCTGTATTAAAAATTGATATTTTGGGGTTAAATAATTATAATTAATGCTAATAATCAATTGAATTTATAAATTTTCATACGGTGAATAATTATATTTTTCTAAATGCAAATTAACTAAGACTTTTAATACTACTCTTTTAAAGTTCATTAAAAATTCTTAATACAGTACTGATTAATTTTTCTCTACCCATTTTTTTATTTGAAATTGACTCACTTAACATTTATTCAGTTATTACCAGTGTATATTATATAGTTTTGGTATTAAAGTCTTTGCAAAATATGTGTGAGTATTTATAATTAAAAAAAGGATTCTTGAATATAAATAATTCCTGCTGAAATCTATAACCTATATTTAATCTTAACTAACTTATATAACTATGTATATTTAATATTTAATCCTTGGTGATGAAGGTGATTGAAGAAATTTAATTAACTGATGTCCCAAATGTTCGTTAATGATAGACGTCACTTCCAAAATACATCTTGACACCGATGTTTGCGATATAGCAATTAGAAAATCCTGCCCTATTGGGCGTTGATAAAACCCTATACAAAATTAAAATGTTTTTGATTAATTAATTATACAACAATTTTCTTAAGGAATTTATACCATTCGCATAAAAACTTAACGCTGAAAAAATCCTTGTTATAGGCGACAGCGCATGGTAAGTATATAACTCATTCATGTGTGGCACTATTTTGCTGGAAACTGTATGTAGCATGGATTTGGGAAGCCGGAATACTCGTATAAATTGTGCATCAGTCATGTTGTTAAAAGGATCGCTTACATCTCTAAGGTTTCGTTTTATTTTCGCCATTTTCCTGAAATACATAATTAATTTTGTATGATGTCTCATTTTAACTAATCTCGACAGCATAATGTTATCGGTCAAAATAGATCAAATATATTCTTTGATATAGGATACACATATACTATGTTTTTATTTTAAATTAAAATTTAAACTGTTTATGTTTATATATGATTTTAATATACGATGTGCATATACGAAACGGTACAATATTAACTTATCAATTAATCAAGTCACAAAAGTTGAATATTTTCCTTCGATTATTTTTGTTTCATAACATCTAATTGCAATACTTTTTATATACAAAATAAATTATATTTACTTTCTTTGATTCCTTCTTAACCTTCTAGTTAAAAATACACGTCCTTTTTAAAATAAATAGCTTTAATTTTTTACAATTAATTACAAATTTAATTTTTTTACACATAAACTACAAGCACTTACTTCACAGTTCACAACAAATAACAAACGTCAAAACTACAAAATAATCTTTTAAATACCAGTGCCTATGTATGCGCATACGGCCGTCTTTCAATTATGGACTTTGTATAGATGCGGGTTCAAAAAACGTAAACACTTTCATAAAAATGCTATGTAATTTTTTTTTTGATTTTATTTATATAAATATATCTCGTAAATGCGGCAGAAAAGTAAATTTGTATTCTTCTCAGACTGAACTTTGTTTATTTATTTAATTATAACGAGATATAAATGAATAAAGCAAAAAAAAAATTAAACAAACATTTATATAGCATTTGTATGAAAATGTTTTTTCGTGTTTACGTTACTTGGGCCTGCATAGAACAAACCATATTTTTTATATTTTGCTTCAGCTGATATCTGCTATAACTTAAAAATGTAGCTGCTGTAAACTGCTGTAAATGTCATTTGATCCGAATCGCAAATTTTCAGTGACTTTAATTTGTACCAATAAGCATATGTCACAAAAAATTGTCATTTGATCTGAATCTACGCCCAGATCCCTTGATGGGATATAATGCCAGAGAGAGAGATGTTTTTATTAGTCTAATGGTGTTATGACACTGACTAGTTTTTCAAATGGTTCATATGATTTAAAATGAAAATAGAGTAGGACAAGTAATGTAAGTACAAATCACTTGAAAGAATGAGTGTGTACAACATATAAACAAAAAATAGAAATAAATTCAGCAACAAATGATATAGCTTACTTTTGCAGCAGTTTAAATTGGGCCAATCTATAAAAAATAAATCAACTTTGATTATTTTTTTTGACGTATAGTCATTTATTAGTAATATGATTTTGCGTGTACGTGTATAGTACAAATATATTTCAAAACAAAACATTCCAGCGCACGCTGCACAAATATATTATTTGGTTTTCATAATGTCAAAATAAATGCGCATAGTGTTGTCTACTGTCTAAATTAGTTGTTTCTCTTTTTCGCCTTAATAGTTTTACAGCACATTACAGCACTTGAAAACTAGTCAGTATCATAACACCATAACCAAATATAAAACAAAACAAATTGTTGTATTTACCGATTTTGTTTTATTCTGTAAATATTTGGTTTCACTGCATTGTAGCACTATGACAGAAAAGCTTTCTTTCTTATTCGATGTTTAATAAATAAAAAGTTTCCAAATAACAATTTTTTTTAACGATAATTAATACTTTTAAAATATCATTATTTATGGTAAACTTCGAGATAACCTAAATTTAGTCCGATTTTAGAAGTTTAGGAAAGATTTATTACAAATAAAATATTTTTCCATACAATTTTTTCCGGTTTGAATGGCACAAAATTGTTATTGGACCTATCCACACTATCTCAGTTATAACTAATATGGCTTTTGTTATATTGGTTGTTTCATTTTTTATAAATCAAAAATTAAAAATTCATCAAGAGGAGAACAAAACAAATTAATTCTCTCGCATACATACTTACACGTTACACAATGCATTACATAATTTTGGTTTTTTGCGCGTATTAAAAATATCAACTCATAGAATTTGTGCGGTTTGATACTTGATTTTAAAGGGAAATTTCATTAAATTCTAAGATTCTTAACTTTTAATTTCTCGATAGTACGTTCGATGTATAGTTTGAATAAACCTTCATTCTATAATGAGATGCATTAGGATCAAAAGAGTTGGCTGGATTAAAATCGTTGCTGAAAATATTTAGAATTAGACTATTGATATAGAAAACTTCTCAATGAAAACCTACATGTCCAGGGGAAATGAAAAATTTAATAAAGTGAATAAAATGTAAATATGTATGTAGATTGTTTTAAATGATATATGATATTACACTGAGACGTTTATACATAATAATTTTATTAAAATTTAGTATAAATCGGATTCTTATAATGTTTTTACTGATGGCCCCAATTCACCTGTGCACCATTATGCTTGCCGTGGCTTCTACAGGAATAGCTGCCAATCTTCTTGACGGAGGCAGAACATATCACTCCCAGTTTAAATTACCTGTGCCAATCGTAGAAACCACAACGTTCTCAGAGAGGCAAAATTAATTCTATGGGATGCAGCTAGCATGTGGCGTGAATGAGTGGTATCACAATGGGAAAAAACTGCCCTAAGTGCCAAATCACTGAAAAATAACCTTAATGAAAGGTTAATTATCTACCAATATCTATATCAATAGGCCCAAATTTAGAATTTTACTGTGATTTTACAATAAAATCGAAGATAAAAGGAATAGATTTTCAATTTAAAATATTGTACTGGCTAAACTAGGTCTTGAATATAAGTATATATCAATAGAAAGGTGCAATATTAATAAGGCAAGGCCACCTTGAATGCCATTTATGTATGAAAAACAATATCGGTCATACGCTCACCACGGCGTCGTCTAGATCCCTTCATCCAAACATCAAATTTTTCGATGACCTTTGCCAATAAAAGCGAATCAATGAGCTCAATTTCAGCTCGAATGTTGTTTTTAAGTTGTTGAATTGTTTGTGATTGATTAGAATACACCTTACCTTTCAAATAATCCCCCACAAAAAATAATCAAGTGGTGTTCAATCCAGGCTTCTTGGTAGCCAATGGACTACACAATTTCTTGAAATTATGCGATCAGCAGTTAACAATAAATGGATTATTGTACCACTTGCGTGAAATGTCGCTCCGTCTTGTTGAAGCCAGAGATCGTTGACACGCAATTTATTCAATTTGGGACACAAAAACCAGTTAACATGTTGCGATAACGCTCCCTATTCACTGTAAGGGCATTTTCAAAGAAAAACGGCCCTGGATGCCACCAGCCCATAAAACACACCAAACAGTGACACTTTGAGGATTAACTTCGTGAATAACATGATGATTTTCCGCTCCCCAAAATCGACAATTTTGCTTATCGTCGTATATCCTTTAAGATGAAGCTCATTTGCCTAATCGCTAAAGGCATTTTTGATGAAAAACCTTCAATTCGTTCAAGCATCCAATTAACAAAACGACGACGATTTAAATGGTATAATGGCTTCAATTTTTGAGTTAGTTGAATTTTGTATGGATGCAAATGAAGATCAATATGCAAAATGCGTCGTAATGTGGTTCGTGAAATGTTTAGTTATTGTGATTAATGCCTGGTTGATGGGTTTAGATTACGAATACTTTCACTGACAGCTGGCACTGCATTAAGAGTAGGAACTGGATGAACAAGCTGATACGGTCTACGAACCAGTTTTTTCAAAATGAGCCATAGTTTTGCCAATTCCACACTCAGTAGGACGTCCAAATCGACCAAAACTCTCACGTAATTTACGAAATGTTGTTGTACTTAATAAGCACATTTTATTAAACATTTATTTTTTTGAATTTTTGACTTATAAATGGCTAATGTGTAAGAATCACAACAATCAGTTTCGAACAAATGAGACTATTGATTTGAAAAAATCAGTCTTCTCATCAGGTCGCGACGACTGATGTTGTATTAATTCGAGAGTGCTGAAATATACCACAATACAGAACAATCACAATAACACCATTACAATTGCAAAAAACAAAGTAAAATATTTATTTTTTATTTCGCAAAATTATATTTTTGAATATTTTAATTAATTTTTTTTTTCAAAAAGTTTAAAAAATCACTCGATCTATTTCGACTTGTTATGTCATCATCAGGAGTATATACTCTAAATATTAGTGTGTTTCGCCAAGTGCCTACGGCAAATAGCGTAAAAAGTAAATGTTGTTGACTTTTAACGAAATAAATTTGGACAATCAAAACTCGTTGTTGGTGTTGTTAGCGACTCCAGTGGCACTATTCGGGCTTTCCCTGGGAATAGGGAATTGGGAAAAATATTTTCATAGCATTTTTGTCTAAATTGAATTTTTGTAGCCTACTGAACAAAAAAGTTTTGAAAATATTTACACCAAACTTATTCCCTTAGTAGGCCAGAAAAATACAATTTAGACAAAAATGCTATGAAAATATTTTTCCCAATTCTCTATTCTCAGGGAAAGCCCGAATAGGGCCACAGGATGATAATGACATATTTTTGACGTTTCACATGTCAAAGAATTCTGTAGAACAGATAACATTAAGTACTAACTACATTAAGTTCTAGTACTACTATTTATTTTTATATTTTTCGAAAACAAATTAAAACTAAGTTTACTTCATTCACCTATGTGTCTACACTATGCAAATTCACAGATATTTTATATCAGCGTATCAATCAATGTATGTTTGGTATTTTACACTCATGCGAATAATTTTCCGGACAAGTTAAATTCTGTAAAACAAACTTCAGTTTTACAATGATTGGTTGCCTTTTTATAATTTTTTCCGATCAAACTTCACCGATGCCCTAATGAATATATCATAACCTAGATATTTTATGTTAAATTACCGTAACTTTACCGCTTATTGGTAGAAAAGTGAATTCACCTACCAAAATCAATGAGAAAAATTATCCGGACAACATTACATTTCATAGACTTATATACACGCTACAGAATTATTTTACAGTAAAATTATATGTTTAATATATTTGTAATTTAGAAATTTGTAATATTTTTTCACTGTATTAATATCTAGTGTGTAATCCATTATTATCCAGCACAGGCGGTAGTCTACGTGTAGAGACCACCAAATTTTGTAATAATCCAGGGTCAATGTTTTCCGAATCATGCTCAATTGCCGATTCTAATGAGGTTTTTTTTGGTTATTCGGTGGTTACCTCGTATTTTTTAGTCCAAGTGATCCCACAATTAATTCCCACAGTTGAGGAGTTTCCAGAACAAGTGGGCCACAATTGAATAATATGTGCTTTATGTTTCGTCCACAAATTTTCTTTTATCCAGAAAATTATTCTCATGAGTGATATACATTTTGACACTATCAGCAAATTATCAGGAGGCTATTTCACGATAAATTATCCTGAAATTATTACGAAATGTTATCCTTTTGAGATTATGTTTCATCATTATAAATTTAATTTTCAAAGTGAAGATATACATTTTGTTTAAGTATATTTATTTAACTCTGTATTCTGTGTTACTACATATATCGAAATTTGTGATTTTCGTAATTCGTAATAGTTGTGAACGTCTGTGCATTATTTTTTCCACGAATCGACACACGAATTTAACACAGACTGATGTCTTCACCCTTTATATTAAATTTTTAATGATGAAACATAACCTCAAAAACATGACATTTATCTGTGAAAAATATCAGTGAATTTGCATAGTGTAGACTCTAGGTCAATGATAACTTCATTCAACCTTATATTTATTTTGTTATATACTGATGGTACAACCAGAGCCTGTACAATTGTATGTAATAAGAGTGAGTGAAATAACAGTCGTAACATTTCAAAATAATATTTTTTTTATGTAATAAATAGTTGATATACAATACAGATGCAATTTTTATAGAGAGAAAACAACACAATTAAATTGTTCGGTTTTTATGTTGCTAGAAACAAAAACCACTCTCGCACAACTATGTGTACGTTTCGACTAAAGAATTCGTTGCTATTTTAGCAAAGCAGCTCACACGGATAGTATACATACAAAAAAAATTGTGTTCAAACACAATTTTTTTTATACACACATATTAAAAAAACTAAGAAAATAGCAACCAAAAAATACTAATGCGGAGATGTTTTTTGGTTCCTATTTTTACATTAGTACTAAAATATAAAATTTCCCAGAGGAAATTTAATATTTGTACATCCCTCCATTCATGAATGACAGCTCTCGTGTTGCATACATAATTTTGCACACAAAAATCATTTTTTAATTAATAATATATATATATATATATATATATATATATATATATATATATATATATATATATATATATATATATATATATATATATATATATATATATATATATATATATATATATATATATATATATATATATATATATATATATATATATATATATATATATATATATATATATATATATATATATATATATATATATATATATATATATATATATATATATATATATATATATATATATATATATATATATATATATATATATATATATATATATATATATATATATATATATATATATATATATATATATATATATATATATATATATATATATATATATATATATATATATATATATATATATATATATATATATATATATATATATATATATATATATATATATATATATATATATATATATATATATATATATATATATATATATATATATATATATATATATATATATATATATATATATATATATATATATATATATATATATATATATATATATATATATATACTTATTGACATTTCTTAGAACCCCTTAACAAATTAGTGGATAAGGTAGGTAACAAACGTGTGGTACAACACACATGGAACAACATTTTGATGATCAGGTGGTCAAATTGTTACGTGAACTTGATGAAAAAAAACAAGTATCAAGCCCAACTATGTTTTATGAGTTATATAAATAAAGTGATTCAAAACAAATAATTCAAAAATAATTTTGTAATCTCTGTTTTTTTATTTTTTTTATGTAAAGTTTTAAACAGCTCCCCATTACCACGTTAAAACTGCCTCAAAAAATTTCATGAAACGTCAAGCTGATACTAATACTTACAGAGGGGTATCAAATCAACATACTCACGCAAACAAAGCAACACAAATTTCCCTTTGCTAAAATAGCTACGAATTCTTTGGTCGAAACGTACACTATGCCTCTATCTAAAGGGTGTCTCTACAAGAGCGCCGGATTACATTTGCCGCCATTTTGTTAATACGAGTTATACGGTAATTTTTATGACATTTGGGACGTAGACCACGCGATTTAAGAATATGAAGAAGTATTCAAACCAACAACGTTTAATTATTGTAAAAACACATTACAAAAATGATGAAAGTTTTGCGAAAACGCCAATTACGCCAAGTTTTCGGTCGCATTAATGCGCCAAACGAATCGACAGTGAGGCGTTTAATTACAAAATTGGAGACCAAATTTACACTGATGGATCAGAAGATCATTATTCGTCGTTGTCCATGTCGGTAGAAGATTCTTGATGGCACGGGTCCCAATTGTTCCACGGATGGTTTCAAATAATCCTTTAGAACACCATGTATTTCCAGCGATCCAAATTTTAATTTATAAAAACAAGTTAACCTACCCCACTCGCCGACATTGAACCCCGATGTCGTTCCATTAGGCGTTATTAATAAATTATAATAAACTTCGGCATTTTCCATAAATGCGGATGCGCATGTTACCGTCTGCATCTTAATTATATAGACCATTTTATAAACATGAGCTGGTGTTTTACTTCGACGGGAGTATAAACGCCGAGCATTGATGATTCGTGCCAAGTTATCGTTGCAATTCAATGTAGCTTTGAGGCTCATTTAAATCTTTAAAAACGGACGCAAGAATAATTAATTGTAATGCTATACAATTATCATTTTTACGCTTTTGAAGGTTGTTGACTTAAAGATTTTTGATAACTTAAATTAAAGACAGATTTTTGATAACTTAAATTAAAGACTTGGGGAATTTTAAAGTTATGAATAAATTTGTTAATTTAAAGAAAACCACCTTATTTTTTAAGAAAAAAAAAGAGTCTTTAAATTCCAAATCTCAATTCTTTTAAAGTAAAAAATCATTGTTTTTCTTATTTTTTCCAGTTCGTTCAAAAAACGCTCACTTCGCTTATCCGCCCTATCCTCTGACTCCCGTTGAAACCTTTCTCTTGATATTTTGTTGCTCTATTCTAAATTCTTCCATCACTATATCGGTGAGGTTACTTTTCTTTATTTTTTTGTGGTTGTGTCATTGTCGGTGGTCTCGATGCTCGAGGAGTTTCTTGAAGTGGGTTCGTGCAATTCGAAGACTCTAGAAAGGAAAATGGTTATATCATCGGTATAAATTGTACATTACGAATTTTACCGTCTTCGCTTAACACGTTATTTATTCTTTTGGGGATTTATATCGGTCGAAGCGACATCCAACCCATGTTCCTGGGGGACCGAATTTGTTTCTACTGCCCAAAATAGCGCCATTTCCTCATTATACAAAGTTTCTGAATTAGCTGCAGCACCGCTTTTTGCTTTTGCGGCTAAAAAACTGCGCCTTAATGAGTCGAATTTTAGTTTTTCCTTGGCCGGGAACTTTGCGGCGATTTCTTTAAAAATTTCCATTGAGCTAAATTTATGCGACTCAAATAGTTGATTCACCTGAAATTGAATTCACAGTTAAAAGTAAATTAATTTGTACTTACATTTAAATGTACTGCCACTTTTCTTTTATTCCGCGTTCGGTCCATTTGTGACCTCTTGTGTTTTTCATGAATTTTTTCTATTTCTTTTAGGCTTAAAATAGGAATATAATATATATATATATATATATATATATATATATATATATATATATATATATATATATATATATATATATATATATATATATATATATATATATATATATATATATATATATATATATATATATATATATATATATATATATATATATTGGGGGTACAAATTGAAAATGCGGGATTGATAACAGATGGCGTTACTAACGCTATACGCATCAGGCAGTACTGTGACTATGTTCATGTCAAAGCTACGTCTTATAGCTTTAATTTTCAGTATGTGTCAATTTGTCGCAGTGTCAAATTCATAGTTTTTTTGAGCTCTCAATATGTCGAGTTTCGTGCCAACAAAACAGCATTTGCGGGAAGTTTTAATTTACTTCTTTAATTTGAAGAAAAGTGCTGCTGAAGCACATCGATTGGTCTCCGAGGCTTATCCGAGTCATGTTCCATCGGTTTCAACGTGCGAGAGATGGTTTGTGCGGTTTAGAAGTGGTGATTTTGACGTTGAGGACAAAGAGCGGCCGGGCCAAGTGAAAAAGTTTGAGAATGCTGAATTGGAGGCAATACTCAATGAAGACTCGTGTCAAACTCAACAAGAGCTCGCAGATTCATTGAGAGTGACACAACAAGCCATTTCCCATCGTATAAAAGCCCTCGGAATGATCCAAAAGCAAGGACATTGGGTGCCGTATGAGCTGAAGCCGAGAGACGTCGAGCGCCGTTTTTTTGCATGCGAACTGCTGCTCGAACGGCAAAAACGGAAGGGTTTTTTGCATCGCATTGTCACTGGTGATGAAAAGTGGATCCATTACGATAACCCGAAGCGCAAAAAATCATATAATTACCCCGGCCATGCATCATCATCGACGGCCAAACCAAATATTCACGGCGCCAAGCTTATGCTCTGTATTTCCAGGGACCAGCTGGGTGTGGTGTATTATGAGCTATTGAAATCGAACGAAACCATCACAGGAGCACTATACCGAACTCAATTGATGCGTTTGAGCCGCGCACTCAAAGAAAAACGGCCACAATACGAGCAAAGACACGACAAAGTAATTTTGCAACATGACAACGCTCGGCCACATGTTGCAGCGCCGGTCAAAATATACCTACAAACGCTGAAATGGGAAGTCTTACCCCACCCGCCGTATAGCCCAGATATTGCTCCTTCCGATTACCACCTTTTCCGATCGATGACACATGACCTAGCTGACCAGCGCTTCCATTCTTACGAAGAAGCCCAAAAATGGGTCGATGACTGGATAGCAGCCAAGCCGGCCGAATTTTTCGCGACGGTATCCGTAAATTGCCAGAAAGATGGGAAAAAGTTGTGGCTAGCGATGGACAATATTTTGAATAATTCATTTGTTACCATTTTTTCAGAATAAACGTTCAAAAATAGAAAAAAATCCCGCATTTTCAATTTGTACCCCCAATATATATATATATATATATATATATATATATATATATATATATATATATATATATATATATATATATATATATATATATATATATATATATATATATATATATATATATATATATATATATATATATATATATATATATATATATATATATATATATATATATATATATATATATATATATATATATATATATATATATATATATATATATATATATATATATATATATATATATATATATATATATATATATATATATATATATATATATATATATATATATATATATATATATATATATATATATATATATATATATATATATATATATATATATATATATATATATATATATATATATATATATATATATATATATATATATATATATATATATATATATATATATATATATGTATGTATATATATATATATGTATATATATATATATGTATATATATATATATATATGTATATATATATGTATATATATATATATATGTATATATATATATATATATATATATATATATATATATATATATATATATATATATAATATATATATATATATATATATATATTATATATATATATATATATATATATATATATATATATATATATATATATATATATATATATATATATATATATATATATATATATATATATATATATATATATATATACATATATATATATATATATATATATATATATATATATATATATGTATATATATATATATATATATATATATATATATATATATATATATATATATATATATATGTATATATATATATATATATATATATATATATATATATATATATATATATATATATATATATATATATATATATAAATTTGTTTGTTCTAATTTATAGACACCAAAAATACTACAAAGTCTAAATGGTCCTTCACCAAAACTAATAGCATTTTACTATTAAATATACAATTTCCACACACAAAAAAATCACATCTTCACTGCAAAATTAAATGTCCTGCAATTTTATATTATCTATTTCGTTTAACTTATTTTAATTTTATATATTACTTATGTAATTAATTTTAAAGAACAACTAACCGATTTATCACGATACGTCTCAAAAGAGAGAAAAAAACTAATGACTGACTGCCCCCTCAGTGGCGATTGTTGTGATTATTATGTGATCGTTGTTGAGGGGAAAACAAACAGTGGACCTACTTTCGATATCGAACCCAACAACAAATGGTATATTCAATTGCAGTATGACGTGAGCTACAATGTCAACGAAAAGGTAACGTGTTGACCCCATAGTTACAACGATTTATGCAAGAGGACCCTTTATTTACAATTTATATCAATTAAGCGAACTCATCCTAAAGGCTATTTGCATTGAAGTGCTGTTTTCGGAACTCTTTCTAAATGGATTCAAATGTTATCTAAGTTATTAGGAGTCCAGTTGTACCGCTGAAATATTGGATCAGTATAGGGAACACATTTGTTGCGCCTTGGTTGCTGTCACCTTTACAGATCCCAACGTTTCTTGCCACCGTTTGATGTTATTAATCATCAATGGAAAAAGAACGTTACACAATATCGTTTGTGTTTTTGTTCTTGGGCACGCGAGATTAATGCTATTTTGAAATCTTTGAAAAGGATCGCGTAAAGTTTTGTAGAACAGTCAGCCGACGTGAAGCTGAAATGATGATGTTCGACGTGATAAACCAACGTCGCGTCACATGCAGATACTGTATCTTCTTCTTTTGAATGAACCATGAAATCCTTTATCGATTGCGAAATTTCGACCGAACCTATGTTATCATGGTGTTTTTTGATGCTAAATGCTGCACCAAATCTAGTTTAAACTTGTTCGCAATTTATATCTTCGTATTGCATGTAACACAGAACACTTCTCTCGTTGTTTGAGTGTTCTTGAACATTTTCAATTCGCTCTGTAATTGTTCATTGAGAAAGAAAGCACCAGTTCTTTTTGTTTGAAGACGATTAGAGGCCATATTAGTTTTACCTTTTGTTTATTACACAAGCAACAATGTCTAAAATAACATATTCCATTTACTAACTTTACTATTTAAATTAATAACCAACAAAATTTGATCGATAGCGAAAAAACTAATTATAATTTCAAAACGGCCGTTCTTTGTATACAGTCCAGAGACTAGACTAAAATACAAGATCAAAGTACAGAACTTTAAAACATTAAAGTTTATAATGCAATGCAATTAACTTACCGAACCAATTAATAGCTATATAAATTTTGTAGCAAAACAAATTTTAGTCGTTGATGTTGCAGTGAATATGTCGCGAGTGAATGTATTTAGCTCAAGTAAATTCGGAAAGGCTGTATTCGATGATGAAATGCCATTTCCAGAAGATTGCATTGTAGGAAATTGCAAAGTTCCATTATATTTTATAGCCGATGATGCAATCCTTTTGCATAAACGGATAATAAAACCATATGTAACCCCCAGAATCCTAATTGTCTGTCTGGCAGATGAAAAACGAATATTCAACTATCGGCTTAGTCGAGCAAGGCGTGTTTTGGAAAACGAAACAACATTTGTGAAGAGTCTCTATTTACTTCTAAATTATCTTTAAACATTGGACGCCCGAATAATTTAGGTAAAACGGTACGATATGTCGTAAAGGACTATGTTAATTCCGATGAGGGTTCACTGGAGTGGCAACGAAGGTCCGTGTTTTTGGAATAATTTTTTTATTTATAAAACTATTAAAACAACAAATATCGGAATTATTTAAGAAAAAAATAATTATTTATTTCCCCAATTTCGTCCATAATTTGTTGCTGGAATTTAATGTTTAATAATTCTACCGTATTTTCTGGCAATTTTTATAGTAATCTGTCAATAACACATATTTATTATTTAAGCCTAAAAGAGAACGATACTTTTTCACTACAGCACATAATTCAACAAACAGATTACGGAAATAAATTTTTTCTGTACTTTTTAATGGCGATATTGTTTCCTTTTGTTTTTTCCGCTTTTTATTTTGTGTTAGAATTTCGTCTACTTCGACCGCAAAAGGCAAATCGTTGTCGCTTGAAAAATTGTAATTTTCTTTCATTAAATATTCTGTGTCAAAATATTACATAATTGTTCGTGAGCGTATCAAAATTTTAATTCTCGGAATCTTACTTTTATCAAAATTTTACGTTTTGACGAATCTTTCTTTCTTAAAATCACGATTCTTCAATTCTTACTTTTTCAAAATCTTACCTTTAAAAATCTTACTTATCTTACTTACTTAAAATCTAAATGATTCAAAATATTCGAAAAAACAATAATATTGAGATAATTATAGTAAAAAATAAAATTATTTTTATGATAATTATTTTCATTTTTTAATTAAACGATGTGGTCGTTTTAAAAAAAACGGATAATAATTCATTCAAAAATAACTAAAAAATATTAATTCACTTTTTAAAATATGTATATAGTAAAATAAAATAAAAAACTCCAGTTAGAACTAATAAAATTCATTTTCCATTTTTTTTTTCGCAATGCCATATTGTGCGCTATATTTTTTAAGTAACTAATTTTATCCATATTCTTCCTTTGTTTTATAGCGTTGGAAATTTTAATATTTCGTGCTATTAACATTTTTTTTACTTGGCAAGGTGCTCCGGCTCGTACTTGCTGTATTTGTGTTTTAGCTATTACTAGTTCCTTTCCTAATTCAGAGACAAGTTGGTAAAGCCTAATGTGCGATTTCCCAATTACAACCTGTAACCGCCGATGCCAAACTTCAACGGAGTTCTGCGTACGCTGGATATTGCTAATTATTTCATCCGAAATTGTCCCCAATTTTTATGGCGAATTATGTCAGGAATTTTTGCAAAGAAGGTTTCTACGTTATAGATTAAGACAATTGGATGATTCCATATTGTTTTATTCGCCGACTGTTTATCACAAACGATTAATACAGATTTTTAGTTATTAAAATATTTATTTAATATAAGTAAAAATAAAAAATAAAAACATTTAACACTAATTACGTTAAAAACTTTTTCATGCGTGATAATTAATTTATAAAATTTTTTATATTTTATTAGAGACCGGTTTCGGAGTACTTTTACTCCTTTGTCAATCTATCTTATTTAACTATTCACATTTTTGAATAGCGGCAAAATTCTTTGAAACTGGGGGTCTATTATGAAATTTTCGACGCGCGTATTTTTTTCGACAACGTCGACAGTCGACAACGTCGGAAATCGCTATTATGAATTTTTTTTTCGACGATGTCGACAACTCGACAACGTCGAAAATTGGTATTATGAATAATTTTGAAGGAAAATACATAATTGCATTTTACTTATGTATGCATAAAATCATTTTTATTTCGTTGGTGTTTTGAGAAGAAAGGTGCTTAAACAAGAAAATATTATCCAAATGCATTTTATTTGTAAATTTGAGGGTTTCATTAATACATAATTTAGTATACATAATTTAGATTTTAATTTTGGTTTTAACACAAAAAAAAAATTGTGTTACTCGTATGTATATAAGGGACCAAAAGCATAAACGTAAACATATTTTTTTAATTTTTTCCTTTATTCCTCAAAAGACAAAATAGTAAAAAGTGAATACCAAAAAACCAAATCCGATCAAAATAAAATTTTTCTCTTTCATTCTATTTTATTCCGGTCCTATAAGGAAAATTATATATAAAACACAAAAAAAGTTTATTATTAATATAACAAACTAAAACACTAATATAAAAATTTACAAAATTTAAATCATACTCACATTTTGATAAAAAATAATATAATTTATTATTAAATTTAATATTTATTGTTTGGAATTATCAAAAATATTAAATTTAAATTAATTATTTTTTATTAAATTTAAATTAAGTAATTTTTATTAATTAAAATTTTATAAGTTTTATTGTTAATTAAATTATTAGTAAATTATTAATTTATTTTTACTAACAAACTTTTTTTATTTCTCAACACAACGCTTTTCTTTTATGTACTCGACACCTCAAGAGCTGTCGAAAAATATTCGACGTTATCTACGTGGTTGAAAATTTCATAATACCAAATTTTCGACAACGTCGAAAAAAAAACGCGGTCGAAAATTTCATAATAGACCCCCTGGGTTTGCTTTAGCGGTAGCTAAAACTGAACCCGTTTCATTATTTTTATTTATACACTTTTATATTTATTATTAATTTCTATGATCCTGTTTTGAAAAATAGTATTGAAAATGTTTATTTTTAAACAAAATTTTAATTGTCCCTAATATAGGAAAATATTGGTATGTATTTTGCATTAGATGTTTTTTATACTTTTTCCCTTTTCTACAGTACTTTATATCCATCCCATCGAGTGCCTTTCAATTGGTGCAACGAAATGATTAGAGTTGTAAAGAGGTTTAAATCGTATATATTTTTTTAATTCTTGTTCATATTTAAACTGAACCGCATTTAATTTTTCATACAAAATAGACTTACTTAACGGATTATCTGATTTTACGATAATATCGCTATAAGAAGAAGTTATTCATTTTAAAAGATCTAACGTATGAGACATTATTTTGGTGATACTCGAATCAAGTAGACATAACGGTAGTTATAAATATTCTGAACATCAATGTAATTATAATCAAAATCTAAATGTGGAATATTATCTATTGGGTCATTGAAATTACCTTTTTCTGGTTTATGTGATACTTTTATGGCTTGGTCCTTATTAATTGGTGGTTTCAAATTGTTATTTGAATTTGGCAAAGAAGATTTTGCTGCATGTTTGTGTAATCCAGTATAAGTATTAAATAGTCGAGGACAATCTTGATTAACAATACAATTCAATTGTAAGAAGTTTGAGTACAATAAAAATAAGTGGTGCATTTTGGCAAACAAAACAAAAATATTTCATTATTAATCCAAAATTAACAACGCCTTAATTTAAGTTAATTATAGTTTAGAGTACGTGTCTGTAAGAGTACGTAATTTTAGGTATATTCCACTTACCGTTGTTGGAAGATTGTGGACTTCAAAATAATATACATATGTATTTTTGAATAAAAAACCAAAACAATCGCAGATCGTTGTCATATGCAATTTGGAATATGTAAAGTTTTAACTAACAACAATCAATCAATAAGAGGACAATATGGATAATTTCATATTGCTGAACAAACTCAGAAAACAATAACTTTTTCACCTTTATTTTAAAGATACCCAGTGCCATCGACTTCTAATCAGCTTCAAGGTTATTAAACAACTTTAATCCTCGATAAAAAAAACTATTTTGAGATGCCTAATAAAAATATTGCGGCAAACGAAAATGAACAGCAGATCTATTAGCGCGTTCGGTTATATCATAATTAGTAATTAAAACACTATTACTTCTAATCATTTTATATTTGAGTTTATAAACCAACAGAATGAATTCATAATCTACCATTTGTGATATTGGTAACAGTCGATTAGAATAGAGGAAACTCGTTGGTGTTCTTATGTCAATATTCTTGAGTGCTTTTAAAGTTTGGTTTTGATAGATACTGACGCGACGCTAATCACAATTAATTTTCATTTTAAATATTATGTACATATATTAATCCACGTTATTAAATAATTATTATATAATATATTTTGTTATGTATAATTTAATCACCAACTTATATTTTATTACAATTTATTTAGTTATTTTAATTTTAAATTATTTCTGCTCAGCATCAACACAACATTTCTATTCGGCAGCCATGTTGGAAAAACAGAATAAAACAAATTTTTGGTTAACCTCGTTGATACTTCTTTAATTGCTTCAATAGCAATTAAAGATGGTGATCTTTTTTCGGAATGGCAAAGGTATTCTTGATTTGTTAGTCCAGGCTAAAAACAGAAATTTGAATACAGTTAGAAATTTTTGTTGTTTAATATATTATATGTAATTTAGAAATTATTTCACTTTTTTAATAACAAGAAGTTTTTCGACTGCTTATTGGTCAGTAGCCCTGCCTAGTTTTTTCCTTCCTGCAGGTGATGGTGGCAAAAGCCGAATACGATTTATTATTAACAAGGTACAAGTGTCCCAATCTGTTGATGAAAATTAAACAAAATAAAATATTGATGAAAAAGAATCTTTTGCAGTTTAAGTTATATATTTTTTTAGCAAACCTAGTTCCTTGTCTGGTTCTGTGTATAAAATAGGTTTGCCACAATTTTTAACTACAGTAAATATATGACTTTGATATAAATAATGCAACAAAAGTACATACATATATTCTTCTATGCTGTAATAAAATTATGATTTTCAAATTAACTTATATATTTTTTTATTAATTGTTAACTAGGAACTCAGTTTTAATTACACATGTTTCTGCCTATAACAATTATCACCTTGATTGATAAAAATTAATCATACGTAAAAATAGAAAATAAATTGCAAACAAATAAATAAAATATGAACGTCATGTTTTGTGTAAAATAGGAATTTCATTTATAAGCGTAATAAAATTATTTTTTCGACTTCGGTTTGTCAGCATGGCATGGTATATTATCGTAAAACCCATGCATGTGAGTGTCGCTAGGAATCAGCAATTTTTTCAATTTCCTGAACTTCTAATTTACCCGGTTTTATTTTTCCAGTGATAAACATGGTGAGACGAACGTGAGGCAACAGCATTACCCCAAAAATATTTTCTTGTAGATTTTAAGCTAAACCAAAAATTAGTGTTTTTTTTTACTAATCAGACAAATAATAACCTGATTCAGAGATCATTGCAAGATAAATAGAGACAGTCGCACTCTTACAGTCCTTGGCAATTTTTAATATTTCAATATCGCAATTTTATGTCTATGAAAACCTAAATTAAAATAATTTTTGGATCAGTTGTTTATACGAATTTAATACGTGAATGCCCTTAATTCACATGAATACCACATTTCATGGTCAAATTAGACAAGCTCACAAATACTATGGCCTACTCGAATAGGAAATATAAATTATTTTTTCTAAATAATAAATTTTTATATACGTAAATAAGTAAAGCTTTTTCTTCATATATTTAGGTATGCATATTAGATAAGAAAGACCAAAATATTGTTTTAACATTTTTAAAGGATCATATTTTCTGCACTGATCACTAACTAACTTAGTTTCTCTGTACCCGTATTTTAAAAGAAAAAAGATTGATTTAAAATAAACTTCCACTTTGGTCTTTTTGTACTACCAGATCATAACTGTTGGGTTCAGCCAAACAAGAAAATGTGTCTAAGTATTCTTTAGTACTTATGTGTATTTATTTGAAGATACTGTTTTCGTGTCTCATAAGTAGTTTTCCAATATTGAATAATATATGTTCCTGTGGTAGTACTTTCCACTGTCGTGTTGTGTTGTAATGGGGCGTCCAGTATTTGAACGCTCTAATCCGACTCCAATTGATAACGTACGAAAGATTAAAATATAAACCCCAATGCGGATAAGATGCACTATGGGATGGTTACCGTACGTAATATTAATATGCAACTCTGATGTGGTCCGGTCTCACAATTTAGACAAGGCTTACAGCAGATCAAAAACGTTAATTTAACACGAATTAAGTTTAATACATTTATTTGACATATATTATGTTTTAGTTAATATTTATTAATTTCAAGTACAAAAAGAATTATAAGTTTCAACAACATCGACATGCTATGGAGAGCGTCGAAACAAGAAGAATGTAAAAGCGCATTTTTTACCTTTTTCTACTACACACCCTTTTTAAGCCCATAGACATGCAAACTATGGAAGAGTGTTTCATTTTCATGATGCGGGTACAACCTATAGCACAGAGACAAAATTACTAATTTACAACCCTTGGATACGAACCATCAAGGTACGTACGCGAACAATTAATACCGATAATGAGAATTCTATTCCGCCACATTCCCTAGGCCCATTATTTTTCGACAGGAATTCTATACTTGAATTTACATCGGAGTCTGAATTAATATTGTTCAATAAATTAACTAGTGTGGATATTTCTTGCGTTTTTATTAACTGATGTCAACTGTCGTCGAGTGATGATGCTAGACTTTGCCAAATTGTTTTTTTTTTGTTGTTATGGTACGCACTAAAAAGTTTGCCTTTTGCTCGATTACCAAACAGTTCCAAGAATTTAGATAAAATGATTTTTGGCTTAGCAGGTAATCTAACATTACTTTTCGCCTGATTAATCTCAAACACAACATGCATCAAGTGATGGTCAGTAATCATATAATTAAATAATTGAATCTTGACGCGAAATAAATCATTATCATGTAATCTGCAAAAGAAGTGATCAATAAAGGTAGAAGTAGTAGCAGTTACTCTAGTTGGCTCATTAACAAGCGATGCTAGACCTACGGACGACATCAAGGAAATATAATTATCGGACACGGAAGAGCAAGTTAAAATATCAATAATAATATCACCCAGAACAAAGAGGTTTTTACTGTTTATGTGTCTTAAATAATCAGAAAATTCATCGAGAAACTCATTCTCCCTAACGGCCTGAAGCCGATAAACGCAAATCAAAATATACGTGTCATTCTAATATTCTGATGAACAATTTGACCACACATTTGAACACCCAATTATCCATAAGTAGTGTTTCTGTTTTCCTGCAATTTAAATTTCTCGAGAAATAAAAAATCGAAAATCAATTTCCCGGGAAATTTCGGGAAATATTATATATACGAAAAATATTTTACACACATCATATCTACAGTAGAAACAAAGAAAAATTTACATTTGTTTGTATTAAAAAATGTTAAAATAAACATTTATTATCAGAATTCAAATTCATATCAATTATTTTAATATTATTTGGTTAAATTCACAGCGATTTGTAATACAGCCAATACAGTAATTCATTAATACATGATATACTAAAAAAATCGAAAAAATGTTTCATAATTTTTTATTTAAAAAACATAACGCATCTAATGATGAATCCGATAATCGACTTCTTTTTTTGTTACAAAATCATTTGCCTTAGAAAAATTACGCTCATTTTGCGTTGATGTAGGCTTTATTGTTAGCAACGAATCACATAAGAATTGCAACGTGTCAGTCTTTTTTCCAGTGCTTTCAAAATGCTTATTTCTTTCGCCAGAGTTCGAAAGTAGTCATCGTTGTTTTTTGGATTAAATTCTTTTCTCGTTTCTAAAATTGATCGATCCAGCTGTTGTTCTAACGTGAAATCAGGCGTAGTGAGAGTATCCGAATCAGTATTAACTGGTACTTCAACTTCACTGTCTATTTCGTAGACTTGTTCTTCATTTAAACGAACTAGTATATTCTTTAGTATTTCTGATTTTGAAGATATGTTGAAAAAGCTATACGTTTCTTTAAGATTCGATGACTGTGGATTATGAAGATACTTCATGAGAGATACAATAGGTTTATTTCTTCTTTTTGCCAATTCAATTTCCAGTGCACGTAGCTCTTACTTAAATAAATTTTTATTTTTTTTGAGGCTAATAAAAAAAATTTAGAGCGCCCTCAGCAGTTATTAATTTAGTATCTTGTCTACTAAGACAGGTTACGGTTATTGAAAGTGGCTTCAACGTTTTTAATAACAATTCTGCTGTTTTTATATTTACATTGTCCAACATATTCTCTAATTTTAGATCTCGCAATGCCTTCTTAATTGGATGCTGTAGTCGTAAAAATCGATCTAACATAGTCTCTAACGCATTCCACCGAGTTTTACAGTCTAAAATCAGTTGTATTCGCTTTTCTTGTTAATGATCACTTAGGTTTGTAAAATTCTGTTCCGAACTGGATACTTGCTAAAAATATTTATGATTTTTCGTATGGCATTTATTGATGTTGTAATCGTTGGCCGTGTACAGACTTCATTAACTTCGACTGTTTCAGTATCTGAATCAAAACAATCTTCAGGCTTCAACTAATCTCGAATCATATGTTTTCACATATAAGACTTTTACAACTGCTAAGTGAATGCCATGGTTATAGCAGAGTTGTTGATACGCAGGAGAGTCTTCCAAATGTTTGCATTACTGCGGCACCGACAACACACATTATGTCTGAATTCATTTGTATTCCTAATGAATTCAATTTTTCGGTTACTATTATTATAATATTGTATAAATAGATATCCATATATCTTTTGTTGTTCACGCGCGTCCACTCATCCAATGAAATACTAAATTTCTTTTTATTAACTTTTAGTAATTTAATTTTATTTAATAAATCGTGTTTTTTGATATTATAAAAATCTATCACGAAATTCATTAAATCGGATGGATTTTTTGGAAAATTGCCATAACCTTTTGCAATCATACTTTATCTGATGAACTTGCTTTTAGCAATTCGATTAAATGAAAATCCATCAATTCCTGCGCTGTTGCTGTACAAATTTATCTAATTTCTGATAGTTATTATCGCTCTTGTGACGCTTTGTTTGATAACTAGTACTTCCAGCTTCTGGTTTGTTTAACAGCCACCGCACAAAATATATATACAAGTACAATCACTTATCTAATTTAATTTAATTATTTTTTACTAAGAACGTTGCATACTTTTCCGTAATTATATTCACTACACTATTCTATCTACAACATTCTGTCAATTTTTATATTGATCGTGCAACTCGAAAAAATTACTTTACCGACACTAAATATTTCGTACCATCGTTTAAAATAAATATATTAGAGAGTGTACTCGAATAAGCTTCAACGCGAGTATATTTATTTAAATTTCATATAAAATAAAAATTTCATATAAAATAAAAGAAAAAAAAATCTCGGGAAAAATTTAAATTTCTCGGGAAACGGGAAATGATTTTTTCTTAATTTTCCCGAGAAATTTTCGGGAATTTTTTCTCGGGAAGAAACTATCCATAATGAAACTATCTGAAGACATAATAAACTAAAATAATACACAGAATATATCAGACTATCACAGATCTTGTGCAATGGCTGTGGGCCAATACTCGGCTAAATAGTTTAGTACAGTAAATTGAATTTTTAGAACATATTTACCTCAAATACCGTGCCAATTCTCTAGTAAATACAGTTGTCAGAAGTGGCTTGGAGGGTAAAATCTATGTGTTCGATGGGTTAAAATTGCTGGTTCGTTGGTAGTAAAATAATGGTCAAATAGATACAGAACTAAAATATTTTGTTTATCGTGCGCGTAAGAAACTAAAATATCAACAAAAATGAAATTAAATAATAATATTGAATCAGCTATGACCAAATTCAATTAATGTTGGAAAAGTGCAACGATTTTAAAATGAAATAAACTAATATGCAATATCTTTTGTGTAAATTATAATAGGATCTATTTTAATGCACTCATCGTGGCTTTTTTGTAGGGTTACACTCTGGTTCCGTTTCCTCGCAGTCCATTGTTACGTCAATAACTTCGGATGTTGAAATACTGCGCACATAATTGATACTGTTCGACGTTAACGCGCCACCGGAAGCGGACGTTTTCATACATTCGTTATATGTATCGTCGATTAAATAAATTGGATGTTTTGTTTTAAGGAAATCATGGAGCTCATCAAAGAGCTCCCATTGAGTGGGCAGTATTTCTCCGTCTTCAGTTGACACACCGGACTGTGGTTGAATCATCTTCTGCAACATGAAGAACATAATGGATCATAAGATTTTCTATAATTTAGCAACATTACCTTATATTTTTTAAATAAATTTTGCCACTTGTTACTTTCTACAACACTTCAAAAAATTTCATACCAAGCTATTTAATGAAGCGAGGAAAGTGCAACGTGGTAAAAAATGATAATATTTTTTTACGCAGGACAGCTGATTCGGAGATTCATGGTATGTTCAGTTTAAATGATATTTTTCATTTGGACAAGCACCTGATATCTAAAAAGTAGTGTTGTTCAAAGTAATATACAATTAATACACAATTTAATTATATTTTTAATTATTATTATTATTATTTATTTACTAGTAATTTCATTCATTTGTTTACATTTTTTTAAGTTTTAAAGTTGAGCTTGGATAGAATTTTATTTTTAGTTTCAACAGAATTCAAGCTAACGATTAATGAATCTCTTTAGTGTTGATTTAGATTTCTAATTATGGTACATTTTTTAATTGCGATTATATCTGTAGGTTATTATTAGCAATTTCCTTCTGGTGAATAATATCAAGTTGTGCCTCCAGTAAGTTAATACGTTCATCTTGCTTATGGTAATTCTGTTGCAATTTATCACAATTATCAGCTAAGATTACATTTTCTACCGAAATATTTTTGTATTCAATTTCTATCGCGTCGAATTCCTTGCAGATGAACTCTTGCGATTTTTGAATATCGGAGATCATTATTTTAATTTCCGCGAATTAAACATCAATATGTGTTATCGAACTATTGATTGCTGCTTCATATTTCATACCAGTTGGCATTTCTGTAGCTGTGGTACACACACCATTTACACACTTTATGGCAATAATTACAAGTGATCACTGATTACTTTTGCGATGTTGCCTTTTTACATGATATCCCAGAACGCAATAAATGGGGATTATAATTTGGGGAGTTCTCCGTAAATTCGTAGAACGGCATTATATTTTGGACCACCAAAAACAAATTGGCGCGTACCAAGTATAGCGTCACTAACACAGTTAACTTCATCGAATTTTCTTCATCGATTACGATCGGTGATGATAATAAACACAACTTAGACCCTCTGTTGGAGTGCAGAATTCAGCACCGACCCACCGTTCATGTCAGTGTGCAGGTTGACATGGAACTTGCAATGTGCAGGTGGTATACTGTAATTGTGTGAGTAGGTGAATGGGTGGTTGTGTGCGTGAATGAAAAGAGGAGTATTAATTGACCTTAAAAGAACATTAAATCCATTGGATGATTAATACTTTCTTATGTTAAAAAAAAAAAAAAAAAAAAAAAAAACTTGTTTTTAAAAATAAATGTTGTTTTTTATATTTTATTTATTATTTTTCTATTTCTAATCAAAAACTGTTCACATTAATCACTAATAAAAACTACAATAATTTTTTTCTAAAACTAAGACCACCAGTCTTTACAGTTAGTAAACTATTTTATTTTATTTAGATTTTTCATTTTAATAAAAATTTCACAAACACGTCCATCAAACGTCACAAACACGTCCAAATGAAGTTGTAGATTGAAAATGAAAATTGTAGAGTATTAATGCCAATTCTAATTTTGCAACACCTTCAAGATATTCCGGTACCTCATTAAAGCGCATTCTTCTTTGATTCCAAATAAAACTATGTTTAGTATCTTGTAATTGGCATGTATAATTTTCAACATTTCTTAACTTATCGAAGTCTTCTTTACACAACTAGTACAGATTTACACGTATTATATACAGGTGTCATTAATACAGCAGCTTTCATTATAAATTGATCGCATATTTCGGATTTTGTTAATTTAAACGAGCAATTTGACGCTCGCTTCCTAGCAAAAACGCGGTTAACTCATTACTTAACAAAAGCAATTGCTCTAGAGTGTTACATTTTTGTCTTTATTTATCAATGTCTATTAAAATTTTATTAATTGCTGGCCAATCATCAATTAATTTATTTGTCTGGTGTTTAAAAATGTGCATAAAATCTATTTCAAGTAAATCAGGTAATATGGTAGCATATCTTTATGACGGAAACTGTGAAAAATACTTTGAAATATTCAAATTTTCTTGATCCTTAAGCTCTCGCAATCTAAATTCTGGTGGTAATTCTCCAATGATAAATTCTTTCAACATAAGGTTTTACGTTATGTTTTAGGAACTCTAAAGATGTTTCATTAAGTAAGGTCATCTGGCTGTAACTCTGCAGTATTGCTATTGCGCTGGACGGTCAATTTATAATTTTTGTTCGAAATGTGTTGTGGGCAATATAAAGCTTGCCGGTACTTAATTGTTTTGTTAGTTTGTTGTACGGAATAAAATAAATAATCTCATTTTCAGAGCTAAATATTTTATTTATTTCTTTGGCTAACTGCTGAAACCTTTCAGGTGTAATTTTGAATTTTCCTGTGGAATCAAATATTACATTGTGCGGCATAGTTTTTAACATATTCACTTTGGCGTTTATTTTTTTTTTGTGTTTCGAACGAAAATGATATAAATAAAACACAGTTAGTGTGTAACACTTGTTGGAAGAAAGAATAGCATTGACAGATATTTCAAAATGATTATTAAGCCAGATTTTTGCGTAATTTTTTCTCTTATGAAAAAGCAACGGTAGTCTTAATTATTACTCATGGCACTATGAAAAGTTTTATTAAATAAAATTAATACTTTTGCAGTCCTTAACTCCTTACGATTATTTTACTGACCAACGTTTTTAATTAAATTTTATGCACGTTAATGATAAAGCATTTTCTGTTAAAGCACTAATATAAAATTTCACAATTTAATATTTATTATTTCCTGCGACATTTTTATTCTGTTCGATATCATCGTTTAAAACAACTAATCTGTTAACTAATAATTTTTTTTGTTTACTTATTTACCAAAAAAAAGCGACAGATTGAAACATAGCACAATAAAAGGAGTAAAAATATATTCTCGATTTTTTTATATCTATAATGGTTGGTTATATTCAATGGAAGTATACCGGTTTATTTATACCTCATGCAACGAAACCTACTACCATAGAAAAATAAGTTTAACATAGATTTCTCATTTGAATAAAACGAATGAAATTCCAATGTCTTGATTGTATTTGTGATTTTACATTGCGCACAATGTAAAATCACAAATACAATCATGACATTGGAATTTAATTTTTATCTCTCGTTTTATACAAATGAGAAATCTATGGTAAACTTATTTTTCTATGCTACTACTGTAGGAGTTTTTCAATATTACCTTTATTGATAATTAGTTGTATTATTTAATAGTAAATAATGTTTAAATTTGTGTACAAATTTCAATGTATTATTTTTGTTATAGTTTAAGGTTTTTGGATATCCCATTTAAATACAAATCGGCCGATATGCGTTTTTAATGCGTGTCGTTATGTCGGATAAAAAAATTAACCATTTCAATAATCTTTTACAGGTTTTCAGATAAATTTAATGTTAAAACAGCTAAATTTAAGAGAAAAAGCCATATACATATCTAGTTTGAGCGTTATTATTTTATTATACGACAGAAGGATTATTATGATTGAAGAAATCTATATAAGAAAATTAATATGCTCTTCGTTTTATAATATAGAAAACTAGTTTTTTAACCAAAATGTAAATTTGTAAGGATACAATGTATATGACGAATTATAATTTTATGACGAGTTATAATTTAATATTGTTACGAATTTCGGGCTTAACAAGGATTCGTTACGGATTTTGCAATAATAACACTGATTCTTTTTATTAACACGGGTACGATTTATTTCTCAATAAATTGCTACACTTTGATTACTTATTAAAATTTCACTGTTTACTTTTTAACTGTATGTATACACTTGCTCACTGGTTAAATAACCTCAACCAGTCAGGAATAAGAACTTAACAAAAAAAAAATACGAATTTTACCGAAACCAATTGTTTTTCTTTTTTTTTTTGTCATTTCACCCATCCCAAAATAATAATCTTAAGTGACAACTCAACAGCTGCTCGTTTATGAACAGCTGTTTTTGTTGTGAAATGTTTTTTAGAAGAATTTCATATTTATTTTCAGTAATTTCACTTAATTTTTAAATAAAATAAAAGAAAATTATTGTTTATGGTTGATCGTTCACTTGTTGATACTGGCTGTGGGGCTGTGTTCTGTGTATTTATTGAATCAGCGACTGCTATGATGGCACTGCACGCTTCCTCATACGCCACATCTCTGTGTTGTCGTTTTTTTGGTGGTTGAACAGCCAACTCTTCCGGTTCCGCTTCCACCGTGGGGCTATCCGTCAAGCTAGTAGTGGTATCATCCGATAACTCACTGAAAATGTTTTTCCGTAATAAATTATTTGTTATAAAATACATCCACTTATTTTATTTTGCTATTCTTACTCGGCAGTTACTACGTTCTTTAGGAAGGTCATTGTCCTATAAAACCATTCATCCTTTTTGGGGGATACAGCGCTTCCGCTTCTCTATTGCCGACAATTTCATTATTGCCGACAATTTCCGCAATCTCGTTCCATAAGACTCGTTTTATAGTTGTATTTTTGTAATCTGCGTGAATTGAATACCGTTTCAATTAAAATTGCGTTTTTATTTAAACGTTTAGAACGTTATTTAAAATTGTACACAAAAAAAAATTTTTCACAACACAAAAGCACTTTTTACAACACAAAAAAAATACAAATGTCATAAGGAAGAACTTCTACAACACACAAAAACTTGAGCAAAAAAGTATATTGATCTACAAAATATTGCTCAAAAATTACAGTATTGGTTTTTTTAAAGTTTGTTGTCTGCAGGATTTTTGCTAAGAATTGAGATTTTGTCAACTTTTTCGGATGAAAAGGGGGTGTGTATTTTGTACTATTTCTGTCATTTGATTGGATAAAACGGTGAGATGTAAAAATCCCGGTTTTCCATCCAACGTATGTATACGGCTTCATAGCATGTTATATCTATAAATAATATATGCTCCTATCTATAAATAATATATGCTCCTAACAAGTGCATACTTGAATTGAGAGTGATAACGATTTTGATTAAAAGTGGTAACGATAAATAATCGGTTACCGCTCATAATAATTTTCACGCGTCAGGTAAATTTATGGAGAAATATCGGATATTTTCTTTATGAGATCTAAAAACATAACCAAATCTATTCTCACAATTAATTATTTTCTGAAAGAAATTACTCGATAATTTTATATAGTTTACCAACAAAAAACAGTTATACTATCTAGTCCTAAATTTTTAAGAAACAGATTAAAAATGGCATGTAAGTAACATAGAATAACATGTTCGGGTAAAATTAAATAAAATTTACGGAGAAATACCCAAAATACTCATGTTAGATATTTGTAAAGGATTTCACAACAATATCTAGTATGTACGATTTTTTTAAATTATAAAAAACGAAAACTCACCTTGGTTTGAAACACTTTGTAAAAATGTTTAAATCACTTAACACAACACCAAAATATACTTTTAAAGTTGCACAAAATATACTTTAAAAAGTCTACACACATCCGATTAGAAATAATTTTGAAGCGCATCTAATACTAATTAATAAAAAAAAATTATTGCATAATTTAGACGGCAACACATATACTTACACATATACTTACAAATAATCAAAATTTTGGCGAAATTTGTATGTTCTTTTGTTTTATTTTATTAAAAAATCTCAATGTATTGCGAACACCTGTACCAATAAAAATTTTGATTTTTTCTCGTCACGCTTTCGTTTAGAAATTCGTGCATTATTTTTTTTAAATTGTATCCGAGTGTCGGGTAAAATGGGACCGATGTAGCTTGTACGGCGAGAAATTGTTTGTTGGGATTACCGTATTGTTGTCTTCAATTTCAATATCGTTAGCTGGCTCGTTGTTATTGAATTCAAGTGGAATATTCTCAATCGGTTGTACTAAATGGTTTGCAAGTTGTAGAACTGCAGATTTCTCAGGCTGTTGTATAAGTATAACCCGTGTTCTAGGTATTTGTGAATCAGCAATGTTGTCGATTTCGAACATGTTATCAGTGATTTGAGATAAGGCCAGAGAGTTGTCAGTTTAGAGTACCCTTTTCTTTCTATTTTTAATTGCGTATGTCTCTGAAATCTGTGATTCCGATTCTGAAACAGACCATTTCAGCATTTCCCTCTCAACTTTAACCGCTTCCCCATAAGTACTTAATTCGGTTTTTTTAACAATACATGGATAGTTGCCAATGAATTATCCGGGACGCTGTTTTCATTTCTGTGTAACTTAAATAAATAAATCTACGTTGAATTTATTTGTCGGCCAATAAAATATATCATTTTGGACCCATTTATGTGGCACAGTTAACAAATAAATATTTACCTTTTTCAATGGTTTGAATGATTGAAAATGGCATTTTTACACCTGCGCGAGTTATGAGACTTGTGTTCGATTTTCAAAATAAAATAACACAATTTAATTCATAACACAATTTATTTTTCTTTCAAAGGCAATCGTGGATGTTTAAGTTTGAGAGATCACTATTCTGCCCCTCAATACAGATTGTATTTTCTTATATCATTTTCTATTGATGTTTATCTTTATTAATATTCTTAACTACGATTAGTTGAAGACCGATCACATGATATTTGTTTATAGGATTATTTGAGATCAATATAATATTAAATTATGGTAAGTTATTATGTGTGTAGGTAGTATAATATATTTTTAAAAAGAATATAAAACTGTATGCTATTTAATATTGCGATGGGTCGAAGACCGACCGCATAATGTTTTTATGTTAAGTTTTGTACAATCAGCAATATTTGGTATGCTGTATTGCACGTTGTGAAAACATAATGTTATATTTTAGTTGCTTACTTTGTTATTAATGATTTCTACAGAATCGGGAATAATGGTGGAGTCGTATTACGTAACTTCCGGGGTGACACGTTGCGTTGTCAAGAAACAATAAAAATATATATCGCTGTTTAGATCTCGTAGGACATTATCGAATATTGTGGAGATCATCCACTCTTTTTTATTAAAAAAATATTCAACTGGCAAAGATTTTTTATCGATATTCTTGACTGCACGCGAATTGTTTGAATTTCCAATCACAGTAGGTTTCTTTTATTACTATATTCATAAACACCAATAATGCGATGGTTAACCTATGCTTCGACTTTTTACCATCGTAACATTATTCTCCTTTAAACGTTAATGTCTTACCCCGAGGAGCTTTACAAAATAATGTAGCTTCATCTATGTTTGCTATGTTCTCTGGTGTGTAATCATTAACAATATCTTTCAATTTTAAATGCCATTGTAACATTTGTCTAACCTTGAGAATTGATGCGACCTGAGATAACTGAAAAACAAAATTAAACCATAACTACCCAAAACCATATACCATGAAACCAGAATGAAGGTGAAATTTAACCGTAATAAATTCTCCCAGTTACACAAATGTTATAGAAAATTGGGCACACACAGGGACTCTTCAGCGGTCGTTGACGGCTAAGCATCATCAGGGTTTGGGCGTGGGATTTGAAGAGTATGTGTGAGCCAAGAGTAACCGCGGGGAAGGGAACAATGCCAATTACCTACCTATCTCTGACAGGATACTTACCCTAATCCATCCCCATCATGCTCGTTCAATTAGTTCCACATATCTAAATTCACTTCACTTAATCGAAAAACTCAAGAAATTCATTGCACATTTTTGACCCACGTAATAACCCGCACAAATATTCGAGAAAAGAACCACGAGAGAAAAGAAGAAAAACAATATGAATTATGAGTAATGTTAAACAACAACACAGAGTGTTTATTTATCCGTTACGAAAAACAATTTTAAGGAAATGTAAGAGATAAATATTGTAAATACGGTTAGTAAGGTTAGTGTTAACTATTGAATTCATAAATTTTTATAATTTTTATTTCACAAGCAAACGATTTCAAATCAACAAAAGAATTGTATTTGCTTTATTATTCAACCCCGATAATAAAAATACAAGAAAAATTTTAATTAGCACGTACTATTTGAAATCGTTGGCTTAAAAATAAAAGGAAATAATTGGTATAAAAAAAATTGAAAAAAAATATGATTATTTACTTAAGATTAACCTAGTATTAATTAATTATTCTTCAGAAATTATTATTTCTTTGAATGTCTTGGAGTTTTTTGAATGTCGTGGAATTTGGAGTTTTTTTTTTAATTTGATGTTTATTAGTTTTAAATATTAAAGTAATATGTATATAAAACTTGACTTCCCCGTTGTAGCGGCTAAATCCGGATTTACAGCTTGGTTTATAGTTGTTGTTGACCATTACACTGGCTTATGCATACTTATTAGTTTGACTATATTAGTCCATATAAATCACTAATTCACGAAGTTTTTTTTTTTTGGCACAGTATATTTATATACGTAAATTTTCTTACGTATTGTATGAAACTCGATACAGATATTGTACCAAGCACTGTATAACGAGTTGTAACACAAATTATCTCAACCACTGTATATTGTGCATCGATTTATCAACAAAATAATTTATAATTTTTTTGTTGTTGTTGTATGGTTATTGTTCAATTTATTATAAATCACGTAATTACAGAAATTTTATAATTATTCTCGGTACGATATTCAGTTTATTTTTCATTCGATTCACTTCCACTATGCACAAATTCAGTGATTTTTACGTACGTTTCTTCCACTTTGCACAAATTTTTATACGCATGGGTCTGAAATTTGTCGTTACACACACAGTAAAAAATTTTCATATAAAATTAATACGATTATAATATAAATATAATTTCGTACGAATTTTTTATAGATTTTATATTAGTTTAACTTATAACCAAATGTTATAAAATCTTGTATAAAATGTATATTACTCCATATAAATATTTTGATAGGTCACTTGTATAAATTTGATACTCCAACGTATAAATATATGTATATACTACAAAATATAAAGTTTATCCATTAAATGTTAATTTTTGTTTATAAGGGATTAGTATTAAATTTATATAAATTATTTATAGAAAATGTCAATCTGGTTCTCGTATAAAAATTAGTTGCTTTAGTATAGATTTTCGAAAATTCTATATGCTAGAATTGAACTCAGTTTTCAATATTGATGAAATTTAAGATATATTTTTGTCACATAAATAAACAGTTTTAGATTATTTTATAAAATCGATATATTTATTAAAACCATATTATTTTTTAAGTGTTATGATTATTTAATTTTAACACATGGGCTGAAAAGTCCCGGGCCTAACAAAGAAAACAAGTTTTTTTTGTTCAATTTTTTTTGTTCAGTTGGTAATAACCTTCAAAAAACAGCTGTCAATATTTCATTATATTCTATTCATTATATTCGGAACGCTACTTTTGTTAGTTTCAAAACAATGGATCAAAAACAATTTCGTCACAAGTCAATTAAAACAATGGCAAAACTACATGAATTGAACTTCGAATTGCTCCCACATCCACCGTGTTCGCCAGATTTGGCTCCCAGCGACTACTGGCTGTTCGCAGACCTCAAAAAAATGCTCTCCGGTAAGAAATTCTGCTTGAATAAAAAGGTCGCTGAAACTGAGGCCTATTTTGATGCAAAAGATAAACCGTTCTACAAGAGTGGTATTGAAATGTTAGAGCGGCGCGAATGATTGTCTTGCTCTTGATGGAGATTGCGTTGATGAATAAAGTCAATTTTGAACAAAAAAACGTGTTTTCTTTGTTAGGCCCGGGACTTTTCAGCCGATGTGTTATTTACAAAAGTATACAAGAGCTACAATTAAATTAAGTGTAAAGTAATTTATACACTATTTAATATAATATATGTTTTATTTCTTTTTCGTGACACGGCAGTGTTGTAACTTCCGTTGAATTTAAAATGTTTCGAATATAATTTATTTATTATTGACTGTGCCATAGCTTGTATCTCACATGCATTATGAAATTCGTCAAACGTGGCTAAATTCTTTTGAGATAAAAATACTATAGCTATACCCTCATTCTCTAAAATTATAAACTTTATTTCATAAAATTCGTTATGGTAGTCGTCATCACTTTCTGGTGAGGCTAAGAATAGTCCAGGGCGATAGTGTGTATCATAATTAATACACGATATATTTAACGATTTATCAGATAAATTATTTTCTTGAATAAATTCTTTACTAAATAAAGTGTTTTTCCCATTTTCCACTTTTCCTTCTAGATTTAAATTTTATATAAGAGTTGAAAATTTTTATTGTTGACGAATTGCTAAGCTTCTTTAAACATTTTTAAAATTCCTTTGATTTTTATTTAAAATTTTAAAATATTGGTGAAATGACTCATAACGGATAGATGACATTTAAGCTAAGAACCCATTTTTAATATTATACTTGGATAGTGTATTAAAATATGATGTTTAGGTCTACCTTAAATTCAGACACTATAGCCGACAAATAACATCCTTTATCAATTTTCGTAAATTATTTACAGATGAAACGGTGACTATTTTTGCAAACATTATGTCTATTGTTTTTGATAGAGATATTACTACATATTAGCCACTTCGAATGCAGATATTCAAAATTCATATCTCCAAAAATAAATGGATAGTGGTTGATCAAGCACCACGATCGAGATGCTGAGAAAGTTAATGAAACCTTAGCGACTAAACCAGTCGGAATAATTTTTTCGATTTGTACTCAAATATAAAACATTTAAATCCTTTCATTTATTTGGTTATAAGTCAAATATTTCTTTGAAACCAAATAGTTTAAGAAATGTTTTATATAGTAAAAGGAACAATACCTCCACCGAAAAAAATAATCGGTGATATTCCCAAAAAAACGGAGTAATATTTAATGAAGACTGATTAAAAATTGAGCCATACAAGCGCTTTGTATTTACTGCGATTTTAGCAAATCAAGAACGAGCGCATGGTAAATAATGACCATTAACCATTAACCTTGCAATGGTTTACAAAGCATTTTAAAATTTGCGGATCTAGTAAATTGCAGCGCATAAATATTTACTCTCCATAGAAGCAAACACTCGAAACTTGAGGAGAGTTTGAGGAGACAGAATTTAATATTTAACATATGTATTAAAAACCAATTTTAATGAAACACTTTTTTTATAATAATTTTTTTTTTATTCACTTTCACAAAAGGCAATCGATTTTTCTTAAAATAAAGATGATAATTAATTACATCTCCGGATTGACAATAAACTTACTTGTAAATTTTGATCAAACATATTTTTCCTTTACTACCTTGAAAGATATTGAATTGTTAAATTCTCTGCTTATATGAAAGCATTAATGTTCAGGGAACTGAGTTGGTCCACTCCTCTAAAATTGCTTTATAAAATTCTGGAATTTAAACAAGAAAGCAACAAACAGAAGTTAATGCACATAAAGTTTTGCAAATTTAATTTGTGTTTACCATATATCGTTTCAGCACTTTTATGGATTAATCCTCAAAGTTATAGCGGCCATTTGATGCGACGCGAAGTAAGGTTAAAAAACTGCTAATGAACGATAAAAATAAAAATAGTTTATATTTTATTTTATTTTGAAATAATTACCATTTTCCCAACAAATCCGGAAACTAGACGAATACGCATTTTTGTGGCAATTTGTGTACTGGTTTAAATTCACTTTAAGACTAATTTTTGTTTGAAATTTTAAATAAAATTTGGAGAAAAAATTGCAAAATAGGATAGAATTTAATGATTTGCATGAATCTAATTTGTCATAAGACGCTGCTCAGCAATAATTTTAATATTTAAAAATGCACGGAAATATTGCACTACAAATTACCAGGCCCGTACTTTATTAAGACATTATTGGTAATAATTACCAATTTGGGTTTACACAGCAAAATGTGTAAATATCTCCGCACAATTTCTTTCAGTGTTCCAGTAATTTAGTTAATTATTCGATAATAATAAATCGAATAATTAACTAATGATAGTTCACTACATAGTTAACAAATTATATTAGTTACTATTCACAACTTCACAAGTCTACAATAAAACTTAAAAACACTTCTACTCACTACACGATATCCACAGAACTGAAAAAAAAAATAAATGGTCCTTACAGTATAAAAATCCCGTTTTTAACAAAAAAAAAATCGTTTTTCTATTAATTTTATAAAACTAATCGTATAAAACAAAATTTGTATATGATAAATATATTAATTTCATACCAATCAAGGTATACAGAGTAAAGTTTTATACTGTAGGTTATAAAAAATATACAAATGGAAGTATAGAAATTGTATGTATACTATGAATTTGTATAAAATATATTACAGAATTATATAAACGAATTATATAGGTTCAATATTTATAAGTTTTATATAGTATTTCATATAAATATAAATTATCTGAACAAAAGTATAAATAAATTTATAGAATATCCGAAATTTTTTTAGTGTGCACAATACTTATCAGATCACTCTTCACAGTTCCAGTCCAGTGTATTTAGGTACCGTTTTACTTAACGGACTTACACTTTTATCAATTATTATTCACTATTTTTTTTTTTTACTATTTTTCTCTTAGACTGTATGAATTCATAACTTTATTTTTTTTTTATTTCTTTATTTAACTTATTAAATATTATAGTTTCGATTTACAAAAAAAAAATGAAATTTAATTATTTACTTAACGAACTATGGTACTATTTTCAATATTTTTATCTCACAATATGAACAAAAAAAATTGGCATGTGACTCGCACAAAACTTAAAATTCAACAACCCCGGTTTCACTGCTCATCGCCCTTTTATATATTTTTTTCCCCCGCCAAATTTTACGCGGGACTATTGACACATCTCACAGGGGGTTTAAAAAATAAAAGAACATTGCAAATCATTTAATAACATCCAACTGGATTGCCATCTGTTGGTATCGATCGAATTACTGTCGGCAACATAGAGAATTGTGCGATCGTTGGATATAATTTCTAGCTATCATTTAGGGGGTTTAATCAATCGCGTCATTGTACAGTATACATCATACTCGTGTTGTATATTTTATGAACACCGGCAAATAAATTTCTTGTTACGTGCGCGAATGCACCGTTACACCATGAAGTTACGGTTTCTGGATTGACATCATTTGCTTCTCTTGTAATTTGTTGAAACGTAATGTCATATCTTTTTTTAAACGAATCTAGCCAGCCGGTTGAAGATTTGAAATCATCAAAAATCGAAGTTTGTTGTTGTCGTGCTATTTGAAGCCTTTTCTTTTAAAGTTGGACCCGAGATAGGAAAATGTTTTGCTCTTGCAGTACAAATCCACTCACATGTTAACTTACTAATCTTTTCGTATTTAAAGTCTTTTCTTTTCTTAATTATTTATTTTTTCGGATCGAGGTCGTACTTTTGACCCAAAAATAGAATTGGTGACTTTTCTTCATTGAAAACTATAATAAACATTTTAAATTAGCAGAATGTCCATACCCAAATATGTATGTATTTCATTGTTGCCTTACATTAATATGACTTACACAAAAATATATTCAAATTTAATCAAAATAACAAAAAATTTCAAATTTAATCGGCACACCACAATTTAATAAGAACTTATATTTAGTGTTTCCTCAAATACACAAACACAACGTGTATTTTTATTGATTTACGACTGATTACTATTGACCGATTCTTCTGTACACTCAAGAACATAAATGATGCGTAAAACTAAACAGGTGCAGTACGGATTTCTCTCTTTAGTAGTTTCCAAATTATGATTATTTAGTGTGCAGCAAAAAAAATGAAATTGCGTAACAAACCTTCGAAAATTATTTGTACCGGTTTTCCGGCTCTTGCAAGTTATATTTTAACTCACTATATTTATTGAAATTCTTTGCTTTTGTACCAAGAAGTTACTCCGGGTTTGAGAAGTTCCCAGCACAAACAAGATTTGCACCAATTTCGGTAAAAATAATTCCGCCTTTGAGAAGTTTGCCGGTCATAGAAGTCCCGGCTTTAACAAGTTCCACTGTATTTTAAAAAAAAGTTCTCCACAAAATATAATCCGAATGACGGACGAAATTAGTTTTTTTTACGAACGTAATAGTTTTTTAAGCAACTCCTTCACTAAAACTTCAGTCTTTTGAAAAGACAAATAGTGGTTATTACGACGTTATAACAATCTAATGTTTATTCCCCCGTACCGTTGTAGCACCGTTACCATATCGTTGTACCAACGTCGGCTAGCCGACCACTATTTAGTCATCCAGTTAACGAAGGTTCGACGTTATCCCAACCCATTTGTGCTACTTGGAATAATTCAAAGTAAAAATAATAATAATAATTAAATTTTTTAATTAAATTACTTAACTTAATGAAAAGGATGTCTTCCAACACAGCTCGCGTATGGCGCATGACTCACATCTGCCAATTCTTTCAGTTTTTGTCGTCGTTTCGCCGTTATCAGATACGCTAGATGTCTGATCGTCCTCTTTTAACAGCTGTGTGCTTAGAAATGAATTTGTTTGTTTAGAATATTCTTGATCGTGAATATAATTATGAATTTTACAAATATGAGCTTTACCTGAATTCTTCTGATCAGTATTTAGTAGTATTTGGTAGCGTGAGTCATGGTAAATGCACGCTAACATGGTATCACTATTAAGGACATTGACTGATCTTATTTCCAAGCAATTGTCCAAATTATTCGAGTATCAATTATTTATTTTTTTAATTGCCAATTTGCACTTGGTCACAACATTAAAAAATTCACTCATGGTGAGTTGCTCATTCTGCAAATCCAAACTTGCTTCATGTGCCGAAATTAACACTGCTCCTAATTTTGTTATTCTATTCCAATTTTCTTCTGAAACTTTTAACTCAGGGATTGCTGCTTAGTAGTCACTGAAAAACATTCTTAGATTAATTAAACTGTTGATCATTTTTAATGTAGAATTCCAAAGAGTTGGGCAATGTAAAACTGGTTTTCTCAATCCAGCTCGTTTTATTATTGTTAAAATAGATGGGTTCCGTAATTTTTTAACCACGCAAACACAAACTGTAATCACATTCTGTAAATTAGCTTTTTTTCAAAAAACCACCGATCGCGAGTTGCATAAACGTCGCCTGAGAATCCTGCTCTAATAAAGCTCATAATGTTGTTGGTGCACAAAAAAATTTGCGTATTGGTATTCGCAACATGAGCACTGATTACCTTGACACTTGGAATAGACGTAGCTTTGGCAATTTAAGGTCGTGCGTTTACAGAATTAGAAATCCTCAAACAGTTGAAACACAACTGTTTGTCTCGTACTACCTTTCGTCGATTTTCAATTTTAATTTTTTGAAATCTGAAACAAGAAAACAGAGGGTGAGGTTTCTGGCATAGAACACATGACATAGATGTTGCATGGAATATTCTCAATGGATGGTTCTGGTTCAGTAAAACTGTGTAACAAAATTTGCATTTTATGTTTGTTGTATAACAAGCCTGCTGGCTTTTTACCCGCTGTATAATACAATTCCTGAAAATAAGACAAGACAAATCGACGTAATTATTAATTACAATTAATTAGTTAGTAACTCTACTATAAAACAACTAAAGAAAATATTTAATATTCTGCAATCACACATTTTCACACGTTTCAGTTTTTTAGATATTTTAATAAAAGTGGATTATTATTTTAAACAAAAACTATGTAGTAATAAAACTACATGCACAATAAAAAAATTAGTAAAATTAATTTAATTATAAATATCATATTCATTAAATAAAAAAGATGAGCTATCTAAAACTAAAGTAGCATGTACGTCAGCCATTTTTCGAATTATGAAAATGAAAATAAAACTATAATACTCAAACTACAAATAACTTACACAAAATAGAGCGATTACTTGTTAATTTAAATTAAAAATATATGTAATACATATATAAGTTACATTTAATTACTTAGCTTCACTTTAACTATTTTTCAAAACTACTTTAAAATAATTTTATTTGACAATCACAAAACCACACGTTGTTTCTATTAAACTGTTCACGAGATAATAGATATTACTTATTTTAGGTAAAAGTTGCTCTAACGGTTTGCTCTATAACTATATTTCTCAAATGATTGACTCTTTATAAAATATAGAGTATACATTTAAAAATCCTTCTTCTATAATTAAAAGTATTCTCTCCGTATTTCGATAGCTCGTTTGCGAAATCCCGGCATGAAACAAAGTATGTATATTCGCAGACGACCCAAACCTTATGGTTTCCAGGTATAACTTATTTTCGGATTATTTAATATCTTCCAGGTATGTAATAACTATAATTGATATATACAGCTCCAGGAAATCACTTAAGCAACACACAACTACTTTTAATAAAACCTTATTTATTTAAGTTTTACGGATTAACATTTCTTGTGCCTTAACACCAGCGCGACTTACTAGACAGACAGTTTTTACAATAATTTCGCAGCACCTTTAATGTGACGACACGGACCATATTATCCCGTCCATGATGAATATTTATTACTCGAGCTAATGGCCAATAACAAGAAAATGTCTTGTTATCCATTAGCAAAACTATATCGCCGATTCGTAAGTTTTGTGATTTCTTGATTTTGTTGTCTTTTGCAGAGTTGTGAGGTAATCCCTGTACCAGTGTTTCCAGAACTCTTGATAAAGTTGACTAACAATTTTCCAGTGTGAATATTTTGTTGTTGTGGTCTCAATACTTTCTATTTCGGGAACTTCCGTTACTGACCGTCCAATTTAAAAATGGGCTGGTTTAATTACATGTATAATGAGCGTGAGTTGATTGCTGCCTCAATTTTCGTTATAAGGGTGACAAACTCTTCGATATTCCGTGGCATCAGTAGGCCATGCGTTGTACTTTCACACAGCCAAGCTGGCCCGTTCCACCACAATTGGTGTTTTGCCAAATCGTCTATATTCAACCCGCGTGTCGCCCAATCAGCTGGATTTTCTTCGGAAATGACGTGTGCCAACAGTCGCGCTTGAACTGGGACAAAATATATGAAGTCCGATTAGCAACAAATGTTTTCCAGCGTTAAGGCAATGACGATAACCAGTCAAGTACCAACGTTGAATCGGTCCATAGTGAGATGCCGTTAATTTTAATTATTGTTGTATTTTCTACTAATGTCATGAGCTTCGTTAAGATATCTGCAGCCTGGAGTTCGAGTCTCGTGAGTTGTTGAATGTGAGTTGTTTAATCGGTGCCACCTTAGTTTTAGCAATCAATATAGTAGATTTCCTATCATTACCTTCCCAAGAAATACCTAGGCTAGGAAATCCTTGTAGTTCACGCTTGAATGAATTTGTCGAATTGTTTGCGTTGCATTTTATGCACGCGTTATACAAATTATCTTTAATGCATTGTCGGCATATTTCTCTGATCATTCAACTGTATCATACAACTGTATAAATCGTATCATATTATATTATGTCGCGTTGCAACATAATATAATATAAGTCCGTTGAACTCGTAGCAATTTGACGTGCACAACATTTCAGTATACAGCAAAAGGGATGTATGAATAAATTAAAATTAAAAATAAATTAATAATAAATCAAAGCTTTTCTATTAATTTGAGCATAAGCTATTTGTGCTCGGCCAGTGCTCGCTCCTGTAAATCGAGCTGCCGGATAGCTAAATTTTTGGCCGTTTCTAGTTTATCCATTTTTTCTTTGTGCCTCACTTGGCATAGGTGTATATTTAGATGATGCGGCCGGAACTGGTAAACTGATACTGTGGCTGTATCCAAAAATTTCGTCCATCTCCTCGCTATATTTAAAATTAATGGGCACTCCACCACTATTGCCCGCTTTTTGAGAGTCCTTATACTTGACGTATTTTTTCTTCAATGAAGCAAATTTCCATTTGTACTGTTGTGGAGTCAAAATAAAATTTTGCTCGCACATGGTATTACTAATTCTCGAATAAAATTGCTAGGTTCGAACTCCACATTCCAAAGGATCTTTGTGTTCTTTGTACGCATAAATTAACACAAGTATCGCGTTACGGAACCAATTCATTTTATCTGTAAAAAAAACATTTACACTTAATTAATATTCCAACTATTTAGTTATATAAAGTATAAACAAACAATTAATTACCAGAGTTCTCAACTGATGAATTATCTGGTTGAGGAAGCTGTGTTGTAGTTTATATTGAACCCCGTCTGCCTCGTTTGCAATAAAACGGCATCGTTAACTTGAATCAGTTCCGTGGCACCAATTGAATGAAATCTCAAGAATATTTATATATGTATATATAAATAAGTTTTATAACATAATAAACGTTATAATAAATGTCATAATAAATCTTATAAAATATAATAAATAAAAATGAAATTATACAATTACCATCATTAAAGATGTAAACTAAATTTTTTCTTGACTGAAATTATTTTCTTCGTTAATTAAAAATTGAATTTCCTTATCCATTTTACAAGTATAACTTGATAGCTACAAGATTAATCAACAACACTCTCTACTGCAGTTAAAAAATGTCGTTTGGTGTTGGTGACAACCGAAGCAGTGAACGACAAATAGTAAAAAAAGGGACTTTTTGTTACTTTTAGTCGCGCAGTGAACAGAACCCATTAATTATACATAGTTTGTTATATATATACATTGGTTGCGTTCACTGCAAAAAATTGTTGTCAGTGTGATGTCAGAGTTAGTAATGTCAAATAGACATCGGTGTAACTCGAAGTCACTTTAAAACTCGGTCTATTATGAAATTTATTCGGTTTCGAAAAATTCGATTCGCGGCGAATATTGGTATTATGATTTTTATTTAGCTTTCGGAAAATTCGAAATCGAAAAATTCGCTCTATTATGAAACTTAAAAATAAATTCGATATCGGATTTTACGAAAATGTGACGTCAAAATTCGGCTGCTTTTAAGATTGCGAATGTATCATAATACAAAAGTTGTTTTAAGTTATATATATATATATATATATATGACAATTAATTTAAAAGATTATTAAGTGAACGAATTTTAATTATTAAATTGGCCAAAATGTAAGTTTTAAACTAATTTACTAGAAATAATAAATATTTTTATAATAATAATTTTTACTATTTAAACGGGCAACAGTTTGATAAACTTATAAGTTTTATGGAGGCAGATGAAGGGATTGCCAAGAACTTTTTAAATACTCCGCAATTTAAGGAAACCACAAATCATTTGTGGAGTGAGTTAAAAGAAGAGTTAAATTCTGTTGGTCCTGTGTATTAATTTGTATCTATATATTTAATTTAGGTTTGGAAAGACTTTAAATACAATGTGAAAGGGAAATTCTCAGCCTCCGATAAATGGTGGCTTATATATTTTTGACACATATAATTAAAATATATAGCGTTTCGCTTAATTCTATTGAAACAGTTGTAACGTAGACCTTGCGGTTGCTTGGTGTGAGTGCGCATGCTGGTTGCGAGTGGCTCAGGGCTAGGGGGGGTTCAACACCAATTTAACGAGTAACCAGTCTACTGTTCCAAAAAAAAAATCATGTGCCGAAAACAAAACTAATACCCCAAAAAAATACAATAAAACGGCTTTAATTCCGCGTGCCCATGTTGACTTCTCACCACCCTCGATCTCCCCTTAAATGCTTGTCTATCTCATGATTGTAATTTTAATAACGCCAAAAAAACAAGAAAAGAAGAAATTCAGTGGCCGCTGGCAAGAAAATGTTTACAAAAAAAAATAATTACTTGCAAATCTTTAAATTTATGTCGCCTAGTATAGCAAACAAAATCAATTTCTTGAACATGTGAGGAACGTTTCCTTCTATTACCGAGGTAAATTCCTTTGTAAATATTCTATTAAGCAAATGTATTCTAAGGTAACATAACTTATCACAATCATAAATCATCAAGGAAATAAAAATTTTAAATTATATATACAAAAAAAAAAAATTAAAAAAAACGATTTACCATTTGGTCCGTTGCTGGTTGACGGTGTCCACCTTCCGTTTGGTTCCGTTACTTAGGGCACTCCTTACTCCTTCCGTAATATTAATGCGGTTAAGTACCGGTACAAATGTTCCACCCCGCTTTAGTTGTTATGAGGCCCGGCGATTAAAATTACGACCTCATCGGTATAATTTTCTTTTGTTCTAAGACAACGCTGTGTATTTGCAGTAGACGTTCCGCTGATTTTTTTATTTCACGCCACGTAGTAAGAGATATAATGAGCCACAATTGCGGATATGCTCAATACCAACGCTCTCTGTTGCCCCAACTGTTATAATCCCGTTGATTCGACGCACTTGTAACCCCGCGTGTTATGTTTATTATCTTTTTTTTCGCAGCTTAGCAATTCGTAACCACAAAATGAATAGGCTCTAGTTCTCCACGAGTATTTTATAGTTTTTGAGGTTTCTTTTTTTTGTGTTTTATACGTTTTATTAAAGGCACATTCGATTGAACTGATTTAACTGAATAATCTGAGTTAACTGAGGTAAACTGATGTAATATATTCAGCTAACTCAGATTATTCAGTTAAATCAGTTCAATCGAATGTGCCTAACACTATATGCATTTTTTGTTTCCATATTACATTACTGGTGGTGAGGTTTATGAACCACCGACTATTGATTTCTTTCAATCAAAATATGCACCGTTTTCTTAATGTTTATAAACTTTTTTATTGTATAATTTATTTATTTATCTTTTTTTTTTTGATTTTACAATAAGATGAACAATAGGTTTTACTAATTATGTTTATTATTATATATATATAAATTTATATAAAGCAAACTATTATCACTAATTATAATGTTTTTTTATATTTGGGAAAACTCTCCACAAGTTCAATCTCAAATTTTTCTTTTGTTTTTTTCTTTTATCAAGATTAAAATGATTTATTTGCAAGTAATTATCTTGTATCCCGCTTAAAATTTTTCTTCTTTATCATTTCACAACCGACCGTGCAACTCCAACAACCGCGCGCTTTATATACCTCGATCGACTCCCCACTTTCAGTCAATTTCTTTTCTTTTCTCTTGTTTTAATTTATTTTTTTATATATATAGACAACCCTTTCCATCCAACACTACTGTTCCCTTTCCGTACCATAATTATAGATTTTTTTTTTATTTTTGGTTTTTTTTTTCGTTTTGCTTTCCCCTACCCCATCTGTATTCGTAATTATCATTTAATTATATGGTTCGAATCCGCGGAAATTTAAAGTTTCAATAATTGTATGCTTTACGTCTACAAAGCGGTTAAAGGAATTGATCAGAGGAAAGATGTATACCCGAAATTCGTAAGCCAACCGTTACACAGTAGGCTGAGCCATGCCAATGAGATAATCTTGGCCTACAGCCTGCTGATAACTTCCTTCCGCAAGAAACCGAAGTGTATTCGCAAGTTTTAATATTGGAGTTATCGCATCCTTATTTCTTCTTGATTTGAAGTGGTGTCCTGTTTCGTCCAAAATAGGTTTGAATACTTCTTTTGAAACCCTAAACAATTTAATAAAGCAAACAAAATAAATAAATATTAAAAATAGATAACACACATATTTTTTTAATATTATCTTTTATTCGTCATGTCTAATAGATTTGAATCACACCTTAATCGTTTTCTTATAACGCACGCCGGTGTCACTTGGTCGTCCTCGGAATCATCTTCGCTTGAATGGATAAAAAATCCAATTGTATCCATAATAGCGGTTCACCATTTATTTAAAATAAATTTAAAATTGAATTTTTTTCACTTTCTATTTTAAATTTAATATAGTAAAATTTAATTATTTTTGTCACACCACAATAAAATCAAATTAAAAATTGAGTGATCGAGTTTAACTTTTACAGCTAACCAATAAACTGTCAAAAATATAGCGATCACAGTATAATAGCTTTCCAACGTACCTCTTAAACCATAAAATTTGTATCCAGCAATATTGTAAAAGTACAATATCGTTTTCTCGATCACAAGGTGATTCGATAAGACACAAACCACTATCAGCTGCGTTTAAAAATTTCCAATAAACTTGGATACTGCACTTATGATTTTTTTTTATTTTTTTTGTTTTTTTTTGTGTTAACTTTAAACAACACTTGAATTATTAAGTTACAATTCACTTAATTTTTTAACAAAAAAAAAGATACACTTTTTGCCAGGTTTAACCAATTATTTGATGTATTTAACTAAAACTTTGCAATTCGAATGAGTCGCCTTTCCAAATTTTATTAACTTCTAGCTTCAGGTTCGCTTATAATATGGGTCATGATAGTATTGATTTTAGAGAGGTACATTACTAAAAAGAACATAATGCATACAATTTAAGATGATTTCGACACATCCAGAGCTGAACATAAGAATTAATATTAAGGCAGAAAACAAAAAATGTTCAAATCATCTCTGGTACAGGGTATAAAGTTTACGATCACAACAATTAATTATTATTGAGAGTACATATTCATACTTGAACATCATAACAATTAAGTAATATACATAATAAACGAAACCAAATAAAGATGCCTATGTGTATAATTTCGAATAATAAACTACAAACCACAAAACAAACGCCGATAATTGTATCAGTACACTGAATTCCAAAACACCTCAATCAATGTCACATTGTCTTTGGTTCTGTTTGGTGTTAAGCATCATCACTGTCATATCATGAGCGATGCACACCATGCAACATGACAAGAAACAATTTCGTGTAGCGATATGCACGTCAGATCGTTACATGTCAGACTTTGAAGACGAAGAAATCATGCAATATGATATCATGCAAATTTCAATAATAAAAATTAATTAATTTTAATTGAGCACTGTTTATTTCAGTTTAGGTTTATGTATTATATGCGATGTATTCCAGGCGAATTATGTGTTTCAGGAAGAGAATTTGTTGGCACCAATTTATTTTTTCTGCAAGAAACATTTAATGGTCTAAGTATAAAGATAAATTAATTATTCACCAGGATTTTCCACCGCATTTTCTATTGTTGATATTGCACTGAGTTAATCTCATTTATATCAATATCGAATCGTCGATTTCTTGTACATGATTATATTTTGACCAAGGCGTCACAATCTTTGAAAAGTATCGTCTGGCAGTTTTAATCTGTGTTAATTTGGCATCCGCCCACTTTGATAGCACATTATCCCACGGTTCAAAATAGACGTTGATCCGCAAGTTTGGTTTTCTTGGCTACAATCTAATTCCAAAACTTCACCTAAACATAAAAGCTTATTATAAGAACCGGTTGTTTCGCGACGGCTCAGCAGCCGGCCCGCAGATTTCATCTGAACCACGCAGAGGCCTCACATGGTGATTTTTCCGGCTGAATCTGACGGAGAAATGCTATGGGTCGTGGGGTTTGAGGCTTGCGTGGCTCCTGGCCTACACCGTGATTACAGATAACTAAGAAAATAAAACGCAAAAATAAATTTAAAACTTAAAAGGGACCGATCTCCGTTCCCATCGTACCCAACCCGAAAATAATCTAATAATTAATTATTGCTTTTATAAACAAATCAAAACGAAAAACTAAAAAAAAAAAATAATCGCCGAACAAGAAAAAAAAATTTTGGGGCGAGACCAAACACCCCAGTCGGGCGTACAACCACCGATGTGTGGTGCTTGATTAATATTTTTTTTTATAAAAATCAAAATTTGGAAAAATTTAAAATAAAATACTAAAGAAAACTAACTAACCTTAACAAACAAACAAAATCGTTGCGACCTTGTGCGGCCGTCATTCCGCAGGCGTGCACCACCCGGGCCGTTATGCGTCTTCTCGCCTTCCTTTAAATGTTGCCTGATTGGGCACTAACACTCTTTTGATGAGGTGGCCTCCACTGCCCACCGTCAATTAACTGGTTGGGCGTCCTTCGCCTTTGGACCGTAAATTAAAAAGACAAATTCGACGTTGGGTGCCTTCCCGCCTTTATAAATAGTTACCAATGGCCGGTTGACCGCCGGTATTGTTGGGCGTTGGCTTAACAATAACGGTAACAATGCGAAATGGCATTAACCTGTAAATAATGTGGGCGTTGTCCGCCTTAGATCTTAACAGAAGGGTTAGGCGTTGCCTCGCCGAACCGTAAATAACTTGTAGGGCGTCCTTCGCCAAAAACATTAGAAATATTGGGCGCCTCGCGATAACGTTGCACCCATTAGTACCAGACGGCACCCTTAAAATGTGGCGCCTCGAAAAATTATCCCGTGTTTGTAAGTGTAAAAGATTGAGAGGTCAAATCAGCCAGTCAAGAAAACACTAGGACAGTTCGAAAAATTCCAAAACACGACACTTGATACACCGTTCCAAAAAATTCCAAAATACAACAGTTGATTTAATCAAACACCATCTGTATAATTATTTAGGTAAGTTGTAATATATGTATTTTAAAAAAATCATTAAATTATAATTTATATGATAATACAAATTTTTTAAAGTTTTGGTATATTATTGTCTTATATTTTATTATGATTATTATTAACAAATTTGGCCAGCCGCCAAAAAAAAACTTTCACAATCAAAAAATACTATCGGTAATAGCAAAAAACTAAACTTTTTTATTCACAAACCTAAACGAGACTATATTTTTTTTTATCAACTTTCGATTATTTTTTCAATACCAAAAACTCAACGTTATCTTGATAACAAACAAAACGAGCCTTGTCTCACAATGTTCTACACCAGACTGCCGAAAATTCTCACACCAAAATAATATGATGCATAACAAGACCTTTTATTTATCTGTGCCTCTCGTGCTTGCAGATATCTTTAATGCGCGGCGCGAAACAAAGATCGAACGTGACGCCACACACACAAAACAAGGAACACAGAAAACGCACGCACGCACAAGGGCACACATTGATCTCGCTCCAAAAATCAATATTTGGTGATGCTATAGTAAATTTAAATAGACACACCACAAAACATAAAAGAAACCGCTGTTGTGAGATTCCATATTCGTCATATAAGTTTAACAAAGTTTGTGGCAAGTATAAAATTTAATATATCAATTTTTCAATATATCTCAAGTTTACATATATCCTAAAATATATATGATAAGTTCCCATCATATATACATCACCGCTCGTTAAATTACCATTGAATTAATCATAGTATTGCTATCAATACCTAGATGGCAATACTATAACGATCAACACCAAATATAAAATTAATAAATGGAAAAGAGGAAGGAATTTAAAACACGGTTTGAATTTTATTTTAAATGTTCTAACCTTCTTCTGCCGGCTCTGCGGTTTCGTTTGTTTTTCGGTTGCTTTTCTACTGGAAATAATCCTTGCTTACGAAAAGCCGATACGCAGTTTCTATATCTGGACTAAATATGACCGGCTCTAGTTATACCAAATATTAAATACACTGAAAAAAACATTAAACTAATTGCCTAAAAAAATAGGCAATTCATCTAAAGTGTACCCCTGTTTTTCAGCTTCCCAATTTATTTAGTTAAAATAACCAGATAGCATTAGCTACATTTATTTTATTGTATTTACTAAATTATTAGATAAATTAATTAAAAATTTATATAAAATAACTATTGAAATAATTTAGAACTCAACTAATAGTTTAGCAAATTTATACAAAACAATTTATATATTATCAAATTAAATTAAAAGAAATAGCTAAACTGATATATTTTTACAACGAGAATTGTAGATGAATTTTACAAGCAAATTAGCTGAATTTCCTACTTTGTTTAGATGATTTTAGAAAAAAAATTTTGCCGGATACCGTAATATAATTCAAACCGATAACGAAATCGGTTTCATTAGCAGTATGACTTTTCTTGTTGCTATAATAGTAAAATAAAATACAATTTATTTTTAAATTTATTTATTTTTATAATACATATAATTCATGAAAATTGCAGAACATTAAGATATTAAATTTATTTAAATTGTGATTTTACTTTAACAGCTTTGTCACCATTATGCAATTTAATGTAATTTGTTGGATAATAACTAATTTCTTCTATAGTAAATATAAAATCGAATTCAATATTATTTGTTTCTCTTTCTCTAATTATTCAACAATTCAAATGCTTATTAAATGACTGAATTATTAATTTATCACAAATCAGTAAATACTTTTTATCATCAAAAAGTTCTAAAATTAATTTAAGTTCTTCATAAAAATATATTGAATGAATTTTTTTAATTAGAATATCACCAACTGTAAATTTTATACTATTATTTGTTATGTACTTAACAGACACTACAGATTTTGAATTTAAATTATGAAGCTGGAAATAATTGTAAACTATTTTATAATCTGAAACATTTAATGCAACTGGCTTTCCGCATTCAGATTTAATATTCTGATCATCAGAATAAGAATTAAGAAAATAAGCAAATTCGTATTGTAATTTAATCGCTGTACTGAGGCAAATATTTCTCCGTGATATAATTACATTTGTATAATTTTTAAGTTGTTTGTGTTTTCCTTCAAAACGCATCGTCCATAAATTAATGGTCCCAGTCTTCTGATAATACCAGGATAGTGCAACATAAAATGAGCTTTTCTGCTAAACCCTTGACCGAATTTAATATTGCCATTATTATTTCTTCAAAATCGTTTATAATTTCATTGACAACACTTCTGTTTAGTGTAGGTTTTCCATATAGCTTTAAAAACAATGCTAAAACAATTTGATTGAGACTAGGATTAGTGGTGGTTGATTGATTAGTGATTTGATTGAGACTAGGATTAGGAACTTCGGACAAATTAGAATAATTAAGTTGTAATAAGTTATTATTTGATGCAGTTGATGCTAATTTCGAGCAAATAGATGATTAAATTATTGTTAGTATTATTACAGTCCCTAGATTCTGGAAATTCCAATTCATGTTTTTTTATATGACGCTATATGAGTAGATAGATTGAAAATGTTGAAGACAATGTGAGCATTTAAAATTCGATTCATTTTTAAGCTTGTGAATATATTTCAAATGGTTTATATAAAAATTAATATTTGTAAAATTTTCGTTACAAACAAAACAGCAATACATCATTGTTTAATTTTTTAGATCACTTAAAAGTGATATTAAGTTGTGACTTTTACGTTTTGATGAATTAATCTCATAGAAGAAAATTTCAATAAAATCCCAAAATTGAATGCATTCTTCTGGATAAGAAATATTTAAAGCGTAAAAGATATGGAAAATTGAAGATATTGCTTTTAAAATACTAGAATAGCTATTTAAATATATGAAATACGTTTCGATTTCTTCAAACGATTTTCCTACTGCCAATACCAACGGTTGTAAAGTCCGGTTATTTGAAATTAATTGTTGTTTTAATTTATTTAATTCCGATTCTAGGAAATTTTTGTGCTGAAAATAAAATGAAAAAATAAAAGTGCATATTGATTTCAGTTATCCATTAACAAAATTATCGAAGTAGTTTCATACCGGTATTAAACGACAGAAAGCATTTTGTGAGTCAAGGATCGATGGTTTCCACTGTTTATGTTGTGACTTAATAGTTGCAGGCACTAATATACCGTGAAGCATAAGACTAATTAAAACATCTCGAGAATCTAAATAAAAAATATTGTGGTTGGTGAAAAAATATTCATGTTAAGTATTGAATAATGAAAGTTATACCTTCGTTTGTCGGTGTCTGCAGAATTTGTAATTGCTTACTGCATGCTGCATCCTTCAAATTTCTGGAGAAAATGGCTATTATCTTTTCTTTAAAAGTTGGCCATTTAGTAAAAAGTAAATGGGACTTACATGGATATAATTGATCAAAATCTAATTCAACCTAAAATATATAATTATTAATTACTAATAATATAATTATCTTACTTGTGATATAAGAATATATAAATCGGAATGAGTATCTGTATAACAAAATCATCTTTAGCTTTCTTACTTCTCTTAGAAATACTCAAACGAATGAAACAATTTACAAAACCTTATACATTAATAAATTTCTTTCATATGAGAGGTGCTTGTGAAGCTAAAGTCAGTTTTATGTTTAACAGCGAAATCACTCGCTTATAAGCAATTTCAATATTTTCAAATTACCAGGGTAAGACCTATCTGTTGAGTAAGCAGTGGCCATTCATCGAAAATTTGAATGTGTTTATTTTTCATATGTGACTATCTTAGACTATAAGAAGCTTTCCATTTCTCAATAACCAAAATTTCAGGCTCCTTGTTTTGCTTCAGCCAAGTATAATTGTTTACTAGTTCAGTGTTTTCTAAAATTAAATATCTATATAAATACACATATTGGAAAATTTAATTGCGGCCAATCATATAAACATACCCAAATCAACATCTTCTTCAATGGCTGCGTCAGGTATTGGTAATTTGCGTTTTAATTTATATCTACTGACAAGTGCCCCTTTGCTTTGAAATTTTTTGGATAAACTGTAGAATTTATCAATAATTTTTCCTCTGGTCTTGGTAGTTTTCTCTCCCAAATAAATCTTCTGGTAGATGTATAGAAAATAATTATGCTTTTAAAATTATAATGTAAGAAGTTCCAAAACTTTACCAAATCCTCGTTAGGGAATATGTTGTGTATTTGTTTTCCCACTTCGTTAAGAAAGTCATCATTTATTTTATAATTGTGATCAATTAAGTATTCACAAATAATGCTGGTTAATGTTTGACGGTTTGTTATTGATAAGCATTTATTTGTATTGTAATATTCAATTATGCATTTACCGGCTGTGGTATCCAGTAAATGTGATAAGTTCTGAATAAAACTATCAATTATTAAATGTATAAAATATATAATAATTTAAACTTACGAAAGTAATGCAAGAGGTCTGCTGTGCTGACGACTCTGAGCTTATGTATGAGGCAGTGGAAATTGGTGAAGGTACATTTAGCTTAGCAATCCAATCGTTAACTGAAGAATTGAGTGACAAAGTTTCAGCGATTGGTGAGCCATACTCCTAGAATACAAAACAATTTCTGTATAATAAAAAATAAAAAATGGAAAAATGCAATTTACATCTCAGCTAATCATAATTAGGTAAAAAGCCATACTCTTTTTTTCGGTGTAGTATCAATATAGGACACTGCCTTGTAAAATCGTGTTCCAAAATATTTTTCTATAAGCTAAGAGTGAAGTTAGGTGTTTTAGTATAAGTTCGAAAAAAATTCGAAAATCAACACAGCTAGGGCAAAAAACTGTGTGTAGGTAAAAAAAAAGTAAATAAGTACTGTCATTGTCATGTCAAAAACGTTCTCAATTAATTTTTAGTGGTCTCATAGTCTGTGAAAATGCTAGAAAGATGCTAGAATACATAAATAATAAATGGTGATACAGACGAATGCAATGTGAGTATATCGTCAGTTTTACAGATACATTTAAGTATTAATTATTGTTCTTAATATTCTATTTCAGTCGGGGGAAAGTTGGAAAAGTTACCGAATTCAATCACCTGAAAAATCGATGTTTAATGTTTCCGAAGGAGAGGATCCTGAAATGCCGCTTAATATAGATGATAAGCTTAAGCTACTCACAGGTAATAGCTTGTTGAAGTCCGTCCAGGATTAATTAGAGAAAAATCTTGAAAAGTTAGCCAAAGAAAAGGATGCTTATTCTCCCGTTAAATTGTTCAGCTGTAGCGCTGACACTATTGCATCTCTTGATAATCTGTCCTGTTCAGTGAATATAGAAAGTACCCAATCAGCTAGTCGCTCGAATTATATAAAAATCCTAGAACAATACGTAAATATTTTTGAACAAATTCCGTTACGTTTATTAAGAAAGTTGAAACGTTTTCAAGTTGAGACATTCCAACAATTAAAAAAGACTCGTTTAGACCTGAAATCCAAACTGCAGATTAGCGAAAAAATCTTAAGAAATACTAAAACGAAAGGAACCTTGAGTAAAGATGTACAAAAGTCAACCACCGAACTTTTAAATTTGGATTACTCAGTTGAAATGGCGTCAATATAATATGAATAGGAATGTGCTAATAAAAGTTGATGTCGAGGACTGCTAGTTGAATATTTGTAACGAAATTAAATCTGCGGATGAGATACATCTGTAAACCATCCCTTTAGCTGGTAACAACTCTACGATTGCAAAAAAATCAAGTTTCGTGTTAAAAAACCATTAGCCAGTACGTTGTCGTTAAACGCAGTGGATTTGAAAGATTTTGATCCAAATTACATAAGTGATGAGATTAACCTCGACGATTCTTACATGATAAGGAACACCATTATGTAATTTCATGAATAAATGATAATTAAAATACTTTTTTAACCAACATTATTTTATTTATTACTTTATTATTGATAAACAAAAATCGTAAACTTTTTGACAATTTCATTTTACTTCGAATATTTTTTCGAAGTTCGAAAAAACGACAAAAGCGGCAACGTGACAAAAAATCTAATTACGGCGATAAGCTAGGAGAAAAAAAGAACACGAACGTCGTATATATAAGTTATTTAATATATGGTTATACATTTATTACAAAAATAATAATCTGAGTCTTCTCCTGGAAATCTTCTAAAATTTGATTCGTAATGTTCGTGATATCATTATCATGCATAAATGCGTGGTGGTGCTGATACGATCCCATATTTTTTAGTCCTTAATATCTCTACCAGTTGTTAATAAACACGAATTAATATCCTAAAATGGAAAAAATGATTAATAATTGTAAAAAGAACAAATAATAATTAATTATACAAACGAAGTATTGCTTTGCGAAGTCATAGTCGCAGTAAGCATAGCAATACATAAATAGTAGTATCATCATTCGAAAAAAATCTTTAGATGGTGAAAATCCAGGTAGCGCGTCAATCGAAATTAAGTTATGCAATAATTTTACTAATTCGCCTAAATGTTTGCAGGGTTAAATGCACTTACAGTACACACGGCGTATTTTGTATACATTAACCAGTATAGTATTGCTTCACTCTAACTTATTATACTACATATTAACACAGAATATATTTATTTCAACTCGTATTGTTTTACAATTGTCAAGGTCATGTAGAAAATGTGTTTAATATTTTTTGTGATAAACAATAAAACAAATCGTGAATACCTTACTTCAATTTTCTTTTTATAAAAATTAGCATAAATAATTTTTTTTCTATGATAGAAATGCAAAAGAATATGAATTGTTCAATCAAATAAATCCATTATTGGAAAGGAGATATGAACGGGATATATACATATGTATATTTAATATATTGAGTACTTAGTTGTGTATTATCAAAATCTACTTAAATATTAAAGTAGATTCTGGTATTATTGTTTATTTTAAATACATCTGTTCTCACAAACACAAACGAATAAATATAAAAAATGAAAACGATGTAGAAATCTATATCCCTTTCGTGATTTACTAACACAATTGTGCGACTACGGCAAAAGTACCAAGTCAAAAATTTATTTTTGTATATGTTTTGAACCTACTTACACGTTTGCGCATTCCTTTCAAACTTATTTCGTCCGAAAAAAAACACTATAACTATACATACAATTGTGTTGGTTGTACTTCAAATCAAGCGAAATTTTTTATCAAAAACGCCATTACATACTATGATTTTTTTACTCACACGTTTGTGTGGTTTGGACTTTAATTTAGCCATTTTTTTATTTTTTTTTGGTTGAAAAAGGGATATAGAACAACTAAATACAATTTTTTAAAAGGATGCCGTCGATTGCACTGTTACAGTATGGTAATTTATAATTGAAAATATGTTTGTACGAGTAATTTTCTTATAATATACATACATTAAGAACAATGTATTGTTATGGAAAGGCAAATTTTCTATTTATTTAAGTGAAAGTTCAAGGGCATTGAACCCAATATTTGTTTCAGAATTAAAATAAAATTTATTAATTCGATTTTCTCATAAAAAAATATTACGTAAGAGAAGTACGTAAAAATAGGAAAATTGTCACTTGGACAAACTACAATAGTATGTCGTTTTTCATTATTGTCTTTCGATCAACCATTTATTAACATGGACTCTCCACCTGCTATTGCTATCTAGTTATGCTAGAAAATTCGGCAGAATTAAATAGCATGTATATAGCATGCATATTTTGACGTTTCTTCTATTTTAATATGGTGTCTACTGACATTTTCAGTATTTATTCAAATGACTAGTAGTCTTGACTATCGACAAAAGAATGATTTCAAAACGTCAAATTATAGCAAGTGTCCAGACTCCATCTTGGCAAATTTTGATAGAAAGAGAAAGAAGATTGCAATAGTATTCAGATAGCAGGTGGAGAAGCCGTGTAAGGGATTGTTTCTCATTGGAATAGAAAAAACGAGGATGTCATTATAAAGATTATAATTTCAACCAAAACTATTATGCATGCCTGACTTGAATACTTTATCTGTTTTCACAGAATCCAATGAGAGTCCTGTGGTGTTTACAGTTTGCAAATCTAGAGCGTATAATTATAATCTAATTATGAGCATTTAAGGTTCGCCAACAAAACTTAAATTCACTTTTCTGTTAATCTAATCTGTTAATCTCTAATAAATTTTATTGTTTAAATTGGAGGCTGAATTAATCCATCTCAAATGAATTACATATAAGGAAGTATATAAGATATTTTATATAAATTCAATATACAAGTGAATAGCTTACGAGTTTAGGTTGCCGCTCACTATTTTGTAATTAAAACTATTTTTAAATAGTAGTTAAGCTAGAGATTGGTCAGCTTTGTCTGAAAGAAAACGTTGCAGTTCTTTATTGCAGGATAAGTAATGGCTTACTTTTAAGTTCCGTCTTTATTCGAACGATAATTTTAAATTGTTTAAGGGGACATGGCACCTTCAAAATTGAAAAAAAAAAAAATTCAAAGATTTTTTTTTAATGGAATAAAAAGAGATATTTTTTAATGAAACTTTCCATTGACATTTTATTTAACTGAAAGTATAGAAACAAGTTTTTTAAATTTTTTTAGCCCAAGGTCGTCTGCTACAAGGGTTTTCACAAAAACACTGAAAATTCGCGGCGTGCATCATAACTACTCTCAGAACCGTCTGATTAAAAAAAACGGGGTTTTATTAAGCATTAAATCGCTCTTGGAATGAACTAAAAAAGAAAAAATTGGCTGAAAAATAAAAAAATGGCGGCATTTTTTCGAATTTTTTTCGAATTTTTCTTTCGAATTTTTATTGGAAGACAGATTGAGGTAAATATATATATAGTCGCCATTGTCAACCCCTTACTCCTTACTTATTGCGTAGCGAATCATTAAAATTCGCTAAAGCATTGTACTTATACTTTATATTTAAGTTCAAAAATTTTTCAAATTTTTGAAGTTTGGTCACTTGACTGCACCGCAGTCTGATGAGACGACCGAATTTTTAATGTAAAGAATTCAATGTTTCCATTAGTGCGAAACCAAGCCATGGAAGCTTGGTAACATTGAATTCTAGAGAGTCGTGTTGCTGATATTGCAGCACTAACTTGGTGGTAAACTCCATCCACCAATTTAGTGCCGCAATATCAGCAACACGACTCTTTAGAGACATCTTCTTAAACAAGATTATAGTCTCTACGACTACGGGTCTCGCTCTCTCTATGGGTAAATTCCCCCATTCAAGATGGCCTTGAACATATATATATATATATATATATATATATATATATATATATATATATATATATATATATATATATATATATATATATATATATATATATATATTATATATATTCAAAATGCATTCCAACGTCTTGGTCTTGGTAACCTCACCTCAACCTCACCCTATCAAGGTATTATCCAGAATATCCTTTATTATGATTATTACGCACTTTGTACAAATTAATAATTTAATTTTTTGGAATAATAACTAAAGAACGTCGAATTTAAAACGTCAAGTTATTGAACGGAACTAAATACTTATCGATATAACAATTATTGTGTCGATTTAAAGGTAGTAAAATCAAAAACTATAAAATTGTTACGGCAATAACTTCGTTTATTGGCCAAAAACAACCTATGTTTCTTATTGATTTTGCATATGAAAATTGTTATTTCAACAACTTTTTTCACTGAGTGGTGTATTTGTTATTTTTTTCTTTCTAAAACTACTTACGTCCAATTCGTGATTTATTTGGTGAAGACTGATTTATTTGAAAGTCTACAATAAGCATAAAAGGCATAAAAATTATGCGCGCTTGTAAGTTAAAAGTCAGCCATCTTGAATCGCTTTGAATCAATTCGGATGATTTTGCATACTCATGAACGATGGCTACTAATAAGACAATAAGGCCTGTTTCAGCTGAGCTAAGCCAAGCGAACTGACCTATGTTCATCGTTCTTGGTTGTAAATAAAAACTTGTATAAGCTCCGTTGCACACTTGAGCTAAGTATTTTGACTGATATGAGCTATGTTTTCATTTAACAGCTTCACGTTTTGGTTTCTTTCCAAAGTCAAATAAGAGAAACATTGTAGATAAATCTCAGAGTCTACCCAATCTGTAAAGCAATGTATTTAAATTTTTATTTTCACCTTTTAGATAATTAATCAGCTCACAATCACGAGGGACGTACGAGTGTGTTGAGTTAAGCTTCGCTAATTCGGTTTCACTTATTTAGGCTGTTACCTTCAAGTGTGAGTGACACCAGTAGCTCAATTCGTGAGGTGTCTATTGCGTGGGATTCGATTTACACTTTATCTTAAGGCAACAATAGTACCTAGGAATAACCATCATTATAAGACTTACGAACTATAAAATATTTACATATTATGCAACATGAACAACAAAAAAAAAACTATGAAATATTTACAAAATATTTAAAGAAAATTAAAATAAAAAAAAAAATCAGTATTTACAATTCTTATTAATTGTAAATCACCGTCTCTGGAATATCCACCACAATACCGGTCCTGTTGAATCCTTGAATTCTGCTATTATCTGCCAAGCTGCTTAGTAGAATTTCCAAATTCCCACATCCAAAAAGGGAAAAATGCTCACACACCATAATCGTTTCTCAAATAAATTTTCAAGCTTCTACAAATGCTTCACAAATTTTGTAACATACTTTTTATACAGTTTTATTTACAATATTTTACAGAAATTACTTTTTATATAATTTGATGAACATCATCATATACATATTTTTTATTTTTTTTATATACGTAACATAACATATATTTATTACACATATATACAAAGCATATACATACTTATAGTTTATGTACTTTAATATTTATTCACTATTATTAGTTTATTTACTTAAATTATGGTTGAAAATGTTCCTCATTACCAAATATTTATTAACTTTTTATATTTTTGCACATTCAGCTGTATCCAAACTTTTTTTTCAAAACCCCCAAAGCAAACACCAAAACCCAAAAAAAAAAACAAAAACGAAAAAAGCTTTGCTGCTTACTAAATTTAAAAGAAATTAATTGAAAATGAAAAAGTGATTTAAAAATGTTTGAACTATAAGCAAGTGGAACCTAAGTGGCAATATCAAATTGCAACAAGGCTTTGCAAAGTAAATCGAAAGCTGTAATCTCAAAACATGCTCACTTTGCTAAAAGAACATAGCTCAAGTGTGCAAGGGGCCTTAGCGAGAAACGTAGCTATTAGCACAGTTTGGCATCCACAGCTCATTCCACTGCACATTTGAGTTAATTACATCGCTCACACATACATTTCAATTCAAGTAAAATGCTATATGTCTGCCAAAATATTATTAGAATTACATAGTCATATAGGCGAATATTTACACAATAATAACAATGTATGTGTGAGCGATATAGCTGACTTTTGCAATCCAAAGACAACGCGAGCTAAGTTAGTTTCATCGCTCAAAACAGAAATACATAGCTCGCATAGCTTAGCTCAAGCGTGCATCGTTCCATTAAAACTCTTTATTTTCAACCAAGAGCGATGAACTTAGCTGACATCGCTTAGTTTAGCTTAGCTGAAATGTGCAACGGGCATTAGAATGAAATAAGTAACCGTTTTGAACAGAACCAAAGAGCTAAATAAAAATTAAGGTTAATTAAATGGGATGAAATGGGCTCTTGAAAGTTCTTGTTGCTACAATAGCTTAAATTGTTGTAATTTATGTTATCTTGAAAAACAAATTAATCTCTCATAAGATAAAACAATAATATTTTTATCTAAATTGTATTTTAAATAGGAAAGCAATCGCCAATGGTAGGTTTTAATTTGCTTATTAGAGTTTTAATCTCTTTACAATTTTCATAATAATGACCCTTCTAAGTCACATAAAAATATAATTAAAAAATGTAACCCACAAAAATTTTAAAACATGTACTAGTATACTGAATAATACAATTTCTTAGCCTTATCTGCAAATTAAAACCTTTCTTTAATAAATGCTTGTAACATGAAGGTGATTTAAAATCAAATTCCAAATACATTTTTTGTTCAATTTGGGTCCAACATAGTTTTCTTTTATGAAATATTTGTGCAAGTACAAAATGTGTTTACTTGTGGTCGATCGTCAAGTGTATTATCAATTAATATTTTTATTGTGTTCTCTTCTGTTTGCATTTTACTTTTCTGAGGGACATTTAATATAAACCTGGGAATTTTGTTTAAAGGTTGAACGGGTTCTTTATTTTCGTCTTCAATTTGATGTTGCGGACTAGGAAATTGAGATGGTGAGATGGGATATTCATGAGGAATTTGTGGAACTTGATAATTCTTTAAATAAGTTTCAATATTTCAATGTTATAGGTGGGAAGTCAGGTGTTTTCAATATTCTTGTTGTTTGACTCTCAGTGTTGTGTGTCTGGTTGGAAATCGTACGCGAAACTTTAGGAATCATTTTTTTTTTTTTTTTAAATTCGAATTTTAATAAACGCTTGCATCACATCTATGTCATTGACCTTACACTTACAAACAAGATTATTAATTGACTGGGGAAAGGCCGTTTTTTAACATTTTTTGTTCTAAAACTATTTATTTTGAAATCATTAAAATTAAAATGTTCTTCATAAAAGTTATGCGTTTGGAAGTAACTTTATTCTTGTCGAAACCACGACGATGGTCATGCAGCACCGTAAAAAATGTTCTGGTGGACTTACAGTCATTTTTATTTAAGCAGTTTTTGTAAGCACACACCATTTTATCACGCAAATTCACAAAAGTTTTAATACACAAATTTTCAAAATGAACTTTTTATAACGTTTAAAAATAAGAAAACACACAGCTACATGCGTTACGAATAGACGACAAGCAATAAAATTTTAAACGAACAAATTTACGAAATTAACTTGCAAACAATTTTTAAATCTTTGTTAGTGTAGATGTACGATTTCCTTTTACATTATATTGAATTGCTGAGTGTGTGCGTGTAAATAAGTATGTATATCATTGGTGGTCTATCTATATAGTTATCGAAAAGAAAACCAAATACATAAATCAAATAATGTGTATGTGTTGTACATATAAAATCATTTAAAATAATCTTTAATTGGATTTAAATATTTTAAATGTTGATCGTTTTTATGGACAATCTCCAATGATTTTATTTTTTTATAATTTTCAACGAATAGTTGCGATCGGTATTTTCTCTTCATCATCTTTGTTTATATTTTCTATTACTTTAGAGCGTAAAAAATGTTTTGAGTTATAAAATGAGAGCGTCATTATATGAGTAATACAATGCGATTCATTACTATTTATAATAAGAAACAAAATTAGTTCCCATTTCTGTTTGTTTTCATATAAAATTAACAAATATTTTTTTTTTATTATTTTATGTGTTAATTATGTATTTGTTAATAATTATTATTATATGTTATTTTATTTGTCAATTTGATATGAAAAGGAACAGAAATGGGAACTAATTTTTTTTCGTATCATAAATAGTAATGAATCGCATTGTAAGAATATGTATAGAATGTTTTTTTTGTTTTCTGCATGTTGGATTATAAAATACTCTAGCTACATTTAGGAGAAGGTTATGCTATTTAGGCGGATAGGTAATTGCAGAAATTCTTTAAAAAGTTTAAAACGATACCAGTAGTGGTATCTAACATTTCACTCACGAAACCACCATTACATTACTATATATTATTATACAATGCAGTAAGTTATGGTGATGGCAGAGGTGATGTCACTGTAGAATTCAAATTGGAGATCTTGTACCGATATTTGTAAAATGGTCATCCCCGAGCGAGATTCAGTTATCCAATTTGAGTTTTTTTCAAGTAACCAATATCATCGACCATAAAGTCAATTCCCTGTGAAGACACATAACACACACTACTTATAAATAAATATATAAGGTTCCAAGGAGCTCAATCCTTCGAGTTATAGTGAATAGATACGTATATATGGCCAAAGCGATTAAAAGAGGATCGATCGTTGCTCTATACGTCATATGTATGGCTCCCTTTTCACTTAGACGAAACTTTATAACACTATTGTTTTTAATTTGTGAATAACTTCTCATGTCGTAAATTAAGAAGATTGATAAGCTAATAGTGTGCACACGTTACCCAAGATATTAGAATCCAATAAATGTAATGTTTGACATCACATCGATCAAGTGTGAATGCTGTCTTAGACTAAATTCAATAAAAATATGATAAATTTCGACGTTTTCTACGGCGCGTGCAATTATTTCATTTATTCGACATATTACGAGTATATTACAATACTCAAAATTTCCTTATAATTATTTCAACAGCGTGTGTTGAGTTTAAGGTAATTCTATGTCTAACTTATGCTATGGGATAGGGTCGCTACAGTAGATTTGTCCCCGAATTCAATAAATTCATGCGCGTGTGCGTGTGTGTAGTCGGATAATGCATGTAATTCGTTGTAACTTGTATTGTATTGAGACATGCAGTCCTTTAATTGATTGATTCGAGCTCCAATTTCAACACGAGTTTTATTTTCAGTTGTTTCGAGATACTCTATGTTTCGTTAAACGTCCCTTTTGCACACCGCGCCGGTTGATTAGCAAGGCAATGTTTCATTACATTGTAATTGTTGATGGTTGAGGCTCGGCTTATTGTACTACGTGTTGAGTTTGTGTACTGGGATTGGGATTAATAATAATTTTCTATTGAAATTAAAAAGAAATATTTGTTGTAATTTTCATATTTCACCTATTTAATACATATTCCCTTTTTTGTTTAAATTTTAAAAATCCGCCTATGTAGGGTATTGGTTAACATGTTCACGCGTCATCCTATCCACAGATTCTCACACAGCATCTTAAAAAAATAAAACAAAAACATTTTACGTAAAAAAACTGCATAGATATATAAATGGCGACGCCATTGCAAAACTCATTTTTATTACCTATTTAGCCCAATCCGATCACAACCATTTTATAATTAAGCTATTATTTTATAATTAAACTAAATAAAATTAATGTTACTGTAATAATTAAAACTATTAAATTAAAACAATACGAGAAAATAAAATAAACAAAAACACACGCATGCACAATCGTGTACGTCTTCACCCGTCGACTTGTCACATGAAATTGAGAAGAGAAAATAAATGATTCAATATACAAACAACACAGACAGAGAAAGACAATTATTTTTCTCCAAAATCGATATTTTTGTGTCCTTTGATAGTTTGTAGTACGGAATTTAGTATGGAATTAAAACAATATTTTCCACACACTGGATAAATTGCATACTGGGGTATATAATGCAAAATTGGTATGAATTTAATATTAAATAATAAAATTATAAATATTGACTTCAATAAATTTGTAACGAAATCGAGCACATATCATCAAAACATTAAACTGATGTTTAATGTCATAAAAACAAAAAATCGTCTTTCTCATTCATTAGAAAGTTATCGTGATCTCATATATCAGATTGTTTGCGGAAATTCGCAGGAACTACAAATTTACATCAGGAAATATCAACAAAATTACTAGAACGTGATGTAGATGAGATTACTTATAAACAATGGCAGCAAACAGATCGGTGTACAATAGAAGCAACAATTTTATCAACGTTGGATTTTACTGATAAATTTTGTGAGCAACTTAAAAACATATTACCACATTCATTTATTGCAGAACAACAGTCAGCGTATCTGAAACATAGAAAACCTAATTTGGAAAACGATGAATGTGTTGTTATATGTGATTTTTCGGAAAATTACTCGATCAAAGTTCAAGATGCAGTTCAAGGATTTCATTGGTTCAACGCTCAGTGTACCATACATCATTTTGCAGTTTACTATAAGAATAAAGACGAAAATTGTTCCAAAAATAGTAATTAGGAATTCACCAGTTTGATAGCTATCTCGGAGTCAACCAAGCACAATCAAGTAGCAGTGAGAGCCAACCCTACACCGACACCGAATGAGAACTTCTGCCCCACCATACCAGACCGAGAAAATTAACAATTCATTTTTATAAAGAAAAGAAACACACTAAAGAAACGTAAACAAAATGTTTGAAAGCGAAATCAATGCGCACCAAGGTCGCGCACACAAACATCGTAATGCGGGTGCTCGATTACAAAAATATTCAAAATTAATAAAAATTATGAGAAAAAATAAAAAAAAAATAATTTAAAGATAAAAATGCAACATTGCGTCTTCCCACCGTAATCACGCGGTGGGCACGAGCTCGCCAAAACCCGTTTATATAATTTAGTAAATTCGTTGGGCGACCATTTTGCCTTGGATACTGGTTTTCGTTGGTCGTCCTTTCGTCTTAAACCGTTGTGGTGACTTTCACCGTTGGATGGCCTTGATATACATCGACGAAAATCGTTATGAATTATCCCGCCGTAACTGCCGTAATTTTTAAGGTAACTGAAGCTATATATTGTAAATATATAAAATTTTACAAATTTGCGACCCCCTTCGATATTGTGGCGCCCGTTATTCTTTCGCACCCGTTAAAACATACACGATATACGTCAAAATTATATGACACCATTAAAATTATTGCGGCTCCCGTTGAAATTATAAAATGACACCCGTAGGAAATGTGATACCTAGGTGTGCAAACCGGCACACGTAGATATTCTAGCCTCGTTGATAAATTCGCACTCGTGGTTAAATACTGTAACCGTGGATACTCTGGTGCCTTCGTAATCGCCTTCGTAATAACCATTCACTTACAATCACTAGAGAACACTTTTGTAACTATGCCCGTCCCCCCAATAAATTCATTAACACACAATCTGGTTTTATTTTTAATTTATAAAGTTGTATTAAGTGTCATGAACAAAAATGATTCTGTCCCCCCAATGGAGAACTTAGCGCAAAAAAATTTTATTTTATTTTTATTTTTAATTAACAAAAGAATATATAAATGGACACAGCCAAATCAAAAACTTAACTTTAATTGACAAGATTCCAAACTATCTTTTTATAATAGCTCCACACAAGTCTTTATTTTTAAGTTTAATACAAAACCCGACTCTTCGGTTCAAAATTACAAAAAAAAACTCCTACCAATAACTCCTACCAAAACTCTTGTCACAGAAACCAAACTCTAACTATCTTGTTTGAAAATCAACATTAGAATCCCCCAAGAAAAAAAACTCTTGCACCACATAACGACGCGCAAAACGTTCCAGAAGAATTTTCTTTCTTCTCTGTTTTTCGTTTACATCAATTCGCATTGATGTAAACGAGAAGCATATAAGAAAAATATTCTTCTGGAGCGTTTTGCTTTGCACACACCCGATGCACATTGGTCTCGCTCTCAACATTTATTTCTTCTTACCGCCGTGCCATCACACAAAAAGGTGTACAAAACCTAACAAACAACCGGTAAAGGGTGCAAAGACACAAACCGAGGGGAATATAACACAAAAAGTGATGGTTACGAACACGTAGTCGTAACAAAGTTGTAAATACAAAACTTATTTTGTTATTTATTTACCCTTGGCTAATTAAATATATATCTGAAGAAATATAAATGAATCTCTGAGTACAACTGCATCATGCGTACATCCTGATACGCTTGATATCAATAAATCTGAAATTAGAAAATTAATTGACTAAGTTGAAATACAGTTTAAAAACTATTGAATGGCAATTTAGTTAGCTAACCTATAATTTACATCCACCACACCTTGAAGATGACCCCTCTTCTGTTGGTGTAACAGGAATATGTGTACCATCCCATCAATAGCACCAAAAATTGGACTTATGTTACTTTGTTACTTATTACTTTAAATTTTGGCTTCTTCTAAAACTGATAATTATTTCAATTTTAATAAATATTTTAATCTCAACAAAAATATCACCAAACCATATTGTAAAAAAAAATCAGAGGTCATTCAGAATATGAATCGGAGGATGGTAAATTAAAGGTAATATTTTGTCTTTTCGAAAATTCTTTTATAAAATTGAATAAACATTTCCTTCTTTTTTGAATGTTTTATTTTGTTTTTCACAAAATTCCATAATATCTCTTTTCCTAGTTTGTGTTTTTAATTTACCAGAGTTTTGTGCCTCTGTCGTTGGATTTGTTGGATGATTCATAGCTGTCTGCTGTATCTGGCCAGTTTTGTACTGTATTCCCTCGTTGGAATGATTATCTTTCCCATTCGAACAATTTTTTACGGAGCAGCCAGGTATGCTGCTTATTAAAATTGGCAGATTAATCTAATGTTGAAATTCTCCAAACTGACCCAGTATTCTCCAGTTAAAATCTGCTAAACCACCCATATTTTGTACTGCACTAAAAATGCATAAATAAATATTAATATACACTAGTTTACAAATGGAGATTATATTTTTAGATACTCGATCAGCACGCAAGCAAATTGCTAGCCGAAATCGTCAGCGTTGCGAAATTCGGGGTGTTATGGCCTCGCTAGTTCTACCAAGAGCTTCTCCGGTTCTTCGTGGATTTTCCGGTTGACCTTCTTCCTGTACTTCTTCGCTGGATTCATGGCTTGGATCTAAACCAGATATCTATAGCGGCCTCCATTATGCCGGTTAAGTGGACCACGTGCTCCTCAAATGGCGATAAAAATACAGTTCTTGAACCGCCACCAGTCCGATTAATGTCGGCTTGTATTTTCCGGATTTTTATTTTATTTTTCAGATCCGCCCACACCTGTGAGAGAAAATAAAATAATAATTATTTATTAATGCGCTTTCATTAGCTAGCTTTGTGCAATCATCGTACAATAACTTTTAAACAAGTAACCTACCTTTTTTCAGGAGTCATCGCACAGGGGTTCCTTCGTCGTTTAGACGATTTGTAAACTCGCGCTAACCTTCTTGCATGGTAAGCCGAGTACTTGTGCTATTAAAACTGCCAGTGTCACAAGCTCTCGGTGTACCTCTAAATAAACCAACATCGCTTCGAACTGCTTTGTGGTTGTAATTTTTTTTTGGTTGGATAGAAAAACAAAAATTTTAGGTTATGTCACTTTAAAAACACAAATTAAATTCTTCTTAAATAACATTTATATTTTACTTTATAATTTGTACGCGATCATTTACCTACTCGTTTTCAAATTGTATAAAAAAATAAATAAATAAAATAATTAAATTTAAAATTATTATCTTACAATAGATATCACAACATTATCACATATCACTTTTATTTTTGAAATGATGAAGTATCGAAATTATCGCTCGTCGATAATTATAGAAAATACCAACTTTTCGAAACTATCGATATTGTTTCGAACTTCGAAAATTCTTATGTTACAAAATCCCGCCCCAGGTTTTAATTTATTTTGCCTTTCAATTTCTTGTACTTTGTATGCGTTATATTATCTATAGTCTACAGTTTGGATAGCAAAACCAGACGCAACGATGAGGTAATTGCTCGATTTGATGATGAGGTAATTGCTCGAGCATTTCTTACATGTTTTATTTTTTCAATATGATTTTTAAAGTCAGATTGTCCACCATTACTAATGTTGACGAAGCATGAGTAAATTAGGCATTCAACCTCGTAATCAGTTCTCCCTTTTTTAATAAAACTCCAGCTTTTTCCATATTCCAGCTTATACATACGTTTTCGTTTCAGCATTTTCTGTTTCAAATTGTTTGGGAGAATTAGTATTTAAAAATATATAATATCTATAATTGAAACTTACTAAACTTTTTTACATTACAGTACACGCTCGGTTCTTGCAACTCAATTAAAACCAAGCCATATGCAATTAACGAACATGTCGCTAGTATCGAACATTTGCCCATCATATATCTGTATAGGAACCATGCGCAGATTTTAGCGAAAAAAAACTAGATATAATTTCTAGTAGTTGCTATAAAAACGCACGTTTAGCTTTGAATATTTAATTTATTGAAGCAGACGTGTGTGCAACGTTTGTTCGTTTTGTTTATGTTTACATAATGCAATATGACGTTTCGCATTGGCGGTTTAATTTGTGTTAATCTTTAGTGTTGTAAATGATTTATTAATAAATAATTGTGTTTTATAAACTGATATATTCAAATACAAAACTATAAGAAAACTTTATTATACTCGTACGAGTATATGTATGTATTGTACAATTATTTTTTTATATCTATGTCCATATCATCAACAAAATAAGTCCTGTAAATCTATTTCTTTATACCATGAAACTAAAATTGTATTATTAAATGCGTCACATTTAAATTTTACGGAAACTGATGTGAGCGAGAACCACTTTCGAAATAACTGAGACAAGTAAGATGATTTTAATTTTAACTCCAATAAATTGGTCTGCATAATTTCCATCTTGATTAGGTCCTAAGGAGATGCCCGTCTGCCGATAAATCTCTTGATAGATTTACTAACTCATAAAATTATAAAGTACACACCATTTTCCAATTTTAATGTGTTTAAAAATTAAATTAAATTAAAATATAATAAATTTGTGTATATATATATTTTTTTAAATAAATTTTCTTTACATTAAAATAAAAAGTTTTTATTTTATATGTACCTCCATACGTACTAGTAAAATTTTGTCTAAATTTATTGAGTTTTTTTGTTGGTTGCATGCACAAAATTTGTATAGCAGTTTGGTTGCATTCATTTATTTTTATTTAATCGAAAAAAGATTATATCTAGTTTTTTTTGCTAAAATCTGCGCATGGTTCCTATACTGATTTTATCAGTGTTAATTGCATCATTAATTTTTATAGATGATATAATTTCAGGAACAGGAACAACATTATCACTATCGCTACTTTCTCCATCTGATGAAATTGGATTGGGACCACCTAAATTTGTCTCACCAATCCAGTCGGAAATCTCAATTGATGAAATTTCCTCTGTGGGCGACAACTCATGCAGTAAAGTTTGGATGTTTTCCATTTCCATTCTTCGATTTTTCAGTTGATCGCGAATTTCAGATAAAGGTAAATCATCTTCAGAATCCCAGACATCCAATTTTTCTGAATCAAAATTTTCCAGCAATTTTTTATTGTGTTTTCGGTCAGATTGTCCCATGCATTAGCCAATAAACTAACTACTTGTTTCAAGCTTAAAGCTTTGATGGTCGAGTCAATATTATTATTGGAACTCGCTACAATATGTGCCAATAAACTTTTTTTATAATTGGCTTTTGTAATATTAATAACATTTTGGTCCATCGGCTGCAGCAGAGCGGTACAATTTGGTGGAAAACACATGATGATTACATTTAATCCATTAATTTTCATATGGGTGTCACGAGGATGACATGGAGCGTTGTCCAATAAAAGTAAAACGTTTTAGGAAGCTCCCGAAAAGTCTAAAATTTCTTTACCTAAAAGAATAAGAATATTAAAATTAGAAAAATTATAAAATGAATGAAATGAACCAAACGAGTAAATAATTTACCTCAGGAACAAAAGTGCTTTCAAGCCACGATTGAAATAGGAATGAAGTCATCCAAGCACTTTTGTTTCCTCTGTAAACAATTTTAGCCATATCGCAATTTCGAAATGCACGTGGATTCTTTGCCTTTCCAATTATAAATAATTTCACCTTATGATTACCTGCGCTATTGGTACACGCAAGAAACGTAATTCGTTCCTTGCTAACTTTACGACCAGGTGCGGTCTTTTCATCAGCACGTACTAGGGTTTTGTCGGGCAGTAGTTTCCAAAATAAACCACTCTCATCGGCATTGTATAGTTGTTCAGGAACAAGATCCATATCGTTAACCTTTTTTTGAAATGTTAATACAAATGGGTCAACTGCTGGATGGTTATTTGAAAGTTTTTCACCCACAGTTTTTAAGAATCGTATGCCGTATCGTTTTTTGAAGTTCTGTAACCACCCACTGCTAGCACAAAATTTTGAATTTTCCGTTATCTTCTCATAAATTTCTTTTGCTTTTTCACACAAAATAGATGACGAAACAGTCACATTTTCAGCCCGCTGGTTGCAAAACCATTTATACAACGCGTTTTGCATTTTGGGAAATTCTGCGGCTTTTAAAGATTTTCGGTTGCCTGGTCCTACTGCTACTTGACATAAAAACTTTTTAATATTTTTTTGGTTATGTTTTATATGTGTAATGGTTGAACGATGCACTGAATATTGCACTGCTAATTTATTCGCCGATATTCCATAATTTAGCTGGCTTACAATCTCTTGTTTTTGTTTAATTGTCAACAATGTACGCTGAATTTTAGAAGGCATTTTATTTAACTTATTTATTACAAAACACTTCGAGACAATATTTTTATTTTATTATGATTATTAGTAGAACGAGAACATTGCGCTATTGATTCTTGTATATCGTTTTAGTTTCGAAACGGTTAAAAAGCAATATGATTATGCCGATTCAAGTCAGACAAAACCCATATACATAAATCTAAATCTAATAGATGTTGAACGTTTGCTTATATGGAATGAGAACGACAATACATACATATTTGGAGAGAAATAAAGAGATCAAGAAAGAGAAAAATATGCAGGTGCGGTACAATTTTAGTGAAACAAACAGCAGTTATATCAATGAAAAAAAAAATGTTAAGAGTAAACAGGAGAGCAATTAGAAAAAACAGAATGAAACAGAATGTTGCAATAATCGAGACAAAAAATAAGAAATGATGCAAAAAACAAAATCATGTATATTTTTTAATTTGGTGCTAAAATCAAAAGTTGCAACTATAAAATGTTGCAAGAACCGAGCGCGTTGTATCACGTTTCTATTAATTTTCTCCACTAACCACCACTAACCTTTCAGCAAGCTTAGTTAAAAAAAGACTGTCAAATTAAATTTATACAAATTCGTGCCTGTCATTTGCTCGTCAAGCATCAAACGACTAAATACCCACCAAACGAAAATACAAATACGAAAAAAATGATTAAAAACAGGACGATACGTAAAAAAACAGGACAAAACAGTACTTTAAATAAAACCAGGACTATTGATAAAAAAAATGAACAAATCCTGTTTAAACAGGACGTATGGGGACCCTAGTCTTATTACGAATAAATATTTCAAACATTCCGATATAATTTAAAACTTAAACATCAAGATGAACGACGCATTACGTCGGCATTACGCATATTAAATGATCTAAACATATCCGGATTATTACGATCATCAGTTTCATACAGAAATTCACCATAACCATATTTATAAATTAGCTAAAACAGTAAAAAAATGTTGCAATAAAATTTTCTCAAATAGCTAAACAAATCAATGAATTAAATACACATATACGGCAGCAGCTAAGCAAGTTAATTATTTTCCGACACGAATGAATTTAATTACATATATTATAAATTATTTTATATTCTATTTGTTTTATTTATTAAATACGGGTACACTACACAATCGTAGTAAAACCATTCTTGAAAAAAAAATCAACTTTGTTTTTTATTTACGTTTGACATTTATGTCGAATTTTCCATTTGTTTTTGCTTTTGTATGTTGTTTATTACAGATATGTACTTCATATTTCAAGGGGAAAATACGAAAAAATTATTCAAATATTTTTTGAAATTAGGCAGCAATGTATTATTTATATAATTATTATTTAGAAAATTAACAATTTTGAATATTTTTCCGTCTATTCTATGTTTATTAGGAAAAAGAAACCGATTTCAAATAATTTTCGGAATTGTCTTGGTTCCAGTGCGGATCTTATTTTACATTTTCGGTAAACAAATTTCGAGTGAGAGGTGTATATAATATAAGCGAATAGAATATAAAAAAAAGTTGTACCATATTTTGTTGTTGTTTTCTATAGTAATTTAGTTTTGTGCCATATCCATGTATTCATATCAGTGGTCGTGGTTAATAACGTAACAAAATCTACATTTCTTTACACAACTAAAAAAAATAACCGCAAAAATAAAAGCTGTCTGATGGGTGTCATTAGTAACTAAATATTTAAATATTTGTTTTTTGATGCTTTTGTCATAATCAGCGTGGGATGAAAATTTAACTTTCCAAGCATCTGTAATTAAAATAAAATTTATTAATATAAAACATTTCTTTGTAATTAAATATTTATCGAAGTAAGTATTTAAATAAAATAATATATGAATTTCTGACTTTATAAATATTTAAATTTTAATTATATGGAATTCATGATGAGGTTTCGTTTGTCTTCACCGCGGGCCCTAACATTTGCTTCCGACATATTTTCTCTCACACCTCACGGTACCCTGGTATCTTCATTCTCTTTGTGGATTAATGTTTCATCCCACGAATCGCCGTTCCAATCGTTTTCCAAAAAATCCAATCTAATAAGCTGCCTAACCCTTACTTTTAGGAGCCCAAAAACATTTTCATTTTTCACTCTAGTTCGAGAATGTTTTTTGTTATAATTGTTTTTTTTTCTCGACAAATTTCCATTTCCATAATCTTTAAAGGGTGTCAACAGGCATCCCCTTAATGGGTGCTGGATCTCCCAAAATATGGTAAGTATTTCCACAAATACCATGTATCTTTTTCGAGATTGGAGATAATTTATAAATTTGTGCGTCATGGATTCTACCAATGAAAGCATCGATAAATTTTTTGTTTGCGTCCCAGATCCCTTGTAGAGTTATCTATATGAGCCGGTGTCGATTCACATACGTTGATCGTATTTTATGGGCGGTTTTTCGTATATATATTATATATGTATATATATATATATATATATATATATATATATATATATATATATATATATATATATATATATATATATATATATATATATATATATATATATATATATATATATATATATATATATATATATATATATATATATATATATATATCGCACTATCCATTCAAAATAACTCTAAGTCAAAAACTTGATTTTTCAGGAAATCACTTTTTCTTTGAAAAATCTAGTGGAAGCTCATAGTAAATTTAATATTGAAACCCACTTATCTTATAAAGGGAGGTCACGTGGAACAAATCTAACTTGAAGCATCGATAGAGATTGGTCCATAGATTTCTAAAATGCAATACTTCAAAAAGACACCAATTAGCACTTAGAGTCTTTTTGATTGGATAGTGCGATATATATATATATATATATATATATATATATATATATATATATATATATATATATATATATATATATATATATATATATATAAATATTATATATATATATATATATATATATATATATATATATATATATATATATATATATATATATATATATATATAAATATTATATATATATATATATATATATATATATATATATATATATATATATATATATATATATATATATATATATAGTTATTTATTTATTTATTTACCAAACAAGGTATATATTATAAAAGTATTCTTATGAAAGTAATTATCATAGTTAAATATATAAATTCATATTTTCTAACAAATTTGTAATACATTTTCAATATAAAATATTTCGTTAACTTATTCGTACAAATTTTATTTTATTACTATTTTTTATTTTGATACTTAAAAATTAAATATAAGATGTTCTTGCTACGTTTATTCTTACGGGTTCATACAAACCTACGATTGGTGTGACTCGGAGTACTTAGTGTCCTCACCAATAGTAGTTAGGTAGCAACCCAAAAATAGATTCCGTTATATAAAATAAAAATTTATTTAAATTGCCATCTTAAAATTTTTCTTATATGTTTGTTTCGTCAAGTTAGTGCCTGGCTTGTAAGCATCAATATGGTTATTAAAAATTTTACATGCTCTATTTATTGGTTCATTCATTCCATAGTTGGTAGGGTGGTGAACTTCTTTTAAGTACTTTGCATGTCGAGTGCGTCCTTGATTTAAAACCACAGCATTTGAAATTTCTTCGACGTTGATGTTCTTTTTTAACACGTCAAAAATGAAACTGGCCGCGAGTAAATTTCGTCTTGATGAAAGAGTATCTAAACCTATTATGTCGAGTCTAGAATTGTAACTTGGTAGGTTGGTATAATCTTGCGGATCGAACATATGCCTGAGCACGAACAATAAGAATTGCTTCTGTACTGATTCAAATTTTATTGCATACTTTTCGGTATATGGCATCCAAGTTACCGAAGCATACTCAAGGATAGATCTCACAAATGAGCAATAGAGTGATTTTGTTACCCATAGGTTGTTGAATTCTTTAGCTCTTCTTTTTATGAAACCCAGTACCCCATATGCCTTTCCCAACGTTACATCATAATGTTTATGGAAATTGACTCGCGTGTCAATTATTACACCTAAATCTCTTATTTCGTCCACTCTCTTCAAACTCCTCCCATCAATTACGTAGTCAGTATTATGAAGAACAACATTCCTTGTAAAACTGATCACGTGGCACTTGTCAACATTTAGGTCTAATTTATTACTGTTACACCACGATATCAATTTGTTTAGATTTGATTGTAAACAAATTGCATCGTCTGTATTTTCGATTTTTTGATATATTTTTAGGTCATCAGCATAGAATAAATGCTTGATGTTTTGCAATACTGTAGACAAGTCTGATATGAAGAGATTGAAGAGCAATGGCCCCAAGTGACTACCTTGTGGAACCCCTGAATTTACTTGTACTGCTTGAGATATGTGGCCTTGAAAGCGAACATATTGAGTTCGGTCTTTTAGATATGAGCTCAACCAGTTGAGTAATGAGCCACCTATTCCCATGAGTTCTAGTTTTTTAATCAACACTTTATGATCCACATATATATATATATATATATATATATATATATATATATATATATATATATATATATATATATATATATATATATATATATATATATATATATATATATATATATATATATATATATATATAAGTAGGATTTCTTGAAGGAATTGATATGCAAATAAAACGACTAAACCACTTTAGTTATTTATCACTTTCTTTAATTTTAATTCTCTTTTTGTCTTCACTCGTCAATTGAAATTGTCGAATTAAATTGTATTTATAATTTTGTGTATAAAGTACCGCAAGGTAAGCTTGTATTGGTAGTTTACGTTATGTACATTTTATGTTTTCAGGACTGGATTTTCGGAAGTAATAATACATACTGACAATCGGTGAGTATATGTAGATGTTGTAAGATGAGTATTATACCAGCCCACTCAGCCCTTCTGCATATGAATCCGGCCCGGATACATTTTTTTCGTTGATGATCTCGGTCTCAGTCTTTTCAAGCTCCCTGAGATTATTTCTGCTTTCTCCATCTTCATTCTCGTTTTCACTCTGTTCATCGCTGTTGAGAACGTGATAAAATGGTTTCATGTAATCGGCGCTTGTAGATGTGCGTTTTGGACCCTCTGAATCTCCAGTTTTCATGACATCATATCGGTCTCTTCCTTTCTATTCTTTACATTTCACAATTTTGAATTTATTATATTATATTATTTTTCTTTATTTTTATTTTTCTTTATTTTTATTTTTTGTTTAGATCTCTTTCTAATTGTAATTTCTTTGCTTCTATTTTTTGATTGACATTAAATTCATTTATTTTTTCTACAATGAAATTTCCAATTTCATTGTATTCTTCATCACTTTCACTACATTTAAAATTACCTTCATCATTCACATAATTATCTTCAAAATTATTAAAGTTAATATTATTATCATATAAGAAAATTGCAACTTCATCAATTTTGTCTTTCATATTGTAATGAGATATTAGACTTTTAATTTTTTCAATTTCCATTTGACTTCTTTTTTGTGTCTCAATTTTAGTTGTATCTTTTGATTGTTTCTTTTCATTAATTTTCTTATTACTTTGGTTATTTTTTGGTTCAAATTTAGTTTTATAGTATTCTAACGCCATCTTCTTAAAAGTTGAATCTTTTTGTAGATTAACTTCATCTTTAATTTTATTTATAGTTGATATTTTCTTTATTCTATAATCAACTAATAATTGATTAATATCAAAATCAGAACTTATTTGATCTTTAGTTACAGCAAGTAGTGATTGAACTTCATCTTTTATTGGCTTTTTCTGCACACTTGAATATTGCTTTATTACTTTAGATAATATATTATTTCTAATCGATAGTTGTTCTTTTGTATTTGATGTTGTTGTTGGTGAACTACGTTTGGAGAAATTAATTTCATCTAATTTTTTACAGAAACTTGTAAACATTTTTTCATAAAATATTTCATCACAAGTATTTCGGCTTGATTCATCTTTATCGTGAACAGTTCTTTCACGATTCTCAATGATACGGCCTTCAATGTTCCGTTGCGAATTGTCGTGTACGGTTTCATCAATTTCGCTGCTTGAATCGTGGAAAGCGTTTTTGCTTTTATTTTTACGGCTTTTATTTTTCCCCATTTAACTTTAGAAAGATTCACTGAGAAATACACTGAATTTATTTTTTGTTTTGTATTCACTTGTTACACCGTGTTTTCGACTTTTAATGTATGTTCCGTTTATCAAAGATCAGTTATCTTTGACCTTCAATTTCATCAAAATTCACGAGAAAAAACACAAAATTTCGTACCCTTTTTTCTTTATAATTTCACAAAGTTTTCTAAAGAAAATCACACCACAATTTCTCTAATGTTTTACACTAAACTTGTCTATGCTTAAATGAACAAACAAAATAACCATGTGGTTTTCGTAACTCAATGTTCTTCGCACAATATTCACAAACACAAATCCCTTGTTGCGCCTTTTCGTTACCGCTATGTTATCCGCTATAACGGAAACTTCTTAAAAAAAATCACCCTATAAACACTCTTATGTTTTTTATTTTATTTTTAAGAACTTCAATTTGCCCGAATAAAAACGTTGAGCCCCCAAGTAGGATTTCTTGAAGGAATTGATATGCAAATAAAACGACTAAACCACTTTAGTTATTTATCACTTTCTTTAATTTTGATTCCCTTTTTGTCTTCACTCGTCAATTGAAATTGTCGAATTAAATTGTATTTATAATTTTGTGTATAAAGTACCGCAAGGTAAGCTTGTATTGGTAGTTTACGTTATGTACATTTTATGTTTTCAGGACTGGATTTTCGGATGTAATAATACATACTGACAAACGGTGAGTATAGATGTTGTAAGATGAGTATTATACCAGCCCACTTATATATATATATATATATATATATATATATATATATATATATATATATATATATATATATATATATATATATATATATATATATATAATATATATATATATATATATATATATATATATATATATATATATATATATATATATATATATATATATATATATATATATATATATATATATATATATATATATATATATATATATATATATATATATATATATATATATATATATATATATATATATATATATATATATATATATATATATATATATATATATATATATATATATATATATATATATATATATATATATATATATATATATATATATATATATATATATATATATATATATATATATATATATATATATATAACATCTATCAATGCACCCGATCATATTTGGAAATGCTGCTAACTGAAATTTTATAATAAACTATTTCTAAAAATTTTCACAATTTCAATGCAATGAATATTACCTTTCGCAACTCAGCCGATATCACTTCCTTCTCTGCATTCGTTTCCGGAAACTTGTTTATTTCAACGAAAATATCAAACATAAAGTTTAATATGTGCGTGAGATGAGTATGGGATGCCGACGTTGATAAACCGAAAATGTTGGTCACCTCCCGATACGAACTTTTACTAGCAGTAAACCTGCTATAATTTTACAGTAGTTAAGAAGTAACTTTCTGTTATTTATTTTAAATTCGATTATCATAAATGGAAGGTACACTTTCACTTTTAACAGTGAATACAACAATGTTCAGTATTTCGCTTTAATGATTTGTTGATATGCATATAAGCACATAAAAAGAACAAACTTAACATCTATTACTTACCTTACTTCATCACTAGCGAATAACGATTCCTCGAAATAATAATTTAAAAAACAAATCTTTGTTTAATTTTTAATTAAAAATTTATTTAATAAAGTATAAGTCTCAATTCATTTGTTGCCCTAGGACTAGGACTATCAATTATAATCACGTTCAATTTATTTGGCCGATACATTTAAAGCACGAGTTATTCTAGTACTCGCGGATTTTAAATAATCTTTCATAAAATTTTTATTGCCGTAGTCGATTATGGATTATATTTATATTTCTTTATGCTGTCATTACCACGTTCAATATTTCAACAAATGATAAAAATGGTTTTTTAACTGTTGTGCCGCCCCAAGAATATAAAACGAGCACCTCATCGTTAATTAATTGCTTCATTATAATTCGCGCACAACCATTTATGCTTGGCCCCCCGACTGTGGACATGTATGCAATCTAGTACAAAAAAACAAAAATTAGGTAGAAGTGAGATTTGCGAGGTCTGTTTGTGTATTAAATGATACATGTTATTAATAAATTTATTAAATAAAATATAATATAAAATAATGTAGAATAATTGGTTTATTATTCAATTTAACATTTCTTAAAATTGGGTTGTGTGTCTTGTATTTTGATATTTAAATAATTTTTAAAGTAATTTTAAGTCTTATTTTTGTTAAATATTGATTTCAATGATTTATTTGGATAATTTATTCAAAAAAAATCAAATATAATATTTTCGCACACAACCTTATATTAACTTTTCTTGACTTAGAATTTGTTCGTTATTTTCTTATTGAATTCTTGAGAAAAAAAATGTATATGGGTCACTGAGATTAATTGATTCACACTTTATTATCTTTACTTTAATTTCTATTTAACTTCTTTTTACTTTTGGATATTTATAACATTTAATTTATGAACCGTTTTCTTTAAATTTAAATTAAATTAATTAATTTAAAATACATTTAATTATTTAATTCTCTTTAAAATATGGCTTTATTGGCTGCTGTTAAACAATATTGACGATGCAGTGTGGTGTCTGTTATCTCCTTCTGGCTCAACTCCCGTTTTTTTTTCGAATACTGAGGTGGTTGTTTTCCCAGTACTAACACTTTAAACAATGAATACACTGTGGTTATGTGTATTCGATTCGATTTGTGTAGTTTGGTTGACTAACACAAATCTTTTGCACTTTTCACTTTTTTTATTATGAATTGTCTTGATTGATGTTTAAATCTTTTTGTGCTTTAATTTTGATTAAATTATTTAGATTAACGACACTTGGCGCGGGTTCCTGTTTCGGCGCTAGTTAGGTTCTTTTTAATTTTTCTTTTATTTTATTCTTTATTTATTTATTATATTATTTATTACACTTTCGTTATTACAATATTTAATATTAAACTTTTCAATTAACTTTTCGCAATTACAATATTTTATTAATTATCAACTTTACTTCTAGGATTCTAGATTACAACTAGCTTAAACTTAATAACTTATTCTATACGTGTCATGGCCCTTCTACAAGGAATGTTCTTGCTTGCAAAATGATGAGATACCGTCTTTTTCAAATATAAACTTAATGAAAAACTTACCAAATCTGGACATGTGATAAAAAATTGCCAATCTATTGAAATTGCAATACCGTCCTGGCTTCTTAATTTTTGTTCTCGATGGTGAAGAGTAATTTTTCTTTAATTTTATCCTTTTATGTGGTGACGTTTAAATGTTTAAGAATTAGGAATTCCTCTACAATATTGTTTGGAGTAGGCAACTAACTGCTAACTTTTTATATTTGTTTTTTTCCGATATATGTATGTAGTCTCCGTTTTTATGATTTTGTAGTAATTTCTATCTCTTCGAACTCCGATTCATGCTTATACAACTTAATTCGTACGTGATACAATCTGCTTAAAATATAGCCTTGATTTTACTCGCGGTGATATATGTAATAGTAATTTATTAACATAAATATTAAACTTTTACGTATAATGTAAGTAGGTGATAGAGTAATAAAGTATTATACTTCTGGTTTACACCAGCATACTTTTTGCTACCTACTTTTATTCTACTAATGTAAACGTGGTAATACATACGAGTCATACAATTTATTGAAAACAATAATTCGCAAAACACCATCCCAATAAGGGTGGATTTAAATGGTACTGGTTGCGGTGGGGCTATATGTTATTTTGTGATTTTATTGATTCAGCAGCTGCCTTGATGACACCGTATGCCTCATCAAATGCCACATCCCTATGTTGGCGTTTGAGTGATGTGTTCAAAAATCAACTGTTTAGTTTCGACTTCCACCTCTACGCTATTCGTGCTGGTATCTTCCTCTATGTCATCAAAAACGTTTTTTCGTGTCCTGCTATTATGCATTGTAAACAAATAATTATATTAAATAAAATAAAGATTCTGTTACATTAAATAATATTAAATATATCAAATACTGATCAAAACTAATGTCAAATTGTTGATCTGTGTACATTAAATAATATATAATTTTACCTACTTGGCTGTATGAATTCTTTAAGAAAATTCATATTTTCAAAATACGGCCAATCTTCTAATATAGCAACACCGCTACCCGATGGAAGGTTGTATTTCTTCAGCTCTTTTGAATATCTCTCCCGCAACACAGTCTATCTTTTTCGGCATTCTTCAACTGTAACACAAATGTTTAATTTTAATTTAATACATTAAAACATATTAAATTTTTTTACCTGGTTTGCTGGCCATCTTAGCCACCTCGTCCCGGGCATTCGATTTTACAACCATATTTTTAAAATTATGTTTTTTTTTTGTCAAAAATATAAACGTGACATCGCACGATCCCAATTAACGAAATAGAAAAATCATCCATCTATTGAAAAAAGAATAAATTGGAGTGTATTTGATTTGAGATTTTATTGATTCTATCGGGTGTAGGGCTAAAAATATTCATCTCTATTAGAAACAACCTCATGCAAAATTTCAGGTCAATCGGACCACGTGTAGGGGTCGCGCAAATTCGTTTTTTGTCAAAAAAAGCATTAAAACGATCCTTAGCAACGTTTTTCCTCCCTTTCACTTCAGCTCGTTCAAGTAATGCCGGCTTAATATTTTCTAAGTATTTTTGAGTATGCCGAAATGATAAAAAAAGTGGTTGGCGTATTAGAAAATTAGTTTTCGGGCTGTTTCTTTCAAAATAATTATAACTCGTGAGTTCCAATTAATTTTTAAAAAAGTACCTATCATGTTTGTCTTAATTTCATTATTTATAGTTATAGAGCAAAGAATAACGAAAAAAATGAGACATTGCACGTCAACATACCTAAAAAATTAACAATTTTATAGCCCTTAAACGACCAAACGTCGTTTTGCCATGCTTACATACAATGCGATTCATTATTGTTTTGTTCCGATTTCTGTTTGTTTTCATATAAAATTAACAAATATTTTTTTCTTTTCTTTTCTTTTCATTCTTAAAACTGATTTAAGTAACAGCAGCGAAAATAATAAAAACAAATATTTGTTAATTTTATATTAAAACAACAGAAGTGGGAACTAAATTTTGACCTATCATAAATAATAATGAATCGCATTGTATAATGCGATTCATGGGGGCCCATATTATGGCTAACATTTACTTCTCTTTAGCAGCATAATTTTCTTCCGTTCTATCTAATGTTCTTGAAATGAACGTGATGGCCTTCCTTCTTGTGACAGTACTGCCCCTAAAGCGAAATTAGAAGCGTCTGTTGTCAACTCGAATTCTTTCTGAAAATTTGGAAATGCCAGCAGAAATCCTTCATTTGAGATGAGGGTGTTTTTAATTTTATTAAACGTGTTACAGGCTGGCTGCTGCCAACCTGCAGATTTTCACTAAGCACCTGCAGAGGCCTCCACGGTGATTTTTGCCGGCTACGTTCTCAGCGGAGAAGTGCGAAGGTCGTGGGGTTTGAGGCATGCAGGGCTCCTGGCCTACACCGTGATGATTACAGAAAGTTTAAAATAATAAAAATAACGCAATTAATAATAAACCGAGTTCCGCCGAAATTCGTCTGCCGGAACCTGAGGAACGACACGAATAATCAAAATAATAAATACATAAAAAAAAATGATAACGGAAGAGGTGCCTTGGTGCGCGCATCCATCCGAATTCAAACGGGATCAAGCCCTGGTTACGGAATTGGATGCGGACACCAAGGGACCGCTAACACTAAACCGACACAGAGGGAGTCTCCGCTCCCATCACACCACACCGAAAAAAATTAAGTATTCATTTTATTTAAACAAGACAAAAAGGAACGAAGCGAAACAACTTCCCCTCCACCCGCACCAGAAGAAAACGAGAGAGAGAGAAAGCAATGCGTACCGAGCGCGTGCACCCGCTGTGCGGCGCTCGATCACAAAAATTTCGAAAATTATTATATAGGAATATAATATAAAATATAAATATAAGAAATAAAATCAAAGAAAAATTAAAATAAAAATAAAAATTTGTACCTTATTTATCTAATTTAAAAACTGTTGCGGCCTTGGTGCCGTCATGCCACAGGTGGCCTTGCCCCACCCGGACCGTTGCGGCTTTGGTGCCGTTAATTAGTTGGTTGCGGGGCCTCTCCCCGATAAAAATTTGAGTTGCGGCCTTGCGCGGCCGTCGTTGCGGCAGACCACCGATAAATAAAACAAGCCGGTTGGCTACCCCGTTGCGGCAGACCACCGATTAATAAAACAAGCCGGTTGGCTACCCCGTTGCGGCAGACCACCGATTAATACAACAAGCCTGTTGGCTACCCCGTTGCGGCAGACCACCGATTAATAGACCAATAGCCGGTTGGCTACCAGTAGTTGCGGGGCCTTTCCCCGTTACCAAAAAAAAATATAACATGAGGTGCCGGTTGGCCACCCGTATCGTTGGGCGTCGTATAAATACAAAACTGGTTACCTGCTCAACACGTTCTCTCGCCAACAGAAACAGTAAATATTTACTCTTACAACACAAGTGGTCTCAACTGACCACCCGAAAATAACTGGTTGGGCGTTGGCTCGCCGATCCCGTTAAAATATTTGGGATCCGCCAATAAAACGTAACAGGTTCCCCTAATATTTGCGGCGACAATCAGCATACACACGTTCAAGAAAAACCCGATAACTCTCTAGACGGTTACTATTAATTGATTTTCAGAACTATCAAAACTGGCACTAATACTTTTCAAATTTTCTGTCCTTGTATAATTCGGCAATTTATGTTTGGTATCAACTACTTCTAGAACACCCTACAAATTTCAATAATTTTTATATTTTTGTTGTTGGTTTGTCTCTTGTGAGCAAATTACACCATATTTTCTCGTTAATAAACAAATGATTAAATTTACACATTTGACTTTTAATATGTTTATATCAAATTTTATTATTTTTCAATTTACCAAATTAAATTTCACAGATAAAAATTAGTTTTTTTTTTCTACAAACATTTTTCCTCATCACCCAAAAGCCAAAACTCGAATGAATTTAAAACAAAATTCGAGCGTCGCACATACGACGCGCAAAACATTCCAGAAGAATTGTCTTTCTTCTCTGTTTCTCGTTTACATCAATTCGCATTGGTGTAAACGAGAGGCATATAAGAAAAACATTCTTATGGAATGTTTTGCTTGACACACACTCGATACGCATTGCTCTCTCTTTTCCAACATCTTTCTCACCCTCGCGCCACCTTACAAAAAGATACGTATAAAACAAACATCTACAAAAGTGGGGACAACAACCGAGGTGAATAAAATACCAACATTGAGCAACTCTATGTTTGCTCAGTGGAGGCACAAACCCAAAATAAAATACAAACAGCGCTTGTTACGATCATGTAATCGTAACAAACGCAATAATTTCCTCCTCGGTGAAATTTACTTTCTTATTTTCGAGAGGTTCTCTGGTACATGCCCATCTTCCCCTTTCAAAAGCGAAGTAAGGGGGGGAGGGCTTCGCGAGTTTAGCATAATCCTGGATAAACCGACGGTAAAATTCGGCCATACTCATCAAGGATCTCAGTTCTTTCACGTTATGGGATACCGGAAAATCTATTATAGCTTTTACTTTTTTTTGATTTGGTTTTATCCCATCCTTGGAGATGATAAATCCTAAAAATGCCACCTTATCTCGTAAAAACTCGCATTTGTCGAGTTTCATTTTCATATTGGCATTCACTAGAACTCTGATAATTATCTCCATGTTTCTATAGTGTTCGTCTTCATTTTTGCCAAATTTGACTATGGGCCTATTTTTTAATTCAACCTGAGCATCAAGCAGTGCGCTGTCAAAAAATGTTCTGTGTGTCAACCTGAGTAATTTTACTCTGCACGCTGTGTTTTTATTTGTGAACTGTACTTACACCGGGCATACTCGGTTCTTCAAATTTTACTGTGAATAGAATACCAGTGTACGAAGAGTATGCAAAGTAAAAAATCAAATTATTACTCGACGCACACTGGATCATTTTGCACTGCACAACCTGTACTCGGTGTACAATACTCAGGGCAAGCCTGTTTGCTCGGGTTGAATTAAAAAATAGACCCTATGTCATCTATGTATACATAACAACGCTTGCCGATGTGTTCGCGGAGAATATCATCAAGGGCGCGTTGGAATATGGAAGGGGCGTTCTTTAGACCGAATGGGAGGCGTGTAAACTCGTATTTCCCATGATTTACAGAAAAGGCTGTTTTTTCAATCTCCGATTCTTTAAGTGGGATTTGATAAAATACCACTTTTCAAATCGATAATATTGAATAGCTTGTTCCCCCCAGATTCGCCAGAATGGCGTTGATTCCAGGGATCGGGTATTTATCTGAGATAGTGACCGAATTTCACTTACGGTAGTCAATGACCATTCTGTGTTTTTTTTATATTCCAGATGCTTCTTTTTTTGGAACTATTCACACAGAGGAGTTACGGCGATTTCGATAGTCTAATTACCCCGTCTTCTAACAGTTGTTTTACCTGCTTTTCTACTTCATCTTTCAAACATACTGGATATGGATAGGGCCGAGAGTATACAGGTTTCAGTGCTAGTAGTCTTAATTTCTCCTTTCATCGTTGTCGTAAAAGTCAGTCTCTCTTCCGGATCGGAGAAGAGGTGTGGGCATCTCTTTATTAAACGATCTAATTTTTGTTTCTGTTCTTTGTTAAGATGGGTGTTCCTAATAACTATGTTCTATGCTATGTTGTTTGATCAGTATTTTGTGATTTGGTTTAATAATCATGAATCCTTTATCCGTATGTATGGTAGCGCCAAGTTCTTTCAAGCCGTCATTGCCGATTATGCCGTCAAATGATTTCAGGGAGTATAAACAATTTTAATTTTCGTTCTTGACCGAATAGGTCTATTAACGCGTGATGCGAAGGCTACCTGCTACTGAGTTGGCCGTGAAGGGCTTTTCATTTGGGATAGGATTGCGGATAAGCTGTTGTTGAATATATTTTTTATTGGACCCAGTATCTATTAAGAATTTAAAGGACTTTCCACTTTTCGCAACGTGTTCCATGTAGGGAAGCGAAGAGTGCGTTTTTACTTCTTTTTTTACTTTATTTTACTTCTTTATATTTACAATTTCCTAGTGTGGTGTTAGTTTTAAGGGATTATTAAAGTGTACCACTTCGATTTCTTTACGTTAATTATTAAAAGCATTTAATTTCAGGTTAAAAATATTTTTTAATCTTTATCAAGTTTCTTTTACTTTAATAGCTAATATATTCTTTTATTCTTATCAGTTATAAAAATTCTTTTAATAATTTTTATAATTCTTTATAAGAGGGTCATAAAAAAATTATCTCTAAAAATTTCCACTTTAATACTTAATTTTTCTTTTTGGAAAGATTTCTATTTTAATTTTTGACAATTTTCTTTAACTTTTGATAATATTACTAATTTTGTATTTATTTTGTACTACTTTTACTTTGACTTACATAATAATTATCAAATGTCTGGTTAACATTTCAGAGTTGTAATCCTCCCTTGTTTGATGTTGTAATTATTTTTAGATCCGTAATTGGTTGGGCTTTTCACTGTGTTAGCGATCACCCAAACGATATTTGAAATTAATTAATTGTCACTTCGTTGGTTACGGTCGAACTTTGCTTTATGGTTAAACTTTTTATCACTATCACACATATGGACCATTCATCTCCAGCGTCCCTGTTTCGGCGCCAGTTAACGTATTTCGTTTGTTAAATTATAAAAGAAATGTAATTTTGATTTTTCGGATTGATGTAAACGAGAAGCATATAAGAAAAAACATTCTTCCAGAGCGTTTTACTTTGCGCACACCCGATGCACATTGGTCTCGCTCTCAACATTTATTTCTTCTTATCGCCGCACCATCACATAAAAGAGTGTACAACACCAAACCAACAACCGGTAAAGTATTAAATGGTATTGGAATATGATGACCACTGTTTGCTAGCTACAAACTGGATGATGGAGTATTAAATAGCCAGGAATGGAATGAATCATCATCATTAATAAATTCATTTACTGGAGGGGATGTTAATGAAGGAATGGAATTAGATGTTGACCTATAGCTCGCTCTGCTTTTACTCGCATTCTTTTGCACTTTTATATTTTTTTTTTTTGTAACTATTGCCAAAGGCTTTATTCTTGAATCTTTCTTTATACGAAACTAACAAGAAGTGTGAAATTCTTAAAAACTATAAAAAAAATTTTAACTTAAGCCTTAACCTATGTTAATACTTAATATCATTATGCATTATTATTATTATTAAATTATTATTAATTACTTAATTTCATTTCAACATGCACGAAATTATTAGATTATATTTCTCAATTAATTAAATCTAGAGGATCTGTTCTGCGAAGCCGTCCATATTTCGGTTGCCTTAGTAGTTCTCTAGCTAATTCGTTAGGGTGTGATTCCAGTTTCAGTTGGTATTTTAGACTGCATGATTTAATTGTCTCTTTAACAGTTTTGATTCCTAGGTCTCTATGGATGTTGCTGTTTCGAATATACCATGGGGCATTTGTGATGCTACGAAGTATCTTTGCTTGCGTTCTTTGTACGATATCTATATTTGATGCACTAGTTGAGCCCCATAGTTGGATACCATATGTCCATATGGGGATTAGGATCGCTTTGTATAGTAGAACCTTGCAGTCTAGAGAGAGTTTCGATTTTCTTCCGATCATCCAGTACATTTTAGAAAATTTTATTTTTAATTGATTGCGTTTTGTTTCAATGTGCTTTTTCCATGTCAATCTTCTATCGAGATGAAGACCGAGATATTTGACGTTTGTTTGTTGAGGAATTGTAATATTGTTTAATTTTACTGCTGGACATGTACGTTTATTTAGTGTGAATGTTACATGTGCTGATTTACATTCATTCGTCCTTATCCGCCAAGTTTTTAACCAATCTCCTATTTTGTGTAGATATTCTTGTAATTCTCTCGATGCTGTTTGAGGATTTTTGTGTGAAAATAATATCGCTGTGTCATCAGCAAAAGTTGAAGTGACGATTTTTTCAGTTATTGGTAGGTCAGCTGTGAATAACAAGTATAGCACAGGTCCCAATACACTACCTTGCGGTACTCCTGCCTTTATCTCGGTTAGATCAGTAGTGGCCGTATTTTGTTTCACCTGGAACATCCTTTTGGCTAAGTAGTTTTCAAGAATTGCATGAAATTGTTTGGGCAAAAGAGTTTTAATTTTGTAATTTAATCCTTCATGCCATACTTTGTCGAAAGCTTGCGCAATATCCAAGAAAACTGCCGAGCAATATTTCTTTTCTTCTAAGGAAACCTTAATTGTATTTACAATTCTGTGCACTTGTTCTATTGTGCCGTGTTGCTCTCTAAATCCAAATTGGTGATCTGGTATAATGCGACCTTCAGATAATATAGGTATTAGTTCTTGTAGTAGCATCTTTTCAAAAAGCTTTGAAATTATCGGAAGTAGACTTATTGGTCTGTACGACGAGACTTGGGTTTCGTCTTTACCTGGCTTAGGAATCATGATAATTTGATATATTTTCCATTTTTGGGGAAAGTATCCACATCTCATAATCGCGTTAAAAATATATGTTATATATTTTATGCATCTATCTGGTAATTCTTTTGCACTTTTATATGCTCTTAAAATTGTTGTAGGCGTATTGTTCATCCTTGCATTTTTAAATTCATCGTTTCTGTTGTTGTAGCAATACAATAAAGCCTTGGGTCCCATTTTGGATCCATACACGCCTTTGCTTGTATATTTTCATATTTTCACTAAAAGGAAACAAAAAGAAGCATTTATTACCATACAAAACTTTTTAGGTAACATAACAGATGAATTTAAAAAATAATAATTTAAGTTTCGCTATCTCGAAAACGAAAATCATTTTTTTTTTATTTAATCACAAAACTTTTCAACAACAAATGTTAAAAATCACAAACATGGTAAATGATTAATTTAGATTTATTTTAAGAAATACAAACTTTTTTTTCATTTTTGATTTTTCTTGTATAATTTGACAGTTTGACACATTAAAATGAAGTTTGTCTCGTTACTAGGGGTGAACAAAAAAATGTATTTGCTTAAATAGTCTATAGCCCTCGAAAGCAGTGTTACAATATTTATATTTTAATATTTAAGGTTCTAATGTCTGTTTTCTGTAAAATCATCGAGCGCGCAGCGTTTCTCTTTCATGATCAGGCTATTGCAGTTTAAAAACAACAACTTCATGATAGGTATTGACAAACAAAATTCAGGTACATTGATTTTTGAGTGCCAATATTCTGAATAGTATTAAGGTTTTTGAGAAATTTAGAGATCTTGCTCGATAGAGTTTCAAAATCAAACCTAAAAAGTAATTCAGACTTCGAAAATAAATCTCCAAGTGTATTATGATTAGTTGATTCATTACTACCAATAGAAGCCTTGTTACGATTAATTGATTTAGAATTGATTGACATTTAATGAATCAGAAAACGAAACACTCTCTCTGAATAGGTTGTTTCATTGAAGAATTATTAGACGATTTATAAAAATTATTCGCAAATCTCAACTTACCAATTTAAAGCTTTCTTTCTGGACACTCATTAAAGCTGGCCACATCGTCTCCATTACAATACAAAAAAAAAAAAATTAACACATTTAACAGCAATTTTATTTGAGTTTGTTGAACAATCACCCGTTGTGTGACTCTCAGCACATTTAACACATTTAAGGGTTAGGTTACATCTCATGACACTGTGCCCAAAAGCTTGAAAATTGCTTATCTTTTCTTTTTAGTTTCCCAGGAGGGTGTAAAAAATAAATTTATTCTCCTTAAGTACATCTACAAGTACATTATGCTGATCTTTGCTAACTGCATACAACGTACAACTATTTGTCGTTACCCGCAAACGGAACCCGGGATGACTTTGAGTAATCACTCGAAGCGGCTCAATAGATTTTAAATCTTCAATAATAATTGTATAAGTACTTAAATTTAATTTAATTATTTCCAAATAATTTATTATTTTCTTTAAAAATTCATTGTATTTTAAAAGTTGGTGTCGATATCTCAAATGGATGTTGATTAAACAAACATTGTAGCAGGAATCTTAAAGAAAAAAAAATTTAAAATAACTGTTTTGAATATGAAAATTAATTATATTGTGATTGTGAATTCAAAAGTTCCTGTAGTAGACGGATTGTCTGTTCGCCTTGGGATCTTATATCCTCAGAATTATACTGTTGGTCCGTTCTCGTTGTACTTCAGAATTTTCCAATAATTGAACAGTGCTCTCTTGAATATGTATGCCGCGAACCACCAACGTTGTTACCAAGCTTGCCTGTTTAAATAAAAATAGTGCTTTAAAATTTGAATAAATTGATGTTTTTTTCTAACTTACGCTTCTTGCATCGCTATCCCTATATCGTTGCTATCCCTGGCGTCGCTGGATCATCGGTTCTCTTACTACAGGGGGAATTCTTGTGTTGGTGGTGTTGATTCTGTGGTGGGATGACTGGAGATCGTATCGGATGTGAAATCTAAAAATAAAGATTTATAATGTACCTAACTAAACGTATACACAATTTATGTATGTACTTCTATAAAATCGCTTTCCAATTCGGGGACCGATTGCGCTGACTGTGTTGCTGAATCCGATCCTACTGTCGACTGCGATTGCTCTTGTTGCTGTGTGACTTCAGAATTCTAATATAAAAAAATCATAATTAAAATTATCTATGTATATAATTACAAAATTTATATAAACTTACTTCTACATACGATGATGTCCTAATTGTGTCGATGTTGAGCATCGTGCCGTACACTGCGATTGTTGTTGTTGTTGCATGCGTTGAGAATTCTAAGATAAAAATCATAAATCAAATATATTTATATACTTATTTACAAAATTTATTTATACTTACTCGTACGCGTCTTCTTCCTAATTCGTCAATTGTTTCATCGCCATCTAAAACAGTAAAACCGCACATTGCTAAAATCCTTTCCTCTAACTCAGATAATTGGAGATTACGTGGAACCTCACCACTTCTTGTAGCATTTTGAGCCATTCTCAATCGAGAATACTGCTTCTTAACGGCTTTTTCAAATTTTGCCAAGTCTAAAACGAAAAAAATGCTTTCACCATAAAATCTATTAATTAAATTTTTACCCGCTTCCATTGCTCTGCAGTTCGAGTCGTCACTAATAAGCAGCACAAATACGATTATTCGTATTCCCATTTTAGGATACACTAAATATGCGCAAACTCGTTTTTTTTTTTTTTTTTTTTTTTTTTTTTTGTTACAAAACATTTTTAGAGCTCTGTAATTTATAATTACAACTTTGTTTAATTTTTACATTTATTTTTTATTTATTTATTATATAATTTAAGATATTTTGTGAATTCAAATGAGAGTTATTTAAGGAAAAATTGTATTTAAAAAAAAACCTTACTGTACAGAATTAAAAACTAAACAATAAACAGGTAACATGAAAAATTATGAAATTAAATTTCTAATTATAGTGTTCTCCGAAAATAAACAGGACAGAGAAAATTTTTGGTTTAATCTGGCTATATATGTTGATAAAGTCTCAAGATTACATTCAGTGTGCAAGGTGATTGTTGGATATCTACGTGGGAGATCTCTTATAATTTTTAAACAACGGTTCTGTACAATTTGTAATCGCTTTTTATGTGTATGAGCAGCGTTGCTCCAAATTTGGCTACCATACGTAATTGTTGCCCTAATTATCATTATGTAAATCAGCAGTTTATTATTCTCGGATAATTTTGAGTTACGACATAATAGTGGATATAAAATTTTAGTTAATTTTTGAGATTTTTCAATTGTATGTTCAATATGATTTTGCAATAACATTTTTTGATCAAACCAAAGACCTAGGTATTTGACTTTTTTACACCATTGGATTGGAGTGTTGTATACTATTACGTGAAGACCCCCAGGTAAAAATCTAGTTGCTCTCCTCCGAGTAAAAAATATTGCTTGGGTTTTGGACGGGTTTAGTTTGATATCCCATTGAGCACAATAGCTAGATAATGTATTCATGTTAGATTGTAAGTTGCTAATTATAATATTGGGATCGGCAGATGATGTATAGATTGCTGTATCGTCGGCATATTGGGCGAAATGAATATTTGAAAAGAAATTCCCAATATCAGCCATATATAAATTATACAGAATTGGTGATAGAACGGCTCCTTGGGGAACGCCCGCATTAATGTGATGCACAATCGATTTTTCATTAGACATATAGACGAAAAACCGCCTTTCATTGAGATAATTATAGATGATTTTAATGAGGTAAATTGGGAATTTAAATTGAATTAGTTCGTAAATAAGTCCCTTGTGCCAAACACGATCGAATGCTTTTTCAATGTCAAATAGGATAAGACCCGTTGATTGTTTTTCATTAAATGAAGATCTAACATGTTGATAAATGCGAAGTGCCTGATGTTGAGCTGAAATCTCATCACGAAAACCGAATTGCTCGTCTGGTAGGATATTTTTTATTTTAATAAATTTGTTACAACGAATTTTGAGAACTATTTCGAAAATTTTTCCAAGTAGATTTAAGAGGCTTATTGGTCGATAGCTAGATAGTTCGGATTTATCTTTTCCGGGTTTTAAAATTGGTATAACTTTCGCCATTTTCCAATGTTTGGAAAAATAGGAGAATTTCATACAAGCGTTGAATAAATAAGAAATAATTATATATCCTTTTATAGGAAGATTCATGATTAATATACCATTTATTGTATCATATCCTGGAGATTTACGAGGCTTGATAGTTCTGATGATTTGCTTTATCTCTTTTGGAATTGTCATATTAAAATCATGAGACGATAATAAACCGGTATGTGTAGATAGAAAGCTATTGACTTCTGAAGATATATGTTGGGAAAATGAAGATTGATTGTGATTATCATTATTTTGAATTGCAGCAAATTGTGCTGCGAAGGATTCACATTTTTCAAGACTAGTAATCAAAATACGGTTTTCTTTATCGTATAAGGGGGGTATTTGTTTACTACGTTGTCGCAGGTTTTTACTGACTGCCCACAATTTATTTGTATTACGGTCATTTTGGAGTTTTTCAATCATATTAACCCATTTATTATTTCTCAAAATTTGAAATTCTGCCTTAATGCGTTGATGCAACTCATTCACAATAGATTTGAGCATAGGATCACGGGTGCGTTGCCACTGGCGTCTACGTGTGTTTCTAAGCCGAATTAACATTTTGGTTGCTTCTGGGATTTTGAATTCACTAAGTTTTGCTATAGTTTTATTACAAGGCACGCACTTATCTTTGGCAGATAAGATGATATTATTTAAATTACCTACTAGCTCATCAATATCGCTACATGATTTAATATTTCGAATTGGGGCTTCGCTAGTTAGTTTTAGTTTGTTATTAATGCATGATTTATAGAGTTGCCAATTTGCCTTGGAATAATTATATCTATGTAAACCCTCATAATGTTGTGGATTGCAGTCAAATTGAAAGTGTACCGGTAGGTGGTCAGAACTTAAATCTGGGCGTGATTTCATATTATGAATGAATTGTGGGCAATTAGTGAGAGCTATGTCCAGAGTGGATCCATATCTTGAATTGTGATTAAAATGTGTTGGAGAACTTGGAAATTTAATTACAAATGTACTATTTAACATTTCATTGTATAAGATTGTACCGGCTCTATTATTTCTGTAGCAATTCCAATGCGGATGTTTTGCGTTCAGATCTCCACCTAAAATAAAATTTGTTTGGAATGATGTAAGGTATTGTATATCTGATTTAAATTTATTAAGAATTATATTGGATGTTCCTCCTTTAAAATAAGCGGCTATGAGTTTTATTTTACCACGAACTGTATTAACTTCTATTGCTAAAGCCTCAATAGTTTGTAAATTTAAAGTGGATAATAAAGAGTGTTGAATATTTCGTTTAATTATAATGGCAACACCTCCATAACCACTCGATTTTCTATTTAAATTGTACACTTTAAATTCCGGGTCAAAGAGTGATACATCGCCTTTTAGCCATGTTTCCGAAATTATGGCAACGTGCACATTAAGATGTTTCATATAAGAAAATGTTTCATTTGCTTTATTGTTTATACTTTGCGCATTCCAGATAAAAATGTTTAATGCGTTATTATTCAGATTCGTAGAACCATTATTTAACATTATTATAGAGGTAGGTTACAGTTAGGCGAGTTAAAACAGTAAATTGTTCTGCTTTCGTCTTGCAAACTGAAAGACTCGAGACCATATCACTTACCAGAGTTAAAATTTCTTCATATGTAAATAAAGAATCCTTTGTGGAGTTTACTTGTCTTGATACATTAGCAGCGTCCAATTTGTTTTGGTTTACACTATAATTAGAATTTGTTGGTTTATTATTAAAAATTGAATTCCAAGCCTGATGCATCTGTGTTGGCCGGGGAGACGAAAGCTCCGGAAATTTTTCAGCATTTAACAAATTCGGAGGAGGTCGTATTGAAGAGCCCCTAATATTATTTATATTGTTAGATTTTATATTTCGTTTAATTTTGACGTTTTCTTGTATGAGGATGTATTCCTTTAGTTTTGGACAGTTGGGTGAGTTTGCCATATGGTTTCCTTGACATAAACAGCATTTCAAATTTACGTCAGAAACTTTACATTGTAGCGTATCATGAGGGTCTCCACATTTGAGACATCTTAGTATTTTATAGCAGTAGGAGGTACCATGGCCATACATACCGCATCTGCGACATTGCGTAGGAGAAATTTTCCTAAGAGTATGTATCCGAAACGATACAATTATATGGTTGAGACTTTTTATTTTTTGTATAATCCTGGATTTAATGTTGTTTGCATTAAATTTGATCAGATAAAGACCATTTTGCATCAAGCCTTCTTTAGGATTTAGTTCAGTTATTTCGATGATATCATCACTGTTTATGTCTTTATTAGTGTATTCATTATCAGTGAGTACTTGTTTAATCTCATCCGTATTAATTTTTTTGGGCAGACCGTTTAATATTACTTTTAATATTTTTTCTGACGGAGAACGATAGGTAAAATGTTCAGTATTCGTATCTGTTAGGTGTTTACGTAGATTGTTGTAATCCAACTGATTGTGAAGTGAAATTTTATCCCAATGCTGCATAATTTAATCAGAAATTTATTAATGTTAAGTTCTTTGAGAATATCCCTCAATTTGTTTTCAGTGATGTTTTGTATTATTATGGGCGTTATAATAATTTTATTATTTTTGTTTTTTGAATGAATTTCAGAATCAAGATCAAATTCAATACCGTTACCATCATCATCGACCAGATTGTTGAATGTATTATTTGTTGTTATATTTGTTGATGTTGAGGCGGCCATATTACTGTTATGTTGTAAAGAGTTGATCATGTATTGATTTTCTCTAATCATTTGTTGTAAACTTGCATCATCGTACGTTTTCTGTTTTTGATTTTTGAACGATAACACTTTTAAGGTCGCATTAAAGCGGCCTTTAGTTTCACTCTGGTTAGTTTGTTTTATTGTATACACTTATTTATTATTTTGTAAATTAGTAATCAATTTGAAGAACAATTATATATTAATAAAGATTTTTTTTTTATTTTTTATTTTTAACTCAATAAATTAAATTTGTAAATCACAAAGATGTTACCTCAATGAAGGTTGGTAGAGAACTGGTCTCTCGTTTTATTTAATTGTTTTGAGTTTGTATATTAGAATACCAAAAACAACAAAAGAGAAAAAACCGAGTTCTTTATTAAGGCGGAATTCCATTACTGCGGCTTTTGTTTTTTCGCAGAAAACCAGAAAGAGATTATTTATTTTTTTTTATCAATCGATCGTAAAATTTTAGCGTCCCGTTCATTTACATATTCCATGCATGACTGTCTTTTTTTCTTTGGTGGTGGGGAACCACTATTATCTGCATTATTTTTGATGTGGATTGTTGTTCTATTGAAGCTGAACTTTCATCGAGCAAAAATTCAAACTCCGTATAGAGAGGCTGACATGCGGGCAAATCAGCTTCTTCTTCAACCGCAGTATAATTGATACTGTCGATGATGTCTGGAGGCGATATATTATGCTTTGCCCCCCCCCCCCCCCTCCCCCTTAAATCATTAATTTTTTGGAAATACGTCCAGTTGGAAGAATTTGTTGAAGCAGGGGCAGTTCCCGTTTTCGAATCTTTCATTTTCTTGAAAGTATCCATTAAATTGTTCCATTTTTTGAAGCATTCCTGGGATTGCCGATCCTTCTCTACGAAGCACTCAACACATTTTATTTCCACAGACATTTCACTGATTTGGTTTATTTTAATTTGTAAACATTTTTTTATGACCGTAACACAAATACACTTAAAATAGGTCAAGATTTTGTTTGATATTTTAAACACTACACACAGTTTATACGTTCAATTTAAAAAATGTATTGGTCAGGTAAAAGTAACTACATATAATACAAAAAGTTTATTGTAAATGACAATTTAAAACAAAACACGTCCGATTTGGGCGATTGTTAATGTTGTATTTGCTAATTATTGTGCAGGCTTACTATTAATGAAAGCTGTAATAAAATATATTATTGCATGCGTATTCGTATGCTTATGTGCCGTTGTCCTCAATACCTCTGTTTTTTCTTGTTTCGACATTGTGAAGCAAAGTGTCCTCGCTCATTACACACGAAACACGTTACTCCGTTTGATTCTATACTACTTTTATTAACTTTTGAAACAGAGATTTCCTTGAGGTCGTTCAGTTGGATTTTTGGATTATTATTTCTCCATTCGAAAGTTCTACCTTTATTTGCATTATGCTGTTCTGAATTTTGTGCTTTATTTGATCGATATACCTTGTAACTAGTCGGTCAGCCTCCCGTAAATCAAATAACAACTGACCTGGTGTATTATATTTTCTTAAAGGTATCAGAAAGTTGATGAATCTGACGTCTCCTAGACCTTCCACTATCCGTTCGATTGATTCCTCTTTCGACATTTAAATGTATATAAAAGGGGGATATAAATTTATACAAACCGCTTTTTACGCTTCCGGGTGTGCGTGTTTTTTTCGTATTGGGAAGATTCAGCGACTGGTTCAACTGTTGTTGAATTTTCCATCGGGTGCTTCCGCATCGTTGATATTTTCATTGAACCCCGCTTCAACGCCCTTTCGTTCGCAGTCCTTTCCTCTATCGGTTTTAATCGTGCGGTGTATTCTGGTCCCCCACCCGTTGTGTTTATTTCAACGATTTCCTATCTTTTCTTGTGTCGTATTTGGTTACGCCAATTTTCAAATATCTAAAATTCAAAGTTAAGAAATATTTTAATCAATCTACCCATTCAAAATTGTTTCGTACACACATTATACAAATATATACATATGATTTATATATATTTTACCTTTTTCCAACTCTCTTTAGGTCGCTGTGGACCGGCTAATGAATTTAGCATATTTGTAAGCCGATCCCATAAATGTTGGATTCTTTCATTTAAATCTTTTTTGTTCGTCATTTCTCCTTATTACAATACAATTTAGTTTAATATTAGATTACACGGATTAATGATAAATAGCCCGGCTGTCTGATGAGCACAGATATCAATACGAAAATGATTTTTCAATTTTTCGATAAATTTTGCTCTCTCATTCTAATGCGTAGCTTGACATAATTTGGCACCGACATTTTCAACAAAATTGTTTTTAAACACTGAAAAAATATAATAGTTCGAAACTTCTTTCTAAATTGTTACTAATAATTAATCCTTATGGTCGTACATATTAGAATACGACACATTAATTACTCTTGTTTCTATTGCAGTAAAACGATGTACTAGAATTGATACAACGATTGGTGAAACGTTGTACGAGGAAATTTTGCTTTGTATTCTCATTTCTGAGTTTCATCTATATTAAAATACCGTCAGCAGGAATTGCGTTTATTTCAGCCCAATCCACACAAACGTTAAAATAATTAACGGCTTATTCGTGTTTAACAGGAACGTTTTCTAAAGCTAAAATTTTTTCGATTTCATTAATGTTTATAGGTAACCCATTTTCAGTTATAAATTCGTTAATTTCTTGAACCGAAAATGCATCGTTAATAAATTCAATATAGGTTGAAAATTTGTACCTCGCCATTGTTTATTCTGTTTCGAATTTTAATTAATGGGATGCCATCTTTGGAGCCATAATCATGATTTGATGGCATTAAAGGCTTCCAACACTTAGCGATTGTGATTGACTCGAGCCTTTGCCAGGCATTAGAAAGAAAATTAACAGCATCCCTCTCATCCGATTTTAATTTATGGCTGCCGGTTGCATTAGTGCCTGCTAAAAAGGTAATCCGTTATTTCGAGACTTCCCGACCTGGTGCAAATTTTTCCTCTAAGTGAACGAGTGTTTTATTTGGAAGAATCCTCCAAAATAAACCCGATTCATCCGCATTGTATACCTCATGACACAGCACTACAGTATTCCAACTTATAATGTTTATTATTCTTTTTTCAATGTCGCTTAATATTTTTTGGCGGCTAAAGCCATTAACTACACTCTTATTGGCGATATTTTTAATTTCGACAACTCTGTATTTTACATAAAGTATAAATATAAAGCAGCAATTGTTATGATCCAGAAATTCTTATAAAATTGTTCCAAATACCTCAAAGCGATCCATGTCCTTTACCATTTATCTCCATCGGTGTGCGCTCCACCGGCTGCATTTAGCAATTCTGCCACCTAATCCCACTTATTTTTCATATCGCGATTGCCATCTACACCTTCAAATCTGAGGGAAATGATAAACAAATGCAATATAAAAATAATAACCCACATTCCTTTTGCTAATTCCTAATTTTGCTCTAGGAACATTAAGAGCTCTTTTTTGTTTATGAACACTTTTTCCCCCAATTTCTTAATGTTTTTCTTTATTGTTGCGTCTCACATTAAAATTCCACCACGATAAAATTTGACATGTCAATCCACAAAATTACTGATTTGGTCAGTTGTCATTGATTACGAAAAGAGAACCTACGAATCATGCCGCGAATTTTATCCAAAAAACAAAAAATTTTCATCGTGATCGTAGCGTATTTGAATTTAAACATTAAAAATCGAAGAATGTGGGCTAAAAAATGGCTGTTGAAACGCAAAAAATTTAACCATTTGATTTTATTAAAACAACTAAGCAGCGATGATTTTCGGAATTACTTGCGGATGGACTACGAAAGTTTTAGTGGGTTGTTACGTTTAGTATCGCCATTGATTTCTAAACAAAATACTTTGATGAGGGAAGCAGTTACAGCCGAAGAACGGCTAGTTGTTACTTTGCGATTCCTAGCTACTGGTCGAGAGTACGCAGATTTAAAATTCACTAGTATTATTTCACCGCAATTGATGTCAAAAATAATACCCGAAACTTGTAAAGCCATATACCAAGTCTTAAAAAAATACATAAAGGTGAATTTTATTTTTATGTTGTATTAAGTTGTATTAAAAATATAGTACGACTATGTGTTAAAGTTGTAGAGTCATAGAGTGTCAAAAATCTGTAAGACTTTAAACATAAAACATCAAACTATCTAAAATAAATTAAAACGTTCCATATAATAAAAACTTTAATATAAAAGTGTTTTTTTTTTATAAGTCCACAACTGCCGAGAACGTAATTCACGCAGAGGGCACTCTCACGGTGATGTTTTGCCGACTAAACCTCAAGGTCCTACACCGTGGAACAGAGAAATGAGAAGCAAATAATAAAAAAAAAAACTAAATTTAAATTAAGTCGACCAGAATTTGTCGAACGAAACTTGAGGAAACGTAATAAATTAATCATACCGGGTGTGTCCACCCGGTCTCGACCCTGTGGATGTCCTGCCAAGAGGATGACGGTTAGTGGCAAGCGCAGCCTATAAATATAGGACCGACACAGAATGAGAATTCGTGTCCCATCACACCGAAGCGGAAAATTTAGTAATTCATTTTTTACAAAAAAAAAAAATCAAATCAAAAAGAAAATAATCGCTGAAAATTTAGTGAAAGCGAGACCAATGTACACCAAGGATGTGCCAAGCAATCGTTCTTTGACACTTGATTGCACAGTGTATATATTTAATAAACTCGGAAAATTGAAAATTAAGAAAAATTAAAAGAAAAAATATTAAAAATTGCAAATGGACGATTATGAATTTCAATTATACTTTAATTACTCAGAGAAATGACCCAAAAAAATTAAATTAAATAAAAAATTGTAAGGCCGAATCATAGAGCCCATTGATTCTCTTAGACCGGCCAAGAATGTCTTGAGACACATTTCTTGATATAGATCTCGTTTAGCTCTAATTACGATAGCACTATTTTCGTTTAATTTGACGTAGTTTATTATGGTACTCTATCTATGATTCTAGCTAAATAATTTTCTAGGCTATCACTCGTTCGATTCATTACGCTTGTCCGCGTAATGAGTGATCAGATTATTCTTTTTTGCCCTCCATTCTACCTCTACATACATCGTGAGGACTTCGTTGGCCGGTAACTTTATTACGAATTGCCCTTACGTAAATTTTACAGCATGGATGTCCGTCTATCGAGTTACACAAGGTCAGGATTTCTTCTACATTCTCTATGAGCTCGAGAGAGAGAGAGAGAGAGTGTATGTTTGCTACCTCCGTCGATGGATTCTTAGACTTTAATTTTCTGATTGCTTACCCGGCATTTTAATATGTTTTAGTGTATTTTTATTAGCGATATGTTCTATACTTAATTTAGAGATTGTGTTAAAATTTCCTGCTAGATTTCTTTTTTCTAGTGTTAAGTTTTGATTTTTAAAGGTCCTATAATCCGTAGGATTTTCGTTCTTAGCATCTTTCTCAATTGACCTATGTTTTGATCTAAATTTTGAATCATAGACTCTATTTATATTATTTTTAGTTCGAGTCGGTAAAATTGTATATATAACTTTTAATTGTTTAAAATTTGTTTGTTTAAAATATAATATTTGTTTTAATTTTGTATAAATTATGATTTAATTCTTTTAATTGAAACAAAATTTCTGGAAATTCTATATTCCTTAGAATTTCCTTGAGTTGCTAAGTCCGGTAATCGTACTAAGAGGATATGATTGTTGGTACAAGGAATGAACAAATTAAAATTCACTTACCATGATACATTGTTGACTATTGTTGTAGTGAATGCGGCATTTATCTCTCCAAGAAACCGTTGAATGAGGCGTCTTATTAATTAAGGTTTATTACAGATTTATTCTGCTGACCGGTGGAGTGCAGAATAGATTCAGAAAAAAAATTATTATACATATGTTTAATTGTTATTCACTAATTAAGTGTTGATAATCTTACGACACGGCACCCTTCATTTTTTGAAGTTATTTATACTCAGTTTATACCGATTTTCCTTCGATACGAGCACTTGTTACTCCGATGTATAAACACTATAAATTTCACTTTAATACGCGAGCTTTTAATACCGATTTAATTACGCGACAGATTTAGATATTTTGATATATTTCACTTTAATTTTAGAAATATGTGTAGGTACTATGGATATCCAAAAATATCCTCTACTCAACTGCGCCAATTATGTGTCTCTGCTAAAGACTTTATTATAAAAAAAAATTATTTTAGTTCACTACTTTTATTGACTTCACAATTTATTTATTCAATTACGACGATTTATTTTATTTATTTAAGGTGTTCACTCCCTGCTTAATAACTAACGACAATTCGATTCTTAATCTAACATATTGATATTTGATGCCGGGATGTGCATAAATGCTTTTATGCTTAATCGCATTTCCCACCGTTGCATTTATGTACATTTGGCGTTTTAGTGCACGAGTTAAAGTTAAGGCAGTCGTGGTTTTAAAAATTTTAAACACTGATGTTAGTTTAATCACTTCAACAGATTTATTTGATCTATTCCACTTCAAAGTTACATATATTTTGATTTAGTTTTTGTTCAAAATTATTTATGTGGTAAAGAAACTGTAACGACGGTGCGGTAGTATGAGTTGGTTGGTAATTTTCACGAATTAGTTAAACTTTTCCCGAAACTGCGCCAGTTATATGTGTTGCGGTTTAAGCGGTAAATAATATAACTTATTTATTTGTAGAGTTCAATTCAACAAATTTATATTTTCATTTTCTTTATTGTACATGTATTTAGTTGCGTAACTCTAATTAAAAAAATGAACAATCTATATAATATGGATTTGGTATTTACACTCAAACAAATGTAATAAGAAAAAATTATTATTAATATACTAAGTAGGTCAGTTAATGTTTTTCACCTTTGAAATTAACTGACTTAATATTTTATATTTGGAATTTCTATGAAGACACACTCATCGTGTAAATAACCCGGTCTCGGACGCGGTTGTTACAAATGCTGATGCAACCGCCTATGTGCATGGTTTGCGGTATTTATGGTACATAACTTATATATATATATATATATATATATATATATATATATATATATATATATATATATATATATATATATATATATATATATATATATATATATATATATATATATATATATATATATATATATATATATATATATATATATATATATATATATATATATATATATATATATATATATATATATATATATATATATATATATATATATATATATATATATATATATATATATATATATATATATATATATATATATATATATATATATATATATATATATATATATATATATATATATATATATATATATATATATATATATATATATATATATATATATATATATATATATATATATATATATATATATATATATATATATATATATATATATATATATATATATAAGTTAACGTGAACTGGGAAAAGTTTATTTAAAAAAAAATATTTTTTCGGACTATGTTCGGTTTATCTTATTACCAACTTATATCTAACCAGTTTAGATTTTATTTATATAATGAAAATATTGCTGATATGAAAATTTATGTTATAAGAAATATGCTAGTGTACTTTGTACACGTGCATTTACATTTTTGATGATCTAGAATATTTTATATAAAAAGTAATTTGAGATCTTGAAAGATGCATATTCCACGTTGATGCGATTTTCCATGAAATGCATGTGGTGAAACTAGCTGACATGGCTGTATGATGTGCTTAACTTCTCCCCCTTTAAAAATCCTCGACTCGTGGATTAGAAGTTTAATTGGATTGGTTGTATTTCCAATGGTGTCGTTGCCTAATTTATATTTACTTGCGATGTTCTTGATGTGAGTTTTGTGTATCCTTCTTCCAGAGTTGGTAGTCACTGTAACCTTGTTGTCCTTTGCTACAGTTTCCTTTCTAAATTTGGGTTTGTTTTTGCCTTGTATTTGTTTTAGGGCAGTGTATATTGTTTCGCCCACTTCGTAGGATCTCGGCTCACTCTTTTTCACGTTTTCTCGTTGTATTTTGAGTTTTTGGCTATGTTTAATCCTTTCTGCCTCCTTGCTTATGTCGGGTAAAGAGATGTAATGCCGATGATAGTTATGATGAGGTTCTTCGTAGATATACATATCTTCTCCTCTTGGGAATATTAATTGGACCTTAAACACGTTTATTGGTGAATCGCAATGCCGAATGAGCTGGGTTCCATCTTCATCTGCGCTGTGAATCGTTCCACTACTGGAAGATGAAAGACTATTAACTTCTAGTTCTAGCCTTGATAAGGCATCCGCTACTTTGTTAGTGATCCCAGGTCTATATACTAGCTCGTAGTTGTATTCTTCTATTCTGGCCTTCCATCTTTTTAGCTTACTATTGTGGTTTCTATTGCTGAGAGCAAACGTCAGCGGTTGGTGATCCGTAATGATTTTGATTTTTTTTACTCCATAGAGATAATTTCGGAGGTTGTCCAACGCCCATACAATCGCTAACATTTCTTTTTCATTGGTGGCGTAGTTCTCTTCGGTCTTGTTTAGAGAACGTGAAATGTACGTTATGGGCCGATCTTTGCCTATCTCTCCTTGAGAGAGCATCGCGCCAATGCTGTGATTTGATGCATCTGTTGTTAGTATATAAGGTTTCTCAAAATCAGGAAATACTAGTAGCTCCGCTGATGATAGTAAGTCGTTGAGATATTGGTACGCTTTAAGTTCCGTTTCGTTTAGTTTTATTGCAACTTTTCGTGATTTGTTTGCCTTTATCTGCGCATTTTCTCCTCGTGTCAAGTTTGTCAATGGCTTTGCGATTTTGGCAAAGTCTCTGATAAATCCCCTGTAATATGACGTTAAGCCAAGGAATTCTTTAAGCTCTTTGAGGTTTTCTGGTGGTTTCATCTTTTAAATGGCAGTTACTTTTTTGAGATCCGCTTTTATTCCAGCACTTGTTATTAAATACCCAAGAAACTCTGTTTCCTCCTTCAAGAATTCGGTTTTGTCAAAAACGATAATATCGTCGATATATACATAGCATATCTTCCCTATGTATGACTTCAGCACGTCATCAATCATTCTCTGGAAGATTGCAGGTGCGTTCTTCAAGCCAAATGGTAACCTGGTAAACTCAAATTTTCCGTTCATTGTAGAGAATGCTGTTTTTGGGATATCGCTCTCTTTCATTCTGATGTTGTGAAATCCCGAAGTCAAATCTATAGTAGTGAAGTATTTTGAGTTGCCAATGCTTGTGAGTGTATTTGTCATATCCGGTATCAGGTACGTGTCTCTCGTTGTAACTGCATTTAATTTTTTGTAATCTATTACCATTCGGTATTTCTTTATACCTGAAGCGTTCATTTTCTTTTCTACAACCCAAATTGGGGAATTGTAGGGACTTTTGGATGGTCTTATGATACCGTCACTTAGTAGTTTTACCACCTGCGTCTCCACTTCTTTCCTCATATAGGATCTCAAGACAGGATGCGTATGCCTCTGGTAGTGTTGCCGGTCTCTGAAAGGTTAACATCCTGGATATTTCAGCCGATAATCCCCTCACGAAAATATCGAGTGCAAGATTTCTGTACATTTCGGTACATGGCTGTATTGTATCTTTGGTGTAGTTTTCGGTTTTTATTTTGTTTATTATTAATGATAGTTGGTGATTAACCTTTGCATAAAATTCGTCTGTGCTTTTATTGCCCTTTATTAGTTTTACCGAGTTGGTGTTCCAATGTACGCTGATCCCTTTTGTCTGCGTAGTGTAATGATAGGCAGTTCTTAATGTCTCTCCAATTTCCACCGAAAATATTGTATGAAATGAGTGCCGAGTCTGTCGCCCCTCTAATCTTCTAGCGAATGCTCTGAAGAATAGCTCGGTAAATGGGTTTATCTCTGACGATTTCGTAGTCTTCCAGTATCCCGTCTACACTGTTTACCTACGACACGTAGTGTAGTGATCCCTTTTTACATTTTTTTTTCAGCTGGTTGCTAGCTCCAATGAAACTTGTTGCGTTTTCGCTGTACATGTCACTGAATAATCCTCGTCTAGAGCTGAATCTTTTGAAAGCTGCAATGAATGCCGCGGTAGTAAGATCTGTTACTACCTCTATGTGGATTGATTTATCAAGACAGACGAAAATCGCTATATAGCCTTTATAAGTTTTATGTCCTCTACTTTTGCTTGTTTTTAACTGTAGTGGACCTGCATAATCAACGCCAGTATGGGTGAATGGCCTTGGCGGTTCCACCCTTGTAGATGGTAGATTTCCCATTAGTACAGATAAAATTACTGGTTACACCCTTGATGTGTTCCAAAGCTGTGAAGAGTGACACATTTTTAAATTACCATTTTAGTGGCATTTTTTGCACGTATGATCCAATAATTCTTACTTAGGTATGAGAGCATAAGTTGGATTCCTCCATGCGATGTTTTCAAGTGTGCGTAATTGATTATTCCTCTACTGAGCTGATGATTAGAGGGAAGTATCGCAGGATGTTTTTTTTCATAATTTAGCATTGAGTTCTGAAGTCGTCGTATTGAAATTAAAACTAAAATTATCTTATTTTTTATCATGTACAAATATATATCGAAAGAGTTTAATAATTACATCCTTGTCCGTTGTATATGATGTCATATATTTCAATATTCATGGCAATAACACTCGGGAAGTCGGGACACTAAACGGACAACACTCGTTTTGTTGAACAAAATACAAATACATATATTATTTTATAATATGTACACATACATTTAAGAAAATTATTTATTTAACACGTCATATTAAATTTAAAACAACAAAAAGTTTAACCGCCAATGCGATATGTCAAATTGAATTATGTAAACATAAACAAAATGAACAAACGTTGCACACACATTTGATTCAAAAAATGAAATATTCAAAATTGAACGTGCGTTTTTCTAGCAACTACGAAATTATATCGCGCATGGTTCCTATACTGCTTTAAAAATAAAAATACTAAATATTGTACGTTAGTTTTTCTAGCAATTGCAATAAATCATATTGAATTTTTTTTCCACTAAAATTTGCGCTTGGTTCCTATACAGTTTTGATTAACTAATTGAAAATTTTACTTCGATTCTTTCGTCTATGAAAAACAAAATCATCGATATGTTATTCTATTTCCATGACATGCTTGTAAATATTTGGCAAGTTGCTGCTTAGAGAAAAATTCAATTTTCACAGCAAATTTATTTGCAGTTTCTCGCTACGTGTCAGTTTTATTGTGATTTATGACAGCCAATCTTTCTTTTAAAGACAATTCGTTCAATGTTTTTTCGGCATAATAATAGTTCCTAAAGAAACATTAATATGTTTGTTAGATAGACTATTATTACTTAAGCCATAAAAAATATAATAATAAAAATCAACACAAATGAAAATTAACTTACCTGGTTTCGACCTATTTCGACAATAAAAAATTGACGTACGAATTTTTGAATCACCCGGAACTTTATTTAACTTGTTAAAAACATTGTGCAGGGATTTAAAACATTCTGTGCTCTACATTTATTTTCATGAGGCAAATCAAAAAGCGAGAGTAGAACGTTTTGACCCCCTGATTACGAAAAAACATTAAAACAAACATATACATATTCATATGTATTACGTAAATACCGATACATTTTCAGCAATGATTTTCTTTGGATAACTACACAGCTTTTTCCATGTTCAATTTTTGGATCACCTCCGCTGTGCTGAATGACTTACAGAAATACAGCCAAACAAATTTTGATAATACACCGATCACTGTAGGAGGCATTAAGGCATCGTATTTATATTGTAGCGACTCAATCCTATTCACGATACTGTCCACTGCTATCATGATCTGAAACTCTCTCCTCAGCGCATTTATATGTCGCATCGAATTCGCACTTCGATGTTCCATAACGAAATTGTACTCTTGAAGTTGTAATGCCCATCCGGCAATCCTTGAAGCCAGCCCCTTTTTCTTCATTGTGGAACTGAATGCCATGCAATCTGTCACAATTTTAAATTTTAACCACAGAAGGTATACTCTAAATTTTTGAAGCAACTTTACAGTGGCTAGTACCTCCAACTCGTAACTGGAAGATTTCTCCTCGGTAAGAGAGGTTTTCCAGCTGTAGTAAAATTCTGGATGGAATTTCTGGTCCTCATTGTCCGTTTGCAACAAAATGGATGTAAGCCCGACTTTAGATGCTTCACAATGCAGTTCCGTTAAATTTGTGCTCGGTTTACTAAACGGTTTTTAGTTGAAAATCATAATCTGGCTGGGCCCAAACTCAAACCGCCCATTCTTCTGCAACATATCCGACAGTGGTTGGGCTATTCCTTTCAAGAATCTCCACAAATAACTAACTAGGCCTAGGAACCTCTACAGACTCTTTTCATTCTTTGGAGTAGAGTACCTTCTACTAGCTTTAAGTTTTTCTAATGAAGGTCTGACGCAACCAGCTGCTAATTTATTTATTGAATCTTTTGTGAAAATGACAATAAGTTGTCCAATCTTAATCACTATGGTAATTATGTAAATCTGCGGGAGCAGAATCTACTTGTTATCAATAAATAAATTGTATAATTTATATAGTGGCCGGCATCGCTTTTTCTTTAATCGTGAAGACATAGGTGATGCAAATTCATAAATTTTACTAGTATCGAATATTCAGGTTTTCACGCTACTAAAACTTTCTAAATATTTTATTACACTATATCCTACTTGACGGACCAAAAATTGTTATCGGCTCTACGATAAATGCTAGAAATATTGGCAATCGTTAGTAAAAATTATCGATGCATATTTTTGCCGTTTCACTTTGCTTGACTTTATTATTGTTGTAAGTTTAATTTATGAGACAAAACCATAGCGCAGGTGGTATGTGAGTGAATGTTAATATTACAAGAGAATTAACTAACAACGTTAAATATGTAAATGAGTGTTAAAAATCTTGAAGATTAATTTATTAATCTTAGCATGTGTATTGCACATGCGTCAAAATGTTATTTATGCGAACTTGATAGTGCATCACTGAAATTATATTTCATTAATACTGTTACGGACGGCTCAGCAGCCGACCCGCAGATTTCAACTAAGCTCACAGAGGCCTCAAACGGTGGTTTTGCCGGCTAGATACGAAACTTGAGGAACATTGTAAAATAATTATAACCGGGAGTAACTGGCACAGAATGGGGTCTCCGCTCCCATCATACCGAACCCGTCACAATCATATATAATCGCCGAAAAACTTGGAGAAGCGAGAACGATGTACACCCAATGCGCGAATTACGTTTATTTAATATTCACTTAATTTTAACAACACTTTTTACAACTTTACAAATTATGACATATGACAAATTATTTATTTACAAATTTAATTATATGTACACTACGGTGGTTACAACTATTCTAACTTTTAATATTTTCCCAATGCAAAGGAAAGCAGATAAAGAGTAATGAACTTGAATTATTAAAACGCAAATTCTTTGAATTATTAAAACGCATGAAGTGCAATTTTATAAAATAAAATTGAATTTAAATGAAATCGCATGAAGTGCGATTTATCGAATTGTAATTTAATAATATTCCGTAGACAAAACGTTATATGATATTTATTTGATTGATGTTGTTATTGCTGTGGGTTGTTGACTTGTTGTTGAGGACGGTGGGACCACCAGATGTAACTCCTCCCCTCTAAGTAGGTGCCTAAAGGAGAATATTGGGACGTCTGCGGAATCTTCTGGGGTTTTGGTTTTGTTTTTGTTGTTTTTGTATTCTGAAAGATATGTAAAAGATTGTTATACATAATAGAGTACCTATTATGCCGTAGGTGATGGACGTATGCATTTTTTGTTTTATGTTAGAATGTTTTTAATGTTCTAACTGTTGTGCATGTTGAATTGTTAATATTTCCATTTCCTCTGGTCTAACTGGTGTTTTTATTCTCCCAGGTATGGTATCGTTATATATTAGCTCGAGTGGTTTTTCTTCGATCATTAAATTTGGTTTTGCCAAGAATGTTCTGTTCATAATTTGTAGGGAACAGTTGTGCAATTCAATGATTTTTAAGCCAATGAGGTTTTTCTGTTGTTGTCTGTTTCTTTTCTTTTACAACGTCTTTGGATTGTAATTTGAATAAATCGCAGTTTGCTGGAATGTTATTTATTATGGCTGGTATGCATGGTTTTTCCGTGAGTTCCAATTTTTCTGCTTCGCATGACGTGAATCCGTTCGTATTAATACATGGTTTTGTAATATATTGGTAAAATAATTGGTTTATTACTATTTTTGGGTTAGGGATAGGAATTGTGTATGAGTTGTTTATAATGGTTTGAATGATTATGTAAAATTTAAGGGATTGTACTGTGGAATTTGTATAGAAAAGATTAATTGGGTTTTATTCCTATACGCTTGTAACCATATGATTTAATAGAGATCCTCCTCAGTCTCGATCGCAATGCTTTGTTCAAACATAATATCTTTAATAATTTTTATTTCGTTTTTATGTAATACGTGTTTTGAATTTATTTTAATTTTAGCAAATGTTATTGATTCTATAATATTGTCTAAGTGTTCCTGCAATGTTTCTATATTGAAAATGATTTGATTTAGGTAGGATTGAAAATGATTTGATTTAGGGCCTATTTTAAGTATTGTCGTTATTGTTTCGGTTGCGTTTGTAATTAATTTTGTGTCGTATTCGATAATTCTAGTTTAGTCTGTTACAAATTTTTGAATTTTTGCGAATCTATCTATCATTAAATTATTTATTCTTATTCCCTCATTAAATTTGTCTGTAATTTAATCTTCGTTTTTATTAATCAGGCCCAGTGCATTTTCTAAAGTGTGTAGGTCATCTTGGTCTAAATGTCCTGTTATAGAATTTATAATTGATCCTATAGCATTTATAAGCCCTCTTTTTTGTTTAGTTTTTGGTAGTAAGTGTTCGTAGGATTCTGTTAATTTGTTTAATTTATATTGGATTGTTTTTATTTTATATTTAAAGATACTATTTCTTTCCTTGCTTATTTGTGCGGTAACGAGGTGAATACTGTTAATTATTCCTGCTATGTTCTCTTGGTATCCGTCGAGATTGATTATATGGAGCAGTCTTGTATGGAATGCTATAATTTTTGCGTCATAGATTTTTGTTGTTAGTAAGCCTTTCGTGTCCTTGATGTCATTTTGTCCCTGATTAGTTGTCCCCAAACCGGTATTAACCTGTAATGGTCGTTTAATTTTTGCCTTATGAATTTTACCTTGTTTAGTGTGAATTGTAACTTTATTGTTCTTTAGAACTTCTAATTTGTTAATACGTGGTGCTATCTTATTTCTCCTATTTGTCTTCCAATATACCGTGTTTCCTGTTTTGAGGCTAGGGGTTTTACTCTACTTTTATTGGCTTTTTCTACCAGTTTTCTTTTTGTTTCTGTGTTTCTTTTGAGAATTAACTGTAATATGTGATCATAGTATTTCCTATGCTTTTCTACTATTTCCTTAAATTTACTAGGCTTGGGATCGGGAATTGTATTTCCTCTAAAGTAATGTCCGTTTTTCAGTTCTAAGGGTGTCATATGAGTGACAGAGTGAATAGAATTATGACTGCATTGGTCATCAAGGTTTCTACATTGTCCTTTGGGATTTTTGCTTTAAGAAGAATATACAGATATATTTCTAGAATTGTGGAGTGGAATCGTTCCACAGGAGAATTACCAGTTGAACTTCTAGCGGAGGTAAAATGTAATTTTATTTTATGTAGTGCAGGTAACTCTTTAATATTATCGTTTTTGAATTATCTTCCATTGTCTACTATTACTTTCTTTGGTTGGCCATGGGCCATAATATATTGTCTAAAAATATTAAAAACTTTGTGAGATGTAATATCATTGCCATTTAAGATATGAGCTACCTCAAACCTAGAAAACGTATCTAAAATTGTTAGAAATTGCTCTTTTTCTATGAAAAATATGTCCACTTGTGTAGGTCTTGTGGGGTTCTCTGGTATCTGAAGCTTAATATTTTTCTCATTCCGGTTATACTTAAGAGTTTGACATATTTCACATCTGTTTATTAAGGAATTTATTTGTACTTTCAATTTGGAAAAATAATACTTACTTCCTTTTTAAACGTTCAGTATTCTCTGCGATTCCGCGATGATTACTGTCGTTGTGCTCCTCTAAGATCAGTCTGTGTTGCATATCGACATCGTATGTCAACGGCTAGGTATTTACAACGAATGAGTTTGATATTTTCCGTCTTAAATGTAGTGGTCATTAGTTTACTGAGGGTTGTAAAAGTTTGTTCATTGGATAAGAACCTGTGTTAATATTCGGTTGCACATAATCCACTGAAAAAAATTTTTAATCTTATTGAGTAAAATCGGAATCAATTTGATAATTTCGTAATTGATATAGCGCCAATAGAGAACCTCTATCAAAATAATAAAACATGTTTTTAGTGTAGATTTCAATTATTAAATAAACAATATATTATTCAAATTATTCATTTATCAATTATGTAATATTATAATCAACCTGATAATTCTATTCTCTTAATAATAACATATTTGTTAAAGTTTACCAAATAAAATTTTTCAAAATAATAATTATTTATATTTATGAAGAAAAATATTATATTTTTGAATACGGAATTTTCAAAATGAAAATAATATGTGACTAAACTATCTTCCATTCAATAATATTATGTATCAAATATTTTTTAATGTGATAATTTATTATTAAGCGTATTGTAATAGCCAATATTGTAATAGCCAATATTGTAATATGTGATTGTTTACGTTGTAAATGTTGTAGTGAATGTTGTAAATGTTGTAATATTGTTATAAGAATAAATGTTGTAGATGTTGTTTTTTTTTTATGTTCAATATTGTGTAATATCTAGATATGGAATTTATATTCTGATTGGGGTAATTTAAAATAACTTGATTTCTTTTAGGAATTTGTATGAAATAATATAATGTGTATATATAATTTGTATCTAATAAAATTTCTTACCTGTTGATCTGTATTTGTCGGATGTGTATCGATGTGCAAATTTATTTATGTAAATAATAATTAATACACGATTTATGTTTAATTGTTAATATTCAAAATTTATTTATGTTCACTTAATAGCAATAAAATTTAACTTGTTGAATTTTATAATTACACTTTAAGAATGATTTTAACTTATTGAATCTTGTAACTCACTAAGATAGATTTTAACTTGTTAAATATTATAATTACACACTAAGAATGATTTTAACTTATTGAATACTGTGATATACACTTAGATTGACTTTATCTTGTTAAATACTGTGATATATACTTAGATTGATTTTACTTATAAACTTATTGATTCACGAAATATAATAACTGACTAAAGTATAATGATTTGTTGACAAGGTATAGCTTGACTTAAAAAATGTGTTTGACTAAAAAAAACAGTTTTTAATTTTTGGCTTATATACTATTTTAGTTTCCTAATTTTTTGTTTTTTGTTTGTTACTACAATATGGGGTCGAGTGGTAGTTTTCCACTCGTAAAATTTTTGTCATCATTTTTATTTGGTTTTGGGTCATCCTTAAATATTTATTTTTTAATTAAAATTGTTAATTTGCGTAAAATTGAAATATTTTTATGTTCTAGTTTTGTGTGTTTCGTAATATCTTACTTTGTATTTCTTTTGATTTTTTACGCGCACGTGTTTTTTACATTGCGTGAGAATGTAACTCGTTTGTTGCGTGGGAAAGAAATGTTGAAAGTAGATTACGGGATTGTTCTACAACACTTCCCCTGTTTGAAAAAGCTAAAATTTTGAGGTTGTTGAAAAATTTTTGCTAATATGATATATATGTATATGTGTCTTGGTTTGCTTCGTTGACGTGGTGAATTGAAGTTCGTTGTGCTGCTTGTGCGTTTTCTGGGATGAGTTTTGTCTGGTTTTTTAATGTTGCCGTTGTTCCGTTTTTCTGGTCTTGTGTTTTTGTTCTGTATGTTCTGATGCTGTTTATTTAGGTTACTAAGTGTTATTATTTCTCTATTCTATAAATATTATATGTGTGTTTAATTTGTATAGAGTAATAAGTTATCTGTTATTATATTTTTTTTTTGTCTATGTATCTTCATGTGGTGTAGGTTTTTGTCCTTAGTTTCCAGTTGTGTCTTAAAGACCTTGATTTCCATGTGGTTGTATCTTATTTCTCGTTTTTATTTCTCCTGCTTCGGTGTTGTCTTTTTGTCGCGTGCCGTTATTGTGTATTTTGCTGTTCCTTACTTGACCGAGAAATTTTACTGTGTAATTTTATGCAACGTAGTATTGTTTTTTATGATGCCCGTTTTGTACAGTTATGTGTTTTTACGTATGTATATATTTTGATGACAATATTGTGTTGTTTTATATGTATAATTAGAAATATGAAAAGTATGTACTTTAATAAGTAAGGTTTTCATTGTGTGTGCAATATTTTTGAGTGAAGCCATTTTTGTTTTTCTTATATACTTTAGTTTTTATTTAAGTGTGTGTTTCATTTTGTTTTTATCGTGATATTTAGTTTTTTATATGACAATGATTTTAGTGTGAAAGTAAATTTTTTTTTTGTGTGTGTAATTTGGAATATGAATTTTTATTTGTGCATGATTTATTTTTGTTTTCTTATGTACTAATTGAATTTTTATTGATAGTTCTCTTATATACTAAATGCTTTAATTTTTGAAAGTTTTCTTATATGCTAAATGTTTTATTTTGTTTTTGTTTTGATTGATCGAGATATAGTATAAAATAATATTATTGATTTAAATGGTATTGATTTTGTTGCTTAGATATATAATATTTGAAAAAAGAAATTTTATCTTAATTGGTAGGTGTTAGTTTTTTTTTTGCAATAATAATTTTTAAAGTATAGCCTGTTCTTCCTCGAGTGTTAGTTTTTTATTGTTTTGCTCGTTGAAGAAAAAGCTATTTTAATATTTTACCGTTTAATGCATTTAAATTTTTGCATTTTCTAGTTCGGTCATTTTTTTCTCGTTCCATGTTGGCTTATTAATGTGTGTTTTAGTGTACCCATGGCCTATTTGTTGTGTTGTGTGTCTGCACGGTAATGGTAATTGTATTTATTATATTTAGTAATTTCTTAGTCCTGGTCCTGTGAAATATTATTAAAGCGGTTATTATTGTTTGGTTCGTGTTAATGCGATAGTAATGTTGAATTTCATTTTGTTACCTGTAAAGTTTATTTAAGAATTTAAGTTAATTTTAGTTTTGTTTAAGTAACCTGTTGTTATGAACTTTTATGAATTTTCTGTTGATTTCTATGGTAGTATTTACAGGAGAATTTATTTCTATAACTTTGTATGGGCCTAGCCACAAGGCATCTTGTTTTGTTCGTCTGTTCTCGTTTTTTAGCCAGACTAAGTCGTTCGTTTCGAGAATCAATGGTTTTGTTGATTTGTCATATTGTGCCTTGACTTGTAATTTTTTGCTAATGATTTTTTCTCGGGCTATTGCGTATGCGACCCTTAGTCTTGCTCTCAGTTCGTTAACATAGTCATCGTAATTGTATATCGGTTCTGGGTCTTTCTGTACTGCGCTGGGGATTAATGCTGGTCGTCCGTAAACTAATTCGTAGGGGGTAAAGTTTGTTGAACAGTGTGGTGTAGTGTTATACACAAATATTGCGTAGTGGCACATTTCGTCCCAATTGTTTCGATCGAGGTTGGTGAAAGACCTTAAATATTCTTTCAATGTGTTATGCGACTTTTCAAGTGCACCGTTTGTTTCTGGGTGGTATGCAGTGGTTGTTAAGTGTTTTAATTTTAGAAGTTTGCAGAGTTCTTTAAATGTGTTACTCATGAAATTACTGCCTTGATCTGTTAATATTTTTTCGGGGATTCCGTATTTTGTGATATATTGCTCGCATAGTGCTCTTGCCACTGTGCTAGCGTTCTGGTTTGGTATAGGAATAGCACCTGAGAATTTGGATAAGTCGTCTTGAAAAGTGAGCAGGTAATTATTTGAATTTTCTGTTGTTGGAAGAGGGCCAACAATATCGAAAGCTACGCGTCGGAAGGGGTGTTCTGATGTGTCAGTCAATTGTAGTGGTACTTTTGTCTTTCTGTGGGTTTTATTTCTTTTGCATGTGTGACAGTTTCTAATTAATTTGTTGATGTCTAGTAACATTTTCGGCCAGTAGTATAGCATTCTGATACGTTTGTATGTGCGCCATGTGCCTGCATGACCGCCTAGAGGTAGATTGTGATATTCATTTAAAATTTGTTGTCTTTTTCTTATGTCTGTCACGACTTCTATTTTATTATTTCTTAAGTTATTTGAATCTACATTTTGAGTGAATTCTTCTTGTGCTAGTGTGGTTGTTTTGTTCATTAAATTTTGTTTTTGGTTCTGTGGTTTTGCGCAATTTGGAGGTGTGTTTGTGTTATTAGAGTTTGTAGAATCTGTCTGGGGATGGTGGACTGGATTTGGATTTGTATTGGGTGTTGTGTCTAGTTGGGTTTTGGCTTGTGCCCTTGTGATTGCTGAGATTTGATTTTGTTGTTTAATTCTGCTGAGTGCGTCTGCGTTTGTGTTGGCTTTACCAGATTTGTGTATAATTTCGAAATTATATTCAGATAACTTTAGGTTCCATTTTAAGATTCTGTTAGGTATTTTTGTTAGATTTCCTGTAAGTGGTTTATGGTCAGTGATTATTGTGAATTTCTTGCCATAGAGATATGGTCTAAAGTTATTTACCGCCCAATAGATGGCTAACATTTCCTTCTCTATTGTGCTGTAATTTCTTTCTGATTTGCCTAATGCTCTGCTGGCATAGGCTACTGGGAACTCTGTTTGGTTTTGGGTTTGTGAAAGGACTGCTCCTAAACTGTAGTCACTTGCGTCAGTAGTAAGAGTAAAGGGTTTATTCATGTCAGGGTACTTAAGGATGGGGGGTTTTATCAAAAGGTTTTTCAATGTGGATAGAGCTGTTTTACAATTTTCTGTAAAAATGAATGGAGTACCTTTTCTGGTCAATTTTGTTAGTGGTTCGGCGATTTCGGAGAATTTTGGTATAAAGCGGCGGTAGTAATTTGCGAGACCTAGAAAAGATTGTGTTTCTCTTATATTTTTAGGTTCTGGAAAGTTTTGAACTGCTTCTACAGTCGATGGGTTGGGTTTAATTCCTTCTGGGGTTATGAGATGGCCTAAGAATGTTATTTCTTTCCTTAGAAATTGGCATTTTGTGCATTGTAGTTTTAAGTTGTTTACTCTGCAGATTTGGAAAATTTCTAGAAGTTTGTTATTGTGATCTTTTAGATTTTTACCGTAGATAATTACATCGTCTAGGTATATAAAGCCTTTTAAACCTTGAAATCCTCTTAGGACGTGGTTTATTGTTCTTTGGAAAGTGGCCTGCGAATTTTTGAGGCCGAAGGGCATTCTATTGAATTCAAAATGACCGTAATCTGTACTGAAGGCTGTTTTGTGTGCATCGTTGGGATTCATTTCTATCTGATGGTAACTGCTAGCCATATCTAGCGTTGAAAAATATTGTGCATGACCGAGTTGGTCTAAGATGTCATTTATGTTAGGTAAAGGGAAGGAATCGCCAATTGTGATCTCGTTTAGTTTACGGAAGTGTAGGACTACGCGCCATTTGGGCTTGCCGTCGCTTCCTGGTTTCTTGGGAACTGCTAGGAGTGGACTATTGAAGGGACTGGTACTGGGTTGTATTTTTCCGTCATCTAACATTTCTTGTACTTGTCTGTTGATTTCTTCTTTGTGTGTCTGAGGCAGTCTGTATCTTTGTACGTGTATCGGTTTTGAATCTGTGTATAGATTTATGTTGTGGTATATGCCCTGAATGCTTGTCAGTTTGTCACCTTCCAAAAAGAATATGTCTTCGTATTGGAGGCATAAGTCCAGTATTGTCATATTCTCCTCTACGTTATTATTTTTATCTAGATTGTTTGTTATCGTTTTAATGATCTGGTCTTGCCGTGAAGAATAGTCTATTGTTTGTTCCGTGTGGTAATACTGTATGTCTTTCGGTAGGGTTTCTAAGATTGGTTTAAAGTCTGATATTTCGTTGTCCCGTGGTAGCGTGTTTGCTATCATGATTTTTGCTTTGTAATTGATTGGTTGTATTAATGTGTGAGGAATAAATATCCCTGGTTTTATTTCCGTTGCCGTGCAAATTGTCGGTTCGTTTGTGGGTGTTTGTATTTCGATAATTGTTTCACTTCTAGCTGGTAGAATTATATTGTAATTAGTTCTGTTTGAAAATTTGATTAAATGTCCGTTGATTTTAATATTATTGGTACTGTAGAGTATGTCTACTTTAAATTTGTCAAAGAAGTCTCTTCCTACTATTCCGTCTTCGAGAATTTGGAAATCGTTCGGTACTGTGTGGAATTTGTGTTGGATTTTTAGTTCGTCGTTTAATTGTAGTGTTAGTGTTAGTGATCCGTTAGTTTTTACTGAGCCTGTTCCAATGCCTGATAGTGTTAGTGTATCTAGTTTGTTAACTTTGTCCGTATTGATATGTTTCTGTTTAATGATTGATACGTCTGCACCTGAATCTATTAATAAATTTGGTCTTGTTTCCTGGTTTATAAGAGGGGATATAGTGTCTCTGTTCGTTTTGTATTTGGATAATAAATTTATTAACGTGGGTTTCTCTGGGTAGAGTAGATTTTTTAAGCTGTTGTGGTCAGTTTCGTCTAGTTCTTGTTCTAGGAAGTTTGTTTTAATTTGATTTTGTTGTTTTTGTTTCGTGGTAGGGGATTTGTAACTTTGTTCGATTTTAAGAGTTTGTTTGATGTGGTTTGGTTTACGTGTGGACGTGTGTTTGATATTTTTGTTATTCGAAAGTTTGTAGAGTATGTTTTTATTATGTGATAAATTTTGTTTTATGTTTGATAGTGTGTTTTGTTTGATAGTCGTTATTTGTTGTTTGATTTTAGATAATTGTGTTTTTGCTACGTTATGATATTTTGAGAATTTAGTAGAAAGGTATAGGGTTATGATGTGTATTACTAGAAATATGTTGTCAATTTGTAAGTTTGCTGTTTCTTGGATAATGTCGTCGTCGTCTGTTTGTATTTCGTGTAATTCTAATGTTGGAGCGTCTTGGCCTGAATGATTGTTTTCTGTTTGTTTGTTTGTGTCATGAGCGTCTGGGCTCTTTTCCTTATTTACTAAAATTTTTGTGGGAGCGTCTGGGCTCGATTTCTTATATACTACTTGTTTAGTGGGAGCGTCTGGGCTCGTCTGTTTGTTTGTTAATGATTTACGAGGAGCGTCTGGGCTCTTTTGTTTATTTATTAGAATAGAGTGAGCGTCTTGGCTCGTATGATCGAAATGGTTTAGGTACATTTCTGGAATGATACCCATTTGGAGAGAGTAGTTTTGATTATCTGTTTGTTCGTTATATGTTTGGTTTGTTTGATTTTGATCCGGTGGCAGTGGCTCTCCTACAGCTGGTCGGATCGGCTGGAGTTTCCCAGTTGAGACTGTTGTGGTGTGTTATGATCGGTTTGTGCTTGCTGTGGGTATAATGTGTTGATTCTCATTCCTGTGAATTTTTCTGCTAAGCCGTTTGTGTCGGGGGATGCGTTTGGATTTGTGTTGTTATTATGTTGAGCTGGGTTTCTTGTGTAGAATTTACTTCGGCATTCGTCAAATGTATGTCCTGTAGTAATTTTACAATGAGAGCAATATTTTGGTACGAAGTTGCTCCTGCGTTGGTTCGGTTGGTATTGTTGTTGGCTGTTTGCTGGTGTGAACTGATTCTGAGTTTGCTGTTGCTGATTGTGATTGAATTTGGGGATGAATTGTGGCATGCTTTGTGTTGACGGCATTTGCTGGTTTGATGTTTTATTTTGATATTGTTGATATGCGTGTTGTGGTTGTGTTATTCTGTTAGATTGTTCTTGCGTAGGTGCATTATAGTGTGTGTTCGGCGGTTGTCTAGCCGTGTTGTAGTTTCTCTGGTAGTTCATGTTGTGTGTGTAGTATTGTTGTGACCTGTTCGTTCTTTCTTGGTTTAACCTCGTGCGGCACACATCCCAAGTGTGATTCATTTTTTGGCAATAGTTACAGATGATTGCTGGCTTTCCGTATGTGTTCTGTTGTTGAATTATTGGTGTGAATGATGTAGGTGTTTGTTTCGTTGTATCCGGCATCATCTCTGTTGTACATGTTAGCATTTTCTCAATGATTTCGGCTTCATTTATTATCTGGTTGACGTTTGTGGCTTTTATCGTGGCAATTTTTTCTTTTAGGATTAAATTGTTTAGACCTCGTTTAAATAGTTGTACTGATGTTGTGTCTAGATGTTGGGAATAAATGTTGTCAATGTTGTTGGTGTTATATTTAGTCTTGTATCCGTTTTTGTACTGTTCTAGCGCTTCTAGGAGTCTGTAGCCGTAGTTTCTTATACTTTCGCCGTATGTTTGTTTTACGTTGCTGAATCTCCTTTCCAATTCGTCCAACGAATGTAGTTCTGTGTACATGTTGCTTAATACTTCTTTTATTTCTGTATAGGTTTGTATGTTTCGGTGAGTGATTCTCATGTAGGCGTCTCCTGTTAGCCTTAGTTTGATTAGCCTGTCGAATGTTTTCTTTTCCTGCTCTGTGGTGAGTGTTTCGAATATACTGTCAGCAGTGTCGAGGAACCTTGCTAGGTTGTGTGCCTGGTGTTTCGTGCCATCTCCACTGAATTCTGGTACAAAACTTGCGATGCTCTGTTGAATTTTTTGTTGGTCCATTTTTGTGCCTGTTGTGTGTTTGCCTGTGACTTCGAGATTTGTGATTTGGGGCTTCTGTGTTGTCTGGGAGTCTTTTTCGATTTGCTTTTCTGCTGGGATTTTAAATTGTTCGCCTTTGGGTTGTGGCGGTTGAGTTTCTTCTTTGTTGACAGGAATACTTGGGTGATTTATGACGTTCGAGTGTAGCTCGTTAGGTTCTGATTTTTTTCTGAGCCTTTCGCTTGCTCGAGTTGGTGATCTCGGGGTTTTATTTGATTTATTGCTGAATGGTGCGGTTCCACTCATTTAATTCATTTGTAGTTTTTGTTGATCATTTGAGATCTTGGTTTCGTTTTACGATTTTGGGGAAACGAGAGAATTTTTGCAACAGAAAATTTGGGTAAAGGGGTTTTGCGACCTCGGGGGGACTTTTACTTTATTTTGGTAAAAGGGTGTTCGACCAAAAGGTAGTGCGAAAGGGTGTGTAAGTTGGGAGATTGGTTTTTTAGTGGATGAGTCTTCGACCTAAGAGATTTGTTTTTGTACGCGTGAATTTATTTTTACTTAAGATTATGTTGACACGGGTTCGTAAACTACAGCGCCAATATTGTAATAGCCAATATTGTAATATCCAATATTGTAATATGTGATTGTTTACGTTGTAAATGTTGTAGTGAATGTTGTAAATGTTGTAATATTGTTATAAGAATAAATGTTGTAGATGTTGTTTTTTTTTTATGTTCAATATTGTGTAATATCTAGATATGGAATTTATATTCTGATTGGGGTAATTTAAAATAACTTGATTTCTTTTAGGAATTTGTATGAAATAATATAATGTGTATATATAATTTGTATCTAATAAAATTTCTTACCTGTTGATCTGTATTTGTCGGATGTGTATCGATGTGCAAATTTATTTATGTAAATAATAATTAATACACGATTTATGTTTAATTGTTAATATTCAAAATTTATTTATGTTCACTTAATAGCAATAAAATTTAACTTGTTGAATTTTATAATTACACTTTAAGAATGATTTTAACTTATTGAATCTTGTAACTCACTAAGATAGATTTTAACTTGTTAAATATTATAATTACACACTAAGAATGATTTTAACTTATTGAATACTGTGATATACACTTAGATTGACTTTATCTTGTTAAATACTGTGATATATACTTAGATTGATTTTACTTATAAACTTATTGATTCACGAAATATAATAACTGACTAAAGTATAATGATTTGTTGACAAGGTATAGCTTGACTTAAAAAATGTGTTTGACTAAAAAAAACAGTTTTTAATTTTTGGCTTATATACTATTTTAGTTTCCTAATTTTTTGTTTTTTGTTTGTTACTACAATATGGGGTCGAGTGGTAGTTTTCCACTCGTAAAATTTTTGTCATCATTTTTATTTGGTTTTGGGTCATCCTTAAATATTTATTTTTTAATTAAAATTGTTAATTTGCGTAAAATTGAAATATTTTTATGTTCTAGTTTTGTGTGTTTCGTAATATCTTACTTTGTATTTCTTTTGATTTTTTACGCGCACGTGTTTTTTACATTGCGTGAGAATGTAACTCGTTTGTTGCGTGGGAAAGAAATTTTGAAAGTAGATTACGGGATTGTTCTACAACAAGCGATTATTATCGTTTGGAAATTTTAAATTAATTCTAAATCTTCATTATAACAATATCATTTTCAAAATTAAATATAGTAGTATCGAATTAAATTATATAACTGAATATTTTTTATTACATATTACAATAACAATTTTTATTTGTTTATTCGATATTATTAACTAATTTCTACAATAACTACATTTAAAAATTTTTCTTTAGGCAAATTTAGTTTCCACATGTACGTAACTACCACCAGGCACGTTCTTGAATTTGGTGAAAATTACCACATAGGGAATACGGTTTATTTTCCACTGCCCAAGTTCAATAATTTTATCAAATTTATAAGTTCGATGATGTTTATTTGGGAATGTTTTCGATTTGATTTACTCAATCGTAATTGTTACCTTCATAGAAAAACAAATATTTTGAAAAAAACTTGAAAAAATTATTTAAGTAGGCGACTTAAATGTAAAGTAAGATAGAGAATTGTAAAACGTATGATATGAGAAATGTTTCGCCAATTTCAAGAATAATGTACCAACCAGTTCATTAAATGATATGTAATTTAATATCAAAATTATAATATTAATAATAAACCTTTTCTAATATTTCGACTAGTATATTATAAAAAATACAAGTTTATTGAATTGAAGGAAATAAATTATATAAAATAGTTTAAATTTAAAAAAGTAAACTAGAAAAAAAGATTAAAAATTAAATTACAATGGCTGTATTGAATATTAAATTGAATATTATAAAATGGAATAATTAAAAAAAAATTAAATACTATAATTTTATACTAGTTACATTTGTCTTAAAATATAATTAAACTTTTAATCGTTGAGCTTTTTGACCAACGCGCTAATAGACGTATGATGTTTATCAAATGTCGTTGTAATTTTGTACAAATATTGCTGTAAAAAGTTCCAGTATAGTATAGATTGGTTCGGATAATGCAAATTAAACAAGTTGTATATTTTAAAGCAACAGTCTATCGAATTTAACGCAGTAGGCAGTTTGTATCTTATTGCATCAAAATATACTATGAATTCCTTGGGCTCTTCAATGGTTCCGATCACTACAACAAAAGGTTGTACATATTTATACATGTTATTTGATGTATTCGTACATCACGCATACACTCTTTAACAATATAACCAATTAAATTTAATGAATAATAAAAAGCTTACCAATATTCAAGATTTGCTCGTTTTTGAATCTCGCTTCTTTGGACAGTCTGGATTCATACGAACGTTTTCCCAAAATTCCACATGATTTCAAAGATCTTTGTGCATTATAGTATTTAGCCGATACTTTTGAAATCGTTGGTTGGCCAGGTTGTTTTATGTAATACATATCCTGAATAAAAAACAGAAGTTATATTAAAATCGTGCAATTGAATTGTTAATAAATCTATAATTGAATACTTACAAGATCTTCTGTTGGAAATTGACGAATAATTTGATGTGAGATATCTCGGGATAGGTCGGTGCTTATTTAAATCTCATTTTGAATTAAAAAATTATTGATAATTTCCAAAATTGATGTTCTGCAAGCGTCGTTTAATTTGCTCGTGGTTTTAAAGTATTTTATAATTAGTCTGCCTTTGGGCGAATCTTCTAATATGCTTTTAAGGCAAACAATTTTAATTCCAGTTTTATGGCGATACCAAGCATAAGTTTACCGCTGGCACATAAACTTAAAAGATGGTTTCGTGACATTGTTTTCAGAGCCTCAATATCTATACGTTCAGCTAGTTTGAAAATTTTAAAATATTTTTGTATGTTATTTTGTATAAAAACTTTCCTCTTACCTAAAAATAATTTGTATAAAAAACGGAATCCCCAATTTTCGAGTAATTGCAATAGATTTATTGCATCTTTTTCTGGTATTTCGGGGACTTGTTCACAAGATGTCGTCGTGAGATTACGATTATATGTGAAATTACTGTATTCTGATGAAATATTTTGATGATAATTCAACGGTGATTCAATTAGAATTCTGCTTATTTCTAAATCGTTATTTGGTAAAATGGCTCCCTCTATATTTATTTCTTTGCTGGTAGACTTAGGGTTACCAGATAAGGCCAGAAAAAAAGAGGACATATTTTTGAAACCTTGTAAAAAGGGATGAGCGAAGAAGAAAGGAGGCCGTATACAAATTATTAAATTAAGTACAAAATTATAATTATTTAAAAATATATTTCAATATTCATATAATATATTAATAAGAAACAATAAAAAATTCAGTTCACATATCACATTTCAGTTACATTGATTAAATAATAAACTAAATAAAATAATAATGTACATATAATTAATTACAAGAGAACACTTGTATTTTTGGCTATCAATGATTTGGTTTTAGTCGTATTTCAACGAGCTTCGCACTTTTTTTAATAAAACTTTGTCGTCCTTCACGATTTTAAAAAAATCATGACAGCTTAAATCTTTACAATTGTAAACAATTGTTAGAATTCCGCTGATAGATTGAAGGTTCAATCTATTACGTTCTTTCGTCCACTGTGCCGATATCATAGAAAAAACCCGTTCAGTATTGGCGTTTTGACCCGAAATTGCAAAAAAATATTGACACAATTTTAAAAATTCATTTGTACAACTCATTTATTTCGTTGAAGTATTCAACCCATTTCTCGCAGCTAAGCTTATTTTTAAAAGAATCATCATGTAATTTTACGGTTAAGAAATTTTTTAAATTTGAAAATTGATCGAACAAAATTGTATCGTCAATTTTTATACCCTTAGCGTCCAAAAATAGTATAGTCTTTTCAATATGACCCCACTCTGGAATTCGTTTTAAAGACATCCACTCAAAATGCTGGTAATCAACAAAATTTACGATCCATAAGTTAAGGTATCGTAATGTTACTTCATAGAAATATGCGATTTGCTCCGTAAACACTCTCGCTTCCGTTTCATAGCCGTCCGCAATGTTTTTTCTTAATATACTTTTAACTTTGAGAGGCATGAAAGTTTCTCGACGTCTTTCCTCTAAAACATTTTTCAAAGATGAGAATATTTCTATTACTTCTAAAAGTGAATTTTTTTCTCGTTCCATTTCAAGATTTTTTACATGAAAAGTATACATGACAGAGTGAGCAAACCATAAATAGGCCTCACCAAAAACATCTTCAAAATATTTTTTCAAAATATACGGCGGATTTTCCATAGACTCAAAATAAGCTTTTAGTGGAAAATACATTTCAAGCAGTCTGTTGACTGCCGGATATAGCGACAAAAATCGACTTTTTGAGTGGCTCAACAAATGACGATAGTCCGTGTTAACAAATTCACAGAAACTTTTCAATTCTTCTGTTCTGATTGTATAAATAGAAAAATAGTTATATATTTTGCTTACAATTGATGGTAAATCGACCTGTAGTGCATCAAACCCATGTTGGCCGCAGTTATGAATAATATGAACCGGACAGCCAATTCCGATTATGTCTCGATTTGTAATTTGTTTTAATAGGTAGTAAACATTATTGGTACCTACGAGTACACGTTACAAAAGGGGTTATTAACAAGATATATTTTAATTTTAAGTACAATAAAGTAACTTGATAAATGATTTGCTTACCTTTTCTTTGTAATCCGCCAAAGTTCGTATTGCAGTTGTCAGCAGAAAGTCCAATACATTTATCTAATAAATTGAATTCGCGCAATGTATTTTCTAAATAATCACAAATCGTAACGGCTGATTCGTTTTTTAACTCGCCCAATTTTATTAATTTAGTTGTAATTCCTTTTTTTAAATCAAAGTGTTGAATTAGCACTGGAAACATTTTTGTGGACCCGTGATTGCTTCCGTCAGTTGAAACGGAAATGTATGGAATTATCTCTGTTTCTGTTTTTATATTGCTTAATATAAATGGTGACAAAACATTGTTGACAATTGCTTCCGTTTTAGTACGTGCTGACGTTAATTTTTTGGCAATTTCAGAATCGTCAATCATTTTTGAAATCAAACTAGTTGTGCAGTCTGTAGATTTATAACTGTAGTGATGTTTGACACAGTGAAAAGCTAGAGTGCATTCAACAGCTAATATTTTTAATTCTAATGGGGTGAATTTTTGAACAAAAAATTTTTCAATAGCACCTGTTGACGCACTTTGTATTGCGTTAGAATGTTTTTTTGAAATGATATGTTGCTCAAGATCATATTGTCCTTTATTTGCGCAACTTATTTTAATGTTACACACTTTGCAATGTGCGGCATATCTGTCTTCACTAACTACTAAGAACGTTGAAGCATATTTTTGTTGCGATTGTAAATTGAACGTACATTTTCTTTTAGACATGTTATAAGTTTCAAAATACGATTTATCTTAATTCTAAAGTTACTTACAGTTAGAACAATCACAGGAAAAACAAATTTAAGAGCTAATTTTTGAAAGAATTTATTGCGCCGCATACGAATCGCTGTTTTACACAGTTTTATATTTCGATCGCCCTTGTGTATGTTAATAATGAATGTCAAAATTTAAACCAATAAACCACATCCTTCAAAAGAAAGACCAATCGACCCAATGTCCCAATCACCAATATACCATTCAATTCAATCCCCCATTCCACACTTTGATTGTTTCGTCGTAATTCTTTCCTCTTTACCCACAAACTAAAAACAGTTTGTTGGTAAAGGGTGGAGAAAACCAGGAAAGAATCAAAGTGTGGATTTCTAGTTTGATGTTTGTAGGTTTTTTGATTAGCAGCGTTCTTTTAAATATTCCGTGCAACTTTGCAACAGAAAAGATTTTTTCGAAAAAAGTAAAAAAGAGGACATTTTATTAATTAGCCAAAAAAGAGAGAGGACAAAAGATCGGTCTTAAAAAAGAGGACTTGTCCTCCAAAAAGAAGGCATCTGGTAACCCTACTGGTAGTGCTAATTTAGCGGTTAAATGAAAAAATTGTTATTTTAAAAATCTTGTTTTATTCTAAAAAACAATCTTCCATTCGCTAATTTATTTGGTATTATTGGAGGTGATTTAAACGAGGACAGCCTAACTACAATATTTTCTGAAATCTTCATATTCCGATCTATTTCATAACTTAACATATGTTTGTCAAACCCTTTAATTAAAAGTTCATTTAGAAGTAATATAATTTCAGAGCCTTCTTTTACTACAATAAATAAATTTCAGATATTTCAAAAATACTACTTATTGGTTCTTGCCGAAATAAATAATATCCTACGCCATATATCGTTCCTTTAAACTGGATTGATTTATAAGATACTATATCACGCTCTTTAAGGTTAAAAACTGTTTCCATTTTTGGGCAAAAATTACTTTTAATTAAATGTTTTTCTTCGTTAAAAAGAACAATTGCTTCCTCTTGTAGCAATTTATATGCAAACTTAAATTGATATTTTTTTGCTAATGTTAGTACAATATTTTTTCTGGATGTAATTGATCGTGCATAACTTTTGAATTCTTTGTGTTTTGCTTCATACCTAAAGGACCAATAATATTTTGGCGGGCCAGACTGCTCGATAATAGAGGGATAATGAGTCAGTAAGTGAAATTTTGGTTTTAAGGTGTCATTAAATAGTAATATGTATTTAGAATTGTGTTCTTTTATTAAACTACGAAGCAAAGATAACGACTCCGTTGTAAAAAAAACTAGATAAAAGTAGGTCAACTAATTTAACCAGACACAGAAGAAAATTCCACACTTTATTTGTTTTTGGTATTAAATCTCCAATAATTAAAGGAAGAAAGTGTAAGAAACTTTTCATTTCACTTGCGGACATTTTTAGGCGATTAGCTTTTAAATGATCTAATTTAATTGGCTTGGATTTGTTGCCAATATCGATTATACCGTAGTTAAAGTTTTGTTTTCGTTCGTTTAATAGATCGAGTGTAAAAGTAAAAGATGTTTGATTCATAAAATTCAAAAAAATATGACATAAATCATAGTGACATATGCCTTCAAAAACATCATGCATCATATCTACAGCAAAGTTTTCTACAACATGAAATGATTTTATTTCATTAAAAATTGAAGATTTTGAAATCCCAGTTTCTTGAACACAATTTTTATCGACATCATCAGTGTAGTTTTCAATATTTCTGAGCAAATCTGGTTTCTCGATACATAAGTTTTGAGTAATACTTTTATGAGCTTTGCAAAATCTACAAAAATAATTACTAGCCCAAATTGTCACCCAAAAATAAGCCTAATCTGAATCTTACTTTAGATTGGCCAGATGATGTCTCAATAATTAGTCCATCTTCTTCAAGAGAATTTATTTCTGAAATCAAGTGCTTCAAACAAGCACTATTACCAAATAATTTCAGATTTTCGGTTTTTATAAATCCAGCACAGTAAATATTTTGAAGTTTAGAGTTACAGTTAATAAATGGAAAGCTGTAATATATTCCGTTAATTGCTTGAGTTTGGCTACCCAAAGGATTGTTTATCTCAAAATCATCAGAGTACAAGAAAAATGGAACGCACATTTCATGAAGATATTTCATTTTTTTCTTTTGCCATAACTTTTAATAATTGTTTGGAATATTCGACATAATTGTTTTCAATAATTTTCTTGAATTGAAATTTTAAAGGTAGTAACACACCTGTTGTATTAATTTCTTCATAAAATGTTTCTTCTTTGCGGTAAACTATTCCTATTTCACTATTAATGGAAAATATCGTAGGATTATCTATTAACCCATTTGAACATAGCGTCTTTAGAAGTAAAAATTCAGTGGCACAATTTAAAAATGGGTTTAACAATAATTTCTCAAGACAATTTATATGTTCTTTGGTATTAACATCATCAATGTTTTTTTTTACTTGAACATTAATAAAGTTAGCAATCGGTTTGGTGATGTGATTGATTACTAAATTTTGTATAAAATTAATATCCGAAACTGCAAATCTGTTAATATTATGAAGGGAAATACAAAAATTTATGGAGGATTGCGAGATATGCTCTAATAATTCCCCTGTGCTCAGTTTTGGTTTGTTAGGTACATTATTTTTCGGTTGTACTATTCTGTTAGCTAGTTTCTTCATTTTCTAGGACTCTTCATTTTTCAACAATTGTCTCAGTTGTAATTAACTTTCTTTGTTTTCTATGACACTCAGAAGAAGAACTTGAAGAGAAGTCGTGCTTTCGTTTCACATGTTTTTTGAATGCCTTAAAATTAGTAAATGATTGCGAACACGGTATTTCGCACTCGTAAACACTATCGCTACCCATACTATGCCAAATTTTAAAATGCAACTTCATGGCTTCAACATTTTCAAAAATTGCGCTACATTTAAAACATTTCATTATAACGATAGAATATTCTTTGATTATTTATGTAAATGTGGCCTGAAAATTAATTTTTATATTTAATATTATATCAAGTGTAAGGCCCATTAGTGTGAATGCGATATAAACCAAATTTGATTATTTACTTATATTTATGGTATCACCAAATTATTTAAATTAATGAAAATAACTAAAAACACAAATTTAATATCCAATATTTGAAATACAACTCGCACTATCCGTATTTTGAACCCGAGAATTGTATTGTTTATTTCCGTAAATAAGATAAACAAGGATTATTCACACTCCGCATTTGTGTCAATGCCTTGCATGCCTAATATTAAATTATCAAATAATACTAACCTTCAGCTTTTGCAACTTCAATAATTTTCGATGATATATTATTTAATAAATTCCTACTGATTCGGGATGAGTTTCTAAAAATAAAAAAAATATTTTTTAAGCTTTGTTTTAAGTTGAAAAAGTGAATTTAAAAAAATTTACGAACAAATTCTTTGAAAATATAACCTAAAAAAATTGCGTTCCAAATCGTTTAAATAAACGTGCTTATTTATTGTATTATGAATAAAAAAATTTCAATTTGAAAGTAAATAGACGCCATATTTATGCGACGCAAAATAATTTAAAAAAAACACAAAAAATACAGATTATAAACAAGATACAATTATGAACTAGATTTATATAGTTTATAATGATTAAAATGTTTAATTATGTTAATTGTCTAGTTAATTGCCGTATAACACATAACACGCAATTTATTTTAAGTTCTGGATCGCCAAAGTTTTAAGAGATATCTGCCATTATTCCAATAAAACACACTACCAAATTTGCTTTCTAAATTTAAACACATTTAATTTAAGAAAATTATTTTAACAACTCACTTTTCAATTTTATCATAAAAATGTATGCAAATTTAAAATATTATCACCAAACACCGTCGATTAGAAATATTAACTTATAAAAACTTATCACTTTCACTAACTTTGTTACCTACCAAGTTGTTCTCCAACGAAAAATACGATACAAACTGAAATCCTTTAACACAAAAATACAATGTAATTTCGAGAAAGTTGTTACCAATTTTCACAACCTGGCTTATACTGCTGGCTAGTTTCAACTCAGCGGGGTCGTGGATGTTTTCACAATAAAAACAAATTCCAAATAAACAAAAAAAACAAAAACAAAAAAAAACAACAAACCGTACATTTGAAGTATTTACACAAAGAACTTACAAAATTATTTATTGATAAATATTTTCATGAGTATATCTAAACATTACACATACATTTCTGTCTTACTTTTCAACATTCTATTATAAAGAGTTAAAAAAAAACTAAGACCACGAACTACTGTAATTTTATTAAATTAACCATTTTAAACTAAGCAATTCTATTATAAAGAATTATGCTAATTTAATTTAAAAAAAAAACAATAATATGTATATATGTACATATTAGATTTATATGTCTATACATATATATTTTGTAACATAACTTTAAATAAAAAAACTAACACTTGCCTTATGAACTAATACAATAAACAAAATAAAATTAAAATAGTCTTACTCTAATTCGGTGAGATGATTGGTTACTCGGCGACGCATATCTTGATGGGGTTATTACCACTGCATTGTAGGTAGTTTCACTTGTATCTTATAGTTAATATTATCCACCTTCAGTATATATTAAAAATTGTTGTCTTTTGATGAAGTTTTTCTTTTATATTAAAAATTCAAGTCGTATTGCCTTGTATAGTTAAATTTTTGCACTCCACTCTCGGATATCGTTTTTCGAATCACTCATAGTAATTTTTGATTTTCTTGAACATCAACTATAATTTCACCAATTATCTTAAATTTTTTTTTAATAATTTTTTTTTTTTTATTTTTATTTTTAGTCTTCACTCGTTAAAGTCTCGTCACCCTCTCCCGGTCCCATCTTTTTCTTCACCATTCGATCTCCCTCCTCCTATATTTTTTCTTTCTTTCGATTTAATGGTCATCCCCCCCAAATCTTTCTTATCCAATCATAATTTTTATCCTTTTATTTTTCTCCGATTTGAAAGAAAACAAAAACCAATCATCTCACATCATACTCTCATCTACTTATCATATACATAACATAAAATACATGTGCACTTAAAAGAAAATATAATTTTACAAAAAAAATACTTTATGGTTTTATGATCTTATAATCCTATTTTTCTTATAAAAAATATAATTTAAACAAAATGGTTTATGGTTTTATGGTCTTATTTTTCTTATCCTAAATATAATTTTACCCAAAAAAAACAAAATGGTTTATGGTTTCATTATTTATGCTCATATTCCTTTTTTTTTTTAAATTTTTTTTTTTTTTTTTTTTATTACTATTATTTTTCTTAACATTTTAAATTTAATATTACTTATTAGTACATACTATCCCTATCGCATTTAATATACTTTCAACATTCAACGTTTCCGTTCCGAGTAGTATGAACAAAACCAAAAAAACTGTGAAACGATTCGAGTTGACTAACCGATCGTTTCAAAGTCCCGTTAAAAATCAACTAGTTTACTCTTTTCTTCTCATAAAACACAACGAACTAGGTTGTATTAGTAAGTATAAAGGAAAACAATATACGACCGAAACGAAATACAGTAGGCTCGCGATAACATGAACACGGTGTAACGTGAACAATTTTTTAATTTGTATAATGAATTAAACTTGAATTAAACAAAAGCATAATCTTTCATTTATATTATATTTAGTTAATATAGCTGGTTATGTGTGTAAAACCAAATTACTGAAAACTTGTGACATAAAGCAAAATATACATAAGAGGACTCATGTAGAGACTGCGAGGTTAATCTATTTTACTTTTGGTAACCTGTATAAGCCTAACAAGAACAATGAACTATAAAATAACTATGCCGATATCTTTATAAGATACGTATATATGGATTAAATACAGAAAAAAATAAAATTGTGTATATAAATATATTAAAACTATAAAATAAGATTAACCTCGGAAAAATTGGCTTATATAATTTGCACTACTTGATTTCTCTTATATATTATTGCTCAATGCTTGTGAACATCAAGTCAAAAATCAAGTCCTGCAAACATAAACAATCTCATTAACATGAATTTGCTTGTTCGCATTATTGCGAGTCTACTGTACTTTGTGCCATGTAAAGTTCGCATCATACGATACATATAAATTTACTTTGAAATAATGAATATTTCTGATGTGACACGTTTTAATGTACATATCAGTATAAACTCATACATCTTCAATTAATCTTCAACACCTTTTTATGTACGTCAAATCAAAGAAAACATTCCAATAGTTTGTCGATTTCAAAATGGCCTGATTTACATTAGGTTGTAGTTACACGTTGTAACCACATCACCGTGCATTTACATTGTGTTGCAATTCCCACAACATTAGTTGCAACTACATGTTGTAATATTTATATGTATGGGTAAAAATAAGAAATAAAAAAAAAAGGTTTATTTTTTTCCATTGTTTTATTGTAAATTTTTGAATTTAGGTTGTTGACTAATTTTTTAACTCGTGAATCAAAATGCACAATAATAATACGACTTCTACTTCTACTGATGTTGCATTTAAGGCTCTACGAACAAGAGCTGCGGCGTTATTACTGTTTGGGGCTGCAATAGAAGCAGAAAAAGATCAAAAAAAAGTAAAACGAAGCTGGGTTAAGGACTATCGGAAAACCCGAAAAAGGGGTGGTGATTACCAACAGCTTTTAAAAGAATTAAAGCCTGGCTCATCGGACTATAAAATTTTTTTAAGAATGGATGAGGACTCATTCAATTATATATTGTCTGCAATAAAAGCCGATATCATAAAGCAAGATACTATCTTGAGAGAAGCTATCCCTCCGGAAGAGAAATTAGCCGTAACTCTTCGATTTTTGGCGACAGGCGAAAATTACATGAATTTAGATTATAATTCAAAATTATCGAAATCATTTTTATCCAAAGCGATAATAGATGTGTGTGAGGCGATTTATAAAAACCTAAATGATGAATTTTTAAAGGTAAATTAAAAAATTATTTTCCAATACAATTCAATTTATTTATTAAATATTAATAAAACAATAATTTTAATAGTCAATATAAGAATCATAAGAATAATATTCCTCTTCGTCTAACTCATTTTCATTGTCAACCAGACTTTCAATTGCCAATTCTAAAATATCGTATCCTGGTTTCACAATTTCTGTGCTGATAATTTGAATATTTTTCGTTGTGTTTTTTGGTGGATTTTTTAAAATGGGCGATGGGATGTCACGGGAGGATTCAGGTGTTATTGGGGAATTATATTGGATTATTGGTAAGGGTGTATTTGATGATGAGGATGAATTTGATAGTACAGTTGGTGATTCGTATAGTAGTTCATTTTCAATTTTATTATTTTTTTTAGAAATGTGGGTGAAATTAATATTTTTTTCTTGTTTAAATTTTATTTTTTTGTTTGTTTGTGAAATAATTGGTGATGGAATAACAATGGAGTTTTGGAATGAGAAAGGTAAGGGTGATCTGGATGTTAAGGGCGAATTAGATGGTAATGGTGAATGAGATGTTATAGGTTTTTGGTATGATAAGGGTGAAGATGATGGTATTGGTGAATGAGATTTTATGGGTTTTTGGTATGGTAAGAATGAAGGTGATGGTAATGTTGAATGATATGTTGTGGGTTTTTGGTATGGTAAGAATGGAGGTGATGGTAATGGTGAATGAGATGTTATAGGTTTTTGGTATGATAAGGGTGAAGATGATGGTATTGGTGAATGAGATTTTATAGGTTCTTGGTACTGTGAAGAATGTGGTATTGGTGAATAAGATATTGTGGGTTTTTGGTATGGTATTGGTGAAGATGATGGTAATGGTGAATCTCTCTGTGAAATGTGTAGATCTTTGTGTCGCTGTAGCATTTTATCTTCTTCGAGAATTTTGTCTCCTACCAGCACTAAAATGTTCATTTTAATTTCGTCAAATGACGCTTCTAATTTTAATCGTCTCAACTCTGTGCATAAGTAGTTACAAAACGCCTCTTCTTTTGATTTTAAACTTGCGGGTTGGGACACATACTGATTTGATGATTTTATTAATTCTCTCGCTTCCCTTTGGAGTTGCTGCGCCAAAGACACCTTTGTAGTCTGTAAAAAGAAGTAATTTCAAATCATTAAAAAAAAAAATATATATATATATATATATATATATATATATATATATATATATATATATATATATATATATTTCATTACAGTTTCCGGCAACCGAAGTAGAGTGGATAAAAATTGAAGAAGAGTTCAAATTTAAATGGCAGTTTCCAAATTGTTTGGGTGCTCTAGATGGGAAACATATAGCTTTCAGACCGTTAAACAAAAACGCAAATTTATTTTATAATTATAAAGGCTTTCATAGTGTGGTCTTGTTAGCCCTAGCTGATGCGCACGCAAAATTCACCTTCATTGATATTGGATGCAATGGCAGGATTAGCGATGGTGGTGTATTACAGCGGTCAGATTTAATGTACATTATCCAACAACCAAATAAATATTTGCCGCCAAAAACCTATATCGGTAATGCAAGGTTATTACCTCATATGTTCATCGCTGATAATGCCTTTCCCTTGTGAGAGCATATCATGACACCGTATCCGTTCACAACAACAGACGTAAGAAAATATTTAATCGCCGCTTAAGTCGAGCTCGACAAACCATTGAACGGGCTTTTGGAATAATGTCAAACCGATTCCAGATTTTCCAAAAACCAATCAACCTTCATCAGGATAAAGTTAAAAAAATTGTTCAGTGTTGTTGCTTACTACACAATTTTTTAATTACTAGGAGCCATTGGTATGCTGAACAAATTGATGCAGTGGAAAATGAAACGTCGAATCAAATGAATGATGTTTGTGTAAGCTCACAAAAATCCAAATCTGGCGAATCTGTTAGAACTCAACTGATGGAGTATTTTGTTAACGAAGGGGCCTTATAGTTAAACATTATTGATTTATTAGATAAGGTTAATATATAATATTAACCGTGTTTGGTTATTAACTGGCGAACAATTTGTTATTCAAATAAAGCAAAATAAATTAACATTTAAACAAAAAATGTATATTCTTTAATTTAGTTAATTGATTCACTAAACTTCTTCAATGTACCCATGTGCCACAAAATAAACGTAATGCTGAATTATTATAAAAAAAATTAATTCAATAATTTACCTTTTGTCTTCGATTCTGTGTAGATCCGAGTATAATGTCTGAATCTATTTCACTGTTATGTACCTGTTCCTGTTCTTCTATTCCAATCTGGAAATAAAATAAACAACACATCAAAATTTATTATAAATGACAAATAAAACTAGGTACACTTACATGTTCCGGATATATATTTGAACAACTGGCCTCGGTATCGTTAGAATAAAGTAAAAACGAAAGCTCGTCATAACACCATAGTGTAGAACTATACACCTGATCCGAACCATTACCGCTCCGTTTAGAATTATTTATTTTGGTTCTTTCTTTAGATAATTGGCTTTGGAGGGTTCTAATTTTACCCATAATGCAATTTAGAGATACATCAGGTTTTATTTTTCTTAGTTCGTTTAAAATTGTATGGAACGCCTCACTGCGTTTTGGTTTTGATATAAAATGAATATCCAGCGGATTCCATAAGCAACCTGATTGCCTGTATAATTGAATAAGTTTTAAGGTTTGCTGGCGGCTCCAAATGTCCTTAATGTCTTCATTGTAATTCATTTCACTGAACAAAATATTTTAATCAATTTTAATTATTACAGTTTTAAAACGGAAGAAATTAGTTGACACACACGATCGAAAAACGAAAAACGTCAAAAATTAATTTACGCTCTTTATAATGTACATTCCACGAAAAACAAATTATAAATGAAGAGCGCATGTGCAAAAAAATGTCGTAAATTTTTATATTATATTTTTGATAGTATTAGTGTGTCACAACTCGTTCAACGCGTAAAATTTTTGTTGAAAAGTTACGACATTCAAAAACCGGTTTCGTAGGTAAAGGGGAAAAGTACGAGGTAGTTACAACATGTAACTACAACCTAATGTAAATCAGGCCAATAAATAGGGAACCGTTCAAAATGCCGCGTTTTAAAATGTCGCGTTTTAAAATACCGCGTTTCAAAATGCCGCGAAGTACAAAATGTCGCGTTTTAAAATGTCGCATTTCAAAATGCCGCGAGGTACAAAATGCCGCGAGGTACAAAATGTCGCGTTTTAAAATGCCGCGAGGTACAAAATGCCGCGAGGTACAAAATGTCGCGTTTTAAAATGTCGCGTTTCAAAATGCCGCAAGGTACAAAATGTCGCGTGGTACAAAATGTCGCGTTTTAAAATGTCGCGTTTTAAAATGCCGCGAGGTACAAAATGTCGCGTGGTACAAAATGTCGCGTTTTAAAATGTCGCGTTTCAAAATGCCGCGAGGTACAAAATGTCGCGTGGTACAAAATGTCGCGTTTTAAAATGTCGCGTTTTAAAATGTCGCTTTTCAAAATGCCTCGTGGTACAAAATTTTCCGATTTTCCTAAAATTTTGTATACAGATGAAGAAAAATATTTAAAGAATATTTCCCATATACACCAACCCGGAAAAACTACGGGAAATGCGGAAAAATTGCGAACTTCCACTTGGAAAATTTTCCCGATAATGACTCAGAAAAATATGGTGATTTTCCAACATTAATTTTCGGGAAAATTTTCCGAGTGGAAATGGAAAATCACAGTTTTTCCGGATTTCCCGTAGTTTTTCCGGGTTGGTGTATATGGGAAATATTTTTAGTTTATTTTTCTTCATCTATGTACAAAATTTTAGAAAAATCGGAAAATGTTCGGAAAATTTTCCCGCATTTTCCGAAAATTTTCCGAGTACATAGATGAAGAAAAATATTATAAGAATATTTCCCTTATACACCAACCCGGAAAAACTACGGGAAATGCGGAAAAATTGCGAATATACGTGAGTTGTATAAAAACAATATATTCCTTCACTAAAATGTTAAAGTTAAGTCCTTATATATCGGAAGTTGATATCGGATACACAATTTAATCCAAATTGAAACATTTTTTAAGAATTCTTGTTTATTATTAATCAAATTTTGTACATATGTATTTAGATATATAATTATTATATATATTTGTATATATATAATATTATTTTAGTGCACCATTTAAATAAATAACCCTTTTCAAATGGCAATTATACGCGAACCACTTTGATTTGTATGGTTCTCGAGAACTGTCAGACCACAGTTTTTGCACTTTACGGTAATCAAATTTTGTAACATCTTTCCATCGGATTAGTTTCAACAAATCATCATATTGTATGCCATTTACGAAGCAAAATGTGACAACAGTTAAACGTTTCTTGTATGTACAATTATCGAAGAACGAATTAATTATGTAATCTGGTGCATGGTCGAAGCTAAAAAGGTCATCCGCATTCAAACGAATTATACGTGCTCTCGTTCGTTGCTTTTGGAATGAATTCATTCTAAACACAAATAATATTAGAAAATAAAATAGTTTAAAATAAATCTGAATTATAAACTATATTACCTCATATATATTGAGAAAGGAAAATTTTGAAGTTGAACCCGTAGTGAATAAAAATAAAATGTATATTTTCTATCAACTTAGAAAAAATAATATATTGTATTTCACGCCAACCAATTGATAAACTTGAACTGTATGGTAATTTTTTATTTGTCAAAATAGGACACAAAGTACAGCACAATTAAAGTGTTTTATTACGATAACAGCAATCATCCATAATTTAAAAATTATTTTTACCTACCTGCCCATTATTTTTTAACGAGGGGACACATTTTTGAAACGTTTGTGGCTATTCTTCACTGTCGGTGTAGGCGTGTACAGTTGTAGTATTTTATATACATGGTAATATATTAAACTTTAAAATTCTCCTTCACTTAAATGTTTAATTAATTTTAGTATTTGTTTAATAATTCAAATACGACCTAGTATAAGCACTTAAAGAAATGTATACCTTGCTTATTCAAATCGGAAAGTAATAAGTCCAAAACTTGGGACCTTACTCATTACGAATTGACCAACCAAATCAATGTAAGAACCGAAGTCATGTCATAATCAAACAGAAGAAGAATTTTGAGAGAAAATTCTGAAATTTAAATAATAACAACAATAGAATTATGTTTTGGAAAGAATATTTATTTATTTATAATATTATATAAATAAATATCTTCTAAAAAAACTTAAACTTAATAATTAAAATAATCATAAACTTAATATCTAAATCAAAAAATTAATTTAAAACTAATATTTAATAATAAAATTAAAAAGAAATATTTCCTGCAATTGCTTTCAAAAATCCAAATTTGCTGAATTCTTTTTTTTTAGATAAAATCAACTCAATCCTTTTTTCTTTTAAAATAAATTTTTTGTTTTTTTTAGGTGGAAGATTTCCCCTTGTTAATTTTTCTATTTCGGCACTTGTAATTTTTGTTTGCTTTTTAAGTTCGTCTATTAAGTGGTAAACACTAATATGCGGCCGACCAATTACAACATTAAAATAATTATGGAACGATTCTGCATAGTTCTGTGTGCGGGGTATTTTATTCTTATTTTGTTCACTGATGCTCCATAAACTCGGTGGAAATAATGGTGTTCTATTATTTTTGCCGGAAACATAGTTTTCATCCATCCAATTGGTTAGCGGTTCAAATTCTGCGCCTAGTTCTTCTTTAATATCCTTGAACCATTCCGGTATCTCTTCAGGTTCCAGGAAACATAAAGCAGCGACCTGTCTTACCTTCATGGCAAACTCTATATCTGTGCCATACCGCACTTGCCAACCAATTTTTTGGATGTGTCTATATATGTTCTGCATGAAGTGAAAATTGCAACCCTTGACGTTGACTCTCTCAAAGACACTCCGAATGTTGCTGATTGCTGCTTTTTCAAAATCAGTTATTACCAATTTTGGTGCTAAACTGATACCAACTCTTATTGCACTCTCTTGTAGAGTTGTAAACAATTTATTGTATATTGCCGAAGATTTGCCGCTCATTAAAGCGTACACCATTGGGTGTACTGTTTTATGAGGCGCGATACTGCAATGCACAGTATAAAGTTGATAAAATAATTTTGGTACAACTTTGAATGTACCGTCCATCATCCAAAACTCTGCATCGCGAAGCTTGGTTAAATTATTTTTGATAGTAAAAATAATTATCCGATTATCGCCCTCTTTGATATCCCCGTATACAAATTGCTCTCCATCAATTTGGAGAAACCTTTCTGGTATATCGAATGCCAGTGATACTGGCTCCTTGTCCACTATTAATTTTCGTTGCTCACGTTTGATGATTTGGGTTAAGGCGGCCTTAGAAGGTAGGCAACCACCTACATTCTCAGGAAGTTTTGCAATCTTTGATTGTAGTATTTGGCAAGGTAAATTGCTTGAAGTGCTTGCTATATCTTTAATACTATTTATGACATTTAGTACTGGTAACGTTTCAGGATCAGGAGAGTGATTATGGGAATTCCACAATTTTTGTAAATAGAATTTTCCATCTATTTCTTCGGCTCTCAAATTGCAAGAGCATTTCAAAACTCTATTTTGTCGCTTTGTACATCTCCATTTATTCCTGCGGGCATCGGAAGTGTAACTAAATCCATTTAAAATTAGGATTTTAGAATTTTTCTGAGATATTGTCAACGAATAAATCTCCTTATCCTCCATTTGGGTGCAATATTACTTTAATGCTTCTCGTACTATATTACTTATTTAATTTTCTATTATAATTAATATTTTCTTTGATATTTTTTAACTTATATATTTTTATGAAATTTAGTTTCACCAACTTATAAAAATTAATCGATTTATTTATATCCTGCTACTTTGCAATTCATTAACAAACTGATACCCAGAGTAATGGAAATTGTTATTTATATATACCTTGATGTGCTGTTGTTTTTTAACCCTTATTTAAAGATCGATAAATGAAACAAAGGAGTTGGTCAAAATTTTGAAATCATAAAAATGTTACTTTTATTACATCATCAAACTGCCTCTTTGGTACATTGTATTTATTCTCCGATCTGAAAAAATTACGTTTTAAATTTATAATGCGCTGTTTTATTGCTGGTTTTTCCAAATTTCATATAGTAAAAACATTTATCTTTAATGTCTAATTTAGTAATAAAACTGAAAAAATACTTTTATGAGAAATGGTCAATTATCTGAAAAGGGGTTCAATATTTGAAATTAGAAAAATATTAAAAACGTACTTTTATTATGGTATCGCCCTCAAATTTCAAAAATGTGTAGTGTTTTCAAACCAATTTGTAACGGGTTCCGTAGTATACGGTTCGTTAACAGATTTACTTGATCAGGGATTACCATCGAATTTACGGTCGTTATGCCGGCTAGCCTCAGGGCTGGGGTGGGTTTGATGGAATATGACCAAGTCGTGAGAGACCGGATAAAAAAAAAATTTATTAAAACAACAACAAAAAAAATGACATTGCAATGACGAAGCAAAAAGAAAATCAAGCTACACTCGACTGACCCCAAACGTACTCACCCATACTGCATCCTCATGTAATGGTATTTACTCCATCCCCATCTCGTTCAACCCAAATAAAATTGCCAAAAAAAACAATAAAATTCGAAAAATGAAAAATTTAAAAAAACGAACGAATTATGTAAAACTACTTTTAATAAGGTCATATAATTGTTGACATTTTTATATCACAAAAATAAAGTATTGATAAATCTAAAACCCTAACTACCCTGTCCTTTATCTAATGGTTATATATGTTATACAAAAAAATTATTTAAATATGTATTTATAATAAAAAAAAATTTACCAGTGGCATAGGGTGATCACAAACAATATCCTGTTGCATATGAATGACATGTTGATTGTAGATGCTCGTCGTGTAGTATATAATCTTGCGGGACTCGAACATATGATAGTTCCGTTAATCGTATTTCATAGATCCCGGCGTAGGTGGTTTAAATTGTTGCAATTATTAGCCAAGCGAATTTGCAATGGCCCGTTATTAAAATTTAATGTATTATATTTCGTTTTTTTTTATTAGTGTTTATATATATATATATTATTACACAATTTAATCAGCTTAATTAACGTATATTAGCTTATATATTAGCTTATTATTTTGGGTCTTTTATAACTCTTTATTAGCAATTAGTTTTCTAACCACACCTAGTATCACAGGTCAAAAAAAATAATAATTATGCCATCAAAATGTCCCGTGAAAAATGCACATTTTCTCATGACACTAAAATTTGACCACACACTATGCTACCACTTTCGGTAAAAAGTCTATTTATGATACCTTCACCTTTTTCAGTTTTTTTATTTATTTATGAGTTATTTAATTTATTTATTATTCACTTAATTTGTCTATTTGTTATTATAAATTTAATTCTAAGTTTTCAAAGTGGTATTTTTAACCTTTTTATTTGCCTCAACAAAATATGTCACCAAAGTTTTTTTTTTGTAAATAGATAATTTTTTTATTTTTTATTTTTAATTTCAATTCTAATTTGGCTTGCACCACGATATCGTTTCCAAAAAACTCAAAGACCCCTTTTAAGTCTCACAGATTTACTAACTGAAATCTAATTTCTCCATCCCAACAAAACTCGTATCTTTTTTTTTTTGTTAATTGTCATTTGTTGTTGTTGGTTTTAATTGTGTTTTCTATTTTAGTACATAAAATGATTGTAATGGAACGCAAACCGAAAAATAATTGAATTCAGATTCCACTTCAAATATTAACCCTCGCTTGTAGCGTACAATGTTCGCTACAAATCGTGGGAACGACCTACACCCATGAGAGAAGTCTCATTAATTATGCCGGGCAAATGAATGGGAGAGCGGGTAAATTTTTATTACGATTTTATATCTTTAACATGGTATACGCCTAACGATTTCCCGTTTTTATCGACTAGTTCAAAAGCCACGTTACCAATTGGTTTCATTATTTTTGCTTCGATGAATTTCGGAGCTAATTTTGCAGCAAATTTTTGTGCCTTGTCACTTTGAACGAAGTTTCGAGCATATACGATTTGTCCAATTTCAAATTTCCGATCACGACTGCGAAGATTGTAGGTTCTTGAATGTCGGTTATAAGAGTCCCGAAGGTTTTTAAGAGCTTTGGTTTGAGCCAGAGAGAGTCTATCAATATTTGATATGCAAATGTCCTTCCCCGAAAGTTCATGTAGTTGACGAAGTAAAGAATAATAAGACCCATGACCTACGTAGTGTTGGCCAAATATCAGATAATGAGGTGAAAACTGTGTGCTCTGATGGATGGTATTACGCAATGCGGAACTAATTTCATCGATATAATGGTCCCAATTCCGGTGTTCATCTTTAAGGTAAACTCGTAGAGCCGCAACAATAGACCGATTGACCCGCTCCGAAGCGTTCGCCTGTGGCGAGTACTTTGGAGTGAGTACGTGTTTGATAGAGTATTTCTTCACAAAATCCTGGAAAAGTTTAGAAATGAATTGCCTCCCATTATCACTTAAAATCACTTCGGGCACCGAAAATAAATTAAAAATGGTCTCCAGATATTTAATAACCGTTTTCAAAGTGGCATCTCTCATCGGTTCTAGCAGAATGAACCGCGAAAATTGGTCTAGGACTATAAATAAGTAACTATTACCGGAACGAGTACGCGGATAAGGTCCTAGAAAATCAATAAAAATTTTCTGCCACGAACGATTTATTTCATGATAGGAACCCATACGGGGATGAGTTATGAAATTCGCGGCTTTAGAAGTTTTACATTCCACGCATGATTTAATAAAATTGAGTACGTCACGGCTCATAGATGGCCAGTAATAATACCTGCGCAACATCTCGATGGTCTTATTAAAACCCATGTGGGCTGCATTTGGAGGACAATGAACTCTGATAATTAATTCGTTTGTTAGTTCGATTGGTACGTATAACTTCCAATCTGGAATATCCGTTTCGGCTTCGTAGGGAGTACTCTTTGGGTTGAAATAAATTTTTCCATTAGAAACACATAAAGACTGTTTTAGCTTTGGTTGGCTTGCAATAGTATTCATCAAAGTTGTATAGGCATTGCTTTTAAACGAGGGATCGTCTAGATCAATAGAGGGAATTAAATTCTCCCACGACAGTTCATTAACTACCAACTCCTCTGCAGATTGCCTTGATAAAGCATCGGGCACTACGTTTTCGCTACCTTTACGGTATTCGATAGTAAAATCGTAAGCTTGAAGCTTTAAGCTCCAGCGAGCTAGCCTACCTGATAAGTCACGCTGGTCCATTAGCCATTTAAGGCTAGCATGATCCGTTATAATAGTGAAGGGGAATCCCTCCACATATTGTCGGAATTTTTTTACGGACACAACAGCAGCGAAACATTCCAGTTCGGTTATCGAGTAACGTCGTTGAGCAGCGTTTAGTTTGGTTGAAACAAAGGCTATCGGACGTTCCAAACCTTCATCAGTTTTTTGGAATAGGACACCTCCGATTCCTGTGGTTGAGGCATCACATTGTATGTAAAAATGCCGCGAATAATCTGCATTGCATAAAACGGGCGACGTTGCTAATGAAGTTTTCAGATTTTCGAAGGCATCGTTGGCGGTTTGGTCCCACACAAATTTATTACTTTTCTTTAACAAGTTAGTAAGTCCGGCAGCTACTTCGGAAAAATTACGGATAAAGCGCCGGTACCACCCAGCCATTCCAAGGAATCTGCGAACTTGTTTTACTGTTTTAGGAACCGGGTATGCAGTAATAGCGGAGACCTTCTCGGGATCCGCTTTCACGATGCCGTCACCAACAATATACCCCAAATAACGAATTTCCCGCAACACAAACTTGCTTTTTGCAATGTTTATCGTCAATTTGGCCTGTTTTAATAATCCTGCTACCCTAGTCAATAACTGCACATGCTCATCGAAAGTTTCTGATGTTATTAACAAATCATCCAGGTAGACGAAGACCTGATGATGTAGTTGATGTGGAATAACACGATGCATTAAACGGCACATTGTTTGTGGCGCGTTACAGAGCCCGAAAGGCATAACGGTGAAATGATACAGCGGTCGACCGGGAACTGCAAAGGCTGTCTTATCCCGCGACCCCTCATCTAATGGTATTTGCCAAAAGGCGTCCTTCAAATCAAGACTTGAAATAAACCTTGTTTTGTCAAGACGCCCCAGCAAGCCATCGATGAGGGGAAGGGGATAAGCATCCTTTACTGTGACCGCGTTCAATTTCCTTGCGTCAAGGCACAATCGGGCTCTGCCATTTGCCTTTCGGACCAAGGTAACAGGACTACTCCAAGAACTATGGCTCTCCTCGATTACTTGCAATGAAATCATCCTATCCAGTTCCTCATAGATTTCCTTTTCTTTTGCAGGTGACACGGCATAGTGTCTTTGTTTGATAGGCTTACATGTTCCTACATCAATTACATGGGACATAAGGTCAGTTTTTCCTAGACCTAGGGATTCAGACGATGGAAATTCTTTTATTGCATTTTCCAGTTGAATTTGCTGCTCATACGATAAGTCATGTTGTAGAGGATCATCTTTCGGAAGCACACGGTGTAATTCATTTATTGCAGACGACACATTGCTCAATTTAGGTATATGCATTTTTATTCCAAACTTCTTCCAAAAGTCCATTCCAAGATACAGACTTTGGTTGAGGTTAGGCGAGAGATGTAGTTTTATCATATGGGTTTGCCCTGCAAAAGTTATGGGAGTGGTTATATACCCTAGAATCGTCTCCGATGAACCATTTGCAGTTTTAATTTTTGAAGGGTGGTGTTGAAATTTAAATTTGTGCGAAGAAATAAATTGCTCACAACCTTTTCCTAGAACGGAAACGTTTGCTCCGGTATCTACTAACCCAACATAACATTGATCAAACAAAAGAACTTCAGCATAAGGTCGTCCGTCAATTTCGTCAGTTAGCAAGCTACTTAAAATTGACGATTTAATGTGTCGACGAGTTCTCCAATAATTAATGGATCGCATAATGGACTTTTTTGATCGTTGCGTTGGAAACGGTTGTGCATGCTTATTCTTAAACGACATTATTTCGGCTGAGGTGGAACCATGCGGTTCAGTTCTCGATCGGTGTTCGATGCAGAATCGACTTGGATAATGGGTTTTTGGTTCCTTGTGGACGTTTGTGCAACTTGTGAATTCGGGAACGGAGGATTGCCACTCCTCGGTCCCCTCCACTCGTTTCCCCATTGATTTTGTTGTTGGCACCTCTCGCACTTTGATCTAAGAACCCCTGGTGCTCCACAACCATAACAATAATAAGGATGTTCTGGACCTCGCCGATTGCTTGTAAGGGGCGGTTTAGAATGTGTAATTTGATTGACTGAACGATTATGTTGCAGCGCAAATAATTCTCGCTCAAAGTGCCCCGAGTGTTCTTCAGTGTTTCGATTGGGATTTTGATACTCGTGGTTTACTTCGGATATAAACTTCCGATTAGTAGTACATAGCATTTCGGGAACAAATCCGGTCCTTATCCAAAGATCTTCATATGACACACATATACGGACCATATCTTCAATATTTGTAAACTGTTGCTCCACAAGTTAGTCTTGTAGACCGGCCCTCATGTTCCGGCGCATAATACTGATTAGCTGCGCATCGGTCAAGGGATTCTCGCATTGAAGCGCAATTTTTAATATATCGCTATGAAATTCATGAAATGACTCTCGCGGCTTCTGTTTACGCGCTTCGAGCACCCATCTTATCTCATCATCACTACGACGATCTTGAAAACGCTTTCTCAGTGCATTTTTAAGTTCCGTCCAAGTAATATGAGGATTTCTTTCTATTAAAGTCCAGTAATAGTCCGCTGCGTTATCTTTCAATAAATAATTAAGATCAAACACCATTTGGAAGGAAGGGATATGGTTATGTTCTGCTAAATTATCTACTTTGAACAAAAACCGTTTAATGTTTTCCCCAGCAGAAGAACCATCAAAGCGAATACTCCATTTAGCTGGTGATATTCCACGAAAAGTATTATTTACTGAGTCGGTCGACCGTCTTATGTAATGAGCGGGAGGTTCAATTCTGTTCGTACCTAGATCTTTAGATGTAGATGTATTAGTTGCATTTTGCGTGTCAGGTTGTGCAGCCGGAGACGATACCGATCCTGGACGCACACGAATACCAAAATCATCGTCTTCTTGATAAACTCGCGAGTTAGTGGGGGTAGGGAATTCTGCCAAATCAGGAACGGGTAGTTGTTCTCTTCCTTGGGTATTATTCTGTTCTGCACCAGTACTTTTAACATTAAATTTGACATTGTTGCTGGTCTCTTCCTCAGATGAATCGTTCGACCCGAGATCCTCAACTTCAACGTCGGTAAGTGCTTTAATTGAAACATCGGAAGAGGCTGTTTCTTTTAAGGCACTATCAACTATGTCGATTAAATTCACGATTTTTTGTTGTAATTCCTTAACTTCATTTGCAACACTTTTAGAATAACTTAAACGTATTACACTTGATTGAATGTGTATCAAACGACTAGCTAACTGAGAAAGGTGCAAGTTTCTCTGAGGATTCTCAAGATTAATAGCTTCTTGTAACAGAGTGTGGTATATTTTAATTTTATTTTTAATTCGACCAACTTCTCTTTTGGGATTCTTCTTGGCGGCAGGATGAGGTCGAACAGGAACAAGCACCTTGTGTTCAACTTCCTCTAGAAGTCGGGCTTTTAATTCCACTAGTAGTTCTACTGATTTCCCGGATAATTGTCGAACATCACATTCGATTTGGAATTCATCGAAATGCAAATGCTCGATATTCATTATGAGAGAGTAGGCACGACTCGAGATAGGAAGCAAAAATAATCACGTGGTCGAAAAAAACAAAACAGAGAAACCAAAAAAATTCAATTTCGCAAAAAAAAAAAAAAAATGTATATGCTAGATAAATATGATAAATTTGAAAAAAAAATAACGTAATTAGACGAATGTACTAATAACAAAAACTAATTTCCCCAAAAACAACAATATCCTGTTTTTAATGAAAGAAATTAAATTCCAAATATGTAGTTGAAATAATATCGTAAATATTCAAATAATATCGTATATAAATGCGAATGAACGAGGATGCAATCAATGAGTGAGTAGGTAAAGGGTGTCAACATTAAACAGTCATTTGTGTAGCTTGAGAATAACAAAAGAAAAAAAAAATATTTCTAGAAGTTAAGAATAAGAAAATTTTTTTTAACAAAATAAATATTTTAAGAAAATAACTAGAATTGATGGGGAAAAAACGGAAGGGTCAAATCATAATTTCAGTATAGTAAATTTTTTTTTTTTTTTTTTTTTTTTTAAATGTCCATGATACGAATTAACAACCCGTAATTCGATACGTTAGCTGTAGATGTACGCGCGATCGTACCATATAAACACCCGGTGTGTATTGATGAGCAAAACGGTATCCAACATTGTAAGTCAATGCTTCTAGCAGAAAGCAATGCGCCGCTACTCAAATACTGTAAACTCTATTAATTCAATCACCTCGTGTTGTGAACGTCCAAAATCAAGACACAAGGTCGATGTTAGCGTAGAGTGGATGATTGAAAATTTAACGGAAATTAATTTAACTAACTGAAATTATAAAATGATATAGCCACTGAAAAATTGCCAAAAGTTTGGGCGCCACTGTAACGGGTTCCGTAGTATACGGTTCGTTAACAGATTTACTTGATCAGGGATTACCATCGAATTTACGGTCGTTATGCCGGCTAGCCTCAGGGCTGGGGTGGGTTTGATGGAATATGACCAAGTCGTGAGAGACCGGATAAAAAAAAAATTTATTAAAACAACAACAAAAAAAATGACATTGCAATGACGAAGCAAAAAGAAAATCAAGCTACACTCGACTGACCCCAAACGTACTCACCCATACTGCATCCTCATGTAATGGTATTTACTCCATCCCCATCTCGTTCAACCCAAATAAAATTGCCAAAAAAAACAATAAAATTCGAAAAATGAAAAATTTAAAAAAACGAACGAATTATGTAAAACTACTTTTAATAAGGTCATATAATTGTTGACATTTTTATATCACAAAAATAAAGTATTGATAAATCTAAAACCCTAACTACCCTGTCCTTTATCTAATGGTTATATATGTTATACAAAAAAATTATTTAAATATGTATTTATAATAAAAAAAAATTTACCAGTGGCATAGGGTGATCACAAACAATATCCTGTTGCATATGAATGACATGTTGATTGTAGATGCTCGTCGTGTAGTATATAATCTTGCGGGACTCGAACATATGATAGTTCCGTTAATCGTATTTCATAGATCCCGGCGTAGGTGGTTTAAATTGTTGCAATTATTAGCCAAGCGAATTTGCAATGGCCCGTTATTAAAATTTAATGTATTATATTTCGTTTTTTTTTATTAGTGTTTATATATATATATATTATTACACAATTTAATCAGCTTAATTAACGTATATTAGCTTATATATTAGCTTATTATTTTGGGTCTTTTATAACTCTTTATTAGCAATTAGTTTTCTAACCACACCTAGTATCACAGGTCAAAAAAAATAATAATTATGCCATCAAAATGTCCCGTGAAAAATGCACATTTTCTCATGACACTAAAATTTGACCACACACTATGCTACCACTTTCGGTAAAAAGTCTATTTATGATACCTTCACCTTTTTCAGTTTTTTTATTTATTTATGAGTTATTTAATTTATTTATTATTCACTTAATTTGTCTATTTGTTATTATAAATTTAATTCTAAGTTTTCAAAGTGGTATTTTTAACCTTTTTATTTGCCTCAACAAAATATGTCACCAAAGTTTTTTTTTTGTAAATAGATAATTTTTTTATTTTTTATTTTTAATTTCAATTCTAATTTGGCTTGCACCACGATATCGTTTCCAAAAAACTCAAAGACCCCTTTTAAGTCTCACAGATTTACTAACTGAAATCTAATTTCTCCATCCCAACAAAACTCGTATCTTTTTTTTTTTTGTTAATTGTCATTTGTTGTTGTTGGTTTTAATTGTGTTTTCTATTTTAGTACATAAAATGATTGTAATGGAACGCAAACCGAAAAATAATTGAATTCAGATTCCACTTCAAATATTAACCCTCGCTTGTAGCGTACAATGTTCGCTACAAATTGTTCTAATTGATCGTAAAACACCTGACGGTTTTCCTTATCCATAAAGGAACATCCATGAATTTATATGACAATGAAACATCTTTGTAGCTAACTCTTTACAAAAAATTCATTAACGAAATTAACAGTGGGAAAAACCATATTTGGAAAAAAATTAGAAAAATATTAAAAACGTACTTTTATTATGGTTATTGCCCTCAAATTTCAAAAATGTGTAGTGTTTTCAAACCACTTGTTCCAATTGATCATAAAACACCTGACGGTTTTTATTATCCATAAAGGAACATTCATGTATCTATATGACAATGAAACATCATTTGTAGCTAACTCTTTACAAAAAATTCATTACGAAATTAACAGTGGGAAAAACCATATTTTTCAATTTCACCCAAATCATTTATATTGTTTAATAATACACATTTCTTATTATCTCAATATAACATTTATTTTATTCCTTCTTTACAAACGCAGTTTTTTAAAACGCGATATTTTAAAAACGCGACATTTTTTACCACGCGACATTTTCTACCTCGCGGCGTTTTGAAACGCGACATTTTAAAACGCGACATTTTGTACCACGCGACATTTTGTACCTCGCGGCATTTTAAAACGCGACATTTTAAAACGCGACATTTTGTACCACGCGACATTTTGTACCTCGCGGCATTTTAAAACGCGACATTTTAAAACGCGACATTTTGTACCACGCGACATTTTGTACCTCGCGGCATTTTGAAACGCGACATTTTGAAACGCGACATTTTAAAACGCGACATTTTAAAACGCGGCATTTTGACCCGGACCCCAATAAATATTATCAATACCAATAAAATAATATTATTGTATTGGTACTGATGATAGTATATTTAACACTACATAGCGAGAATAACCCTTGAATTACAAAAGGCATATTTCGTTAGTGGCAAGCGAATTAATAAAGTAAAAAATTGCAACAAGGGTTTCAAATGTGAAAAGGAACATTTTTTTATTTTGTGCATTAAGTAAATGTAATCCCAGAAATTTTTAATAATTTGAATGTATGATAAGTGTTTGATTAATTATCCTATTATGCATGTCCAATGTTAAACACAATAACCAAACACATTATTGGTTTATTAATTTCAATTATTATTTAAATCAATGTAATATTATTACGAAATAAAACAAAAAAACAGTTCACGTTCTACGTAAACTACATCTGGCACCTTATTCGCATTTAGGTTTTTTATGTATTTGTTTAGGGAAATGTGAATTGTTTTGTATTTTGCCGCGATCGTTTCATTAACACATTGACGGACGCTTTCTAAATGTGTGTTCTACTATTTATTTATTTATTTATTGACAGGAACACACATTTTTTTTCTTTTGTAATTGCAATGATATTTCGTCGCGGAAATTAATGTTGTCGAGAATTGAAAAATATGTCGTTATTCCTTAAAAAACCATTAAGTTGTATGGCAGTCATTAGCGCGAACAATATCAAATAGGTAGCTATTGATAAAACCAAAGAAGATTTAGCTATTCTCGAATATTTTGTGTGGTTTTGTAACCAGAAAAAACTGCACAAATTAAAAAATTTCGCATAGTTTGAATAGCTCACGATTTAATTATTGAAAGTGGCCCGTTTTAAGGTTTATACAATTTTTTTATTGACAGAAATAACACTGCATTTGTGAGTGAATAACAGTTAGGTTTTAATAAATAGTACAAACATATAACTTTTTAAAAATTTATTCGGACAGACTTATTTTAATTTAAATGAAAGTACTGCTTATGCTAGGAGCTACCAATAAGAAAACGATATTCCAATTACTAAATAAGTTAAGGAATTACTTTGCTCCTCCTGATCAAAAAAGAAATCATGAATATACAATTTTTTTTGATAGTTTTTTATTTATTAGTTCCTTGGGATTTGAATAAAATTTATTAATTTTTATTAATGATCAAAATATTTTCATAGCTACAGTAAAGTTTCCGTTTAAACATATAATTTTAATAATACCATTATCAAATTTCAAAATTGTTATTCATTTATAATTTTTTGTGTTATTTCTCCATGTAACTAAGTTTTATGATTTCGATAATAATATTTTAATAAATTTTATTCCTTAGAATGATAAATTTCATTTTGAAAATATCTCTTGATTTTCTAAACTTTATAAAAACAATGTTTATCAATTTAATAATATTGGCCTAACTATAAAACAATAAAACTGTGTATGTAAAAATTATTCATCATTATGATATTGAAAGTAATATTGAGATTTAAGTGAGCAAATATTATTAAAATGAATGACATATTTTTTTCAGTGTCTTTAATTATTTCCGTTAGTTTTTTCGTTTTACATCACTGAAAAAAATAATTCAATAAACTCCGTTTATTAAATAAATCGGACGAATTATTTGTTGAACCAATGAATTTATTCATTGGTTACATAAAAACTCTAATAAACACGGTTATAAATTGATACACAGTTCGTTGAACCAATTAATTGGTGTTTATACCCTGATTTTCATCATTTTGTTGTAATTTAAGGAAATTAATGAAAATTTTCAACGATTTGTAACCTCAGTTATTAAAAATAATACAACAAAATGCTATGCTGTAATAAAATATCTATGAAGAAATTTATAAATTCAATGTACATAATTTAGTTGTTTGAATCAATAAATTAACTTTATTGCGACAACGAATTGAACATTGAACCAACGAATGTGCTCTTGAGTATATTTGAAAGTGAATGTACTGTTATATGTACTGTAATTTTATGTATATAAATAAACATTTAAAATTCTATGATCCGCTATAAGAAAAACTATACCGCCTTTGTGTGTGCAATGTTATTAATATTATTTCTAATTTTGGTATTTCCGATAAAAGGCAATTCGGTGTTGTGGGCTTCTGATGGGGTGGGGTTTCTTGAAGGATGACAAAATTTCTCTGGACCACATAAAATTAGGAAGAACATTAATAAGGTTTATATTCAACAATAAGAGGGAAAAGCCTATGGAGAATACTCACCTATTATACGGATATACTATGCTATGCTGATCTCACATCCCACAACAAACTTACTACCCTAATGCATATTCCACAAAATCACAGTGAATGAAATAAATGAGACCATAAATAATTGAGTTTTTACAAAATACATTTTCACTTTTATATTTCAAAAATAATAAAGAATGTAAACTAAAAAAAATAAATTTTGAAAGAATTTTTCTATACCCTATCTAATCTACCACTTAACTAAAACCCCAGAAAATATAATTTAATTCTAAATAAATTGTTTATCATAATATTTAACTAATGAATTTTTCATGAAAATTATATTTATAAAAAAAATCACAAAATTTTACTTGTATTGATCCATTATATTTGTTGATCCGCCATGTTATCCATTTTAATGAAAAAGTTGCAACTAATTTTCGCAGTATCCATAATAATAATGAGCAATGTTATCCATCCAAATGCATTAATAACAGATGTATCCGTTAACAATATCTGTTTATTTGATGTTGATATGAGTGAGAAAAAGCACTAACAACTTGATCACATTTTATTTTTATGCGTTCGACGGAATTGGTGTAAATTATTTGCAAACACCGCTTGTGCTATCGTTTTGTAATTTCTTTATGCACATTCAAACGCAGGTTAATTCGTATTTTGGTGCATTTGTTTGTACAGAACTATATTTTCACCAATTTTTTTATTTTATAACTTATTTATGAATTAATTTAGTTTGTTTGAAATTATATACATATTTATTTTAGTTTAGTTATTAATTATTTTGCATAGTCTCTGTTATTTTAGTTCATTATTTACACATTATTAGTTTTGTAGCAGATTACATATATGAATACTTATGGTGACTTTTGAAAATTATTTCGTCCATATTGATTGTTCAATATTTAGTATTTATAAATATGAATTATTTATTTATGTATTAATTATTATTTATTTATTTGTGTATTAATTTACCGAACTATTTAATTTATTGTCTTTATTTGGTGATTACACTAAGCACAAAAACCGTAATGTCCACTATGATAGAACTGTTTTGGTTTATTTTTTTATTTTTGGGTTTTTTAAAACACATGAGGTTTTTATCAACCTTATTGACACCAATTACTATGTCTTAATTTTTAATTATAAAATAAAACTACATCACTAATTTGGTTAACAATTCAAAGTCAAACTCAATTATTTATTTTATAAACTTTTTACTTAACTTGACACAAAAAAAATAACCTCACTTGCAAATTTGTTTACTATTTCTAAAATTAATAATCATATTTAAACAAAAATCAGCTTTACTGACGAACTTCCATTCTTCTCGTTTTTTTCTCTTATATAGCCGTCGTCGAAACCCCCTTCATCAACCAAAACAAGTTGTTGCTCAATTTAAGTCTAGTGTTGTCCATGCAAGGAAAATTACAAACTGTAACGTTTAACGCACCAGACGTAGCGCCACGCGTTATACAAATGCGTTATGCACCACAGCTGGAAAGCTAAACGTAACAAGAGCTTGAACCCCAGATTTACTCCCCATCATTACGGATGCATTATCAGATGCAAATCCGATTAAATTTCGCTGTTTCAAAATATTTTATAATTTCATTATAAATAGATTTTGCATCGGAATTATTCAATTTTATGAGGCCAAAAAATCTGTCACGTACTTTACCTACAATGAAATCAAAATATCGTACAACCAAAACTAGACATTTATTAACACTAATATCTGTGGTTTCGTCGACAATCAATGAAAATTTTTGCTTTCTTAAATGTTTTGCCACATTATTTACTCCTTCTTCTAAGAAATGCGTGTTGGTGGTCTCGGTTGCTTTAGTTTTACCACATTTCAAATCTTTAACTACCACTGAATCTCCAGCTATATATTTAATTAGCATTCCATTAATAATGCTACTAATGCTATTAATAACTAAGCTAAAAGGTAAATTGTGTTGTAGAAGAAACATAATTATGCGCAACTCGGCGATTTTAACTTGCGTCAATTTTTTGGTGAATAATTTAGTTTGATCAGCGTCAAATATTGCCGGTTGATTTTTCAACGATTTTATTTTGTTTTTATGAAAATCAGAATTATCGTGCCTCGATATATGTACTATATTATGTGTTAGAATTTTGTTACAAAACTCACATTTGGATTTCTCTTGTCCATCTGATCCAATTATTTTTTCCAACCAACTATATTTCTGAATCCAAGTTGATCGAAATTTTTGTTTATTATATAATTTTGTGCCATGTATTTTGCGTGTAGTTTCTGATGTTAAATTTAATTGATTCGAATCACATTCACTTTCAATTTGTTCAGTTGATGGCAACGATGGTGATATTTTTGAGTTGGATGTTGTTATTCCGGATACAAGTGGTTCATTTGGCGTCGTTATTGTTATTCCAGTCCCAGATCCTGAATTATTTGATTTTGCGGTGTTCATTTGTGGAGAAATTGTAACATTATTTTCTACGTCTATGATTGTAGTTTTTTTTGGATTTAATTAAAAATCTATCCATTTTTTATAAGTTGAACACAAATTTTGGAATTATTTCAAATTATTTTTATTATTAAATTTAAAAATATTGTTTTAAAAACTAAAAACTATACCACAAACATATGCACATTAAATTGAAACGAGAATAATTTGCATTTGACAGTTCCATATGTATATTTATAAATAGTATTAATACAAAAGCTAACTAATAGAAAAGGATAAGCCATGTAATTCATTTACATATTTAAAGAAAATTAAAAAGGGAAATCTGAAAAGGCTTTTTTATAATTTTCTGTTTGGTTTCATTATTAATAAGTAAGAGTAAGACAAAGAGAAGGATACAATTATAGACTATGTAAACGAAAAAAAGAATGTACAAATACTGAAACAGGTGAACCGAAAAAATAAATGTGAATGTGTTTGTTATAAACGAAAAGGAATTCGAAATTGTTGCTAACATAATTTTTCTTGTTTTTGTTCAGGGGAGTATAGATTGCAAATGAGTAGTATAGTAGTACAGTGTATTTGAAAGTAGTACATTTACTCCCTTAGTAGTACTTTCGACAGCACTGTCCACCATTTCTTTTAGACATATTAAATAATTTTAATTATTTCAACACGAAATATACAAGTAATAAATAATATAAAATAATAAAAACAATTAGTAATTTATTTATTGCACAAAACAAAACAATTGAACACTAAAAAAATGACAACTATTGAAAAAACACCTCGCGAGTTCTCTAAATACAAAAACCTGGTGGTTGGTAGCGCAACTACTCATCGATTTAGAAAAGACAATAATTTAGCCAATAATTTAATTTTCATCATGAGACACACAGCATAAGTGTAACATTATAAGTGTAATTTACAAAATTAAAATCAATCTCGTATAATAAATAAAAGTTTTAAATAAAATTAAGAAGGTAATTCAAAAAGTTTGTAACGAACGACCCCGGTGTGGAATCGCCCGTTAGCAGATGCCCAGGAGCCGCCACCAGCAGCATTTGCCCGGCTATCGCGCAGTCTGGCGTGGGGTTGTAATGGTGTCCTTGGCTGCAATTGAGAAAAATTACTCACCTGATTTCGAACACACACACATACTGGTCCTCCTCATCCCCCGAATTGCTTAAAATTAAACCACCATTTTCTTGTCTGTACCCATTTCTAATAATATAAATATATTTTCATTACATTCAAATATAGAAGTTACACTAATGATTTCAGATTAACTCGAATTTTACCCTTAATAATAAAAAAAATGACATTGAACCAACAACAGTTTTTTTTTTGTTCGCGCATACGTCCTCGATGCTCGACGTATATTTGACGCCCGAATCAATTAAAGACGGTGAGTACCTCCGAGTTCGTTGGCTTTAACCGACCTGGAAATAAAGAGTAAGCAAAAAAAAAAAAACTTGCGCCGCAGTCGACTGTATTTGGAAAAAAACTGTATTAGTTGTTATTATTATTATTTTTTTTTTTAGTAACACAAAATAGTATATAAGAAAATCAGAACAACGAAATGGGAACTGATTAATTACAACAAAAAAACTGCCTGATCCAAAATCCCACTCCAGATATGTCGACTGGTTCGCTCATTTCCGGTTGCTGGTACGTTGTTGCCCCGTGAAGCAGGATTGCTAGTAAGCCAGCTCCAGTCCGCTGCCGGTGGGTTAGGTATTATATCCCACTTAAGATGCCGCTGGTTGAACACGGCGAGTGGTGTGCCTAGCGGTTTCGGAAAGTGACGGTTATCCCCCGTTAGTCCGCTCGCAATTACCGAATCCGTTGGATAGCGGTTTATGTGGGTATTGCCACACAATAAACATTTACCGATCGTATAATCAATATTTTTGATTTTGTTCTTTTTCGGTCTACCCTTAACAATTCGCCCAATTAACTTTAACAATCACTTGGGTAGCACTTATTACTTCAATGATCGCTTTTGGGTAGTATCACTTATTACTTTCACAACTTTTTGTTTTATTATTTTCTTTTAAACAATTTTTATTATCAAAAAAAAAAATAATGTATGTTTTATATTTTTCTTTGTCCGATCGTTTCGGTGGTCGGTGTTCTAATCATCATTTCTTCTTTTTTTCTCTCCCCATTCGTAGCTGTCAAGGAAAAAAATCGATAATTAAGTCTCCACGGTGAATTTTAACTATTGGACGAGCGTTTCTGCCATCTGTTGACGAATAGCCACATGCAAATGTAACGGTGGTGAATAAAAAAAATGTTATGCATACAAACAATCGTTACAAGTTTTAAATAAAATTAAGAAGGAAATTTAAAAAGTTTAAAACAAAATTAAAAGTAAATTAAGACAGTTTTAAATAAATAAAAATAAGTGCAAAAAACCCAAAATGTTTATAATAAAAACAAAATATATACTCAAAATCAAAATAGGAATGTAAGATTAATTTTCTCTGTTAGAGTAATCGATTTTAGCAGGCCTTTCATGATTTATAAATGATTGCTTGCACCAGTGTCAACTAGAAATTTGAGATAATTGTTGACAAAAGTTCACTTGTGACTCAATATAAAAATGTTCGGTTTCAATATTTTTCGAGCTGGTTATTTGATTTTGGTCTTTTTCAGTTTCTTCCTTTTTTGGAGTAGTTTTACGCCAATTTCCAAAATTGTGTTTAAAATTTGATGTAGCTGAAGTAGAAGGTTCGTTCTCTTTGGCGGCATATAAGCTGTTTTTAAATGAGTGTTTTTTATTTGTAATTATAATTTGATTATTGTTATAATTTTTTAGTTTCTGAATATTTTCATCTTTGACTACCAGGTCCCTTGCTTCCACCATGCTGCCTGGATTAGATGCCCTAATTCGTGAGCCTAAAGGTTCGTTTAAAGCTGTTTGATATAGTCAAACCTATTTTTTGATAATGTTTTATTTGGTGTTCTATAATGTCATTATTATTAATATTAAATTTTACCTATGTTACTAATAATGTTAAAGGCTCCTGCATTGTTGAATATAATACTTCTGAATTTAAGTGGTTTTTAATTAAAGAATATATGTAGTTCTAACTGTAAGCTTGATTCGTCGCGCTGGTCAGCATATTTCTGAACCAGATGACATCTAATCTCCTTCCAGTTTAACCCTATATTGTGTGTCGTTAACCAATTATTTGCCGATTCAATCATTTTATTTCTATTATTGTGAATTATGATTTTGTATTGGTCGGTTTTTTCGATTTTTGTACAGAATTTTAACGTAACGTCACACGTATTTTAAAACCGTATTAGGTCCGCTTTATTGCCGTCGAAAGGAACTATATTTTTCGTGATTTTATCTATGTTACAAGTTCTAATACGTGATTTACATTCTCCATTTTATTAATTTTTAGACAATTGGGAAATTTTAAAATTAGGCTCGATTTGTATATCGATTCTTTTAGCGAATTCTCAGATTCATTAATAGTATTTAAATCTTTCTCGGATTTTGCGAAGAGATTTATTTAATTTAAAATTACACTTAGAAAAAATTTCGTTCAATTTTATTTGAACAGATTTTAATTGAATTTTTAATGAATCAAAACTAATTTCGGAACTTGAATTTTCTCCCATTAAAATGTTAATCACGACTGTAATGTTCTTTATTAATGCCATGCAACGCGTACAAAAAAGATAAGCAAGCCAAATAAGACACGTCTAGTTTGCTCGATTCTATTTTACACTTACCTTTATTTTATTAAGTTGAATCTATTCGATGAACATGGAAATGCTGTACACTTACATTTTTAATATTATCATTTATGTTGTGTGGTTAATTTATTAAATAGAATGTACAGTCCTCGCCACAATTGTTTGTACCTCACATAAATTTCATATTGATCTAATTAAAAACTAAAAACTTTGTTGAAGAGAACTATTTAATCCAAAAACTTTATTTGCCATTGTTCGTTGTGTTGTTTGCCATTCTTGTTATTTAATGATAATTTATATAAAAAAAAATAAAAACTTATAAAACGAGTTCAGTTAATTAGATAAAAACGAAAATTAAAATGCCAAAATTGTTTGTGCCTACTGTTTTTGCTTCACAATTGTTTGTACTTGACAAAAAAATGAACGAAAAACAAGAGGGATCTCATTTTAATATAAAAATCGTTCTACTCAGTATGAAGTATTCCCTCCTTTATTGGAAATAACTTCTTGAAGGCGGCTCAGAATTGAATTCACTAGATTTATGAGGATTTCTTTTGGATTTTGATCCCAAATAGTTTTTATTTCTGCAAAAGTTTCACTGGGTTGTCTCCCAATAGCAATTGTCATTTTTTGCTTTATGTAATGCCATAGATTCTCCAACGGATTTAAATCTGGGCTTTGAGGCGGCCAATCTATGGTTTCTTGATCCAAATCTCGTAAAAATTTCATGGTCATATTGCTGCAAAATAAAGTGCGGCCCAATCCCTTTACACCCAGAAACAAGAGCGTTATCATTGAGTACGTGTAGATAAGTACTGGATGTTACTTTTTCAGGCAACCAAATCAGATCACCGACGCCGTTGTATGAAAAGCAGCCCCACACCATCACTTTTCCTCCTACATTATGGCGAGTTGGCATGATAACGCTACGTGCATCCTTTTCTTTTGCAGTAGAATAGTAATATTTTTTGCCGTAGGTTCCCTCTAAACTGAAGCAGGGCTTGTAACCTTTGTTTGCATAAGCAATGTGTGGTAGAACACTTCTTCGCGATGGGTAGACTCTTCCGGTATAATGGGGGTTCAGCTTACCACACATGACATAAAATCACCAAAAGTACAAACAAAAGTGAAGTGTTTTTAAATTAAATCAATTTAAGAATGTAACTAGATCGCGATCGGGTTTTTGACACTCACATCACTAAAAAAAGAATAACTTTAGCCGACCATTTTCATAGGCCGAATTAATATAACAAATCAAAATCAAATCAGCAAATGGTTTAAGAAGGTTTTAGCGGACTAAGTAACTCAAAACGAATTAAATGACATAAGAACAAAAAAAATTCATTTACATTATCATAGGAAAATATGAGTTATCACTTATCAACTATCATGCGAAAGAACTAACTATATAAATTTAAGATTTGGTAAAAAAATTTAAAATAAATTAATACATCACCAAAAAAAAACTCCTGTTGAACAATGATGGTGTCCCGTTGAACATCTGTTGCTCATCCCGCTATATCAAATCCATTTAAGTGACAGCCTTCGAAGTATCCGCTGTTTAGCCTTGGTATCAGAGAGTTGCAAACCGTAAAAATGCTCGTAGTATTTCCAATTCTCGAAGCGATATTTTTTTTTCTTTTGTAATCCGTTGCATATACTTGTTACTTTGAGATCCTGGGCTTATAGTTTTTCGTTTATCACCAAGTTATCGGATGGTAATACTATTTAATATGTTAATCCCGTAATCAATATGCAGGTTTTTGAATAGTTGTACCACTGCAATGACCGAAATAGATCACGATCTTTCCGCCGATAAATATGTATAAACGTGGCGTAACGGATTCAATAAGACAACGTTACTGCGTTATACAAGCACTTACAAACAAAATGGATTTATTTTTTATTTATTTTTATTTTTTTATTATTATATTTACAAAGCGTCTTTGAGCACTAACATATGCTTGGGTAAATAGTCCCTATATTTGTAGGTTTATTTTATAAATAATTAATTACATTCACGAATTGATACATCGGACATAATGATTTTAGTTTTATTTTATTTTTATTTACCACACTTGATTTCTTAGATATCAATTTACAATAATTTACATGATAACACAAGTATTATTATCTCACATTACAACTTTCCATGCAAATTTGGAAATAATTTTTATAAAATTGTTTTCTTTCTTTTTTTTTACCAACTTAGATTGAGTTCATTCATCATACACAAAATATACAATCATTTTAACTTTTTAATAGATAATATGGATTTTCTTTTAATTTTATTTTATTTAAATTTTTTCTTTTTTTTTTCTTTACTATTGTTATTGTTGAGTATCTCCGACCACAACAAAACAAAAACTGTCCACCCGACCGATATCAAGAGCTTTTATATCGTTTTATTTGTTTTTGATTTGCTTTTGTTGTTAACCATAATTCTAATTATGGCATAACGATCAATTAAAAAGTACCTGTCCCATAACCCGCTTTTATCCCATAACCGGGTGCTCGTTTCAGGTCGTTACAGGCTCATCGGTCCATAATACGTTCCGCCAAAATTCCACGAGCTTAGTTAAATAACTACGTACAAACTTCAGCCGCTTTTCTTTATTACGGGCGCTTATAAAAGGCTTCTTTTTGATTACGTACGATTTCACATTAGCTTTCGCTTTAATATTGTAACTATTCTATTATCCTCTCTAGTAGTTGTGGCTCGTTTTCTACCCCTTCCTTTAACATTTTTCAAACTATGTTGCCACTTTGATTTTTTTATTTGGTAGAGTACCGAATTCTAAAACAAATGAGATAAAATGTAAATTATTTTGCATAAGATATGAAAAAGACTGTGTTTTTTGTTTACCAATTCTTTATACTCTAGATTTCATAATTCAGTGATTGTATTTTTTATTAAATATAATAAATTCATTTACAAAAATTTTTTATTATATAAAAACATAAAACAAATAAACATTCAGTTAAAAAAAATACAGGAGTGTTTTGTACTTGCTGTTTTTTTTACATTATATAAAATAACCTTTAATTTTTTTTTGTATTAAAAAGGTTAAACTAATAAAAATTAAATTTCTTCATTTTGGAGTTTTTAATTACTGCTGCTACTCCACTGTCCCACCAAATGGCTTCAGAATCAGTATTATTATTAATCAAAGATTCATTTATTTTAAGTTTCACGTAAAAAAAGAAGTCACTGAAATACACTGACGAGATATGGTAAAATAACAGATTGCTTACCGTTTCCTTTGATTTCTTTTATTTGAATGTTTCAATACTCCTTCTTTAAATAATTTTCGTTCTTCTGTAATGTGTGTCGGTTATCAGCAAATAAAACTACATTGTATATTAACTAAAGGATTCCGTCATATCCTTGAAAGGTTTTTTTTCCTCATTAGTCTTAGACCGCGATACTCCAGTCCAGGTATATTGCGTTAGAAGCTGTGAAGTAAATAATGAATCTATTATTTTATATTCAATTTTCATGCCATCCAAATCTCCTTTATTTCCATAAGACCTTGAGAGGTCCGTTAACTGTAAATAAAAAAAATAAGGAAATAAAAGTAGTAGGTAAAAATTACAAAATTCAAATTTATTTCACCATATGAGTCCTATATTAAGCGTTACTCTGCAGTTCCTTATCGAATTCACAAAGCCTAATGTGTGTTTCAACTGGAAATTCAAAATTTTTAAATATATTAGTTACCTTATCAACAGTAACTTTTTGATCACAAGTTGCATTTATGCTACGCGCTGAGCTAGAAACAAGTATTTCAAATGTTTTATCTAGTTGGACGCGGATTTTAATGTTTTCTGCTTTGATTTCTGTGTATTCTGTTCTTATTTGCTTCAATTGTTTTTCGATGTTCTCAAAAAAGGTATTGTTTACCTATAATTATAAAATCCACACAATGTTCAGTTAAAATTTTCTGAAGGCAAAATTTATGAATTATTTACCAGAATCAATTGATTAGTTTCAGGTTCCGAAATATTATTTACATCGCAACTCTGTTGTGCATCTTCGAATCGAATTAACATCTGAAAATTCATCTCCAATCATTAATTGCTCCGACTCTGAACTAAAAAACATGTCATCTCGGTCTACTACGAAATGCTGGCTCTGCTCGTTTCTTCTGGTGGGGACCATAATTCTATGAAATTGATAAAAAATAATTCAATACTTTTATATAAATAAAAAAACTTCCAGTTAGCGAAGTTGTAGCTCATGAGGCCAATATAATATTTTATTTTTCTCCCACTTATTTGGTACCGCGGAAAACAATACTCTTCCGCGCTCTTTCGCCTGAACAATTTTGAAATAATCCATGGTCATTGTTTGTTATAATTATTTTAATTAATTATCATTTATTGAAGCAAAAATCTTTTTTTTTAAATTTCTTGTAGTTGAGATACGATAAACTGCACTGTACACAAACGATTTAACTATAGAAATATGTCGTAAATAGAAAGTATGTCGTAGTTTTATTATTAGGTGGTTATTGGAACGTAACTAAAACGATGTTGGAACGTTCCAATGTCCGTTCCTAAAACATTTGCGCTACGTTGTAGGTATGTGCATTGCTACCAAAAATCATTCCCCAAATAGGTCCCAAGCACTGTGCCAAAACACATTAAAGTAATATTTTGGGGTGCCCGGAACGTAAAACCGACTTGAATTGTTACTTGGGATATCATCACATATTGAGTAAATCATTTCCTTTGTGATCCTGAATGTACTGGTGAACCTAATAAAAGATGATTTATTATTTTTCATATAATTTTTGTATATTTTTTAATTTTCTTGTACTTACTGTGTATTTGACATTTCCAAAAAGTTCATTGTCCTTCATTTCTTGCCTTACTTTTGCCATTAATTGTTTTTCGTTCAAATCATTTGCCAGCATCATAACTATTTGATCCAGTACTGGATCCATTGTAATTTTACACTGTGTTTCGTACGAACGGGTGGGTTCCAAGATAAATGTTCTATAATTTGGTACGAATTAATTTGTGACCATGAACTGCAAATAATAAGTGTAGATGCAACGCATCCTGAATTAACAACGACAGAATTAAATTAGAAAACGTTTATAACCTAAGGGGCTATTGGGAGATGCGGGATTCCCTTTGGAACCGTTGTTAATAGTTCCATTTAAAAATACATCACCTGATTCAATTGAGGCATTTTTCAACACAAAACACTCAAAAATTAGAGTGACAATTTAACGATGTATTGGAGTTCTAAAAAATAGATGGAATTTGCTTAGGTTAACATAAATATGTATGTTTATTAATCACATTTCATTTTATACGAGTATACATATTCATGTTTACATTTCATTTAATAAAACTTTTAAAATAACAATATATAAAATATAATTATAAATTCAGTTTTTGTAATTTTCTTTCATAATATGTTCCTTTAATTTTGTAATGATTTTTTTTAATTCCAGAGCATATTTTTGAATTTCCAAAATGCTTTTGTGTGTTTCCAATTGCTCTATATTTACTTCTAGATTTTTTTGATTTAATTGAACATTTTTTTCTAAATAATTTAATATGGTGTTTAATTTTTCCTCAGTGGCCTCCGTATGTTTTTGTATCGTTGAAATAAAATCCGGTGTATTAGTTCGTTTCCGTCTAGGCTGGCTCGTCGACAGTAAATGGTTCCGCATTTTGTAGTGGTTCAGAAACTTGTTGTGTGCTGCTGGATAATATCTGGTGAGGGTTGCTTGGTGCGGATTGAATACTATTTGATATGAATCAAGTTCGTTTTGCCGGTCAAAATTTTCTCCTGAAACACTATTGCCTGTCATGATAGCATCAAGATGGCTGGCGGCTCCACCAAACACATTACCACCTAGCTCAAAAATTGACTCGCGTAAGTGTAATAATTCAATCACTCTTTCGTGATTTGGGGATAAAAACGTTTTTTTTTTGGTCCACCAAAATATATAAAATGTTCCTGTAATATACAGCCTCTCTTCGCGGAGTTTATTTCGACTGTCCTCCTTTAAATCGTTCCAAACATACAAATATACAAAATTTATTGAAATGTTTTATAAATGTTTATGAGTAATTGTGTACAGACTTTATGCCACAGCTTCCATTCTTTAACAGGAGGACCCAAACTGTTCAATTGTGAAGTCAATATTTCCCATAAATGCTCGGTCTTTTCGGAGCCATTATGTTTTGGCAATTTTTTTCTAGATTTACAACAGAAATTACATTATATACTTTTTTTATACAATGCTCTGTTTATAGCAACTTAATAATACATAAAATATAGTTTTGTAATACAAAACATTATTTTTTAGTAAATAAAAATATATTTTCATCATTACGACATATCTGTCGTACTCAAAATGGTCTACGACAAAAACAGCAACAATCGTTGCAATTACAACCCGAATATCGTACATAATCGCATTCTGTCATAATTTCGAAAAATTTGTCGTAATTCGTAACTCATAATTCTTACGTAATAACCCCCCTGTAATCGTAATTTTTCGCAATTACGACTTCTCGTAACTCGTAATACGACAGATACATAATTGAACCCCATATACAAATATTATAAGAATTACCCAGCAAACGTGTCTTGAGTAACAAACGCAAGACATATAGAAGACTTTTGATATAGTGCGTGTTTCAATTGGTTTAAATGCCGCATAAAAAGTTTAAAAGTTAAAAATTGTGGTGAATAAAAATGTCAAACTTTTTATCTGCTTCAAGAGCTGATAAAATTTTTATGTGGAAAACATTTGGCTGGCAAAAATATTTGTTTGTAAACAGAAATTTGTTATGTACAAATTTTGAGAAAAATCGGAATGATTTAGATGTAAACAGGCCATAATTAACTAATATACATTTAAATAGTATTTATTTTACATATTTTCATATTTAAATTTGCTATATAAGTTCATAATAACACATAAAATAAGCAACAATGTTAATGTCAAAATTTAAACCAATTGAAACAGATAAAAAGTTAAAAAAAAATTTACCACGATTTTTTTTTAACTTTTTAACTTTTTATGCGGCATTTAAACCAATTGAAACACGCACATAACAAACCCAAGACAGCTAAAAGACAACTCCTTATATTTGGGACAGCGATTCTTCAAAGAATGTTGTTTGTTATTTGTAATTTGTTTTGTAATTGTTTTTAGTAACGTATCTGGTGGTTTTTGCTAGTAACATGTTTTGTGGTTGTTGTTGGTAATATGTCATATGGTTTGTATTGGCAACCTGTCTTGTGGTTGGTATTTATAACAAGTCTGGTAGTTGTTTTTAGTAACAAGTAATGTAAATGTTACTGATAACATGACTTGTAATTGTTATTAGTAAAGAGTCTTTAAGTTGTTACTAGCAACTTGTCTGGCGGTTCTGTAACATAACTGGCGGTTGTTGTTAGTGTCTTGTTTGCTTGTTGTATCAATAAAAATACAAAATATGTAAAAAATCCAAACATATTTTTTAATTCATTGGTTTTTATTTTCTCACAAAATAATTTTTTATCGACAATATTGAGTATTATTACCCACTAATAATTAAAAGAATATAAAACTAAACTTTACTATTTGTAAACTAAAAAAAAATCTCTAAATGTGGGTAAGAAGGTTTGCATTCTTCAATTCATTTTGATAAATTTTAAAAGCTAAATTAAAAGAACTAGATTCTTTGGCCAGTTAAAATTCATAAATATTATAAAACAGAAACAGTAAAAAATATATACTATAAACTTAAAACAGTTTATTTATTTGTATTTTAACTTAATATGTCTTCCATTTAGATCACGAAATAAACCATCGAATCGCCGGACAAAAATAATATATTCAGTTAAAATACAAATAAATAAATCGTTATAATTTAAAAAAAACTATTTAGATGAAAAAATGATGAGATGTAAGCATCTAATTAGATATAAAAAATATAAAAATAAAATTATTAAAATAAATTAGTAGGAAACTTAAATCTAAACAAGCATTAATTATTTCCAGAAAACAGCAATATTATTAGAATTCATAAAATATATTAAATCGACGCTAAACTGTAATGAGTTGCCTAGCACGACTTTTTCTCCTGTTTTCCCTATTATGGGCATCAAAAATTTGTTTTTTAATTGAGGTCTCATAATCCTTGTACAACAAAAACTTATCTTTCCAGGCATCTATAATTAGAAAATGAAATTTATTAACATCAAAAACATTTCGCTATGCGCAAATGAGAGTATGACAAGTCTAAAATGTGATTTTTCAGGAGAGTCGTTTAAATTTTTTCACTTTAAAATCATTTATAACTGATATGCAGCAAAGTTAAATTTTACGAAGAATTTTTTAATCGTCCGTGAATTTAATTTGTTTAAGAATTTCTTTTCGGCTTTTCGGACAAAATATTATTTTAATGGACACCCATACGATGTTTACGACTATTTTAGTCGCAGAAACAAAGAGGCCATTTATTAACAATATTTCTACCACAAAAGTAGAAAAAATGCGCTCCCCTCCCCCAAACCTTTAACCCCAGGGCAATAGTGTACACAAAGATACACAAACCCTTACAAAAATGAGAAATCCCTTAGGTAACTTCTTGGCAGCTTGGTTTCGTACTGATAAAAAAATTGGTAAAGGTTTGGGGGAGGGGAGCGCATTTTTTCTACTTTTGTGGTAGAAATATTGTTAATAAATGGCCTCTTTGTTTCTGCGACTAAAATAGTCGTAAACATCGTATGGGTGTCCATTAAAATAATATTTTGTCCGAAAAGCCGAAAAAAAATTCTTAAACAAATTAAATTTTACGGTTCGAATTAAAAGTCGCGAGTAATTAACAGGTCTCTAAGGGTTAGTCATTCGAATTGTAATAAATTAATTATTTTCAGAAATAATTAAGCCCAAAAATTTTATAATAGTATTGGTCGTAATTTTCTTATAATTTACTATGGTAAACTATACTTGTAATACAATCAACCGGAAAATTATTATTTTTTTTGGCTGCTAAGCGGCAAAAACTTAATTTAAATTGGAGAAATATTTATAGTAAGGATAATAAAACAGCTTATAATAGTTTCGTTGAATTTTTTTTATTAAATTTTATTCAAAATAATAATAAAACATACTATATCGTACATAAATATTCCAATTACTAAATAATATCACAAAATAAAATGATACAAAAATAAAGAATTCATTGATACAAGTAAATCATTAAAATAATATTGCTTTGTTTGATTTTACTCGTCGTCCGAAGATTCCAAATTATGTGCAGAATGCGGCAGGTTTCTATAAAAACTGTGGTATGCCGGATTAATGCTTCTTTTATTACAGAGATCGATTAAATCTTTGTATTTGGCCTCCGTTATCGGAAAGGGGGACTCGTAGGCTTGTTTTAGTTCAATATTCAATGTGATTGCTTTGGACGAGTTTCGCCCTCTTAACTTATTCTCCTTGCTAGAGCAATCATTCGGAATTGCTCTTCAAATTCATATTTATAGCTTAATATTTGCGGATTGTTTTTATCAATAAAAATATGTTTGATTTTGCTTGTACAAAATTTTTCCCCATTATTGTTTTTGGTAAAATTTAATCTGTTAGACTTATTATTAAAATCAATAAAATCCGTGAAATTCATTTCAATAACTTTGTAAGCTGGTGGGTTAACTTTCGCACATTTTATTAACTGGTACCACTGCTCTGGTATGAAAATTTCTTGATTTTTTCCCATCCTTTCAATACAGGAGTGGACGCTATCACCTTCATTTTGGGTGTGCCCCTTCTCCAAGTATTTAAATATTGATGTCATAGTTTTTGGAAGCCCAGGCATAAAACGTGTATAAGATTTTGTTTCGGTTTTGGCCAGGACAATTATCTGACCAAAATCTAAAATCCTTACAAGATGGATGTAACTCAATAAATTGCTTAAGACAACTGGCCACTTCCGTTCCTCCGCGTTTGCCAATTGTTTCATGCCAAACAAAGCAGTGTGCAGTATTACTGTCCAGACAATATACAGTAAAATTATATACGAAGTATTTTCGCTTACAATAAAAAATTGAAGCATGGGATTGTGGTACCGTCAAAATTTTTTGAAAGTCAAAAACTGCACTAATGATGCTGCCACCATTTTGTTGAGCTTCAAATTTATCTACATCTTTCAACTTCCGTGATTCTTGTTTGTTCGATATGTGCCTGTCTTGGATTAATTTAGCCTTCTCTTTATCTTCGGATGACGAATTGTCAAATCCGATACACTGATCGCATTGATCTTTTTTGGGCACAAAAAATCCTAAATTAAAATTTTGTTTAAAGACATCGCGATATTGCCGTTCAGTAACAGTGTGTTCTAACAAGTTTGCTGCCATATATTCGACAAATAACCGATACATTTTTGCTATTGTTAAATTTCCCTCTAAATATTTTTTGTTTGTGTTTTTTCGGCAATAATGTGAATCAATGCAGGGGAACGATTTTATGTGATCACATATCTTGTTGTACATTTCCAGCTTATGTAGGTCTTCAGAACGCTCGAATTTTCCTCTCCGATCGATATCTAAAACACCGTTCCCTAATTTTTTTTTTCTGATACGCTGTTGTAATCCATTGGCTATTTATGTCTAACGTATTCATAAACATTGTTTTGCATACCTAAAATTTTAAAAGTTTAAATAATAAAAGAAAATTAAAGTTTGCGTAGTGAAAATAACCATTACCTTCTGTCGAATTAACGAACTATTCTCGCTCGAAATTAATAAAAAATATTCTCGGTTGGAACATCTCTGGCGATTTGTAGTACATTTTATAGTTTCTTCGGTATTTTGCGTAATAAAATGCCATTGGCGATAACGTTCGCCTAGGCTCCAAAATTGGTTAAAACAAATTTCTCTATCGCGAGCTTTTATTTTTTCTGAACATTTGTTTTGGCAGGAAGTACAAGGTGGCTGCACCTGTCGCTCTTTTATTGGCTGTCCTCTTTCATTTATATGAGACAAACCCTTATTATAAGCCTTCTTTGAAAGTTGGAAAATCCAGTTTCGTTTATCCATTTTACGTTTTCTTACGATAGGTTTTTTCGACTTTGGTGAAGAATTATTGGCATCTACAACGTTGGGATTCTGTAATTTTGACTCCATGCAGGGGTTTCGGTACCTGAATTGCAGGGGGTAGTAGCAATATGTATGCTAGACGCATAAAATAATAAGACTGCGCTGGACAATTTTCTAACCTGGTAAGACTGAGTTTATATTATCCTCTGAAGAGCTTAGATCACTCTTACGTGGTTTATACTCCCTGCCATTGTCCGAAAAATCTATCGGAATGAGACAACACAGTATACTAGTTATTATCAAAGTACTTAAATAACCATTATACACAACTTACCAGAGAAACTACTATTAACATTATATATTGGCTTTTCTATTTTATTGAAATTTTCATCCATTTCAACGTCACACACTAAAACATAATTTTCCCAAAAATCAATATCGATATATTATTTTAACTTACAATACGTACCTGGTAAATCCAGCTGTGGCTGAGAACTATCCCCAGAAATATTATCAACAACTGTTTCCATTGCTCTTTCATTATCTATAATAATATTACATATTAAAAGTTTTAGTTAGTTAATGCAATTAATTCCTCAAAAATACACTTATCATAGTCTTATCGATTTTTTCATTAATTTGATTTAGTGCCAGTTTTAATATTTTTTTCGCTCTTTCCGACTTTTTTCACTTTAATTTGTATTTGCGTCCGTACTGCTTCAAGCACAAATGAAAACTAATATTATTGAATAAAATATTACCTGTCAAATTTTAGCGCCAAAAATTATTCTCAAATTTCTCCAATTAGAACTATTACAAGACCATATATGATTGATGAAATTCTAACAATTTCCCAAATAAAGTATTACAAAGTACAGTTATAATACATAAAATAAAATAAAATTCATTACAAAGAGTTATTATGCAAGTAGAAAACTAAAAAAAATCATCTTAATGTATGATAAACGCGCTTGTAACGAGAAAAGTAAAAAAAATCCCGACCAAGGTTAGATTAAAGCATTTTATTATACCCTATTTTGGAGAAATTTACGCCAGAAAATAGAATGAAACTATATTATGTTGTTTTTAACCACCAGGGAGGTTTTCAATATTAGCGAAAAAAAATTACAATATAAAACCGAAGACGGGCAATCCAAATTTACTATTATCTGAGAGTATGATATAGTTACATGTAATACTCTCATTTGAGATGAGCGATTTAATTGTTTTATTAAAATAATATACACCCAACTCTTTTTTTACACGGTAGATACGTTCCAAAGAAATTCGTGTAAAATAAAACCGTGTAAAAAAGACATGGAACACATAGTAAAATTGAGGATGTGTTCCACAGTTTTAAAAAACCGTGTAAGATGGAAAAAAAATACTTTTTGGTATGAAAAATCGTGCAAAAAAAACTTATGAAAACACATATCTAATTATTCTACAACATGTTTGTATATACATATTTCATTCTCATTTTTATTAAAAAAGATAACAAATAAATTTTAGTCCATAAGTATTTATAAAAAATTTGAATTACAAATCAAAAGCTTATTTAGTGCAGTCATCAACCGGGCACGTTTATTACCAACAGGTGCAATATTGTCTTCATCGCTAGAGTCTAACACATCTAACGAACTTGAATCCATTGAAGGCACTCGTTCGTTAATAACGTCCTCTGATGTTGGCTTTCTTTTTATTAGGAAATCCGTTATCAGAGGCTGGATTTTTGGTTTCTCAAGTTGCTTGTAGAGTTCTTGGTACCCAGCCGTACAAAGCTGCAGATTACGCTGAAACTTTAATGCTCGTTCCACGTCGGGATCATGGGTGAGAAAATGATGTGCCATAATTGCAGAAAATTTTAAACCCTCGCGAATTAAACTAGCTGTTAGCTGATGAATTTCACCTTCATCATCATCATCATTCTCATTACTAACATCAACTGGTACAACTTCAAGCAGATCCTCCTCATCTAAAGGTTTCTCAATCATTAGTTCTTCGATGTCTGCAGTATCTATCTTGTCAAACCCTTCACCACCAATGGCGTGTGATAAAGTTATTATTTCTGAACACACAATTGATGAGTCTGTTACAGAACTTCGACTTTCGACGCATTCTGGTCAAATCTTTCTCCAGCAAGCATTTAGGGTAGATGTCCGAAGTTGTTTTACGGCATTAGAAGCATGTGTAATACAATGCATAATCGTGTAATTTTTCCATGCATCCATGACCGTCAAGTTTCTTTCCTCGATTGAATCTAAAATATACTTAAACGCTTGTTTTATATATTATTCATTTTGAAGGTTGCTATAATGCCCTGATCCAGTGGCTGAATCAAAGAAGTGGTATTAGCCGGTAAAAACTGCAATTGGATATTTGGATGATCTAGCACAGGATGGCTCGGCGCATTATCAATGAGTAAAAGGACTTTGAATTCAAGTCCCTTTTGTTCCATATATTTTTTGACTTCGCAGGAACGAAACACTCGTGGAACCATTTTTTAAATAAATCAGCCGTCATCCATGCCTTTTTATTGGCCATTCAATGAACGGGCAGCTGTTTTAAGTCCTTGCCCTTCAAAGCTCGTGGTTTCAATGAACGGTTGATTATTAAAGGCTTTAAAATCCTATCCCCAGATGCGTTACTACAAAATAAGAACGTTACTCGATCTTTAGCCGCTTTGAAGCCACCGGCAGACTTTTCTGATTTTGCTATGTAGGTTCTCGTTGGCATTTTCTTCCAGAATAATCCCGTTTCGTCGGAATATTTGGTCTGGGGTATAACCATTGTCTTCAATTATTTTAAGTAATTTTTCTGGATAGCTCTTTGCAGCATTTTCGTCTGCTGACGCTACTTCTCCCTTTATTTTAACATTATGAAATGCGTGCCTTTTTATAAATCCTGTCAGTCATCCCTCACTTGCATTAAATATTAGTTTTTTAGCTGCCTGAAGACTTGTTGATGGCTCCAATTCCTGCAGTCGTTCGTATATCCTAAGAGCCTTCTCTTTTATAATTTTTCTATCTATAGGTATTTTTTTCTGCAATAAATCCTCCATCCAAACCACTAAAAGCTTTTCCATTTTCTCTAAGAGAGCATTTCGACTATATGTTTGTTTGATGTTTTAGAACTAAGTTTTGATCCAGAAATAACTGATTGTCGAATGGAATCCTCATTTTTTTTATAGTTCTAATAGTCGCTTCATTAAAACCAAAACTATTACCAACAGATGTGGGACGTTCACCTCTCTTAAGACAGTCTAATATTTTTAGTTTAGTTTCTAAAGAAATTGCTTGTCTCTTCCGATTAGACAGACATCTTATAAAATAGGTACTCCTACTAAAATTATAATAAAAATTTGATTTAAAAATCACTTATAGAAATTTTCTAAACTGGATACAATAACATTACCTTTATTAGTTGTAACAAATTATCAACAACACGAATTATACTGGTAAAGGTATCAAAAACCTATACACTATAGTTTAAATATAAACTGTCGAATTACGGGCGAATATTGAAAATATATAGCTTTACGTAAGTAAGATAATTATTTATGCGTCGTACGAACTGAACACTATGAACACAAAATACTCAATGATGCTTAACACAATTTATAAAATGCAACGAACAATAGAAAAGCGAATGAAAGAGATACATATAATAAAATTCGGGTATTCCCTAATTGTATTTTATTTTTGTACCTACATGTACATTCGGGTATTCCCTAATTATATTTTATTTTTGTACCTACATGTGTATAAAATACACTGTGAAACGTGAATTTTTTTAAAATTATAAAATTATATACATATTTTGAAATTCGTGTTAGATCGAATAAATCGTGCAAAAAAAGAGTAATTGTTCTTTTTTGTGGACCGTGTTATTTCGAAATCGTGTAAAAAAAGAGTTGAGTGTATTACCAAATAGAATGTTTTTAAGCAAAACTATATCTTTAACGGGCATTTTCAAATGAAGCCCGTCCCAATTGTTTCTACTTAATAACACATCGGTGATGATTTTGTGCAGACCGGTGAAACTGTGTTTACCATCTGTTGGAGCGTAGCTCGATAAATATTTCGTCTGCAAATAAGAATTATAATTATGTTCATATTAGGTAAATTCTTAAGAAACGCAATTATACATAAATAATGACATAAACATTACCAAATTTGTAGAACATTCTTCGTCATCTAGGAGTTTCTTATTTGTGGCGCGTAACTGTTCCGAAGTTTGGATCGGTAGGTCGAACTTAAAATTGATTTCTGGTTTCATAAAATTTAATATTTTTGTGGTATCCACTTTAATGCTTTTTAACTGGCTACTTATATATCTTAATTCTGGAGTGACTAAACAAAATAAATAAAGATGATTATTAGTATGTGTATTAAATCCTAATGGTATACATATTATTCGATATAGTTTTTAAATTTTAATTAACAATAATGTATACATAAATTTGAAATGTAAAAAAAATTAATTACATGTTTAGCAATCAGTAAAGGCGATTATGCCCCATGCATAAACGGCAAACCAGCATTTTAAATGTCAAACCCAAATTTTAACATAATTGTTTTATTAACGCAATATTTTAGTAAAAAATAATTCAAATCTATAGATACTTATAGTTTTAAAAATTTACTTAAATTGATACAATTTCATTAAGAGATTCCTAATTTTATATTTCACCGGTCGTCGAGCCGGAAACTATCCGTCAAAATAGAAAATTGAGTTTTTTTAAAAAATAAAAATATCTATTTTAAAACTTATTTTGAAATATATACTATAGTTCTTGTTAAACATTTCTAATTGTTGTTATCATATTTATACCCTGAGAACGAATCTAAAGGACCGTACAAATTAATGTAGCCAGGTAAATGCAATATACTATGCACGTTGTAGTTAACATGTTTCAATCCGTAAATTTGGGGGTATAATGCTACAAATTGATTTAAAAGTATTTGTGCGTTTTCTACGTTTTCGGTGCAAGCGGCTGTATTTGATAAAAGTCGAACACTGACCACTAAAAGCAAAATATGATACAAAATATTTGAGTCCACAAAATCTTTAAAAAGTGGAAGCACCCCGTATAAAATAAAAAATCTAAATTCTGTCGCTTTCCATCTACTTATTTCATTGAACTCCCGCGGCTTTCGAGAAAACTCCATCGGATCTCATCATATCTAGCATAAGAGGTATATAACTCTAAGATTTCTCTAAGATGTTTGGCTTCCCTTTATGATGATCTAAGTCAAAGCGATTAGAAAAAGAATCATCAGTTCTTAAATTGCCTGAAACTAAATTAAAAACTGTGGTATTTGAGTTTCGAAAACCAGATTGATCACATTCGTGACACCCTTTAATAGCATTGTGGAATTTGACAGATTTGCAAAATGATTTTGCTAGTGCATCGCAATTAAATGCACGTAGAATAAATTTGTTTCTAATCTTATTTTGTGCAATTATTATACCTTCACTTTTTAATTTTAAATATTCTTTTGCAAATTCTTCGAAAAAGCTATCTATTGATATAGGATGACCATCACCTAACCAAGCGCCAACAATAAAATGGGGATGGTTACGAGAATCCGAGAAAGAACCAAGAATAGGCCATAGCGTTTTTCGGGAACTTTTGTAAAGTGGCAATCCGTCAACATTGAAATCGCAAACAATTTCTGGCAAATTAGCTAAAAACTTGAAATCACATCGGAGAATACATTTCTCAATGCCAAAATGAACATATTCTCCACCTGAGACTTGCTGGGGTACGAAGATATCAGGGACACCGTTATTAGCACTTTGAAATAATGAATCTTTTGTTTTGGGTACATCAATTCCGAATTCTCTTAAAATTTTTAACAAATGATTAACCGAATTTACAGAAACAGTATGTAAAATACACCACTTAATTAGGCTAATCTTTAAAATTCCTGAGGGACCTGAATAACCACATTCGCCTAATGATTCATCGTTCGATGAAGTGGAAATTAAGATTTCATCAATATTGTATGTACATATATTGTATGCTACATTTACAACATATAATACTCACAGTTTTTATAATCTGATTAAATTAAATCAATTATTCTCAATTTTATAAACAATACAATAAAGACACTTTTGTTTTCGTTATAATATATTTATATATAATTTATTGTAAAAATGACACTTCATAATAAAAAATGGCGAAACGTAAAATGCACTTCGCTATACGCGTAAATAAAAATCACAAATGGCGAAATACTCCGCAGCAAACACGAATTTTATAACTTTTCGTTCCACTTTCAACCACTGAAAATTTGCTGGGTAGAAATGTATAAATAGTTCGACTACTATTTATTTAATTATTACTAATATAAATCTTTCACAATATAATTTATTTTTATGTATAATTTATTTTAATTTATATCTCGTTGGTATAACAATTCCTATCTTACTAACTTAACTTCTATTTTTTTAGAACTTTTTGTTTTTCGCGAACTCACAATATGCGAGTTCAACGAATTAATATGTTGAAAATGAAAAAAGAAGGAAAATGTTAAAATAAGCATATATGTATATACACGTAGAAATTAGTTAAAACGACATTGACCGCGTGAATGTAAATAATTGCTTATTTTACATTGCAGCAATGTCGTAAGAATGAAAGGTAGAATAAAAAAGAAATTCGACATGCTTAACCTAATTACAAATTTATATTCACAACTATTGTAAGCGAATTTTTGAGGCATTCACCTCCCATGCAATTACCTGTCGCGAGTGTGTTAATTCTTAGATTGGGAAATGTTGGATTGCCACAACATAGTTGTGACCTCCACATCACTCCCCTTCCAAGAAAAGTTCTAATTATCTGAACACAAATTCATTTTGGAAATCGGAAAATCAAATAAACTATTCGCGAATGAATTACTGTGATTTTATTCTTTTACGAGGTAAAATATCAATGGAACGCTATGACACATGGCGTAAACAAGAAAAGAAAAGGAAAACAAAATAAATTTTATATTGGATGATTACTTTATTTCGTTTTTTTTTTTTTTTTTTTTATATTAAAGATCTTAAGTTTTTTTTTCTAAAACATCTGTTTATACATCTGCACTCTGTTGGTTGGTAGCTCTAATGACATGTTTGTCAAACTTCTTTTTTATGTACTTGCGCATCACATTGTACGCTAAGATTATTATCAACGTTATTGCTATCAATTCTACATAGTGAAACATGTTTATCAGTATCTTTTTGTAGTTACACTCACCAAACTGGAATATTCTGAATGTAAAATTGCATATATGTACAATTAATTGTTAATGTTGTTTATGATCAGATGTGTTGTGTCTATTGTACCAATGGTTCTTAGAATTATGACTCTATTTTGTTGCTATTTAAAAGTAATCTTTTTGGAATATTTTGTGAGGTTTGATTGTTCGACAGCCTCTACACCATATGCCGGTTTTAAACGATCTATCGAAATCGAAGTATTTTTTTCTTTAATTTATATTACAAAGTGCTTTCGTAATCGTTTCATTACTCTGTAGGGACCGTCGTACGGGGGTGTCAAGGTTGGTTTCACCTTGTCGACTCGAACAAAAACATATTCACAATTTAACAGATCTTTTGGAATATAGATTTTGTTTTGGGTCTGGGAACGTGTATCCTTTGCAATTAGGTTTTGCATATACTTTCGTAATTGCTCGACGTATGATGTCGGATCTAATTGCGGATTTACACTTGAAGGAATGAAGAAATATCCGGGCACTCTGAGTGTTTGTCCGTAGACCAACTCAGCCATGGAACAATTTAAACCTTCCTTAAATGCTGTACGAACTCCCAATAACACGAGCGGAAGTTCTTCACTCCAATTAACTGTGTTTCCGCGAGCGATTAGGATTTCTTTTAGATTGCGATGGAATCGCTCGATAATCCCGTTAGATTGCGGATGATATGGAGTCGTCCTAATTTTATGAATTCCCAACATTTTCGTCAATTCTTGAAATAAATTTGATTCGAATTGAGGACCCTGATCAACTAGTAAGTTCTAGTGGAACGCCGAATCTAGCAATAAAATTAGATAATAAGGCTTTCGCGACAGTTTGAGCGGTAGAATCCTGAAGAGGGATAGCTTCAGTCCACCTGGTGAAACGATCGATAATAGTAAGTATGTAGATGTTACCATTTGATGGTGCTAATGGACCTACTAAATCAATGTGAATTTTGTCAAACCGTCCCGAGGGTAAATCAAATTTTTGAAATTCTGATCGAGTGTGCCTTGTAATTTTGGCATTTTGACAATCGATGCAAGTTTTTGCCCAATGGGAACTATCCTTGTTCATTGATGGCCAAAAATATTTCGATGTTACTTTTTTTCTTGTAGCCCTAACGCCTGGATGTGTTAGGTTGTGGACACCGTCAAAAATATGACGTCTCATTGGTTCTGGGATATAAGGTCGAGGTGTATTGGTTGAAGTTTCACACCATATTGCTCTCGAATTATTATCCGATGAGACTTGCTTGAGTTTCAATCTTTTATTAAGTGGTTTCGAACCGTTTAAGTATTCTTTTAGTTCTGGATCTTGTTCTTGCGATTGAATTAATTTCTCGATGTCAAAACCAATGAAAGTTAGAACTGAGATGTCGTCAGGACGTGAGAGGGTGTCAGCCACTACGTTTTCTGGGCCACTCACGTGACGAATATCCGTTGTGAACTGGGCAATAAATTCCAAATGACGAGTTTGTCTTGGATTTCGTTCCGTTTTGGAATTAATTGCGGTAACTAACTGTTTATGGTTAGTATAAATTCTTACTTCTCGTCCTTCGAGAAAATGCCATGAATACTATACGGTTATTTAGTTAAGTTTTAGTTTTCATGTTATTTATTATATTAATACGGTATTATTCCGTACCGAAAAGTATCACGCACCACACTATATATGTTTTAAAACCAAATATGACCGATGTGGTCAAGATCAATAACACAACAAAAAAGCAACGCCGAGAAACAAAAAAACTTGTATGTATACTTTTTTGACAAATATGGCGTCGCCTATTTCGAGTTCGAAAAATGTGCGGAGCAGGGTAGTGCAAATCTATCGCTACAATAGTAGCGTAGTTGCATTTTTAACGGATGGTGATATACTTTTGATTCATTTGATGCCACTCACATTTAGCGTTCTAGTCTTTACTCACAAAATACACAAAAATTAGTTATACGTGCACTAGTTAGATCAATGTCTCAATCATCTAGAACATTTTAGTAGATGTTCAACTTATTTTTCACACACTAGATATTATTGCCAATATTTGTAAGAAATTCACTCAAAAAAAAACACGGTAAATCTAATCTTACAAACTAACAATTTTAAAACACAAAAATTAATTTACTAATTAATTATCTAATTAATTTATATTAAATTCAATTTTAACTAAACCGATTTTTCTTTTAATGACTCACAACTGACTGACCCCTTTTTTATTTTTCTTTTGGAATTGGAAGAATTTTGGACCCAAGAAAAAATCAAAGTATAATCATACTGAATTCATTTATTATTATTCTAAATTTTTTTTTCCAACGTGCAGTCTGACATCTACAATTTCGACAGAAAATTATTAACCCATATACAGATAACAAAGCAATCTGCAAGTTGCATATCCGAACAGCCATCTATAGTTATACTTTTGGACCAACCAAAGAAAAAAACAAAATTGCGACAATTTTTTATAATTTTTCTACCGGTTAGTGTTCACAATGCACCGTGCGCTTCTAATTGTGACGAAGCGCCGAATGCGATGTTACAGGAGAGTAACAAATCACCACTTTTAATTCCGAAAAAGTGGTACCATATTGAAATTATAAAGTTAGGTATCACTATCGAAATGGCAGGGGATTGAGGTTGGTGACGTTCGTGATGAGATTGGAACTTGTGCTGAAGGTGGAAGTGGATATTCAACTGTGATTGGTGATGTGTTTGTAATTATGGGTAGTGATTGAAATGGTAAGGGAATTGAGGTTGGAGACGAGGTTAGCATTGAAACTGAGGCTGATGGAGTGGTTGAGTCAGATGAATTTATACAGGGAGAAACAATAAGAACTAAAGCTGTTAATATGGTGGAAAATGGATCTTGAGGATCTTGCCCCTCTACATGGACAATATCCCAAATTAGGATTTTCCCAGATTGAACATTTTTTCTACTACAAAAGGTGGTTTTCTTCTGTTGTACGATGTCAAACCAGTTACAAAATTTCTTTTTTTAGACCTTCGTTTTTTTTAGTTTATATTTTTTAGTTCGCTGCACAGGAAGCGATTCTTCTTCGCGGGTTTCGTTTGCTTGGTTCCATACATTTATATGCAAACTTTAATGCATCTTTCGCTTGCTTCTTCATTTCTTCTATTTGACTCTTACCCGATTTCTGAAAATATTAAAAATTAAACATACTTTATATAGAATAGATATAGAATCATGCAAGCATTCGTATTTGTGCAATAAATATTTCAAATAAATATTTCAACTTCATAATTTCAACTACTTCGACGCTGTCGTTAAGACCCTTCTGAAATAAAAATGATAATATAAGAAATAGTGGTAAAATTGCATTTAAAAGCTTATTTTAAAAAAACTTACGTCAGACACATCTATATTAGAATAACTTGGTTTAGAATCACTACAGTGGTTTAAAAAAGATAATTCAGAAAAGCACCACAATTTGGGTTCCTCATTGTGGGTTCCTTCATTGAATTGTGTATCTTAGTGCGGCCCTGACTTTTTTTCAATTGTGCAATTGTTACATTTTTCCTAATTGGTTTTATTGCATCTAGCATTAAATTATATTTCTCCGATCGCTTACTTTTGTGAAATTAATATCCAACGGATTGCATGAACATGAATATTTTTTAAATTCTATTGAGTAAAAAGATTGTTTGCTCTATGTTCCAATCCATTTCAGTCATATTATTACCGATAATTATCAATTTAGTTCTCAAATAATATTAAATAATTATAATTAAATATTAATAAATTATTGTATTTAATTTTATTTATTTTAAGCACCAAAACACTTTTTTTTTCACCTCCGCGCTTGTAACAAGAAAATTAGAATGAGCTCCTGTCAAAATAAAAAAATAACCGTAAATTTTTGTATATGTGTTGTTGTGTAACAACACGATCAGCGCTACGAATTTTTGATGAAAACGTTCATCAGAATATCTAGAATAATCTAAAATTTAAGTGATTGGTATAGTATCTATATAGATTAAATCTATTAAACTAATGCTTTGTATTGATTTTAAAACTAACTTATTATATTCTAATTTTTCATTAATATTAACATTAATTTTAAAAATTTTCTCACATTCGAATAAAATTTTGTATGTATTTAATGATGGGGTCATTATTTTACCCCATATTTTTAAAATTAAATAAAGCTAGATTTAGCTTCAACCGTGCGCTTATATTTATAATTTGGAGGCATTCCATGCATTTTAAAAATTTAGGCAATTGTTTGGCTTCCCGCTAAATAAGTAATAATACCCCGCTAAATAAGTAATATCACACGAGTATTTATCCAGCTGGACTTCAATTAAATCTAAAGCAACATCATCATTAAAATTTAATTGATTTTTGTTTCGGCTGGATGATATAGTTAATATTTCTGGTAAGGATACATTACCCGTCCCTTGGTCTTTAATAGATTTATTAACAACTACTGTCTTACCCCGTACAAAAGGACCAGTCCTTCTATTAAACTTTTTCCAAATATTGACATTCTGAAAACATGCCATGTAATTTTGAATAAAAGGACCTTGAAATAAAAGGACCAGTCCTTTAAATAGCCACATAATTTTAAAAAACATTTTATTTTGTATAATAAATTTATTAAATTAAAATCACAGTATATCTATCACGTATATACTTTAAACATTTCATTCTTAAAAATATTGAAAAAATAATAGTTAAAAATTAAATTTTCCAGGTACCATATTATATTTTAAAGCCAAAATAACCCTCGCTATTTGCAAGTGTTATGTTTTTTACGGCGGATTCAACGGTATACTTTACAACCCCCGTCTTTACACATTCAGAATTAAGTTCAACTACATCAATGTTCCATTTTTCAGCAATTGAAATAGCTTTTATTTCAACCCCCGTCTGAGTAGTTTTACCATTAATGAGTTTTTCTTTTTCACACTCATCAAATAGTTCACTTAATTCATTTTCTGATGATATAATTCGCAATAAATTGGAAATATACGCCGACAACCATGTTTTCAAATCTAAAGAATCACCACATATAATATACTTAATGCATTTGAATAAACTCGTTTCGTCGTCTGCAGGCCAATACCATTCTGCTGGGTCCTCGTCAAAAAAACATGTTTCACATAAGGTATCGCCGTACATTTCGACCCACTCATTCGAATCGACGATAAAATGTTTTTTAGTGGTTCATGCAAGTCGCCTACGTTAAAATTTTCTTTAGGCCCAATACCGCATATTTTGAAAGATTTGATGACGTCTGCTGAATTACGTGTTTTAATCCACTCAAGGACCGTTTCTGATACCCAAAGATATGATGGGATCTTTGGGTTGCCATTTTTTGTTTGAAGATCAGGGGTTTCCAGTGCTTTGGCAATATACTCATCATACTTGGTAGAATAAAATTCTTGGAAACTCCTATTATGTAAGACATACAACGGTTGCAGAATACCCGTTAAGTTAGGTGGAATTAATATGATGAAAATATTATATTTCTCGAATCGTTTTGATTGTTCCAACGAAACATGGGCACCATAGCTGTCAATTAACAAAAATGTTGGTCTACGATAAAAGGAAGTTTCCTTCCGTTTTACAAAGACTTCGTTAATAAAATCTTCTAAAATATTACCGTTCCACATTCCCGTTTTATTTACATTTACTAAACATCCCTCTTGTATAGTTGGTTTGTTTTTTAAATTCGAAAAAAGTAAATGCGGTGTATAAAATTTTCCTTCCATTGAAATGGCGAAGGTAACGGTGAATCTTTTGTGTGACGATGAAGCTTTTTTTTAAAATACATTACGTTGTCCTTTTGTTGCAATCGTAGATGTTTGCTCAGACTCGAAATACCGCGGTACTTGATCGAAATTAATTATATTCGCTGGTTCAATTTTCTTCTCACTTATTAAATCAAAGACCTGCTGGTGGAATTTAATTACTTGATTGACGGCGTTATTCGGTAAAATTTTATTTGATGTTTGCCTGCGAGATACAAGCCGATGCCGAGTTTTAAATCTGCAGCACCATCCAGACGATGCTAAGAATTTATCGTGCAATTTATCAGGTTCGGCTTCATGTAATTCTTTAGCAATTGCCTCTGCTTTCAAACAAATGTATTAATCCTTCACTCGTAATCCATGGTTATTTCGTTTCAAAATCCAATCGTATGATTTTTTTTCTAATTCAGGAAACTGTTCAGGTCTACCACCACCTGGCAATCTTCTCGTTTTGGTAATGCGTATTTCTCTATTGTTCAAAATAGTTATTAATTCATTTTTTTGCTTAAACCATCGTTTCAAATTTGTAACCGGCACTGAAGTTTCTTTAGAAAGGCAATCAAAACCTTTGCCTTTGATGTTTGGTTCATATTTATTAATGATTTCCAATTTTTGTTTGATGGTATATGATTTGCGTTGCTTGTTTTCCATTCTACAAATAAATTCACATATTATTATAAATAAATCTGGCTCTTTGAATTATTTTTTATAAAGAAAAAGAAACCTCGTGATTATTTTTCTACATCGTAAAATAGTGTTGTAAATTGCAGTTTATGTAATTACACCATTATTAGAATTGAATTTACCACTTTTACACTACTATATATGCAGGTTGATAGTTTCTTAGAAGTAATGTTTTTTGGATTACACTTACCTTTTTGTTATATATTTTTAACCACAAAGTAATCTCTCCATAACACCGCACGACCGGTAGATTTAGTTTGGTTAGAAAATAAAATGACATTTATTAAATAGGGCCAAACAAATTTGGTCGAATTAAAATGTAGGGTTGTGCGAAAGAATGGTTTTAGAAAGAAATAAGTGCGACAGCACAGTTAAATAAAGAGAAAATTACTGACAAAATGTTTGATTAAATTATTATTATTATAAAAATATGCATTTTTTGTTTTTTATATTTAAAATGTTGAAAGGTTGATTAATTCGTAATAATAAAGAGACCGGTCCTTTTATTCGATAAAAGGGACCGGTGGTCCTTAATTAAAAGGACCGGTTCTTTTATACGGGGTAAGACAGTAGCCGTTTGTAAGATACAATAAATTGTTTTCACGTTGGATTGCAGTTTCGACCAGTTCGATAACGAATCAATATAAAAAACAACTCCAAGTGATCCTGACTAAACTTATATGTTAACAAATAATCTAATTTACCATTTAATAATTAATTCAGTTTACATAATCTTTAGGGTTTCAACATTTATTAAAAATCCTAAAAAATTACTATGTAAATTTTTAATTATATTTGTTAACATATTTTAATTCATTAATATTTTGTTTTAAATATTCTAAATTTTCAAAAAATTTCTGGTATGTCGATTTTGAAAGAGGTCTTTTAAAATAATATTTTGCCATTAAATTATTACTATTAAAAATATCAAAACAATCATTGATATTTAGTAAAAATTTAACAGTAGGCATACAATCCTTAAAAATTGGATCGGTTTGGCTTAAATATTCTAGTGCATTTGCTCCACTGTGACTAAACAGTTGCACTGCATATTTTACCCGGCACCCGCATAATAGAAATTTTATATGGGTGGCATTAATTTTTGGTGCAAGTCCCTTTTCAGTTTGAATATTATTTAGTTTTTCAATGTAATGCCATTCAATTTTATCGTTAGTTTTTGTATAGAATGTACCTTTTAATTTTAAATGATTACGAATAAGTTTAATCATATGACAATTATCGAAATATATAAAAAAATTGATCACTAGGTTCGACATAAAAATAAGGCTTTTGTGGTAATTCGGCTCCTAACAATTTGACGATACTAAAATTTTGCCGCAGATGTTCCACGGCTTGTATTGTAATACCAGGACCACCTGTTGAGTTCTGGCACCATTGTTTTATGGTCCTTATATGTGGTAGTTTGATACATTTTATAAAAAATTGCCGATGATGCTCATAACCAGCCGTCGAAAAAAATGACATGATCATCGCAAACTTTCGCAACATCGGTGTATATTTACCAAATTTTACGTCGGATTTTAATTCATAAATAAATGATTGTTTTTGGCTTATGTCCTAATAATTTTTTTTTACAATTTTCTTTATTTATTGAATCTTTCAAACATGAAAATAACAATAAGTTTTCAAATCTTAATAACTAAGGTAATTATGTAAACCTGCTGGAGCAGAATTTACTTCTTATCAATAAGTAAATTAATAATTTTATAATTTATGTTATTACAACAGCCATCGTTCTCTTCTTTAATCGCGAAGACGTAGGTATATCTTTTAGGTTCCCCGCCAGCAAATTCGGATGAGATACCAGTTTCCCTGCATAGCTAATCCGCATCTTTTGTAATTCGTCTTTGACAGTTAGGATGCTAAGGTCCTTATGTATATTTTTGTTTTTTACGAACCAGGGTGCTCCTGTAATCATCCTGAGAATTTTTGACTGTGTTCGTTGGACAATATCGATATTCGAATTTGAGGTTGATTGCCATAATTGACACCCATACAACCAAATTGGTTTAATCATTGTGTTATACAGGAGAAGTTTGTATTCCAGGTCAATAGTTGAATATTTCCTCATCAACCAGTGCATCTTATCAATTTTTAATTTGATATGGTCTCGTTTCATTTCAATATGTTTTCGCAAAGTTAACCGTCGATCTAGATGGACGCCTAAATATTTTGCTCCATTTGATTGAGGGATTTGTATTCCGTTCATTGTGACAGGCGGACAAGTAAGCTTATTTAAAGTGAATGTTACGTGGGTCGATTTCTCTTCATTGACTTTTATCTTCCATTTCTTTAGCCATATTTCGATGTCATAAATATGTTGTTGTAGAATTTCGGACGCCGTTTGTGGATTTTTATGGCTACATACGATTGCCGTATCATCTGTGAAAGTAGACGTCAGAATTTGCGAAGACGTTGGTAGATCTGAAGTAAAAATTAAATATAACGTTGGGCCAAGCACACTACCTTGTGGTACTCTAGCCAGAATGTTTTTCTCGTTCGATTTAGAGGTGTTATATTTGACATAATATCTGCGATTTGACAAATACGACTTCATGAGTTGGTAAATTTCTGGCAATTTAAGATTAATTTTATGAAGCAGACCCTCGTGCCAAACTTTATCGAATGCTTGGGCAACATCCAAGAATACGGCGGAGCAGTATTTTTTTTCTTCGTATGCTGACCTTATTTCTGTAGCTACTCGGTGCACTTGCTCAATGGTTCCGTGCTCGGCTCTGAAACCAAACTGATGACTAGGGATGATATTTCGTAGTTCCGGTTTAATATTTACGATAATAGTTTTTTCGAATACCTTCGAGACGATTGGTAGTAGGCTAATTGGTCTATATGACGAGACTTTGGTAGGATCCTTGTCAGGCTTTGGGATCATTTTTATAGTTGATAATTTCCAGCATTCAGGGATACATCCTGATTCGTAAATTGAATTAAATATTTGTGCCAGTCGACCAAAGGCACACTCAGGCAGTTGTTTAAGCATTTCACCTGTAATTCGATCATACCCAGGGGCTTTCTTTAATTGAATTTGATGTGCGATAATAAACTTTACCAGTGGTTTCTTTATCTTAAATTTCCTCACAGGCCTGATTGCTATATTTTCTGTTTGAACCACCGATAATCCAAGGTTTGGAGTGAAAACACTTTCAAGGTGATCAGCAAAGGCTTTAGCTTTTTCCTCGTCACTTCTAGCCCATTCACCGTTAGAAATACGAATTGGCGGATTTGGTTGCTGAGGCCGTTTAAGGTATTTAGTGGCCTTTCATAATGAATAGTTTGTTTCCGAATGGGGAGATAATTCTTTAAGATAATTTTGCATATAATCCATCTTGTTTTTTTGTAGTAGGCTTTATAGTTTTCTTTTTGCCTGATTAAAGTTATGTTTAGCATCTGGCGATCGATTAATTTGCCAGATGCGTCTTAAGCAACGTTTCTCTGTTAACATTTTTTCAATTTCAGCGGATGTTATGGTGTGTCTTGTATGTTTGCTCTTTGGTTTAGGCGAGGCCATCATTAAAGTTTTCCATAGCATTATTTATATCGTTAGCCGTCTGCAGTGTAGACGTTAGGTCGATATGTGAACTGATGTACATCTTGAATTTCAACCAGTTGGTAAAGGTGTTCGTTAGATAGTTATTCGTGGAACATGGCTTTTGGTCGGCCCAGTAATGTAGTAAGGCCGGAGAGTGGTCAGAAGATAATTCTAAAAGTGGTTTAGCTTGGATTATTTCTCGGTTTATTTTACTCGTGACTGCAAAATCAAGGACGTCAGGGATTTTTCGTCGATCAGTAGGCCAATAGGTTGGATGGCCACACGACGCAACATCGTAGTGGTTTTCTTGAATAACATTCATTAATTGACGTCCCCTCGGAGTCGTCAATCTTGAACCCCAGTAGGTATGTTTGGCATTAAAATCGCCGGCGACCATAAAACGTTGACCCAGGGTTGCAAAAAATCTTTTGTAGATATCTGCCGAAACGTTATTATTTGGAGGGCAATATATTGAAGTGATGACTAAGCTTTCTTTATCGAGGTCCACACATACAGAGGTTGCTTGAATTTCCTCAGTGCTATATTCGTTTAGAACATAATGGCAAATCCGTTTTTTTATAATAATAGCAGTTCCTCCTCGACTTCTGCCCAAGGGATGTTTTTTATCATAAACTTCGTAACCATTAATTCTGAAATTGTGTTTATCCGTTAAATGGGTCTCAGAAACTAACATAAGATCAATTTCGTGTTTAGCTAAGAAATGTTCTAATTCGAGTTTGTGTTGGCTTATACCGTTTGCGTTCCAATGACATATCTTCAGATAATTTATCGGAGACATTCTAGTTTCTGGATCATAGTAGTTTGATTTTGCAGCATTGCTTGTAGCATATTTTGCATTGTTGTCATTAACTGCATCATCAATTGCATGCAGTTATTCAGGGTAGGTTCAACATTTGAGGATTCGCCTTGAAGAATGCTTGCGTATGTTGGTTTGCTGGTTGGTGTTCTGGGCGAACGAGAGTCGTTTGGCGTATGCGGAGGTATATTATTCTGCGCATCTGCTGTAGTTTTATAAGGCCTCCTGGGACGTGACAATTGACTAATATTTATGTATACTGGGCATCCTCTGTAATTTGCGGTGTGGTTTCCACCGCAATTGCTGCATTTCCTTTCAGTTGATGAGTTCTTTGGTTTTGGGCAACTTTTGGTTTGGTGTAACTCCCCACATACGACGCACACTGATATCAGCTTGCAATATGTCCTTGAGTGACCATATTCTTGACAGTTTAGACACTGTATTGGTGACAGAATTAGCGCAATCAATAATCAAAACAATGTACGATGATGATGAAAATAAACGATAAAAAACCACAAAATACTTTTACACGTTTTCTTTATATTTTATTATAATGACATGACAGAAGAGAAGAACAGAACAGAATGAAGTAAGTTACAATTCAAAAATAATACAAAATAATTCATACTCAAGGTGTGTTCACAACAAAAACCAAGGTGTGTTCACCACAGAAACTAACTAATTGAAATAATAAATTCAACACTTCTCCTCAATTATTAGTTTCCAATAAACCGCATAATAATCTTAATTTTTCAAGTTGATTTGCTGCTAGAGGTTTCGTCAACATGTCACCTATCATTTCTTTGGTTGGACAATAGATGCATGCAACTTCTTTCCTGTCTACATGATCTTTGACGAAGTGTCTTCTGGTATCAATATGTTTTGATCGGCTCGAAAGTTTTTGATTTTCAATCAACTTCAGACAACTCTGATTGTCTTCAAATATGGTTGTTGGCATGTTCAATTTTTCACCAAAATCGGTTAATATCCGTCTAATCCAAATTGCTTCCTTACATGCTTCTGATAAGGAGACAAACTCAGCCTCAGTTGATGAAAGCGACACGCATGTTTGTTTTTTGCATGACCAGCTTACTGCACCTCCAAACACAAAAAATATGTATCCGCTATTAGATTTTCTGTCTACCCGGCATTCAGCCCAATTCGCATCGGCATATCCATGAAATAAATCGTTATTATCATTGTTCAGCACTAATTTTAATTTTGAAGTCCCTTTTAAATATTTAAGAACACGCTTTAGCTCCATCCAGTCGGTTTGTGTAGGTTTACTTGTACGTTGAGCCAATATTGAGACGCTTGCTGAAATATCAGGCCGAGAGTTTACTGAAATATATAGCAGACATCCTATAAGCTTCTGGTAGCTATCATTCTTCAGTAAAACCTCTGATAGTCTCTCATAGCTATCATAATTAACATCGAGTGGAATTTTTGATATTTTCGCATCAGAAAGTCCAAAATCAGCAACCACTTTATTTATATAACCAGTCTGGCTTAATTGGAAATTCCCATTTTCATCTCTGGTAATTTCCTGTCCAAGATAGTGCTTAATATCTCCCAAATTTATGATTTTGAATTTCGACTTTAAAACTTCTTCGACGTATTTCAACTGATGTTCATATTTACCGGCTACAATTAGGTCGTCAACATATACTAAAACATAGCATATCTTTCCGCTTTGATTTAATATGTACAAGCACGGATCATTTTTACTTTGTACAAATTTCGCATCTACTAATGTTTGATGTAGTGATTCGTTCCAAACCCTTGCGGATTGCTTTAAGCCATACAGACTTCTTTTAAGAAAACACACATAGTCTTCCTTCCCGTCAATAACAAACCCTGGTGGCTGCCTCATAAATATTTCCTCTCGAAGTTCCCCGTTTAGGAAAGCCGTTTTGGCATCAAAATGTAACACTTTCATTCCATATTTCGCTGCCATTGAAAGCAAAATCTTCATTGTCGTTTGCTTTACCACAGGTGCAAATGTTTGATCATAATCGCTGCCGAATTGCTGCAAGAATCCCTGTGCGACCAGTCTCGCTTTGTATCTGCTAATTCCTCCATTTGAGTCAGTTTTCAATTTGAAAACCCATCTACAACCAATAGGCTTTCTATTTGGTGGTAACGGTACAAGTTCCCAAGTATTGTTATCTTCTAGAGATTTAATTTCGTCTTTCATTGCATCGACCCACTTTTGTTTTTCAGAACACACAACAGCTTGTCTATACGTTTTCGGCTCATATTTCTCCTCCTCAACTTTGTTGATCTCTTCAATAAGCCTTTTCGGTGGAATATTTTTATTTATTCGATTCGAGCTGCGAATTGTGTTTGCTTCAGTGTCCATCAGTTGGACCTCAGGTTGATTTTCGACGTTCCTACTTGGTTCTTCCTCATCAATAGAATTATCGGCACCATTGAAATATAATTCGCTGTGCTCATTACCCACAATTATCTCTTCATTGAAACTAGTATTTTCTGCACAGTTTTCTCTTTCACTTTGGGTTGTTTCGGCTATATTCTCTTCATTTTTCTCGTCAAAATTCCAATTGCTGCATTTTTCGACAAATTTCACATCACGGCTGATAACTACCTTGCCATTTGATTGATTATAGCATCTGAATGCTTTCGACTCCTCGTCGTACCCAACTAAAATGGCTCTAAAAGCCTTCTAATCTAATTTTCGCCGCTTTTCGTCTGGCACATGCACATAACAAATTGTACCAAATTTTTTGCAATGTGAAATACTTGGTTTTTTATGATACCAATTTTCAAATGGTGTCTTATCATAACCTTTTCCTGGTAAACGGTTCTGAATATATTTGGCCATGGTAACCGCTTCACCCCAAAATTTCTTTTCTAGCTCAGCATCGATGAGCATGCATCTAGCCATCTCAACTAGAGTGCGATTTTTTCTCTCTGCTACGCCATTTTGTTGTGGCGTAAATGGCGCCGTTCTTTGACACTGGATTCCCTCTTTCGCCATGAATTTCAAAAAATCTTGGTTGATGTACTCGCCACCTCGATCTGTTCGAAGAACCTTTACTTTGCGGCCAAACATATTTTGCGTCATTGCGATATATTCCGTAAATTTTCCAAATACTTCATTTTTATTTTTTAGAAGATAGATCACAGTGTATCTTGAGTGATCATCTATGAATGTCAAAATATATCGCTTCCCAGATGGCGTTTGTGTCTGCATTGGTCCGCAAACGTCTGAATGAACCAGATCTAAAACAGCTTTTGCGCGATTTTCCGATTTCGATGGAAATTTTATGCGCGTCATTTTTCCTTCAAGACATATTTGACATAAATCCTTACTACAATCACTGCCACATGCCGAAAGTTCAATATTTTCGAACAATCCAGAGGAGCCCAATCATTTCACCACTTCAATATCACGATGTCCGAATATTCTATGCCAATAATGTGCACATTTTTTCTTATGTTCATCAACGAAATATACTCGTTCAACTTCCTTCAGAATATACAGATTATCACGCATCTCACCGATTGCTACCTGCCGTGTTCCAAAACTAATTTCACAGCGTTGATCCGAGGTAAATGAAACAACAAAACCTTTGGCAATTAACCTTCGAACAGAAAGCAGGTTTCCGCTTATTGATGGAACCCATAACACATCTTGAATTTTCACTTTATTCTTTTCACCTATTCGGTTAATAACCTCAATTAAAATCGATCCCTTTCCGATGACATTTACTTGCTGTCCATTAGCAACGAGAATTTTTTCACGATAATTCGAATCAAACTCGGTAAAGTTATTCTTATTTGAAGTAAGGTGACAGGTTGCACCGGAGTCGATTATCCAGCCATTTTGCAATTTTGAGGTTACAAATAAAAATTCTGTTGAACCAACCTCAATTAAATTCACTTGTTCTTTTTCGGTGATCTTTCCTGATGTCTTTTTGTTCTTTACCCATTCTTTAAATTTTTCGCAGTTTTGTTTCATATGTCCCTCCTTATGGCAGAAAAAACAGCTTTTGCCACCTTTTGTCTTATACTTTTGGTTGTTTACATTCAAAGCCATTCCATTGCTGACATTTCTATCCATTCGTCGCTTATGTTCCTCAATAAGCTTTGTTTGCACGATAGCGGGTGTCAATTCACCTTCAGACCGCGATTCCAATGTAGTTACTAATGTTTCATAACTATCCGGTAAACTTCCCAACATTGTTGCAGCCTTCCAGTCACCTGGTTTTAATTCCGATCCGAAGTCAATCATTTGTTGAAACAGCTCGTTTATACGACCAATGTGCGATTCCATGTCACCGTCCTCTTCTAGTCTCAAACGCATAATTTGCTTCATGATTCGAACCATGCTGTTAGCTGTACCTTTTTCATGATATTCTTTCAAAGAATTCCAAGCCTCCCTTGCTGTTTTTGACTACCGAATATGGATCAATTGATCATCCTCCACGTTGAGTCCGATTAACGAATAAGCTAACGAATCTTTCTTATTCCAATCATTCAAAGGATTCGGTGCATCTTGTGACGTACACTCCCACACGTTTTCTTTTGTGAGTAACAGCTTCATGCGAAATTTCCAAACAAAGTAATTTGAATTATTCAACTTTGCAATCGCATATTTATTGTCCATCATCATTTTCACGTAAAACACAAACAATTTCCAGAAAATTTCAATTTACACTTGTTCTGGGCCCATAACCTGACAGAATTAGCGCAATCAATAATCAAAACAATGTACGATGATGATGAAAATAAACGATAAAAAACCACAAAATACTTTTACACGTTTTCTTTATATTTTATTATAATGACATGACAGAAGAGAAGAACAGAACAGAATGAAGTAAGTTACAATTCAAAAATAATACAAAATAATTCATACTCAAGGTGTGTTCACAACAAAAACCAAGGTGTGTTCACCACAGAAACTAACTAATTGAAATAATAAATTCAACAATTGGTCCGGACCTTTTCTTTGGTTCTTCAACAGTTATGCGTCTGTGTAAGAGGTACTTTAGTTTATATATTGGATGAACTTCTCCCTTTTTCAAAATGCTTTCGGATGGGTACATTTCAATTTTGACCATTGGTTGTGGTTGCTTCAAGCGGTTTATGATCCTATATACATTCTGTATCTTAAATCCATCTTCAACAAGCGCAGCCTCGATTTCGGTTGTCTCAACATGGACATCGATGCCTTTAATAACGACAGAAAGACCCTTTGAAGACTTCAATCGGTATGTATAATAGTTTCTTTTGTGAGCATCGTAATAGTTAATGACCTCTCTATAGTCGTTGACCTCATGCGTTTGAATTTTTACTTCGTGTATTTTGCCTCGAAGTAAATTTGTTACGTGAAACGTTTTTCCATTTGTTAGCACGCTTGATTTGAGTTCTTGTACGACCTTGTGGGTATCGATTTCGCGTAAGTAAATTGGAGGTGGCTTGTAATTTCGAACAGCCTGTTCTTGCGTATTTGCATTTACAGTTTGGCTCTCTTCCGCATCATTTTCGATGAACTTTTCAAATCGGTTTTTTAGCGGTAGTTTGAAATTTACGACGTTTGATTTTTTAGTTATCAGTGGGTTTTCTGTTTTTGGACTATCCCTTTTCCGTTTAACTGTAATATAGCGATCGATGCCAGTTTGTGTCAATTGAACATTGCGTTTAGTGCTCTCATTAATGCTTGTATCGCTACTGTGCTTTTCTGAAAGTTTATTTATCGGGTCGTTTACCACTTCTGGCTCGATATTCAACATTGGGGTTGAAAATGATAGTTTAACAGAACTTGCGGTAGACGGTTTTATAGGTGATCTTGTCACCATCCCTCTTTTTAAGAAAGGATTGTCCCATTCCGTAAAGGTGTTTTTACTTCCGTAAGCCGTACTGGATGAACCACCCACCGGGCTGACGACTTCAGTGATATTGCTTGTAGCTGTATATGGTGTAGTAACCAAGCTTTGAATCACTACATCATTGCGGTCGCTAGATCTCGACGACTGGGAGCCCGCTTGGTACTGGGCATCCGATTCCCTGCACCGTATCTTTGTTTTGGTCGGTTGACTCCATTGAATATTTAGTTCTGGGTTCAATCCCTTAGCATTTTATACCTACTGCCAGGTTTTTTACAGCCGCCCCTAACATGGGGAACAGACACTGAAAGAAGCCGCCCTTAATATGGAGAACAGACGCTTCAGGATTTGCCATGGGTATTTCCTCCACAAGGCAAGTAGCTTGGGTTTTGCCGCGCCCGTACTCGCGGGGTTATACTTTTAGCGTTATCCAGGGTGCAGCGCGAGGAGCTTGTATAACCAGCGCACCCCTCCTAATAAATTAGAAAAATACTTATTAATATTTAGTATTAAATTAATACAGTGCTTTGCCCGTAGGAATATTAAAAATACAAACCATATTTTTCATCAAATTTTTCTTTTCGGTTTCCTGTTGGTAAAGCGCTTATTTAAAATAAATTTCTTACATTTAATGTATCACGGGATCCTCCATTAATAATTCCTTCTTTCTCTAACCTCCTCATGAAATTTTCGACCTTGTTTTGATAACGATTGCATTTTGTGACAAGAGCCTTGTTTATTTTTCGAGTTTTACCCAGTTCCTCTTTCAATTTAGATATAGCTCGCTTTGAAGTACGTGAAGTGTAATAGAAAGCTGCATCAATGTCTCCAGTATATCTGAACTGACCACTAATGGCATCACTTGCTTGCGGTGTTGCTGGTATAATATCTCCACTTTTTGCTTTTTTAATTGGTGGTGATGTCGTGATTAACGTTGAAGGATAATTTGGTGGCGTATTAATGATTGACCTTGAAGGGTAATTTGATGGTTCGTTTTCTAAGTTTGTTGTATTATCATTACATGAAATTTCATTACCTTCTGGCTTTTTATTATTTCAGTAGGAACATTTAATATCGCATCCTCATCATATTCAATAGTAAACCTAGGCGCAATTATAATAATTTTATTATTACAATCTTAAACAATAATTACATTAAAAAGAAATGCTAGTACCGCCAACTGACCACATGTCATTGTCCAAAACAAATTTCGAAGGTATCGCATGTCTGTAGACGCTTACTAGTGGTTAAAAATTTTCCCTCGAAATGTTTGGAACAAAGTTTAAATGAAGGATAATCCAAATCATTAGCTTTGACATTTGGAACAATATCTCGCCAATTTTTTCTATACTCTTCAGTTAATGGTGCGCTATAAATTAAATAGACATATTTGGATTTAAGAATAAGGGTACAATCAGCTATTTTATTCAGTATACGCTTGAGGCAATATAAAATGTAGAAACATAACCGTAGTAAACCTATAACCGAAAATATCGGTATAATTTAGGTGCTTGGTGGTATAAAAACACTTCGTTTATAGATTAAATCTTTACGGTTTAATAAATTTAAAACAGACAACATATTTATGTTGTAATATTTTGCATCTAAAGAAATGAACAATTATGTCTTAGCTATATTTAGCATTAATTTACTTCAAATGCAAACCAATCTTCGCTGAACAATTGAAGCACTTCTGCGGCATTTTGATACAACACACAAACACTTATAGTTTATATTTATGTTATTTTATAACTTTATGATTTGTTAAACACGTTTTTATAAAACACTTAACACATAAAACACTTTGAATTCACAAAAAAATATATTCACTTTAAAGACGGTTTGAAGTAACAACAATATTATCAGTATTGGCAGCTATAATGTTATAAAATTTTGTAAAAAAAAAAAAAAATAAGAAAAAATTGCTTCGCACGCCATCTATTGTTCTCGTTAAAAACGTTTGGTATGCCATCTAGTAATCTTCTCCGAAACTAATATTTAACGAAATCATACTGTCGTTGGCATTTACTATGGAAATTGACACGATTTCCCTTATAGCATTATAAGTTATTTGCTCCTGAATAAGTTTCGTACGGTAAACATTTTGAACGATTAGTTTTATTAATATTAACTTTTCGAATAGATAAATTCCTTTTTTTTCCAACGATAGTTATTTTTTGATCGTGTGTTTACATTACATCGAAACTCATCTCCATCAGAAATATTACAGTTAGTATCAGAGTCAAATGAAAAATCAAATGCACTACGACATGATGGTGTTAGAGATCGTTCGTAGGAATCAATGTCTTCACTTGTGCACAAGTAACACAAAATTATTTCCATAAACAAATATAAAATTTAGGTATGAAATGTCAATGCGTGTAATTATGTTTATAAATAATTCGAAACTATTGGTAATGAATAAGAAATATTTACACTTTTTAATTCTAAACGAAATTCACTTGTGTTTCCCCTAAAGCATTCGCTTTTTAATGTCATTTTAATACTCATTTGACTAGAAACACAAAAAAAAAATCCTTTCAAATGTTATCGGCGTACTGCATGTTCGTATTATATTTGCAACGCATGAACTAAATTCTGATAGGCATGTATGTAGATGGTGATTTTTTCTTCTTAATTTTTCTTGCAAAATTGTAGTTAGTGACTTTTTAAAAAAAAAATTCTCAGTAATTAATAAATATAGACAAATTTTGTTTTCAATATTTTGTTAGGTAATGAAAAATATAAAAACCTCAATTTTGAAAAAAAATGTAGATGATTACGTTTTCTTCTATAACGACGATATGTACAACGTATGTATTCACACTTGACACTGTATGTATTTTCTCTTTTATGGACAGAACACGACTACTCTTTCTTTTTTTGCGATATACGAATATTACGAAGAGGGACATCTACTGACGAGCATTATATAAATTAACATATGAATCCGACAACAATGTGTCCATGATGTGTTCTAAACGAGTCCAAGTGTACTAGTGCTACTAAGTTCATAATGGTTCCAACTTAGGTACACACATTTGGTTGAAAACGCCGAGGTAAAAAGTAATTATTAAGAGAGTAAGAGAAACATATTGTAGTATTTTCTCCTTTTGAGAAAGAGAGCAGATAAATCGTAAAAAGGACACCAAACATAACGACATATGTATTTAGTTGGTAACAATCGATGTCTATATTTATTTAGACAAAAAGCATAACAGTTTTGTCGGCGACACAAAACAGCATTACGAATATAATAACCTAATTTTATCATCTGTCCACCACATGGATTAATAATGTTACTACTACAGGGTGGCTGAGACCAAATGTTACTGACTTCACTCTGCTGTCATTTGTGTACTTGTCATTTTCGCGTGTCAATTTTTTGACAGATTGAAGTTTGGTTAGTTGTTTACATGTGGTCAACAAATAATTGTTCTAAATTAATATCTTCATAAAAAAATCGTAATGGAATTCAAACGTAATAGTGTAATTACACTGTATTTGGGTGGAAATTCACAAACAGCAATAGTTCGTCAACTCCAGCATATGAATGTGAATAAAATGTTTGTGTATCGAACCATAACTCGATACAACGAAACTGGTAGCATCGCTAAACGCAACAAAGGCGGTCCTAAAAGGACAGCAACATCAAAAGAAATGATACGAAAGGTGAAGAAACGAACCCAACAAAATCCTCGTCAAAGTGCCAATCAATTAGCCGCACGTCTACATGTTTCACAATACAGCATTCAAACCATATTGAAAAATGAACTACACTTGAAGCCCTACAAGATACAAAAAGTTCAAGATCTTACGGAGGCACAAAAAAAAGTTAGGCTTGAAAGAACACGAGCATTGAAGGCCTTGGCCGAACGTGATGAGATTCCAAAAATTGTCTTTTCTGATGAGAAAATTTTCACCATTCAACAGTATGTGAATAAAGAAAATGATCGTGTTTGGTTAGACCACAAGTCCAACGATAATTTAGACACAAGAGTTGCCATGCGCAAGCAATCACCAGCTTATGTTATGGTTTGGGCTGCAGTGAACATGGAGTCAAGGTAAACCAAGAGGTGTACCGCCAACAGATCCTAAACGATGCTTTGCTGCCTTGGGCACGTAAACACTTTGGTACGAACCGTTGGACATTCCAACAGGACTCGGCACCGTCACACAAAACTCGAGCGACACAGCAATTTTTACAAAATTGCAGTTCCGCGGCTGATTTTGTCGAAAAAATGGCCACCATATTCACCAGACTTGAATCCCATGGATTTTTCCATATGGTCCATTTTGGAGAGTAAGGTGTCCACTAAAAAATACGAAAGTGTTGGTGCATTGAAGTCAGCTCTTGTTCGAGAATGGAATAAAATTCCGCAAGCCCACGTTCGGTCAGCATGCATGGCTTTCGATGGAAGACTGAATCAAATAATCAGAGCCAAAGGAGGTCATGTTGAGCAGTAACATGTTTTTCATAAAATGTAATATGTTTTCAACATATTCCACGAAATTTCAAGAAAAAATAATCAAAATTACAGCGTTTTCATTTGGTAACACTTGGTCTCAGCCACCCTGTATATATATTTTGTTTGCTTGTAAATTAAGCGCTTAATGACTAACTATTTCAAATTTAAAGAAACCACAAATTTATTGGCCACTACAAGAGCAATACTACGATCATCATCATGTGCATATTTCATGTATTGTTAGCTTATAACAATGTAACGTTTTAATTTTGCAACATTAAAAGTAATGTGGCTGCGTTATTATCTACTCGTATATACGATCACACGGTTCTTGGATTATATGGTTACTTCTAAATCTGAAATTATTATTTTATGTTCATGATACGAGTGCTTATGCTTTATTATCGCACGAATTATTACGACTCATTCTAAGTTTTTTTCTTTTAAAAAATTCCTTAACGGAGTTATGAATATCATGAGATGATATTTCCTCTTGCCTTTTATAATTGATTATATTGGAAATTAGATCCAATATTCCCGTATTTTTATTAAAGACCAATTTTGTAATACCTAAAATTTAAAAAAAAAAATTATTAGATATTATTATAAATCAAACTGGTTTGTTTTAATTTACTTTTATCAATGCCGGTTCGGCCTGTCCATGTATATTTGAGTAATAACGCGTATGAAAAAATATCCTCCATTATATTTTTCACGCTGTCATTGATTGAGGGCTTCCGGTCATGTTTTTTGAGCCTTATAACCTATAGATAGTAGAACAATAAAAACATTTATTAGCGTGTGTTTGAATGAATAAACAGTTTAAGAACTATGTACAAATGTTAAATACAAAATTAATGCTATAATTCTTTCAAAATCCTTTAATGAAAATTTAACAAGCTCATTTAACAGTTTGAATTTTCAGTAAAAATATGAACTGTAATTATTGTGTGATCCAATCATTTTTTAAATTAATGTTCTATAATTTGCAATGGTAATTTAATTAATTGAATGAAATGCGTGCAAATTTATAACCGACGAAAATACCGTCCTAAATAAGAATGTAACTCGTTGAACCGAACTCACAAATAGGTTGCGCTTGTCAATTTCGAGCACTTAAATTTTTTATTAAATGCTGATTTTTTCCCTTGTGTTTCGGTAGCCTGCCTGATTCTACAAAATTTACGATAATGTGTAAACGTGAAAAATACAGTATAGAAATAGTAAGCTTTGCTTGAAATAATTTTTTAAATTTGTATAGGTATACTATCAAAGGAATTCTACTGTACTTTTCACTTTTACACATTATCGTAATTTTAATAGAATTAGGCTACAGATTGCATTTAAATTATATGGACAAACAATATTTAATTGCATATTATAAACCAAATATTGGCCAACTGCAAACAAAGCGATCAACGATCTTTCTCTGAAATCGAGCACAAAATATTTTTAAACCTACTAATTGTTCCATGAAGTCATTTGGAATGATTAATTTTTTATTGAAATCCTCCAGTCCAGCTTCTGTAGTTATTGGAATGATTGGCATTACGAATTCATCATCTTTTACCAATTTACTTTTTGGAAAAGATTTTTTTATAAGGGAAATTAATGCAGTTTGCGATTCGTAAATACATTCCAAGATTTTGAAGACGCATGTCAAATTCTTTGTCAGCAAGGAATGCATCTTCCCGTACAACAGACACACATGATTCGTCAAAACCTTCGAAGTTATTCAATTCTTTCCATTCTGTGGTAATGTTACCATCTCCAATATGGTAATTTTTTGTCCGTCTTTGTTCTCTGTAATGGTAGTTGGGGGTTGCTTTTTGTAATTGGAACACCGTAAATATTAAAATTAAGGTTTATTTCTTCTGGAAGATTTTTGACAGAAATCAGATAATAGTCTAAGTGATATTTAATACCCAGATAAACGAAACTCCCAGAATCAATTTCCAAAATGTCTCTGCTAATAGGGGTTTTATGTAAAGTTCTACATGTTTTTGGTAGAAGCGAATGCCCATTACAGTTTAAAAATTAAAGAAGCTCATCAGTTGCTCTAGCGGTTATGTTGTACTTAATTAAATATTTTAAAAAATTTAATAGTTTATGAGAGTCGTTTTCAATATCTGATTCTAATTTCATGTCAGAGTTGCTGCTCATATCTGATTCAAAATCTATATCCGAACATATTTCGGATAGAATACTTTCTGTGTCTGACAATCCGGTCGGATTTTTTTTGTTATTTAATTCTTTTTCTTCAGAATAAACGTCAATAGGTGAAGCATTTGTTACGTGAAAACGTCTTTTCCTTGACCGTTCAGACATTTCACATTTTATAAGGTAGGCAATACAAAAAATTGCACTCTGTAATTTAACAGCAATGTTACCGCAACTAATATAAAATTTTCTACAAATCTATAAAATAATACGAAGCTACACAAGGCTATACCTTTACTGTCACATGTTGAACACGAAAATAGCAAATGTGTGAAAATATGAAATATGGGCGTGATATTGTATTTCTATAAATTCTAATACCCGTGTACGATAATGTCTCTTTATGAATGTAATTATAGTTATTATTTAAAACTAGAAAAAATTTACAACGCACTTTTTATAAAATTACTATACTTTTATTAACACACGATGGACACAATAACTGTAGATAAATATCACGGCCATATTTCTTATTACATTTTTTATTAAAAATATTAGGCATATGCCACTCACTGTTTTTAATTAAAATATAAAAACTACTCAACTTCTTTCAAATATTATTTAATAAAGGTGATCAATAGAAATTAAATTATTATATATTTATTATTATTTCAAAAAAACTAAAAAAACACTTTTTGACTATTGTTAAATCTCCAAGGTATGGCCAAGGCGTAAACTTGGCTTTGGATAATTTAATGTTTTTGCTACCTACTAGATTACCACTGGTGAGGTCTAGTAGATAGTAATGATAAGAGTGTTTTTACGTTATTAATTAACTTCTGCTTTATTATACAAATATGTTTTTCTTTTATACAACTAAATTGCATAGTAAGCGGTTAAGAATACGTATTACATATAAACATTGCTTATATACATAGGTAATGCAATTAATGCCAAATATGCATAGTAAGCGTTTAAGACTAAGTGTTACATATAAAAATTGCTTGCATAGTTAATGCAATTAATGCCACGGTCGTTGCATATATATAATAAAAAGTGCAAGTTGTCATTAAATATAATACATTATGCCATATTCAAACCCGTGATTGAACATACTGCGGGTCTCTACAATTGAGTGACCTTAACCGTGGCGTCGGCCGTTGTGGTGGTGACATGTCTTCGGAGGAAACCCGGTGATTTGTCTTGCGTCTGCAGAGATATAACAAAATTATGACCACTCCTATGATCACCATGGTGTAAGTCATCACGTAATGATGAATGTGATGCCCGACATTAGAAGAGTCCATTGATTTAGGTAAGGCCGTTTCCTTTAATTTTTGTTTAGCAATGGCAGTTTCAAGATTAATTATGTCCTTATTTAAACTGAGGTCCGCTGAATTGTTGGTGCCTCCCTCTGATGGAATCGTCGGTTGCTCCGATAAATATGATGAATTTTTCAGTTCACTCTGAATCTTTATTGATGCAGCAAAAGAAGAATTAATCATATAGGATTTTTCGTCGATAGTTGTGAGATAGAAATGCCCGTTTTTTAAAGTACATTTCCGATCCAGACTGAGTATCCCAGAATTTTGCAGCTTCATTGTGGTTATCTGACGATCACATATTAGATCAACGATTTTTGGTGCTGTTACTGAAAATAGCCATTTGTTTGTGTCTAATGGCATCCAATAGTTCAGTTGGTGCAATATAGTTGTTGTGCAACCGTTCAAATTCTGCGCTACATGTCTTAATAGGTTCATTTCACATTGTGACTGATTTGATTGTATGTTGTAAATTGGCGAAATGGTACATAAATATCCATTATTTTTAATTTGAACGCATTGTTGTAGTTCATCGTTAGTTAGAGGAGCGAAACGTTCTCGATGCATATTTACTATGAGGTATTCTGTCGTTCGCATTATTATGTGTAATTGACCATTTTCGATTTTTGGGATTGGTACTATGTGAAATAATTGATACGTCTCCGAATATGCTAAAGGCATCTGGATGAGAAAGAGGATATGATTATTCGTGACTCTTGTCTGCACGGTTAGCAGGTTGTAAATGTGCCCAAGACTATTATCGTCATCGCCTTCAGGGAGCATCATGGTTGGTGAAATATAATCTTTAATTCGGTTGATTTCCTCTTTCAATTGTTGAGGGGCCAACAGGGCTGGATGGATGTGTCCTTGATGGGCATTTATAATAACATCGATAATAACTCGTTGTTTATCTGCTATTCTCCTCATGATCATCATTATTTGAATAGTATATGTTGTAATAGATTGTACCCTGTCATAATGATCACCATCTATGGATAATTGTTGGATTTTTCCATCGAGATATAAGAACTGCTGTGAGATAATTTTAAAATGATTAGCAGTCGTCGCTCTGTCGTGTTTAAATACATTGATTGTTGAGTCTATGATTGACGTTTGATTTTGGATTAATGCCAATAAATATTTCTCATTATCTTCTGCCTTTTCCAGTTGATTCTCTATATGTGAAGCATCTCTTTGATTCATGATGCCGAACGCATCACCGAGAATGTATCCTATTGTATCACCTATGTCACGTTTCTTCAGAGCGTGGTCCTTGTTCGTTGACATAAGTAGGGCATTTTGCGATGTAATTGCATTTGTTCAGTTAACTGGTGTACCACTACATCACAGAGTTTTGGTCTCTTCCCCCCCCCCCCCCCGTCCACCCCGTTTGACAAGTGTTATTTAGATGACTGATGTAGTATTCTATAGAGCTGATGTCGTCCCAATATCCTGATAGGTTGTAGTTTACAATGATTTTCCACCGCAATGCCATCAGGTTAACAGTTCCGGTGTTGTGAAAATATATGCCGGCGTCCGTTGGTAGCGGTTCCACAGTGCTTTCAGTTGTTCCAAGGGAGAAGAGCCCTTGCATCATGCCGAGCATCAAGATTATTAGTCTCATCGTTGCTCCTTTTTTGAATATTACTTTATTGTGATATACTTGTCTTTTCTTTTTAACTTCTCGGGGAGGTTGAACACGTAAAGGTATCGTTGGTTGTTGAGGTTGCTCGACCGGTGAATGTGTATTCGTTTGGTTGGTTTCGTTCTCATGTTCTATTGGTAGTCGTGAAAGTTTGTGAATCGGTCTTTTTATAAGATGCCCTCCCGGGCCACGAAGTGAGACTACTCGGACCTTTTCGTCTATGCCTGGATGTATTTCCATCACCCGACCAATTAGCCACTTTAATGGAGGAATTTTGTCCTCTTTGATGAGAACCAGGTCCCCTATCTTCATGTTTGGTTGTTCATCTGACCATTTTCTTCTATGTTGAAATTGATTTAAGTACTCGCTATGCAATCTTCTGCAGAAATCTTGTTTAATTTTTTCTACAAGTTTCCAACGTGTTATGCCGTGAATGGTTGTTTCTGCTATTGTATCTTGTGGAATTGCTTTTAGAGGTGCACCGATTAAAAAGTGCCCAGGCGTTAAGAAGGTAACATCTGTAGGATCGGTTGATAGTGGTGCCAGTGGTCTTGAATTTAAGCAAGCTTCTATTAGTGAAGTAACCGTTGATAATTCTTCAAAAGTCAATGTTGCTTCTCCAATGACCTTTATTAAGCATCTTTTTACTGACTTAACTGCCGCTTCCCATAGTCCTCCAAAATGTGGTGAAGCCGGTGGTATAAAATGCCATGTTGTTTCATCATTTGCTAATAATTGTGCAATTTCCTTATTTGAATTACGAATTAGTGCAGCTAATTCGCGCTCAAGTTGATTTTTAGCACCGACAAAGTTGGTACCATTGTCGCTATACAAATCACTGCATAATCCTCTACGTGCAGTGAATCTTTTGTATGCCGCGATGAATGCTTCAGTAGTTAGATCACTGACTGACTCAATGTGTATGGCCTTGGTTGTCATACAAACAAAAATCGCTAAATAACCTTTGTGTGCCTTGTGACCTCTTCCCTTTGTTGTTCGAATCAGAAGAGGTCCCGCATAGTCGACTCCAGTTCTCAAAAATGGTCTTCCGGGAGTAATCCGGGCGGCTGGTAAATTACCCATTAGCTGTGTTCCTGTTTTTGTATTGAAACGATGACATCTTGTACATTTCGATAAGAAATGTCTTGTTAGATTCCGACCGTGGATGATCCAGTACCTGGTGCGAAGATGAGCCAGGGTTAATTGTGTTCCTCCATGCATTGTTTGTTTATGTGCTTGTTCAATCAATAGTTTAGTAATGGGATGATCTCTTGGGACAATAATCGGATGTTTCTCGTCGTAGCTCCAAGAGGTTGTGTTTTGAACTCGGCCACCAACGCGTAGGATATCATCCTGCATGAAAGGAGACAAAGATTTAATCTTACTTTTATTTGCCACTCCTTTCTGGTTTGTAAGATCGTAAATTTCGTTCCTAAAGCGTTGCCTCTGTGCCAGTTTAATCTATACTTGGGTAGCATTTTTTAGTTCTTCGGCCGTGGAAACTTCTTGGTTGTTTACAGTATTCCTTCGGCCTTTGTCAATAAATCTCAATACATATACTAGAATCCTTTTTATTTTATTGAAATTGGAATGTCTTCGATATAAATTTTCAATCGGGTTATTTGATGTCACTGTCGTGGCCCCAACAATCGGTTGTTTCAGCTCCAATTGATCTGGCGTTCCTTCTAGTTTCATTGGTGTTAGTTGGATTGCCGTTTTGAAGACGTGTTGAGGACCGTTCCACCATAAATTGTATATGATTAATTGATTGGCCTCAATACCCCGGGATGCACAATCTGCGGGATTGTCGGATGATTTTACATAAAACCATTGAGATGAGGCAGTTAACTTCTGGATTCCCGAGATCCGATTTGCTACGAATGTTTTAAATTTGTGAGGCTTGTTTTTCACCCATCCCAAAACAATCATAGAATCCGTCCAAAAATATGTTGGTGTTTTATCGAATTTCATGTCCTGTTGTACTTTGCTCATTAGATTAGCAAGCAGACTGGCTCCACATAACTCTAGCCTTGGTAGCGTTAACTTGGTTGCTATTGGTGCCACCCGGATTTTTGACGTTAACAAAGTTGCCTTATTTAACGATCTATCGTAAAAATAGATTACAGATGCATAAGCCGCTTCTGAAGCATCACAAAATCCATGCAACTCTCCTGGTAACGTAGAGTTGAAGTTGATCCACCTTGGGATTTTGATCGCCTCTAGCTTCGGGAGAGAGACATAGTATTGGCGGCATTTATTTTCGACGTCTTCAGGCATCTTCTCATCCCACGTAACGCCTGAGATCCATAGAGTTTGCATTAAATTTTTGGCTTGTATTAAGGTTGGAGACAACCATTCGGATAACATCTTTCTTTTTGTCATGATACCATTTTTTTCGTTAAGGTTCACCTTGAATTCGAAGATGTCTGTTGTAGGGTTCCACAGCAATCCTAATGTTTTTACAGCATCGTCGTTAATTATGATAGGCTCGAGAGCTCTCGACTCTGAACCGACAGCTTCTAATAGTTGAGGATAATTAGACGCCCATTTTCTTAGATTAAATCCTCCGGTTTTAGGTGCACTGATAAGTTGGTTTTGTGCTTTTTGAGCTTCTTCAAGGGTGTTACCTCCTGATAATACGTCATCCACGTAGAAGTCGCTCATTATTATGTTGGCCGCAATCGGGAATTTCACTTTTCATCTGTTGCTAACTGCTGCAATATCTTGATAGCCAGATATGGCGCAGATGACATACCGAAAGTTACGGTTGTTAGCTGGTATGATTTTATAACTTCATCTGGCGTCTTCCTCCATAATATTTTCTGATATTGTTGATCATCAGGATGTACTTTTACCTGTCTATACATTTGTTCTATATCTGCTGTGTACGCCACCTTGTATTTTCTCCATCGAATTAAAATTGACATCAGATCTTCTTGTAATTTTGGACCCACGAGTTGAGTTTCATTTAGGCTGACGTTTTTATCGGTCTTAGCTGATGCGTCAAATACTACTCTTAATTTTGTTTTAGTGCTGGTGGTTTTGACTAATGCGTGGTGAGGGATGTAATATTCGTTCTGCGTATGTTCATTACTTTCAATGAGGTGTCCCTGGTTGAAATACCCTTCTATACACTCTCGATATCTAGTAGAAAATTCATTAACGACTGACAAACGTCGTTCTAGTTGAATGAACCTAGCCAGTGCTCGCTGTTTGGATGAACCGATTGATGTTATGTTTTGTTGAAACGGAATACGTACCATGTAGCGGCCGTCGGTGGTTCGACAGTAATTCTGTTGATAATGTTCTTCACACATCCTTTCTTATTCTGTCATAAAGTTTTTGGGTGATATCTCTTCCACTTCCCAGAACCGCTTTAACTGGTTTTCAATATCTACCAAGGTAACCATGGATTGGACGCTCGGGGATTTTTCGTTTACAATATTTCCAAATATGATCCACCCTAGCTCCATTTGTTGGGCGATTGGTTCGCCTTGATTTCCTTTTAATTACAACTTGGTTCATCAGGATATTTGGGTAATAATCCGCACCTAATAAAATGTCAATTTTATTTGGTTGGTTGTAAGTTGGATCCACCCACAGTAGATTATTTAAATGTTCCCATCTTTGATTATCGAAATGTTGTTCAGGTAGTGGCCGAGTTATACTCGGCAATACTAATGCTTCCATTTCCATGGAGAAGTTTGAAGAAAATCGTGCTCCTATTCGAAAAGTGACTAATTTTGTGGCAGTCGTGATATCGCTATCATTTAAGCCACTAATCTCCACATGCGTTTTTATCGCCGGTTGTTTGATTTTCTTCGATGCCTCGTTGGTGATAAATGAGATTTGTGAACCGGGATCTATTAACATACGTAACAGGATTGGTTGTTGTGTTCCATTTTGTACCTCAATCATTGCTGTGGCCAATAGTGTACCGGATGGTTGTTCAAATTGGTTTACAAAGTGATTAGCCACAATGCATGTTTCGTCTGCTTCCTTTTTCGGATTCCAATTAATTCACCAATCCACCCTTTTGGTAAGCATTGTACGTTGTGGGTGATTATTAGAATGTAGGAGAGTGTGGTGGGCTCCTTTGCATACTAAACATCGTGTTGATTTTAAACACGGTTGATGAAATTTTTCCAAACATATTTTACACAGATTGTGTTGATTGATCAATCTGCTACGTTCCAATGTAGACATTTGTTGAAACTTCAAGCAGTCTTGAAGTTCATGTGTCTGCTTACAATTAATGCATGTCCGTTGAGCTTTTACGTGTAGATTTTTAAGTCTTGGTAATTGTGGAGTGGTGCCTGGTTGTTGAGTTGGTCCGGAATTGCGAAAGGTGAGTGATTTTGGTCTGGCGGCTTCCAAGGCTTGGAATCTGCGTCCCAAAAATGCCAGAAATTCCTCTATTGTTGGCATCTCACGAGGATCGGGAATGGTCATCTCAAACAGCCTCAAACTTTCATTATCTAGTTTTCTGATTACAATTGGAATTACTATGTAATTCCAAGATATGGTTATTACGCCCAAGTTTTTGATGGCATGCATGCTTTCCGTTAATGTATCATATAACGATTTCATAGTTGTTGCTGATTCTGCATGCATGCTGGGGAAATTCAAAATGTGGTTGATATGTGTTGTTGCCATTTGCCGCTTATTTTGGTACCGATTTACCAATAGCTTCCAAGCATCTTGGTAATTCACCCCTGTTGCTTCCAGATGACTAATGATTTTAGCTGCGCTACCTTGGACTGTTGTTTTTAGTTGGTGCATCTGGACGGTGTCGCTTAAATCGTCATTTTCGTGAACCAACTTTCTAAATAAGTCGTAGAAAGCTGCCCATTTCAGAGTTTCTCCGTAAAACTGCGGTATCTCAATCCGTTTTAATTTTATCTTGCTTTTTTCACTACCGGTTGTTTGTTGTTCGCGTTCATTTTTAACCAATTTACAACGTAAGGTTTCACTTTCGTTGACCAATACAGAGTAATAATCGTTGGTAAAGTAAGTTGTGCCGCCCCGGTGGCAAAGTGGTCAACATGCTTGCTCCAGCGACCGGAGGTCCCGGGTTCGATTCCCGGTGGTGACAACACAGTTGAGCTATTAGGAAAGCCCTGCTTTCCTAATAGCTCATTTGTATCGGCTATTAACTTATAGCAAAGACGCATTTTGACATCTTGTGTTTTGTACCGATGTGCTTGTTCTGGTTCAAGCGCGTAGTTGTTCGTGGTACTGCGGTTGCTGTTGGTACTACTATCGTTTGTAGCACTACTATAGTCGGTTGTTAATGGTTTTTTTGTTGGTGATCCCATTGGAATTGCCTCTCGTGTTGCTGTTTCGAGTTTCCTTTCTATCTCACGTTTAAACGATGTGTACAGTTGTTTTACTGTGTCCTCAGCCCAGTAACTATGCGTTGGATCGTTGTCGAAGTGTTGGTCTTTCATTTCGTTGTATGCATCCGTGTAACTGGACCACCAGTCATCTAGTTTTCCCAGTTTATCTTCTAAGTAAACAGTTGTCCGTCTACTTTCGGAATCCTTGCTGTAATTGGATTCTAACCGCTGCAGTTGTTCGACACGCGTACATTGCTTTTTATATAAAGCATCCATATTTTTGTTGTAATGTGGCTCGAAATGATTATGACCAGTAGCTCGAAGTATTTTGTATACCGCTTGTTTTTGTGGCTGTTAGATTCGATGCCTGTTGGTTATTGGCTCGAAATTTATATAGTCCGCCGGTTGTTGTTTTGGCGTCGAAGGACCAATGTTAAATCTCCAAGGTATGGCCAAGGCGTAAACTTGGCTTTGGATAATTTAATGTTTTTGCTACCTACTAGATTACCACTGGTGAGGTCTAGTAGATAGTAATGATAAGAGTGTTTTTACGTTGTTAATTAACTTCTGCTTTATTATACAAATATGTTTTTCTTTTATACAACTAAATTGCATAGTAAGCGGTTAAGAATACGTATTACATATAAACATTGCTTATATACATAGGTAATGCAATTAATGCCAAATATGCATAGTAAGCGTTTAAGACTAAGTGTTACATATAAAAATTGCTTGCATAGTTAATGTAATTAATGCCACGGTCGTTGCATATATATAATAAAAAGTGCAAGTTGTCATTAAATATAATACATTATGCCATATTCAAACCGTGATTGAACAACTATACAAAATAGAAACACTTGAGACCCGACTGACTTTGAATAATGGACTGATTTGTAAAAATTAAAAATAGCGAATGATTTTCTTGAATACAGAAGGGAGAGAGAGATAATAATTTGCGTGAGTAGTAATGGCATTAAAACTAATCTCAATACATAACTACTTTCACAGGCACATGTTGGACACAATTTTTATTAAAATACTAGATATCTCTGGTTCATCGTACATTCTTCGAAAAAAAGTCTCCTTTTTTTATTATTAATTTCCCCCAATTGCAGAGGATCAGTGTATGCCCTCATATTCATGAGGGGCTTAAACCGATTTTTACTTTTAAACGACATCCTGCCCGAAGGCAGTTGCCGGATTGAAGTTAAAAAAAAACTGTACCGGTACTGGGACACCCTGTCGATATCCAAACAATTTGACGTATACGCGCCAAAAACCAAAATGTTTTTATTTGTTGTTGTAATACACAACAAAATCACCTTATCACTATTTATTACCCCTATATACCACTTTTATTACTATTTTATACTAAAACCAATTACCACTTAAACGATTTAACTAACCAACACCAAATTATACTAAAATTAAGAATACTATCGCAAAAGGAAATTTTATTTTTGGGGCTTCCCTTTTGAGTTTTTCCGACATTTCTTGTTTCCTAAACCACCACTGTATTGAGACGAACAAAATAAAGAAAAACAAAATGTACTAAATATATGAGAAAATGAATTTTCTTGATAACTTTTTTTTTGGTGTATTTTTCCAATGTTTTAATAGTTATTATGCTATTCGGAACGGAGTCAAATCCAACAAAACAAAGATCATAAAAATCGGTCCAGCCGTTCTTCAGTTATAAATGGTGTAACTAACCCGACTTTGTTTTATATATATATAGATTAAAGATAGAGAAATTTTTGTTTCATAGAGAATAAACAAAGAGAAATAATTTTCTAGAAAATGTTGTGCCCATTGTTGTCGGGAGTTTGTCGGTAATAGTTTTAGTATGTTTAGCATATGTTATGCCAACATAAAAAATAATAATGATTTTATTTTTAAATTCATATAAGACAGAACATTTTACTTAATTTCACTCAACAACCCCAACTCCTGAATGGTCGCGATCGCTTCGAATTAATTTATAATTAGTAACACCAAAAACAAATTTAAAAATAAATTTTATTGTTTTTGAATAATTTTTAAACATTGATATTTTACAAAACAAACCATGTTTTAGCTTCAATAAGAACAATTCGTAAATATTTATTTCTATGTTTAATTGGATTTTTTATTTGTTTAAATTTTTATTAACTGAAATGATATACCTTTTATATGAAATTTTGTTAATGATAAAATTATTTAAACATAAAAGCAAAATATAAATGGTTCCATTTCAGAAATTAAATTTTAATTTTAAATGTATTAAATTAATTATAGGTATATTTTATAATTCAACCCTAGCAGATAATATGCTGTCAAAAATTACTCTGTTTTTTTATTTTTAAACTCAGAGTATTGACGATAGATAGGTAAAGAGTTTTGCGTAAGTTTTCTTACACTGAAATACAAAGTTAATGAACGAAAAGTGTGCAAAGTAAAAAACAACTGAATTCACTATGCACACCGGATCAATTGACACTGCACATTGTTCATTCGGGTTGAATTAAAAAATAGCCTCAACATGATTAATTCGTAAATAAAATATATCATTTGATATTTTCTGTTAAACCTTATGAACTAACATTTAAAAAATAAATCCGGATAAAAGTAATAGCAATATTAAAAATAGAGTGTTACTCTATCAGTAAGTTAGGCAAACTTCTACCGACGTCAATAAACTACTACTACTACGTAATCAACATTTTATGATTAGCATTTCAAGCAAAGTTCTAAGTTCTAATCTAAGTGATAATCGGGTAAATTTATTTTAAAATATGGAGAAATTTTTATGTAGTTTTTTGACGTGGAAGTAGACAAATGGTTTAAAAGAATTATATTAATAATAATAATATTGATTAATTACATATTCAACTAATTATTAATGATTAGTATTAAGTTTTTATAAAAAAAAATTATAAATAAAATGTTTTCCTAATTATTATGCGTTTCTATTTTCCGATTTGCTTTAAGAGATTTAAGAAATGAAAGGTAAGTGGCTCGGTACTCCTGCTGAAAAAGTATCCGAATTAAATTATCAAAAACATAATAGTCCAAAACATTAAGGACAAAGCCGTAAATACTATGGCTGAAATTCTGAAAATTGACGAACATATAAATAACAAGATACATGGTTTTTAGTGGTCACCACCAGGAATCAAACTAAAGACCCCCGAATAACAGAACCAAGCACTCTGCTCTACTTATTAAGCTAAGGAGGGCGGCGTTAAAAGTTGAAGTTATGTGGAAACTCCCAAATTTGTCCCGTACATATAACAAAGCGGTAACATCTGGATTCGGCTAAATATAAGATGCTAGTCACTGTAAAATGTTACTACTATAATACTAAGGAAAATACACCATTTTCGAAGACTGGTTCCAAGGATTATGTGGGGCCAACTATTTTTATACTTTAATCACTTCAGTCAATTCTAAGATGTATTGCGACATAATACCACTCGAATGTGTGATAGTAACCTTGTTACGACTCCCTGGTCATAACATTATTTATTTAACTGTTTTGATTTTCAAATTTTTAATTTCTATTTGATTGTTTGAAAAATACATTTTACTGATGTCATTGCCATCTGTGTTATGTCATTGGTATTACATTCTTTTGTGAATTGGGCATTAATGTTCTGTATTACGTTCTGTATTTTGAGAGCGAGACCGATGTGTACCCCTTGTGCGTGTGTGCGAGTGATTATGAATAGAAGAGTATTTTTGTTGTGGTTTCTTGTTTTGTTGCGTGCAGCTGATGCAGGTGAGAGGAGGGAGTGTGCAACTGATGCGCACGAAAACACAACTAAAATATTCTTCTGTATTTTTCTGTGGTACGAGAAATTGTTTCCAAGTCGAGGAGTCTAGTTTTTAAAATTTAATTTTGATAAGCCATTCAGGGAAGGAACTAAGCGCAAATTTTATCGATTAAAAAAATTAATAAAATTGATTGATTGATTGATTGATTGATTGATTGATTGATTGGAATGTGCGACCAAACCTAAGTAAGATTCCCGGTTGACGCCGGGCCCATCCGCACACTCTTTTACATATAACAAGATGGAGGGATAGGAAAGGTTTGTTAATTATTACGGAAATTGACCCGGTTTCAGACACCTAAGTAGTCAATAGTTAGTAAATTGTTAGTTGAAATGTATATAAGACGTTAGCACAACACAACACAATTATTTATGTTTTTTTTTTATATATTCAGAACTCAGCATCATAAAAAAATATAATTATAATTAAAATTTATAATTAATTAAGTTACAGTAAATTACCTGAAATAAAATGTCATTATTAAGAGTTAAATTTAATTGAATAAAATAAATGTAATGTTATGATTAGTATTAACTAAATTTCACTTAAAACAAGTTAAATCAAAATAAATTAAAATAAATCGAGTTCAGAAATCACCAAATATTGCAGTACTAGTATCAAAGCACGAAAGGAAAGCACGACCTTCTTTTTATTTTCAACTGATAGAATCTTTGTGAATCTGTTGAATTAATGGATTTATTTATAAAAATAGTTAAATAAAAAAATTATATAATGTGAAGATCACTTGTCGTTGCCATCCCTAATCTAAATGGCCAAATGAAATCTGGTTTCAAAAACAGCTAATCTGATATATGTAAGGTAATATCAATAATGTATATTTGGCACAGTTTTAGAACCCCAATACCTAAACAAATTAAACCAGAATTGTATAGTTATTTTAAAGCAATCAGAAATCTGTAAGATGGCAGAATTAATAAGTAGCTAGCACAACTATAGGATCCATTTTCCAAATAACCCAATCGTATTAAATAAATCATAAAAAAAACAACCAGCGATAATTATTTATCAAACCTAGAACAAGCTAATCAAAACCTTCACCAATTTACAATCTCCCAAAGAACCTCTTCATGACAGTCTCCTAAAACAACCTAGAAAATAATTTTATTAAAAAAAGCCATGATCCCTGACAAAGTATCTAAGTACAGCAACATTTAACTGCATTTCAAATTTAATCTGTAGCTTCCAAGATATCTGCAATTTCAAAAAGTATTCGCTGAAATTTACAAATAAATTTATTAGAAACCCGATAGCCATTATCATTCCTACATTGTCTGCTCCTATGACTTTTAAACTAAAATTTTATTTTTAATTAGAGAATATTACGACTTCAAAGATCCTGCAATCAAAAATTTTCATTAGAAAAACTAAATAAATTAGCTTAATCAGGAACTGCATTGAATAATAGTATTAATAATAAACACCTGGTAAACCTCGATAACTCTAAATTTTTCACCAAATTAAAATATGTATAATAATTTAATACTCAAACGCTGAATAATTGGATGAAGGAATATTAGTAAAATTCTAATAATCTCTAAAATCACATTGTAAAAAGCATTATTTTATACTCATAGTAAAATGTACCAAAAAATATGTAATGTTTATCCAGGATTACTCGATACCCACCCCCTGTATAAACAAAAAACACACTGCAACATACAAAATTATATCCGAAACAACCCCAAGAGACGGTTTGAATCCTCTCCCCGTGACACCTCTACCATTCACCAAGCGATCTCCTATCAACATCACTAATTGACAACACCCATGCTTCATAAAGCCGTGATTATAAAAGTATCGTGGCAATCCTACAGCTCAAAAACCCCAGCGTACGACCGATCATCCTAAAATTTCAAAAATGACTCAACTCCCACGAAACTGACGGTAAACTTTAACAAAAACATCTATAATATTCAGCAAAGAGACCAACCTGGATACGCAAATCCAAATCTCAGGCGAGGGTTCCATGCAAAACTGCAAATTTGCCTTTTTATACTAACAATTGATAACCACATCAACTCCCAAAGAAAACGATTTAAAATGGCCCAAAATAGCTTACAAATACAGGTAACGACAGAGCATGTTATAAGAATATAACCCTCCGTAAGTTGAGAAACACAATGTTCAATGAACAACCATTATAAACCGCAGACACCGACCAACCATTCATTTTGAACGAAACCTATCTTAGCACTCTACCACTAATATCAAAGAAAATTTATTGCAATACGGCTCCACCATATCCTCGCCGCCTCTGTGTAAATTGATCACACAAATGAAATCAATGAAAAAGGCGAAAAACAACCAAAATCTATGATTTGATCTTTTGTTTTTTTGTGTCTTTTCATATCGAAAAACATTTACACACCCAAGCACAAAAAGTAAATACCTATGCATTGCAAAATTAATAAAATATCCATAAAATTCCAAATAAGATTGCAGCAGGCCTTTGATTTTACTGGGTGGTCAAAAAACAAAACTATATAAATAATATTCCTTGATACGTACGGTCCATTTTAAATCCAAAGTAACTCTAGCAGCCTTTGCTTTCTCCAGTTTCTCCTAAAAAAATATTTTTTTTATATTTATCGATAAATTGTGTGGTTGTTCCTATCCAGTTTGCTGGTGCCCTGAAAAAAATATTTTAATTTTTGTAAACATTTTGAGTTTGTTCAGTGACAAACAAATAACGGTCAAGAAAATTGGTTTTGCGCAACAACGTGGTTTTCAGATTTGCATCGGTGTTGGACGGATCGTTAGAGGTATATCGTATAGTGTCCGGTGGACCGCGGACGCCCAAGATACACTTTACCAAACGAAGCCGCTTGTTATATCGGCAGGTGAACGACACAATCTATTGCGGCCTAAATTAATTTGCATTGGTATTTTGGAGGCCGCGACCCATATATACGCCCGAAACGGGCAGTCAACAAGCGGTCCGCATAATCCATAACAGGTGGCCAAGAACGTGGCCAGCCAATCAATTAAACGATAAATTAAACGACAAATCAAGGAAGTCACCACTGGATTTTTTGGTTATCGGAGAGAGGCTTCGCAACGCTACAGGTGGCCAACCGGCCATTTGCCAAAAATTTAACAGCGGTGGGAAGAAGCCACAACCCGTTTCTGTGAGACCTTTATGAATTATTTATTTTATTAATTTTATTTTTTTTTGGTTTTTTTAATTTTTTTATCTCATTAAAGTAAAGAAAATTTTAACTTTTTCAATTTTAACTTATCTTTTTTTTAATGTTTATTAAATATTTTGTGTAATTGGGCACCACTACCGTCGTTCGACACGGGGTCGGGTGAACATTGGTTCTCGCTTCAAAATTATTCACTATCGGCGGTCATATTTTTGGTGTTGTTAAATTTATTTTCGCGTTGTTATCCGCCATTTTGTTTTTCTCCAGATATTTTTGTTTGTTGAAATAAAAATTGCACGGTGAGTCTTGGCATTCGGCCTCATTTTCGTTTCGCCCTTTGGTTTTATTTTATTTTTTTTATTTGTTTGTACTATTAAAATAATAAAATGAAGTGCTAAAATTTTCGGGTCGGTGAGGTGGGCCTGTGAGGAAATTTAAGATAAAGAAACCACTGGTAAAGTTTATTATTGCACATCAAATTCAATTAAAGGAAACCCGGCTATGATCGAATTACAGGATAAATGCTTAAATAACTGCCTGAATGTGCCTTTGGGCGACTGGCTCAAATATTCAATTCAATTTACGAATCAGGATGAGTGCTGGAAATTATCAATTATAAAAATGATCGCAAAGCAAGGATCCTACCAAAGTCTCATCATTTAGACCAATAAGCCTACTGCCAATCGTCTCGAAACTATTCGAGAAAACTATTATCGAAAATATTAAACCGGAACTACAAAATATCATCTCTAGTCATCAATTTGGTTTCAGAGCCGAGCACGGAACCATTGAGCAAGTGCACCGAGTAGCTTCAAAAATAAAATTAGCATACAAAGAGAAAAAATGCTGCGCTCTGCCCTATTCTTGGATGTTGCCCAAGCATTCGATAAAGTTTGGCACGAGGGTCTGCTTCATAAAATTAATCTTAAACTTCCAGAAATTTACCAACTTATGAAGTCGTATTTGTCAAATCGCAGATATTATGTCAAATATAACACCTCTAAATCGAACGAGAAAAACATTCTGGCTGGAGTACCACAAGGTAGTGTGCTTGGCCCAACGTTATATTTAATTTTTACTTCAGATCTACCAACGTCTTCGCAAATTCTGACGTCTACTTTCACAGATGATACGGCAATCGTATGTAGCCATAAAAATCCACAAACGGCGTCCGAAATTCTACAACAACATATTTATGACATCGAAAAATGGCTAAAGAAATGGAAGATAAAGGTCAATGAGGAGAAATCGACCCACGTAACATTCACTTTAAATAAGCTTACTTGTCCGCCTATCACAATGAACGAAATACAAATCCCTCAATCAAATGGAGCAAAATATCTAGGCCTCCTTCTAGATCGACGGTTAACTTGGCGAAAACATATTGAAATGAAACGAGACCATATCAAATTAAAAATTGATAAAATGCACTGGTTGACGGGGAATATTCCTAGAAGACCTAGAATACAAACTTCTCCTGTATAATCCAATGATTAAACCAATTTGGTTGTATGGGTGTCAATTACGGCAATCAACCTCAAATATCGACATTGTCCAACGAACACAGTCAAAAATTCTCAGAATGATTACAGGAGCACCCTGGTACGTAAAAAACAAAAATATACATAAGATGCTAACACCTTAACATCCTAACTATCAAAGACTACAAAAGATGCGGATCAGCTATGCAGGGAAACTGGTATTTCATCCGAATTTGCTGGCGCGAAACCTAAAAGATATACCTACGTCTTCGCGATTAAAGAAGTAAACGATGGCTGTAATTACATAAATTATTAAGTTTACTTATTGATAAGAAGTAGATTCTCCTCCCGCAGATTTACATAATTACCTTAGTTATTAAAATTTGAAAACTTATTGTTATTTTCATGATCGAAAGATTCAATAAATAAAGAAAATTGTTAAAAAAAAGTGGCTCGGTACTCCTGTTCAAAAAGTATCCGAATTAAATTATCAAAAACATTATAGTTCAAAACATTAAGGACAAAGCCGTAACTACTATGGCTGAAATTCTGAAAATGGACAAACATATACATAAATAACATATTACATATGACAGGTTAAAAACACCCAGCCGCAACTTTTTTTTTAATGGTCACCACACACCAGAAATCAAACCAGAAACCCCCGAATAACAGAGCAAGCACTCTACTTACTAAACTAACGAGAGCGATGCTAAAAGTTGAAGCTGAATCGGCTAAATATAAGATGCTAGTGCAATACACTGTGAAATGTTACTACTATACTACTAAAGAAAATACACCATTTTCGAAGACTGGTTCCAAGGATTCTGTGGGACCAACTATTTTTATACTTTAATCACTTCAATCAATTCTAAGATGTATTGCGGCATAATACCACTTGAATGACCGATAGAAACCTGTATTCCTAAGGTAGAAAAAGCTACTAAGATTCAATGAAAAATGCAACACCGCAAGAAAACTACAATCATTTTGAAACTGACTGAGTTTCGTTGTGGTTTGTAGAAAGCAATTAATACATTGGTGAAATTCAACCAAAGATAAATAAGCAATTAAATAATACAATTGCATGGACGCAGCAGTGTATAAATATGCTTGAAAACGAAATTAAGGGGTTGAAAGCAAAGGAGAATATTCATACTTCTAACCAGAAACTTCAATAGGAATACCACACAGATGAAGTTATTAAGGGAAACTGAGTGGTAAACCAAAATAAATATACGATGGCCTAAAAGCAAAAAGGCTTAGGTAAATGAAATATCAGTTAACTTAATAAAAAGTAAATGAAAATACCGTAAAATGTCTCCTCGTCTAGGACGGGCGCCCTAGATTTCGGTTCGAGGAAGACTCGCCGATTGCAACCGGAGTGTAATAGAGAAATTAAATATATAGAATGCAAATCAAATGCAAAATCAATTACAAAGCAGATGGAAAGTTACAGATCTCCTGATTGGTCCACTCTCAGGAGGCCTGTAACTTTTTTTATACTTATTTTATATTCAACGGCGAATAAAGGCGGTGATACATGTACAGATTTTGCCTTTAAGGCATAAAAATTATGCGCGCTGATTGGTTAAAAGTCGGCCATCTTGAATCGCCTTATAGGCAAAAATTTTAAATTGAACATTTCTCAATTTTGTACAAGGCATTTTTTTTTGCCTTAAAGGCAAAATTTGTACATGTATCACCGCCTTAACAGTGCCACAATGAAAAGATATATCAGTGCTGCCAACTTGTAACAATACGATAAACAGTGTGACAAATCTGGAAGCAGAAGCACATAATGCATTGATTTTCAACAAAGCCATCTTTTTTTCTGGCCAGTGACAACATTCATTTTTTGCTAATGACGTAACGTTTTGTCGAGACTTCTCTTTTATTATTTTTTTTAATACAAAAACACAAATAACTACTCGATTTTAGTCGTTGAAAATTGAACACATTAATGAACAATATACATGTCCAATTTTTTTTCCAGTAAAATGTATGGCAGCATTCCAAAATTTGCTCAAATTAAAAACTAAAAATTCAATTTTATTTTTCTGGAATTTGTTTCGTGCTCCTCTCGCAAACGAAAATCGTAATATGGTATGCGTATATTACGATTTTCGTTTGCGAGAGGAGCACGAAACAAATTCGAGTAAAATAAAATTATATTTTTTCTTTTTAATTTGAGCAAATGTTGGCATAAAACTGGGAATGTTTCCATAAATTATAGTTTCTACGAGAATTTTTATAGCAGCAAAATAAAAAAAATTCAAATAAACATCAAGTAACCTTAAACAGGATTCAAACAAAAAGAGGAAACATGAGCGGTAAGTAAATAATCTAATTTAAACGCAAGCTGTTTGAACTGTCAAAACTTATGGGACATACAAAAAGTCTCTAGTGTGGACGCTTTTTGAGTTTTCGACATTCAACAATAATATGAATATTTATCAACCTGTCAAATTTTTTCTATTTTTTGTGACAGATCATCTGTTTGGTATTAAACCAAATTAGGCGAGTTAATAAATTATAAAAACAGTAATAAAAGTGTGATTTTTTATTACCCCGAATTATGTTAACCTCAATTTTTTCCACGCATGGTGTTTTGATCACGCCATTTCAAGCGGAAATATTTTTGATGAATGCGTTCGGCAATTTTTTTTTTGTAAATGTGGACCCACCTTAAGCAAAGTACGATGAAAATGAACGTACTGTTACTTTGTCCGATTAAGATAGACTGCGAATACGTTTTAAAACGTCGACATATCGCTACTTCATCGTTTTAGCTAATAGGCCAGTAGTAAAATTGGCTTTTATTTCAAAAACCACCACTACAAAAAACTACTATGTATTTACATTTTGTTTTTTAAAAAAATGCTTTATTTTCAACTACACAATTTTCGTTCAGCAAAAGTTTAATAGTAAAAAGTTTAAGTTTAAAAGTTTTTTTTTTTAGCTTGCAATGTACAGATGGTCTTAAATCGATCCTATAGCCGTATGTCTTCGAGTTGGCCGGGAGGCGTAAAGTAATGACGTAAAAAGCATAATCGCGGAAGAGCAGGGTGAGCCTTGAGCCCCAAAAACAGATCGCATAATTTAAAACGAAAAATTGACGCCCTAAATTCTAGACAGGAAACTAAAGACGTAATTAAAGCTTGCAGAACATTACAAGTTGGTATGGATAATTATAGGGTAATTACATGCTCTATTATAAAGGCTGGTCCCATCCCTTCCAACTAAAACGATGGGTTCTGCTAGCTTAGAAAAAGTTAACAGAACCCATATAAAAAATGATTAAAAAGCAATGGGAAAAATAAAACCAAATTTTACGCCAATTACAGGCCCAATCAATTTTTTTTTGTTCGCTCGTTCTAGAAAAAGCATTAGGCTTTTCCATTTCAAAGCTAGTAGAACCCATTTCGAAAATAGAACCAAATCTAAAATTAGAACGTAAACCAAGATCTATTGACATACAAATAATTTTAGACTTATTATGGCCTATAGCGAAATGTCCCATTAAAAATCTTAGGATCCACTCTTTCTTGACCAAGCCTTAGGTCATTTAATTGCTCGCAGAATACAAATCGAAAATCGGACCAAAACCGAACTTAGAACACAAAGAATTTTTGGAATGCATCGCAGGCGAATTACATCATAAACGCAACGTACAGATCAAACTATCCGATAGAGTAAAACCTTAGAGGTCGTGTATCATCCCTCTACAGATGCGTTTGAGTTCGATGTCTCAAGATTGCAACTATCACATCGTTAACCAACCAAGCGATCATTGTTGTCGTATTCAGCCCAAATTATTCGACCCAGCGCGGCCAAACTAATAATGCAAGAAGCATGGACCATTGGAGTAGGATGGGATGATTGGCTACCAGCGACACTAAACGCTAGATGGATGAACTACAAGGAAGAAATGTCCATAATGAAGCAGATAATCCCTCGGTGGATTGACATAATAACAGAATCATCAATTGAGCTGCATGGATTTTCTGACGCATCCGAGTCTGCGTATGCTGCGGTGGTATACTGTCGAACAACTGACAATAAGGGCCACATTACGACATACTTACAGCAAAAACTCGATTCGCTCCTATCAAGACCAAATTAGCTATCCTATATCTACTAGCGCACTATATCTACTAGTCGCATGGCGCATCCAAAAAAAAATCCGCCTTTTGTTCCACAGTAAGCACTTGTTCATTATTTGCAACAAAAGTTGTCAAAGGGGCCACATCAAACTGGTGTTCACGCTGAACATCGCTGTAAATAATGTCTGTTGCTGGAGGGTTAGGCGATGGCATTCCGATATGAATGAGTGGCATATTCGAAATGAGAATGCAAATATCTTCAATCTTTTTAATGCTTCGTTATATATTTGTAGCGAAAAATCGATATTGGGATCTTGATCAGCGGTCCAAATGCGATGCAGAAGAGTAGGTTAGATTGATTGTCATTGAATGCACATTTGTATGTATAATTGAAATTCATAGAAGATCATTTTATACGCTATTCACTTCAACATTGCACCTTACACATTTTTTTCAATATAAGTGTCTAAGTACACTCCATTTATAATCTAAAACGTTATTTCAATATGATTTGTCGATAAATTACACATTCAATATACACGCAAACAGAAATAGAAATATCGAAACAACGCCAAGCTACGAACGCAAGTGGCTTGCTCATCTATTGATGCGTACGTCAAACTCCAGAAAATTCGACATCAGCGCCGCCTATGGTACACAAACCTAACTGTGAATTATTCTCATTTCAGAATCATTTTATAAAATATTGGGGGGTGGTGGGGGTTAAATTTTAGGGTAATATATTCTGATATGCAAAGAATCTTAAAAAAAATCGGCTAAAAAAATTACCTAGAACCCGATTGCAGTGCCACCTACTGGGTCCAATTGTGAATTTAAACCATCCAGAGACCAACTCAAGTACACACTCAAAATTTCATCAAAGTCAGTCCAGCCATTTAGGAGGAGTTCAATTACAAACACACGTACAGAAAATTTTGGAGGTGGTGAAATTTTGGGGTTATATGTTTTAATATGCAAAAAATCTTAAAAAAATGGAAAAATTAAATTTTATCAAAAAATCAAAAAAATCCTAGAACGCTATCGCAGTGCCACCTACCGGTCCCAATTGTAAATCTAAACCATCCAGAAATCCACTCAAACACACAAAATTTCATTAAAATCAGTTTAGCCGTTTAGGAGGAGTCCACATACACACGTACAGAAGATTTATATATATGAAGATTGGGGGGGGCGGTAAGGCGTGGAAATTTTGAGGTTATATGTTCTGATATGCAAAAAATCTTAAAAAAATAAAAAAAATCGTCAAAAAATAAAAAACAAAATTCCTTGAACGCAATCGCAGTTCCACCTACCGGGTCCAGTTGTGAATCTAAACCATCCAGGGGCTCACTAAAATACATACACAGGTCGGACCTCACCAATGGTAATCCGAATAAATAACTACTTCACTAAATCAAAGCAGAGGCCTGATTTTCAGTGTTTATTGAATTTAACGCATATTGGGGTAGATTACTCGATTGGCTTGCAAACAAGGGATTTGCTAGTCAAAATCCTGGCTAGTCATTCAATCAATTTCACCAAGGAAATTTGAATTTGAAATAAATTTCTCATAAAATTTTTGTTTATTTTACAGTAAAACAACCCATTTTTTATTTTTAGAAACCGTAAATTTTACTCTGCAATCGCAAAAATTTTACGAAAAATATAATTTGAAATTCAAATTTTCTTGGTAAAATTAATTGAGTAGCCAGGATTTCGGCTAGCAAATCGCTTGCTTGCTAGTCGATCGAGTATCTACCTCATTATGTCAGTGATAACTTCAGATACTTTTAGAAAAACGTTGAAATCCTGAAATATTTATTTTCGGTTTTTCACTTAGTATTTCCCAATCATTTTTCAGTAAAAAATTTCTCAACTATGTTTTTGGAATATTTTGGTTTTACGGGAAAAAACAATTTTTAGTTTTCCGAAAATTGTTTTTTCCCATAACTATTTTCTATTGTGCAAGCGATTCTTTCATAATTTTACTGAGTTCTGTTACATTTTGGAAAGTTCAAATTTAGTTAAAACGCAATTTAAAAAATTCTTAATTTTTTTTTGTATTTATTCTATGCAATCTGTTCTGGGGTCTAAGCACTCCCAACTGTTTCACGGTTCACTTTTGGCGGCCTACCTTACGCATTGCTTGCCAAATCGAGGACGTACGGCTATAATAAGTCCGATTTAGGACTTCACCCCTCAGGGGGTGTTCATTTTCATCACCGATCTTGATCAGATGATGAGAAATCTCTTTTGCATCCTGTCCCTATCAGGATTCGAACCCGGTACCTCCCGATCCAAACGCCAAAGCTTTAACCACTGTGCCATTTGGTCAGTTTTTTTGGAAAAAATTCTATTTGTCATTTCAAATTAGGAAATTCATCCACCCCTAATTCATCCATTCCTAAGTGCATTTTTATCGGTGGGCTGCTAGCGGATATCGTGAACACAGATAATGCAATGCCTCACAAAGACTTCGTTTGCTATACATATACTTAACTGCTGAAGAATAAAATGGGACCTTTTGTGTTGATTCGGCTTGCACCAAACTAAACAAGTGCAACCAGGTAGCTCAAGAAACACATATGTATAATCTCTCAATAGAATTTTCTGCTTCCTATAAGTGGTTTTGCTCGTGTATGCAAAGATCCCTAATAAATTTTAAATCGACTTATAGTACAGACACATTACTAGTTTCGTAACCATAACTTCGGGATCATGATTTCCTAAATAAGAACACAAGACACACTACAATTTCTAAGTGCGTGTTTCAATTGGTTTAAATGCCGCATAAAAAGTTAAAAAGTTAAAAAAAAAATCGTGGTAAATTTTTTTTAACTTTTTAACTTTTTATCTGTTTCAATTGGTTTAAATTTTGACATTAATATTGTTGCTTATTTTATGTGTTATTATGAGCGTATATAGCAAATTTAAATATGAAAATATGTAAAACAAATACTATTTAAATGTATATTAGTTAATTATGGCCAGTTTACATCTAAATCATTACGATTTTTCTCAAAATTTGTACATGACAAATTTCTGTTTACAAACAAATATTTTTGTCAGCCAAATGTTTTCCACATAAAAATTTTATCACCTCTTGAAGCAGATAAAAAGTTTGACATTTTTATTCACCACAATTTTTAACTTTTAAACTTTTTATGCGGCATTTAAACCAATTGAAACACGCACTAATATCTTCTCATTTAGTTTTAAATAGTGATGGAATTGGCGCTGACAAAAATGTCAAGATTGACATACAATTGACTTTTAAATAACAGAACAGAAAAAAATTTGCTCCCGCCAACTAAATATCCATAACTAACAGAAAACTCAAAGAAAACTAGATCTTTTTTGGTAAACTATTAGTGTCAGGAATCTCCATTTTTGATGCATTCGGTGTTATGAGCACTAAATCCATCGAAATGAGAAAAAATATCTCATTTCGAAACTGAGTTCAAATTTAGTTTGTAACTATGGTTAAACATGAGACATTAGTAAGGAATCATGATTTCCAGTTAATGATAATTACGAAACTAACAGTGTGTCTATGACATAAGCAAGGCAATTCTCGAATTCTCATTCAACAACATTCACAATCAAATCCAAAATTCGTTTCTCATTATAACTGAAAGGAAACGGTTTATTACATCCGCATACGTTAATTATGTAGCTCTAGTTTATTACCTTGGTGTAGTGACCTGTTTCTGTTAAAAATTGGTACCTTCATGATACTGATATATCGAAAATCGAATTGTATATATTCAATTTAATAGGTCATTCTCAATACTTGACTACTTACTAATTTTTTCAATATGTTTAAGAAACAGTGAAACCTAAAAAAATTCCATAAACAAAGTATTGCATATATGTACTCGTCGTACATAGTTTATCGACAACGTATTTGGAAGTTGATTGATTAGGAACGTACTAGCATTTTTTATCTATTCAATAAACGTTATCAAATAAAACTAAACGGCAATTTATCAAAATTGTTTATTAATTTGCTCACTAATTCCACAGTATTTGTTAACTAATTGATCCAAAACAATGTTTATTAAATTATTCGTATTAGCATTATTAATATTTAAGGTAAAATACAGATATACCAATGGAAATAATTTAAACTGTGTTATAGCCAAATTTATTTAAACTAATATTTCAGATCAATGGCGAGGGCGAAACCACCTACATAAATTGTGATTTCGATCTATTAGAGAGAACTGGGTTATCGGACGCCCAAAAGGATTTAATTCAGGCTCAATTTTCGGCTGCTTGTTCCACTTTAAGCGATGCGGATAAAAAGTTATCGCGTGACGAATCTGCGAGATTTGCTGTATTTTACGAAGCGCTTCGAAACTTTGATAACAATCCAAATGAACTACGAATCGATGAGTATGATCAATTTTATGCCCCGCACGATCTGTTAAAATGTAACAATAAGTCAATATCGTATGCTGAGTACGTAAGTTGTTTGTTGCTTGAACGAAATGAAATGATCAACCTGGTTAACTCTGCATCAAAAATTGTAAAATAATTTATTTGTGACACAATTACGTATACAGCTATCAAATTAATATCAGTGATAAAAATTTAAACAGTGATAACATTATTTATTAATAAATAATACTAAGTGCATACTTCTTCTATTATTCATTTGTTTGTTAATCAGTTAACCCTTTATGTCATTTTCTGTTGATACATATAATTATTTCGAATGCATAATGCATACACTAGCCACGTATTGATGTTAATGTGTCAGGGTGTGTATTTCCTCCTACTTTATGAAATAGTGGATAACAATGCTATTTGCTATTTCTATGAGGACTTTCAGCTTTGACTAAATAAAATCACTTGCTATCGTGTAAAGCTTTGTTATTTATGATATTACCTGGACTACTTCAAATCAATTCGACTACAACAGATCGGTGATTTCAAATTTGTGTGAAAACTCTAGAAGTACATACATATAAAATTTAAATCACATGCAGAGCTCTTTCAGCAAATGTATAGGAACCACCTTTTGTACTCAGTATAATGAAGAGCGTAAATTAAAAAAAGAAACCAACATTACACTTTACACTTTACTTTAAGTCCTAAATTATTTAGGGTAATTTAGTTTTAGTTGTTTTTCTTATTTCTGTCTTTCTGTAAATTTGTATTTAATTTGCAATGTCACAAAAATTAAAGTACAAATATATAATAAAACATAAAAAAGTGTCGTATCTGTTAAAGTACGTCACTGAATTTTTCTGTATATAAATATGAGTATACAGGGTAAGTTGAGTAACTTTGTTACCAACGTCCCTAAAAATTAAAATTACCCAAAAGTTACTCTTGATTTATTTAAGAAAATGCCTATTAATCTCAATTCTTATACCGTCTAATATCGAAACCATATTTCAACAGTATCGTGTTATACGAGGGATGCCTGTATTTGTAGGCTGACTTACTGGCAAACGCCTTCACATCGAACTCGATCTTAGTATTCTTCGATGGAGTTACTCCACTGTATTGTGAATTCCGTATTGTTACTCAAAAATGGAGCTCATCAACATCTCGGAAAAAATTGACAATGGGCGAAAATGGCCGCGGGCCTAGGGGAATCCCATTCCGAATATATAAATAAGAAGTTTGTCTGTGACTTGGCCTAATACTAAAAAATGTCTTTTCCTATAAGCAAGGTAAGTGATCGAACGCCTGGAAGAGTGCGATGGTACAGTTCTGAAACAGGGGTACGATAAAGCAGACTCCTCAAACTACCAGCCAATATCAATTGTGTCAGCCGTCGCCAAAATTTTTTAGAAATACTAATCCCGGTTGCACAGAAAAATGACTAACTGCCGGTTAGTCGTGAGTCAGTTAAATGTTTTATATGAAATCTGTTTTTTCAATCAAAAAAAACTCAATGCAAACTTGATTAAATATAATATGTACGGGAGATAGTTCGTTGCTTTTTTTAGGTGACATTGAAACAAAGAATTCTCTTATTTTAAATGAACCTTATTAAACGAAATATGTGCCATTTTGATCAATGCCATTGATTTTGATTTTGCCATTTTTCTGGTAGAGACATGATCCCATCACTGTAGAACTTCTGTGGTTTAGAGACGAAAAATCGAGACAACGCATTTTCGCAGGCATCTTTTGAATTTAATGTAAAACCATTAAGATGGGTCTGCATGGACCGGAAGAAATGGTAGTCCGATGGTGCAAGGTCAGCCCATTCTGCTAATCAACGCCCTTTCTTCTGATCAATTCTGGACGTTTTCATTTAATTGAGTTAGTTGCTGATAGTAAGGATTAGAATCAATCGTTTGGCCCGGTTGCAGCACCTCATAATGCACGATTCCTTTCCAATTACACCAAACACATAGCATTGCCTTTCTAGGCGTCAATCCTGGCTTTGATACCGTTTGGGAAGCTTCACCTCCTTTAAACCATGATCTTTTTCGCATAACGTTTCGCAGATAGAAATCCGGTCCATTAAATTTTTATGTTAATTCATGTGGTATCCAAACGTCAAGCTTTTTTTTTTGTATCCAGCCATTTTCAAATGGTTTAAAACTGTTTTGTGATCAATATTTAGTTTCTTACCAATTGTATGGCTGATTTCATCGACTTTTCCAGTGGTTGGTCGACCACAACGAGGTGCATCTTTGACATCCACCCAGAACGAAAGCGCGGAACCATTTCTTTGCTACTGATTTTGATAAAGCACCTTCTCCATAAACAGCACAAATTTTTTGCAAGCCTGATACCTCTGTCGTAATAAAATTGTAAAAGATATCGAATTTTTTCATTATTTATCTCCATGTTTAAAATTTTGCAATTTTTTATTCACTTCACCGATTTTTGTATGTCAAAGTGCAAGCTAAAATGTCACCTTTCAAACACGAATTGCCCGATACGATCAATGGTTACTGAGATATATGAATGTAAAGCCGTCTACTGGGAAAAAGGCCACAAATTATTTCTCATACCCTTTATTTTATTCCATGTAAATATTTAGCTTGTGTTTAAATATTTAAATAGCCAATTTTGATTGAATAACCTTTTAACTAATCGTTAAATGTTTCCATTGAATAAAATATATTTAATCTAGTTTGTATTGAGTTTTTTCTGATTGCAAAAACAGATTTCATATCAAAACATTTAACTGGCGCACGACTAACCGGCCGTTAGTCATTTTTCTGTGCAACCGGGCATAAACACATCAACATCTAGTGAAGTATGTATTTTGAAATTAATAAAATAATTCCAGATAAACATTATGGCTTTCGTGAAATCCCATCTAGCTAGATCAACGTTTTATACACGGGAGATCATTAACGACACGTTCCCCAAATGCCGGAGTGCGCCAGAGATCTGTTTTATCCCGGATAGCACTGTTAACCCTATCCAAAGTTTTGCTGATGACGCCATATTGCACTCTTCTATTTAATTCGAGGTGGAATCAGAACTTTCTTCAGAACTAGACGGTAAATGGCTAGAAGTTGTCATTTAATCGCTTAATTCCTATTTTAATGTAAAAGAAGTCTCTTATGGTAAAAACCCATGAATTCTTGGGTTTTTCAATAGATGCAGAAGTTTCTTAAAATCGAATTAGGTTCTTCAGATATATAAGACCTTTATTACACCATGTCTAGAATATGTGCTGTCAAGTTTGAGGTGGAGCATTAGGTATTGCCCTCCAGTTACTGGATAGAATTCAGCGGCGTGCCATACGAATAATAAGCAACCCCAATCTTACAAAAGATCTAGACAACCAACAACACCGTGTAGATGTTGTAGAATTCCGCGTGTTCTACAGATTAATGTTTGAAACATGTTCTGCAGAAAGAAGAAAATACCACTATTATGGTGAAGCTAACGAATCCTCGAATTGAGGGAATCAAGCTATCGACCTCTAGCAGCAGCGATCAAAGATGGTGAGTGGAGTGCATGAGCTCTGACTGTTACGATGAGCAAGGACAGTGTAAAAGTCGACCCTGCACCACATTAATACCCCAATTGTGGTCCTCACATCACCTGAACCCACCGAGAAATACGTTATAATGAAAAAAATTTGAAAAACCGAGTATGTGTGGTGTAAGAACAGTTCACAAATAAAAACACAATGTGCAGAGTAAAATTACATTGGTTGAATAAAAAACACATAATATTTTTTGACAACACACTGCTTGCTCAGGTTGAATTAAAAAATAGGCTCATAATAAACAAACACATCTCACCAAAATAAAAGTGAGAACCATAATACAAAAATCTAACTCACACGGCTTGTATTGGTGCTGTGAGTCGCTCGGTGAGATGAATGAAAACCATAATAGGGGAATAAAACTTAACGTATAAAAAACCTTCACTACCTTCACTACCACATTGTGAGAGTTCTGTTACTCACTTTCGCTCTTACATAATCGCGTACCGTGTCTTAACTAACAGCCTTATTCTGCTAGTCGATTCGTTTGTCGTTTCAAGTGACTCACTTACCATGTTTCCATGCACCAGGTTGGAGTTAGGTTGAGTTAAAATTAGGTTTTCGTTAATTCTAAAATGGCGTTGATTGTTTCCATAGAGTTAGGTTGAGTTGAAATTTTAATAACAGCTTGATAAAGTTAATTTAATTTGTGCATATAATAATACTCCATAACACCATTTTGAATTTCAACTCTACTCAATCCCATTAGTTTCGTCGAGTTCAAAATAATTTAACGAAAACTCAACTCTACTCTGTTTTCATGGACGCTAACTCTTACTCAAGCCACTTTCAACTCTGCATGGAAACAAGATAACTTACTAGGAAACCAAATTCGGCTTCTTTTGATTAAACGGCGTATTTATGCCTTTTCTAGTCACCTCAAAATTTCGCTCGATCCAAAATGGCAGTTTTTAATTATGTCTCGCTTCAAGCCTCTTATTTGCATGATAACTGGCTGATTTTTCATACAAATAATGAATTTATATAGTCACTTGAAACGACTTGACTAGCGGAAGAAGACTGTAAGACTCACCAAAGACTTACTCAAAAAATCGCAACCAATCTGCTACAATCTGCAAACCTATTAAACTGCTATAAAACTACATCTATAGCTACTACTTAAACCTAGATGTCACTAATCTGACAAAAAAATTATTAGGTCAAGCCTAGTACTCAGTTCGATTTCACGTGAAGTTTCCATACGATTTTACCAAAGTGAAATTAGAAATGAAAAATTTCATTTCTGTTTTCGTTTTGTAGTACTCAGTTCTCCAACGAAAAAACCAAGTGTGTTCAATACATCAAAGATGGCGCGCATAAACTCTCCAAATTATTTTCATGTGAAAATAATGTCTCGGCACATTATTTTCACGCGAAATTTTGACATTAGTTTGTTTTTGGCAAAAAACAAATTTTTTAACACCACAAATTCATAAATTTTAATTAAAGTCAATTTAATTTAAATTATTTACGTAAAATAAAGAAATTAATTTATGCATGTCTACAAATTTATACGTTAAAATTAAAAATTCTCCAAATAAAATTTCATTTCTATTTCACGCGAAAATAAATAGATTTTTGGAGACCGCGTTAAAATTTCATTTCACTTTGAACTGAGTACTAAGCTTCAATTTGCGCAGAATCAACCAGCTCAAGTGACCAATCCACGCTGAATTACGTCCCATAGACGAAATTGTAAGACTATTTTACCGAAATTTGCTCTAGTCACCATAGCGAATTAGCACCGTCTGATTTTCATACAAATGGGGTGTAATTATTGATTTATAGTTGAATTTTTTTCTGTTGTTCTTTTTTACATTTCATTTGGAATGTTCTTAAGCCACGTGATCAATATTCCATTTCTTCTATTCTTTGTTATGAATTAATTAACAAAAACACCCATAGTTTTTAGTTGGGACGGTATGGTTTTCATACAATTTTATTTTGACGAGATATTGGCTCTCGCCTAAGAAAAATTAATTGTACATACAAGTTTGATGTAAAATTTAGCTAGCGAAATAACAAAAATATATTTAGGCCGTTTTTCCAATTGTTTACTTATTTGGCACTTATTGACATATTTGTCGCCATCTTAAATAAGGAAGTGAAGCCGTTCCAATTCATGTACTTACTTATTTTGACAGCTTGTTTATGAATGTATAAACAAGCTCTGGCTGAGCCAAAATTTTTATTAAAAATGGACGGAAACAACAATACTTACTTCTAAACTACTTCACAAATAAAAATAATAAGTTATATCAATAATGATACTAAATAATAATATCTAAAATTAATCAAAGGTGATGAATAATGTCGTTCAATTTAGAATTTTTTGCTAGAAAGTCACGGAAGAAAAAAAAATGCTTGACATGTTAGTCGTTGTCACTAGATTTGAAAATAAAAACGTCATGTATTACATCGAGCAATAAATATTGTATATTGCGTTATGATTACATTTAGTTAAGACACAATTTTGGAGACATTTCCGTGTATAGACGTACTTATTCAAATAACCGTACTTCCCCAATAGAATTCCTTTAACTTTTTCCGTACAGAAAAGTATGAAAAAAAACTTGAGAAAAAAAAATTCTGGAAGGAAAAAGTTAAAGGGATTCTATTGGGGACGCGCGTTAAGCCACATCGCGAGGTTACTTATTTGAATAAGTACGTCTACACAAATAAGAAACGGCGCATCCCCAATAGAATTCCTTTTTCATTTTCCTTACAGAAAAGTATGAAAAAAATTGAAAAAAAAAAATCTCAATTTTTTTTCATACTTTTCTGTAAGGAAAAAGGTAGAAGAAATTCTATTGTGGATGTGAAAAGAAAGTGAAAACTCTACAAACATTTTCGCAGCAATTTATCTGCCTAGAACGCTAAAATTGAGATAAATTTCGACAGCACAACGTGAATACTATTTTTTTTTTGAATGGATGAACTAAATAATTCTATAGATTATGAAAGTATCGTATATCAAGAAGAATACTTGATTGACTACGAAGAAGTGGATACAGAAAATTTAGAAAGTGGAAAAAGGAAGCCAAAACTAAAATTTTAACTTTTAATTTTAAATGTTTATAAAAATACGTTTATAATTAAATAGTCGATTGAAAAATACTTATCAAATGTCAAAATTTATCTCTACATAAACTTTTTAGCTTACTAATTTATCTGTAATTTAGAGGAGACTTGTGGAGACTGCGTTAAAATGTATCTTAGCGCGAGCTGGATTCCTTGCTAAAGATGTTTTATTATGTTAGATTCTGCAATTTGGATTTTCTGTACTTGGATATTATTACGAGTAAAATTGACTGGAAAAGCTAATTGTTTTATAAAGTTTTATGGAGACGTTATCGACACGACAACCATACTTGGGAAAATTATTTTACTCTGAATTATTGCAAAATTTGTTCGTGTAGACGTTTACAAACGTATTTCTGATCTCAGATGTAATCTCAACTTAAGAATAGTACTCAGTTCGATTTCACGTGAAATTTCCATACGATTTTACCAAAGTGAAATTAGAAATGAAAAATTTCATTTCTGTTTTCGTTTTGTAGTACTCAGTTCTCCAACGAAAAAACCAAGTATGTTCAATACATCAAAGATGGCGCGCATAAACTCTCCAAATTATTTTCATGTGAAAATAATGTGCCGAGACATTATTTTCACGCGAAATTTTGACATTTGTTTGTTTTAATACCACAAACAAATTTTTTAATACCACAAATTCATAAATTTTAATTAAAGTCAATTTAAATTAAATTATTTACGTAAAATAAAGAAATTAATTTATGCATTTCTACAAATTTATACGTTAAAATTAAAAACTCTCCAAATAAAAGTTCATTTTTATTTCACGCGAAAATAAATAGATTTTTGGAGACCGCGTTAAAATTTCATTTCACTTTGAACTGAGTACTAGGCTTTAAGCTTAGTACTCTGTTCAAAATGAAATGAAATTTTACCGCGGACTCCAAAGATCTATTTATTTTCGCGTGAAATGGAAATGAAATTTTATTTGGAGAATTTTTAATTTTAACGTATAAATTTGTAGACATCCATAAAGTCATTTGTTTATTTTACGTAAATAAATTAAATTAAATTGACTTTAATTAAAATTTATGAATTTGTGGTATTAAAAAATTTGTTTATTGTCAAACACAAACAAATGTCAAGATTTCGCGTCAAAATAATGTGCCGAGAAATTATTTTTCATGAACATAATTTGGAGAGCTTATGCGCACCATCTTTGATGTATTGAACACACATGGATTTTTCGCTGGTGAACTGAGTACTACAAAATGAAAACAGAAGCAGAATTTTTCATTTCTAATTTCACTTTTGTAAAATCGTATGGAAATTTCACGTGAAATCGAACTGAGTACTAGGCTTAAACACAGATAAAGATTAGTTTTACCAAAGAATTTCTATAATAAGAAGTGAATACACGTACCAAAAAGTCGAGACATCCACTTTTTTTTATAACTCCACGAATTTCCGAAAAACCACATGCCGGACGTTTTTATAATCAAAAATACCCCGAGAAACGAACCAGTCGTGATTTCTATGATAAAATAAATACGCTATCTATTTTAAATGTAGAAACTATTTTTGTTCGAGATCACGTGACCTCGATTTTTTTTTTTGATTTTTTTGGTTTATTTGTTTCGGTATATTGTATGTAAAACGAAAACTGTGGCACACAAAAAACGAAAAACAACAATAACAAATATTGATATTCGTTCTCGTGTACTAATGTAAAAATTACACAAATATTATTTTTCCATTTTTTTCGAAAATTTTAATAATATACTAATGGACAATGGTAATATACTATGGACATGTGCATTTCGGAATATGTATTGCAAGTTGGATTTATTATATAAAATGCGATGGAGGTAAAGTTAGTAAAGGAATATTTTAATTCTGTAGTTTTTAGTTTTGAAATGGTATGGTGGTGCCGGTGAATGATCCGTTAGGATAGCAACTTATTATATATGGAGAACGACGAGAATAAAAAGACGATGATAAACAAGTTTTGCGTTATCTCATCGAATGGTTTTTAAATTTTAAAAGGACAACTATCTATATAGATGTAATAAACATATGGAAAATAATTTATGTTGTTATATTTAATTGAATTCTGTTACGAATTATGAAATTATAATGTATGAATGTGCAGAGCTACGGCTCAAAATTTTAATTGTGAATTTCACTAGTTTCTCTTTTCAAATTTGTTTGGATATTTGTTCGGGCATATAGAGTGGGAGAAAAGAAACGACGCTTGCTCCTCTGTCTCTGGAATATGAAATTTCTATACAAAAAAATTCTAGCTTTCCCTGCTCTTTCCCTGCCTAGTGAAAAATCCACTGTTTAGCGGACTTTACATGGTCATCAATAATGTTATTACCTAAAACATCATTACCTAAAAATGTTGCATTTCAATTGCAATTTTATAACTTTTTAATTTTACACAACTTGCTAATGAAGTAGGATTGGGCATGATTTGTAAGATTCAGAAATAAAGAAAATGTAGTGGAAATCCGACTTTTTCAAGTAATGATGGTTTGAGAAATGACATTATCATTGAAATGTTTAATTCTATAAATATTTAAAAATCAGAGATTAAGTGACTAGCACACATACATAACCAATTTAAATTTGCGGTCCATTACATGGAGAGAGCAAAGATGGATGCCCACATATTGTCGGAATTCGCGATCCGGAGACACGCAAAATAGAAGAACGTTGTGCGTTAATTACTAAAATTGTAAAAGTCATGGAACTAGCCAATGGGTTAAAGTTGGAAATATGAACTAAATAACTGTATTTATTCTATTTAGGTAAGAAGATAGTATGAATCTGCAATAATAGTTTATAGCACGGAGTACATATTTGACATTTCATTTTATTTTATTTTACATTTATTTTCCCTCTAGGCTGTTCGTAAACTCTACATTGTTACAATATTGTTAACAATGACAGTTCTAAATCGTTCTGAAACTATCATTGTAACAACGAGCACGTGCTTTTTGTTGTCGTTCGTAAACTCGTTTTAACATTGTTACAAATGTCATTCTCAACCCTACTCGAGACTGCCTTTACAGCTGTCAAAGTACTAATTATGCTACAATCAAGCGAAAAAAATATTCTTTCACATCAATATCTAAACAAAATAATTTTTAATGAACTTTTTAATGTGGTGTTTGATAACAGTACTATGCGTATAATTGAGTATTATTTAAAAATTATGATTTTAATACTCAAGTCTACGGATATCTAGTTTATTATATAATTTTCATATTGATAAAAAGAGAATAGAAATTAGTTTTTTGTTTTGCATTTTATTCTTGTTTTTTTCTGCCATCGTCTTTTGGAAAATCATTGACACTTGTAACAAAATCATTGTTAAGCACATACGTCATACTAACAATGACAGTTGTAACAATGTTTACAATGTTGAGTTTACGAACAGCCTCCCGATGTACGGTTTGTCTGTGCATTGTCTGTGCAAAGATTATTTGTATGTTTATGTTTCGAGATTAATATGTGAAATTATGTTTTTTTTTTTTTTTTGATGTTTGGTTCCCTTGATGTAAGTTATCTTCCCTTATTAAATTTCCGCATTGATTTCTCTTAAAAAGGTGATTAATTCAGCGTATTCTTCCTGTTTATTATCAGCTAATATTTCTTCTACTTTTTTATTGCTTATTGATTTAAATTTTATCCTTATGTTGTCATATCTTTTGCAATCTTCGATTATATGTCTGGCGTCTTCTTTTGTGTTGCATGTTTCGCATTTGTCATCTTCCACTTTTTTAATTAATTTTAGATATTTTTTATCGAAAGTATGGTTTGTCCTCAGTCTTGTCAATTTTTTTATGGTATCGCTATCTAGGTTTAATTTATGGAACCATGGTTTCTTCCCAACTATCCCATTAATGTTCTTCTTGTGTTGTATCTCTTTTATTGCTGTTCTATTCAGGAATTCGGTGTTCCATTTTTCATACATCAGGTTTTTCATTATGTTGATGTTTTCTTCTATTGGTGTTTCTGTAGCGATTGTTCTTCTGGTGTTTGTCCCTTTTTTGGCGGCTATATCTGCTTCGTCGTTTCCGTATATTCCTACGTGGCTTGGTATCCATATTATTTGTATGTTCATTTTATGTGTTATTGATAATTTGTGTATCTGCCTTTCGAAGTGTTTTGTGTGTGTTTTACTTCTGTAGTTGTTTATAGATGTGCATGCTGATAGTGAATCTGTGACTATTGTTAAATCTTTTATGTTGTTGTGGTTTGCTATCTTGCTTGCTTCTAATATGGCTATTGTTTCAATTGATTTTATCGAGAGTGGTTCTGTTATATTGTAGCTAAAGGTTTCGTTATTGTAGTTGTTGTATATGCCTATCCCTCTTTTCCCTTTTGATATAGATGCGTCTGTATATGTTATCGCATAAGAACTGTGTTCTTTTATGTAGTTTGTTGCTATTTGTTTCAGTTGTGTTATGTTGTTCTTGTTTATGTCCTGTAGTTGGTGGTGTAATGTTATATTTATTTTTATATTTGTTTCCTCCAGCCTTTCATCAGGTGCTTTAATTGGTATTTTATCCAAAAGTTCTTTGTATTTTATGTATGTTTCCTTTGATGTTCCATGGCATTTGTTACTTCTCAGTTTGCGGCCTAGTGTGGTGTTGTTGTATAGTTGTTTTGCGATGTAAGTGTAGTTGAAGTAGTCTATTTTTAGATGGATAGGTAGGTCTCCTGCTTCTGTTATTACCGCTGTTATGGGTGTACTATTTGTTAGCCCTAGGCATGTCCTAATCCCCGTATTTATTATTTTTTGTAGTACAATATATCCATACTCTTGTTGCTAGATGTTATAGCTGCGCTGTATCTTATCCTGCTCTCTGTGAGGCTTTTGTGAAGGTTCAGTAATGTTGAGGGGTGTGTCCTCCCTTTTTTCTGCCGAAGATTTTTATTATGTTGGTCGCGATTATACATTTGTTTTTCAGCTCTCTATGGTGTGCATGGAAATTTAATTTTGTGTCTATGTTGAATCCTAGGGTTTTTATCTGGTTGCTTTGTTTCAAGTATATGTTATTTATTTTTATTTTTATCGATTGATCTATCCTTCTTTTTTTGATGATAATGAATGACGTTTTGTTTGGGTTCATATTTAAATTGATTTTGCTTAACATATGGTTGAATTCCTGTATGTATTTGTTCGCCATTCTTTCGGCTACATTTAGTTCATTGGCTGCAACTATCATTAGGAAGTCGTCCGCGTATTGTAATATTTTTACGTCCTTATTGTTAATTTGGTGTAGTTGGCTGGTATATAAATTAAATAAATCGGGGCTTAGAGGGTCCCCTTGTGGAAGCCCGGTACTGGTTGTAGTTTCTTTTACTTTGTTTCCGGATTGGAAAATTATGTTTCTGTTTATTAACGACTTGTATATCCAATCTGTATATTGATGTGGGATGTTCAAATTTTGAAGTATTTCTATTAATTTCTTTATATTCACTCTGTCGAATGCTTTTTCTATGTCAGTTGAGATTATTATTGTGTGTTGATTATTGGTTTTATTTTTTTCTATTATGTTGATTAAATGATGTATGTAGTCTGATGTAGATTTTCCTTTCCTGAATCCGTATGAAGTGTTCGGCAAAATATTTAATTGCTCCGTGATTGCTTTCTTGTTGTTGAACATTCTAATTCTGCTCCATAACTCTTTGGTGTTGAGGTTAGGGTTTATTTCGGTTATAAATTCATTCCACGATTTCTTTTTTGCCTTCCTAATTTCCAATCTTAATTTGCTGGATGCTCTTTTTAGTTCTATTTCTATGTATCTGTTTCTCAGGGATGGGCGATTACGCGTCGACTACTAGTTTTTACATGATTTCGTCGACAACTCGTCGAAAACGTCGACAACGTCGACAACTCGTCGACAACGTCGAATACGTCGACAACGTCGAGAACTACTTGAAAAATTAATTTACGCCATCTATCGAAACTTATAATAAAACTCAGCATAAGCCTTTACTACTGATTGTATTTGTGAATCATTAAAACATACTGTGCCTAACATTTGTATCATAAATTGTGTAATAAATTAATAATTATCCATTGTCGAAATAAATTCTTTGACAATCGAAAAAAGTCATATTATATTTGCGGATTTGAATAAAATTTGAGTCTATCGTGATTTCGCTCGAATGAAATTTTGAAGCTTCTACTATAACTACGCGGCGAATAATTAGTTAATTTATGATTTATGCTGACTTTTTATTTAATTTTGCTTTATTGTAGTATCTTCGAATAAGATAAATTATTTGTTTACATATCCCTTTTTCAACCAAAAAAAAATGGCTCTATTAAAGTCCAAACCACACAAATGTGCGAGTAAAAAATCATAATAATTTTTTGACATGGTACTTTTGCCGTACTCACACAATTGTGTTAGTAAAACACAAAAGGGATACATCTATTTGATAAAAGATTGCGCGCAAAGCATATAATCTATTGAAATATTCAAAAGTTTTCGATAGATAGATCGATGCCTCTAGTTCAGAGATTTTAAATTTATTTTTAATTTATAAAAGGCTTGTAAAAACGTTAGAATTAAATTTAAGTAATTATTCATCAATTTTAATAGTGCGGTTAACGTAAAATAATTAAAAATTTAGTTTTTAATATCATTTTCTAAGTTGTCGACGTTGTCTACGTTGTCGACGTCTGAAAAGCAAAAAATCGGTATGTAATCTACGTGCTAGATTACGTGTCGACAACTACGTAGATTACCTTACGTAATCTACCCGCCCATCCCTGTTCTTCTATTATTGTTATATAGTTTTAACTTCTGTTTTTTAATTTCCCATAGTGACCTGATTTTCTCTGACCACCAAACTTTTGGTATATATTTATTATTTGGTTCTATTATTATGGTGTTGTTTTCTATTATATTTTGTAATTCGGTTTCGTAGTCTATTAAATCAAATGTGTGGTTTGGATTTAAGTTTTTTATTTCCTCTGCGGCTCTCTTATAGTTGGTCCTTGTCGATGATTGTGCGTTATATGTGTTGGTGTCTTCTATTTTGATTCTTATGGGTAGGTGATCTGTGTGACCAATTTTAATTCTATCTATTGTCCAGTTTACTTTATTTGCTAAGTTTTGGGTTATGAGTGATATGTCTATTGCTGAGCTTCTTCCTTTTGATCCCATCCAGGTGTGTTCGCCGTTATTTAATATTATGTAATTCGGTGTTGAAATTAGGTTAGCTATTATTTTCCCTCTATTATCTTCATGGCTATTGTTTTCCCAAGCGGAGTGCTGTGCATTTATGTCTCCCATTATAATTGTTTTGATATTATTGATGTTATTATTGTCATTAATTAATAGTTTAAATTTGTTTTTTATTATATTATTATTTATATTGGGAGGTATATATATCCCAATTATGTTTAGTATCTCTTTGTTTGTGTTATTTATTTCAATTTTTATAGCTTCTATTGGTTGGTATTTTGCGTTGATTATGATTTGTCGAGAATTTATATTGTTGTTGACCAAGAATCCCACGCCACCGTAACCATCCGGTCTGTGTTTGAGGTAGATCTGTTTATTTTTAAATTTTATTTTGCTGTTGTCATTCGTCCAGGTTTGGCTTAGAAAAGTGATGTCCATCCTTTCTTTGTTGATGTAGTATTCCAATTCGTCTTTATTTTGCCTTAGGCTTCTTATGTTGATTTGTGCTATATTGAGGGACTTACTCATCGAGGATGTCTAGTTTTTGTAAATGCTTCTTAGTTATATTCACCACTCCATCAAAGTCCTTGATTTGCTCGAGGATTGCCAAAACGACTACGTCTAATTCCGATCCTTTGATTGAGGGGTTTACTAGTTGTTGTGCTGTTGTTTGGATCTTCCTATTCATGATTGCCATCTCAGTTATGTCATTCTTTAGTCCGATTATTTCTTTTTTTAGTATTTGGTTTTCATTTTTCAATTTGGTTTTAATTTCTTTCATCTCGTCCTTTAATAGTTCCAGCTCTCTGTCGTTTCTGCTATTATTGATTGGGGGAAAGTTTTCCTTTTCTAGATTAAATTCCTTTTGTATCTTTGGTTTTACGGTATTTCTGGCTTCACCGTATGAAACTCTTTTTGTTACCATTAGGTATTTTATTTTTTTTTTCATTCTTATGTTCTTCGCATAAGTAGTAGTTAGTTGTGTGGTTTTCCCCACAGTAATAACATTTCGTTTCATTTTTACAGTTAGCCTTTTTATGTTCTTGTTCCCCGCAGTTATTACATTTTTCTTTACCCTTACAATGTTTTTGGGTATGACCATATAGTAAGCATCTTTTACATAATAAGGGTTTAGGTATATAGTATGATACTCTTCTATCTACCTGATATATGGAAATTTTATGGGGGAGTATTGTTGAGCGGAATGTTACTTTTATTGCTGTAGTTTGTTCAACCTTTTTTTCGGTGTTATTCCATCTGGGGCGGTATGTTGTACCATCACTTCGAATCGAATAAAGTCGAATTCGAAAAAAGTCGAATCGAAAAAGTGAAAGTTGTATCATTTTTGCTTTTCGAAAATGATACAACATACCGCCATTCGACTTTTTTCGAATTTCGATTCGATGTGATGGTACAACATACCGCCCCTGGTTATCCTTTCTATATTTGTTATTTTTGTGTTCGATGAGATGTTTTTCTTCAATATCTCCATGTCTGTGTTTTCTGGTATTTTGTTTATGAAGCCTATTGTTTCAAGCATGAAATTTGGTACATATGATGAATAGAGATGTATTCTTTCCAAGTCGACGCTGTTTAATATTTTGTTTGCGGTGTCTAGTTCTCTGGTTTGTACCTTTACTCTGTTCTTGCCAAATTGTCTGATTGATAGGATTTTTCCAAAATTCAGTGAATTTAATTTTTCGGCGATTACTATGTCTTCTATCCCTTTTTTGTCTATTATGACATAATATGGTCCGATGTCTCCCGCGGGTTGGTATCTATTTTTAACGGTCTTTTCGCTTTTTACTGTCATATTCTCCGTTTTATTTTCTGGTGTTTCTTCTTTCTTCGTTTTTGTTTGTACTGGTAGGTCAAATCCTTTGAAACCCTCGGTATTTGTCTTTCCTGCACTTTCGATTACATCCATGTTTTCGTCCACTGTTATTCACTGTTTCCTGTTCGTTATAATGTTTTATTTTTCACTTTTTCCACAATTTTATTTTTTGACTATTAATTTTTCACTTTTTATCTACACCTCACTACTATAAAATCACTTTTGTTTTACACAAACGAAAATTCTATTTACCACTTTGAATGATGTTGTCCATACAAAAGCTGCTAAAGATCTGTGTTGTTTTATTTAATTAATTTTATTTAAAATTATAGATTTATGGTATTTAAAAAATTTGATTATAATTGCCAAACACAAATGTCAAAATTTCGGGTCCCATCTGAAATGCGATATTTTAAAACGCGAATTATCAAAACGCGATATTTCAAAACGCGATATTTGTTTATAGGAATTTAAAAATCGATAGGAGCGAGAGTATAGGACCGGGTTATATCAGGTGGGTCGCTGCTTTTCCATCGCTTCGGAATGCACATTTTGTACCATATCGCGTTTTGTACTACGTCGCGTTTTGAAATATCGCGTTTTGTACCATATTTAGTTTTGCGGATCCACAAAATTTCACGTGAAAATAATGTGCCGACACATTAGCTATGTTACAGTCGCAAATCCCGGTTAGCTTAAGCTGTGTTGCTTTCAAAAGATTACAACAACAATTGCATTGTATTAAAGCCGATTTTCTTTAATGTTAAAAAAAAAAAAATAGGATTAGGGGAAATAAAACCAATGTATGGTTATGGTGTTAACCGCAAGGCGTTATTTCTTCCATTTTTTCGAAAAATTAACTTGTAGTAAAATTTGGCTTTTCTTATTTGATAGCAAAATACCAAATTTAATTTGTTCTATTTGATAAAATAAAAAAACTAAAATAAATATTAATAAAAGGAACCAACACAGAAAAATTAAATCGCATTAAAAATTAAAGCCAAAAGTTGTTGCTTTCACATTTCTTAGCTAAGCTAATCGGATTAGTGAAAGCAACACTACTTTAGCGTTTGAATCTGAAAGCAACAACTTTTGGCTTTTTTACTCATTTTTACCGTTAAAAGTTGCTAGCTACTATACTTGTATTTTTCATAGTGCGTTCATGACATAGTGAGTAAGTTCGGAAAAAATTCCATGGTAACACACAAAATGTATTAAAACAACAACAAAGTTAAAAATTTTCAACTCGAGTTCGGAACTAGTAGGCGTGGTATAAAACATTTCAAATAATTTGATTGGTTTTGAGTTCGTTAGCGAGTATGCAAATATTTATTTCCTATGTCATGAACGCACTATCAAGGTTGAAATGTTATGTAAAAGTAGAAGGTAGTCACATAATTTTAAGTAAATGCTGGGAAATGTTTGGTTAAATTAGTAAGTACTTGCTTTAAACTTTGCTAGTAAGTTTTATTCACTAACTCGGTAGTATTTACTTGAAAAAAGTATTTACTTTTATTTATTCACTTCACCCCAAACCAAAAATTTTTTTGGCTTACATTAAAGCCAATTCGGCTTTATACAATGCAATTATTCACTTTCACATGAAAATAATCCTGGAGAGTTAATGTGCTCCATCTTTGATGTATTGAACACACTTAGCTTTTTTGTTGGTGAACAACTACAAAATGAAAATAGAAGCCGAAATTTTTCATTTCTAATTTCACTTTGGTAAAATCGTACTAAGATTTCAGGTGAAATCAAACTGAGTACTAATCTTAAAAACGAACCAATTTTTTCTGAAATTAAGTTATTTCGACAGATGGGATTTTCATCACGTAGCGGGAAATGACTTGCCGTAACATTTTCTCATGAATCAAACATTCAACTTGATCTAATATTGTCTAATATAATTATGTAGCTATATATTTTTATTGTTCAATCTTAGGAAAAAGGCGAAAATACAGGAAACAACAAATAACTAGTCGGTTGTCATTGTAAACAATGCTGTTCCATTTAGAATCCAAAACTGAGGTGGCTTACGAGAGTTCAACAGAACGGCTAAAACAAAATTTGTTGAGTGGCCCGTTGTCGATAACACGCCAGCACGAACCTGCGTTTTATATAGAGGCGCTTCATAACGATTATGTACATCGAGTTTTAAACACGGTTTTAACCAAATAACTGGCATTGTTGCCATAAGCTCTCCATAATTTGCATCACATAAACCGCCTTCTTTTGGATCCCACCGGCCACCTTCCATGTATAAACCGTGAATAAAACCTCCCACGTCTGGATAATTGAGTCCTGAATAAAGTTCTGGTGATTCTTTGTCACCTTTTAGATGTCTCTCATATATATTCTTCTGCAATAAAGTTGTTGGCAGAATCGTAAAATCAATTTTAAGGGAATCAATTGGTAAGTTATAACGGCGCGAATGGGTTTGTAGTGTTCCTGTTAGAAAAGATTGTGGGAAATATAAACCACTTATCCAATTTGATCGAGGTTGACCTTCCAGCACCCATGTTTGAATGTAATCTATTCGAAATTGAAAATCTATTATCCAAGCGGCTAATGATTTAACAGATAAAAATCCTTTTTTTGCCCATAATGACGGAACTTGGTTTATTAAAAATGTGTTGTATATAGCCTCTAGACTCTCTGACATTACAATGAATCCTTTAATCGCCTTTTCTAAGTCAACAAGACTGGTATGTATTACTTTTAATAATTTATTGTAACGTTCCAGTTCTTGTAGTAAAACGGTTGTTAATGATGCGACCCTGCCTTTTGAATCTAGTTGCATTAGCTTTGGAAACATATCGTCACTAGAAATTTTCTTTGCTAATGATTCAGTAATATACTTGATCATGTTCAAACATATTGAATCGGGAGACTCTTTTGATTCTGATGAGGATGTGTCTGCCGCTGATGAAGTGCAGTCTAATAATGTGTCAAGCACGAAAACGGTCTCTTTTGATTCAAATACAATATTTGCATTTTCATGCATCCCAAAAATATCAGGACTATCAAACATAGGCAATTCTTGTACATATGCTAGATAATTTTCCAATTTTCTATGTCCTTCAGGACATTTATAAATGCCACTTGAACTGTACACATATTGTTCTGTTAATATTACTGGCGAAGAAAATATTTTTAAAATACTTCTTAGGCACCTTTGATCCCAATAATCAGTTACACGACCACCCCATGTAATTTCACCATTGATGTACTCAAGCGACGACCATTGTATCTCTTCACATGGTAGTTCACATTCGCAATACATTTCCAGAACTTTTAAGCCGCATTCACGATCACTTTCACTAAAATCATATAAAATATTCCAGCCAAGTGGACCAAATTTTCGTCTCTCCAATACAATTGCATGAAACATACACAAGCCAAATACCATCTTTTGCCATCGATCCCCAAGATTATGAACTTCAAAGAATGATGTGTTTATATCAGTTAAAGCACGAATCATATTGGCCCGTAATCCTTTCGGTGATTCGTTCGTCAATCTCAAAGAATTTTGTAACACACTTACGGGAAATTCTTTCGTTGGCACTGACGATAAAAATATACGAAAATCAGCATGGGTTGGGGTTACGAGCAACGCGATGTCGCGTATGATTTTTTCCATTGTTGGCATCCATGAAACGGCCAAGTGACAGTTTTGTAAAAATACCCAATTCCCAATAGTACGCCCTTTATCAATTAAACTCGCTGCAGCTGGGCCTTGACCCTGTCCCAAAGAAATAGAAAACAACTTTTCACGAAATTTTAAGCTATCAGCAAATCGTAGCAGTGCCGCCATTGGATCAGAACCGGTCGATAGAATAAAAACTAGTGGTGTGATTGAAGACGTTTCACTAAATCTGCAAACCAAAAATTTTATTATATTCTCATTTATTGTTGCATTTATAATACAGTTACAGTGAATATAAATACTTACATTGCAGCCAGGCTATTATTTTTAGGAATTTCTGTGAATGCAGCCCCAATAGTGGCCCGAACATAAGCTCCAATAGCGTGCACTAATTTTTCGCTTCTCAAAACTCTTATAATCACCAATTTCTCAAATAGATTCAGTTTAACATTCCAGTCTATCGTAGGGTTTTCTACTCCATCAAATGTAAAATCGATTTGGAAATCTTCCACTTTCAAAGAAATAGTTGAGGTCAATACATCATCTGAAATTCCTTTAAAAGTTGGGAATGACGTCTCCAAAACATAAAGGCTCTTCCATTGATATTCGTTGAGAATTTTGCTTTTATTCGGTGGTATGTGCTGTGTCCCAACAGGTCCACGCAATAAAAATTGGTACTCGTCGTTAGATAAATGTCCACTTTCTCTACAAATAGCCGTCGACAACATAAAACTAAAAATTAATTTATGTTTTTCGAATAGGCCACGCGAAATATTTTGGTATATGGAGTAATTTTCGCCATTCATTAAATTTTCCAAACGTAAATCTAATGATGGGAATGATTCCTGATTGGTATGGATAACCGCTTTAAATATCTGGGTAAAATATTTTAAACTATTCTGGTACATGGAGTCAATGTCAGCTAGTGAGGAAACGCAGAAAAATAAAGTAGCCCCGCGAACGGCCAATTTTCGATAAGCTTCTCGTTTAATAGTTATCACAGCTTCAGTTTTTTCTGTTTCTACCAGGCGCGCAGTAATAATTGCAGACGTTTCTTTAGATTCATTAAGAGTTTCAACAAGTTCCTCATCATCCAAGATATTGCCTTGTGAATTGTACAAAAGCTTGAGGACTTTATCCTCTAGTGCTACCAATTGTTGCTTATCAGAATTAATACGGACGATTAAATCGCTACGTTGTTTTTCAAGTTCCGGTAATTCGATAGCTACAACTTCTGCTAATAGCTGATCTTCTAACCCAGAGGCCGTAACTAAGAAATTTACAAGTGTTACTTTGATACAAATTTCGGGTAGATAGTGTGGGTTTGATAATTTAGTTGTCATATACAGTTTAAAATTTTGATCGTAATCAACCTCAGTATCACCTAAACGTATTAATAAACGGCCAGCCTGAGACGTAATATCACGACTTAAAACTGGTCCCAGTGTCGGATCAATAGTCTCGTCAAGTTCTTCGATTAAAAGCGGGAATCCTTGTCGAATGCAAATTTCTAATATTTTGATTAAATTAACATCAGTCATCTTAATAATTCGTAGATTATTATCCTTTTCCATATTTCGGATCCATTGGTTAGCTTGTTCTTGGGGATCTATCATTAATGGCCATCTGAAAGCCTTCATAACAATTATACCATTTTCAATTGAAGTTTCATCTTTCGGTAAACCAAACATATTCCAACTTCTAATTTCGTACGAATCACCAAGAACTTCAAGAAAACTAAAATCGCTGCTGCTCGGTATGTTTAAATCACGACATTTTTTCCCCCAAGCTGTGGCTAATTCTTTTCGATACGTGATCGGGAAAGCACCTAAATAGGCGACACATGCCGATGCCACCAATGTATCACCAGGAATAGCCCATAATTCATCGGTTAACAATTGAACTGTATTTTTCCAACGAATTTCCTCATCGGAGAGAGCCGATGTTAAGCGACCAGCGCGATTAAGTCTCGCCGATGTTAGATTCACATTATCTTGAATAACTTGAAACTCCTGGTTTTTTACGTCAATCATATCCTTTAAACTTTGAATTTTACCTTCTATTTCTGCTAATTGAGCCTGCTTTTGTTTAAGTACCAACATGATTGCTTTAAGTTCAGATTCGGCGGCTTTATGGCGCTTAATTTTGGGCTCAACGACCTTATACACTTTAGCAAATTCGTCTATGGCCTTAACCCAGAGGCACATTGATTTACAAACCTTTGACACTTTTTCAACTTTGGCTGGATCGAAATCTTTATGGTTTACATAGTATTTTATACGGGTTAAAGTTTTTTCGGGAATATGCTCTTTATCAAATTCTACTAGCCGCTTTAAAAAGTTTATATCTGCCATTACTTGTTTGGCAGAGCCCCAATCAGGTCTGTAAAAATATTATAAATGGTTAAACGAATAAAAACTAAAATCACAAACTTACTTTACACCCAGCATAATACAAATTGGTTCCATTACAAATTGTACTAATTTTGGGGGCACTAGAAACGATCTCAATTCATTTACATCTGATTTATTTAGTGCCTTCAATGCATCATTTGCCCCACGTAACGCGGGCATTGCAATCTCTAAGTCTTTTGCAGCGTCTTCCGCAATTGCCATGGTTTCATCTTTCTTAATCTAAATAAAATAGAAAATCAAGTTTAATACATTGTTACCGTATGCTAAAAATGTCCTACTTTGGCTTCTGCCTCATCTCTTGTAACATTTGTTCGTACAATGTCAGCTGCTTGAGTGTCTTTGTCTAACTTTAAAAGCAATTGTTTCATACTTGCTGAACTTGACTCGATTATAGGCTGAAATTTCTTAAGTTCCTCGCCCATTACAGCGACTAATTCGTTCGATTCTAATAGCTTGTTTAAACCGTTTGCAATCCGGGTCCGCTTCGCTATTATAATTTCAGTTCGATTTTTCATTAATAGCTTATATAATTTTAATAACTCTAAATAACTGCTTGGTGTTGTGTAATAGCGCCGTTTCATTTCTTTAAAAAATCTGAGTGACGTGTCTTCCACAACTTCATGCATCCCAACACAAATATTTGAAATATTCTCCCGTTGTTCTTCAGAAGTTGCAACATCTGCTAAGGCACCGAAAGCAACCGAATACAGAGCCTCAGGTGGCCATTTCACAAACCAATCAATTGTGCAACAATTAACAATTGATGGGAACATGCGGCACCTTCGCCGGAAAGCATCTCCCACTGGACTCATGCACATCACCACATGAAGATTAGCACGGACACGATTTATAAAGAAATTATAAATATCATCACGAGAACAATCCTGAAATAAGTTACAATTGCAATTTGCATAACTAAAAATATTTTGTAAATTGATTACCTTCTTCCTTGTCTCCAAACAAAATTGTCGCGCTCCCAAAATAACCTTTTCATAATCGTCGCCTTCAAATAAATTGGGTACTTCGCCAGAATTTAATATGTTATTGATATCTTCCAAAAAATCTTCCTTTACGATTTGTGTATCTGTTATGAGAAATACTGTGGGAATATTAGTTACACCAGCTGCATAATACATCTTTCGTAAATCGTCAGCAAAATTCGAACGATCATATCCTCGACATAATTCTATTTGTGAACACGTGTATCCGTTAATGTGAGCTGCTAGTCGCGATAAAGACTGCTTTCCCATTCCAGAGAGCCCAACCAACAATCCATTTCCACGTTCACTACGCAAAATTCGAGCGAGTCGCACCGCGTGTTCAACCGCATCTTGAAATAATATCAAATTCATTTCTTTACCAACAAGCCCATTGTAATCATCCAAATAATCCATCAAAATACTCTTTAATTTCTCCATATCCTTAATTTCCTCATAAATGCGATCCATCCTCGATTGGCCAAATATCATAAAATCGCCATATATCAGCACCTCACCTTTTTTAACAATTGATGCTTCAAAATACATAATTGCGATTTCATCCATCAATTGAATAAAATAATTTTTATCTTCTTCATTAATTAACCGATCGTGAAATACGCGCATGGCCTCGTGATAGAATAAACGTAAAATTTGCGGTTTAAGCACATAGTTACCAGGCTCTGCTTGTAGTATGCCTTGAATTAGTTTTGATAAATCTCGTAAGTTAAAAATGTAATGTGATTTTGCAGGAGTTGGTAGAAGTTCTTCAGCAATTCTGTTATATAGTAGAACAGAAGCGTCCACAATTGGTGCAGCCAGTGGACGAATAACAGTGACAAAATCAGCTAAAAATCCACCCATAATCGCGCTAAATATTGATGTAAGTGTTTTTGTACTTGGCAATGGTAGTTGTAGTAAACCAAAGTGTCTAACAAATCGGGGAGTTAAAACATTTCTACCACCACCTGGAGGAGCGCATGCAGCTCCTGCAAAATAAAAATAAAAATATAAACTTATATTATTTTAGCTGGTATATGATCCTATACCTAATACTACATCTACGATATCTTTCCAGTAACATTTTGCTCGGTCAAACAATCCTCCATAATCTAAAAACTGCCGCAATAATTCAATTGGCGGTTGGCTTCCATAAGTATCTAACGCTGGCATATTCACATCATCAACAAAGAATATTATAATCCTCCCAATTGGTGCGCCAAGTAAAGTTTTCTTTCGCCTCTCTAGCCTGGCCTCAATAGTCTCCTGAGTTTGTATACTATTGGTTTGTGCCGAAAAATTAATTATTACAGGAATAGTAATACCTTCAGATAACGTATCTAAAATTGATTTAGCTAAAATCGATTTCCCAACACCAGTGTCACCCGTAAACATAACCGGTCGCCTTTTCTCAAATAAAAGTTGGGCAATATAACCAAATCTAGCCGTATCCGTAGTTTGTACAAGCAATTCGAAATAAGGAATATTTGGATTAAATTTGAATTTTGAAACTAACGTCGACCAACTTTCCCACTGCCGAGTTTCAATATTGAGGCGGCATTCCCAAAGAGATTCTTCTGGCAAATCAATTCCTTCTGGTATAAGTGGACGGATAAAACCTTCTAATTTTTCTCTTGCACCCTCTAAGAAATTTGAACCCAACGACCATAAACAACACCAAAAAAATAATTTTATTAAAAAATCCTGGGCTTCATTCTCGTCCTTAGCATTTAAATTGCCGACTTTTTCAACCAGACTTGCAATCAGAGTGAGCATCATTGAAAGTTTACTGACCTCAACTTGATGAAAGGAAAATTTTCCATGTCGTAAAGAATATTTTAAAATTTTTTCGAAATAAGTTATGTACAAATTGTACAAAAATGTGCTCAACGCTTCGCTGATGATTTTCGTAGGTAGTGTTGCCTTCCATGATTGCACTAATGGAATCCATCCTAGTTCACCGGGATCAACATAAACCATTCCACATCGTGATACGGTAGCAGGTGATGCTTGTGCTAGGTCTTGAACTTCAAAAATCAGATGAACCCAGGCAGTTAACTTAATCCGTTCTGAACTTGCTAAACACAACATTTTATTATCATCCAATACTGTATTCATACTCTCAATCCAAACAGCATCCACAGGACCATCAAATACAATCCATTGATGTTCTTCAATTGTTACATTCACGGCTGATCGTACAGCCAACCCAATCAAACCATCTTTCCATTCTAGAGTTTGAGGATTCACACCACCGTACAATTCATCCAGCGACACTGATTTAGGATTTAATGATTGTATGCGAACATGCCTAAAATTTGGATCAGCGACCCCATCTTCCTTCAATTTTGATAATGCACGCGCTAATGTATTTAATACTGTTGATTTCCCTCCACCTGTTGTTCCCACCAGCATAACGCCCCAACGAACACACATCGTTTCGTAAAGCTGTACCGTTTTAACTATTAAATCCGGCACCGGTTGTAAATTATGATCCCGCATACACTGTTCGACTGCCATTTGCAAATTTCCATAAACCGCATCTGGTAAGTCAATAGTTGGAAATAAATCATTTAAAATTCCTCTAAATAATTTGGCGTCTTCAACCAGAAATTTTGGTATATTTGAATCACGTAAAGCAGCAATTAAAGTAATATCTTCATTTTGATCTGGTACTGACCGTTTCAATGCCCCAGCCATAACTAAAACACTCTTAACGGCACGCATTCCAAAATCATAATGATCCTGTTGACTTAACTGTTCACTACACAATTTATACATTTGAACCATTTTTTGTGCCAAAATCTTCGAATTTACAAATCCTTCTGAATATAATATTACTTCAGCTACAAAATCATAAATTGAATTGCATTGATTAAAATATAAACTATCCACACTATTTTTTTTTTCTAATTGTGAACTTACCAATTAATGCGTAATCTGGTACCATCATAGCGATTGGTCGGAATAAAGCTTTCAGATTATCAGGTAGTTCTGTTCTTCCAGCATAGCCCGGATTCATTGTAATAAATGTCGCACACGACTGATTTAATTTAATTTCACGCCCTTCGAAAAAGAAACGCTTTAGACGCATGGCCTTTGCAGATCGAATTGTTATTAATTGCTGAGCAATGACAGACAATACTTCAATATCAATTCGATTGAATTCATCAAAACAACACCATGCTCCACACTGTGCTAATCCAGAAAAAAATCGTCCCATCATTTTATAGTCCAATCCTTCGGAGCAATTAAATACCACGCATTGTTTTGCTACTGCTTTTGCTAAATCTTTTGTTGTTTCAGTTTTACCGGTACCAGCTGGTCCGGCCGGTGCTCCTCCAAGATCCATTTGTAATGCGCCCATTAAACATAAATAGCATCGGTCAGTTAAAGGGGTTATTACCAGTACACCACCCGCACCTAAATATTCGTAATAATACGGAATGCAGGCCGAAGACATTTTAGAAAACATTGTATTAGACTCCTGCTCCCAATAGTATCGAATCATTTTTAACCAATTAAAGTCAGTCCTGTAGTTGTAAAGAAATGGCATTTACTGATCGTATATTTCACAAGCTAACATATTACATAAAATATAACTTACGATTTTGTGACTTTGTTTTCTACGAGCGTAGTTACGGTATCTTTGGCATGAACATCTATTGTTATGAGAGCACACAAAACCTTACGAACTAATTTCGAAATATCACCACGTGCAATTGATGCCAGTTTTTGCAAATCTAAAGTCAATTTTTTTTCAAATACCGACATTCTTTCATTTTTCGTTAAATCAGGGTCGCTTGAATCTAAAATTGTATGAACATTACTTGCCCACTGTTGCTGAGACACGGTCAAGACTATTTGATTTGGATGTTCTTGGAACCATTCCGTCCGATCTTTTGTGGGGTACAGTTGAACCGCAAAACGCATACAACGTCTTAAAGAAATAACCATGGCTTCTTCTACTTTTCCCAGCCAATCCTCCACTGAACCTCGAGCCTTTAACCCGACTCCAAACTGTACCTTCTCATTTTCTGGTGAGAGCATTGCTAATATGTCATTAGTCATTTTATCGGCTGTGCCATCTCGCCCTTTCATTACACCGAATTCCAATTGATTTATTGCATCAAAACATTTTCTCAGATGAGGCTGAACAGCATGGGGATTTCTAGTTTGTGCTAAAATTTCTAAAAGCTCATCATTTGACAGAAAATAAAATCTTGGAAATGCCACTCGTTTAATTTCCAAATAGACCTCTAGGCTTTTCATTATTTTATCCAATAATAAATTACAATTTTTTAATTTATCTAAAAGTCCAGGTTCAGTCATAGCTGGCATTGCTAGAGGCATTTTATAAGCTTTCCTCATTAAATCTTTCCATGTTTTGTCGACATTCAAAAACATTCTGGCCTCATTTGGTAACTGCCTCTGAATATCAGGTGCTGAAAATATAACTTCCAAGTAAACCCATTGTTGTTGACATTGAACCCATTCTTCGAATACAAGGGCAAATAGGTCCAACATTCTAAGCCACTCATCGACGCGTGGTTTGATCGGACCGACGTGCCTTGACGCAGCTATCGTATTTATGTTAATATTTGACTCATCTAAATTCACTTGAATTTCATCAAGGCCGGCTAATATATACACATTTTTAGAATCTCGATGAGGAACAATAGACAGTTCAAAATCTTTCCATACATTTTCTATTTTCTTCAATAACGCTTCCAAACCGGCCTCCGCACTTGCCTGGCCCGCAACCTCCATTATTTGATCACTTATTTCTGGCGAAAATGCATCAGCATCTACAAACACTTGTAAACACAAGTTTTCGTCACTTATTAATTTTCTTCCCAAAACTTGTTCTAACCGCAACCAATGTCGAGTTTTTAATGCCGGATTTCTTAAATAGCCGATTACTTGTAATTTTTCTTTAAAATCTTCCGCCGACTCTCGAATTCTTGGAACAATGGTGTTGTCTGGAACATATTTCTCTAGCATCGTACAATTTCTCAAAATTCTTTGATTTACAGCTGTTAGTTCATCGAGATCCAATGTTTGGAAGCTTTGAGTGGTCCAAGTTTCTAATGAATCCTTCCACTCATCCGCACTAGACCATAAGAGTTGACGAAATTTAACTTCTTGCATAGTCAAATCGATAGCCTCAACGCGTGTTAAATCAATCTAAAATTATAAATCCAGTGAAAAATCTAATCTCTAAAGATTAAAAGGAGTTAAAAACCTACCCTAAATTCTCGTTCAAATTTTCGATATTCTTGGCTTAAAACTTGGCCGTGGACTACACGTTCATGCAGTTGAGCTAAAGTTTCATTTAATGCATTCCGGTCAGAGGTTTCTAATATTAACCATGGTTCCAAACTTTTACTTTTCACGTCAGCAATATCCTCAAAAACATTATTGAATGCCACGTGCAAGCAATCGCCAAGTTTGTCAACGAAGGTTTGCCTCTCTTCAAGTTTTTGATTTAATAATTCTTGAACAGCTTGGATTAACTCTTCAGTATCCAAATATCGATCTTTCTCCCCAATATCGACATAAGTATCGTAATCCTTCATAAGAATAAATAAGTCGTAAGCATATTTTAATTCTTCTGTTATCTCATCAATTATGTTTTGTGCTTGATCGATATAACGAATATAATTAACCCACGCGTGGATTTCATCTGGTGATGCGTGTAGTTTAACCATAAGATCTTCTAGCCGATCTATAGTTTGTTGTACTCTTTCTATTGCAAGGCTGGGAATATGTGTATCTAATACCGATACCAATTTTCTACAAACTGGAGTAATATCTTCTTTGAAAGTGGCTTGTTTTAGGATGAACAAGCCCAAATTCACTTCAGGTAATATTCCTTCTAAATTTTCAACTTCTACTACATATCGTTCACAGAATTTCCTGAGCGATTCCACATCTAAAAATAATAATCACAAAGCATGAGTACTTGAGCGCTTAGAGCATCATTAATTTTGCACAAACCTGTAACTTTAACTATTTCTTTTGGCTCAGTTTTTAAATCGATTTCATAATCCTTCCGTATAGGTTCAAAGCGTTCCAAATATATTAATAATTTGTCGTAGGCTCTGTTAATATATTCCGGAATTAGTTCACGGTTATTATTATACTCATGGTCTATTTCGAACAGAAAATTTAAATTTGGCGGATCGCCCCCAAGTTTTTCCTGTTGCACTCCCATTATTGATGGTCTAAAAATCAAATTAATTAGATTAGATGAAATTGTAATTTGAATTTAAATTGAATTTGAATTAGATGTGAATAGAATTTGTATATTTGAATAAGATTAGCATTGGGTTTGAATTGGAAGTGGATTGGATATGAAGTGGATTTGAATTTAATTTAATAAACTTTTAATAGCTTTGAAATAAATTTGAAATAAGTTTGAAATAAATTTACAATAGATTTGAAATAAATTTGAAATAAGTTTGAAATAAATTTGGAATAAATTTAAGATAAATTTGAAATAAATTTGAAATAAATTAGAAATAAATTAGAAATAAATTTGAAATAAATTTGAGATAAATTTGAATTAAATTTGAAATAAATTTGAAATAAATATGAAATAGATTTGAAATAAAATTGAAATAGATTTGAAATAAACGCTACGATTCTAAATACAAATAACATTATCATTAGAACTAGAATTCTGTACTATTTATAAAAGTAAAAATGAACAACTTATAGAAAAATTACATCGTGAATTTAACTGTATAATATCAACAAACTAAAGTATACCAATTTATAATTAGACTGATTTTATAATTAACAACAAAAAAAAATCGCAATATTCAGACTAACATTAATACGGACTTATAGAAAAGGAAGAATAAAGTTTCTGAATATATTTGATATATATTTGAAATATAATTGAAATACATTTGAAACAAATTTGAAACATTAAAATCTGTCCAGATCTGGAATAAAATTTGAAATAAATTTAAAATTAATTTGAACTAAATTTGAATTAAATTTGAAATAGGTTTGAAACAAATTCACAATAGATTTGAAATAAATTTGGAATAAAATTGAAATAGATTTAAAATAAATTTGGATGGTAAGATAAGTGAACCGTTGGATCAAATAGATCACGTGACTGGTCCCCTGATTCTTAATTACAATAAAATATTTAACCCCTATTTTAAACAATAAACACAAACTTAATTTCAATTAAAATTAATAGAATATTTGCACAAATAATTATAAATACATATTCTTAATTTACTAAACATGAATATGTATATTAAAACCTCCTAAAATTCTACATTTAGATAATTTTTTTTTATGTTGAAGCACAAAGTACTTATATCTTATACTAGCTGACCCGGCGAACTTCGTACCGCCTAAAAATCAATAAATGTTTTTTAAAGTTATTAGCTTAATAAAATTGAGTTTTTTATTAAGATTAAATAAATTAAATGAATACTCCAAATTAATTAAATTCAATGAAATTACAAAAATCAAAATGAAATATATTTTAATTACATTGAAATGAATGTAATTCACGAGGCAGCAAGGCTTTCGTTTTATTGAATTGAATAGAAATGGTTCGCGTAGCATTATTGCACTACTTTCTTTTAAACTATTTGCTGGGTGAGTTGCAATTGAGTCGATTCCCTTCATTGTAGCACCTTGTGATATACGACATTTTTTGTTTTATTGTTAGGTGCGAGAACGAATAAAGCGGATGGTTTAGGTATGGTTAAATTTACCATTTAAAACAAAGTCGGTTAGTTACACCATTTCATTTTTTTTTATTTTCCAATGTTTTAATAGTTATTATGCTATTCGGAACGGAGTCAAATCCAACAAAACAAAGATCATAAAAATCGGTCCAGCCGTTCTTCAGTTATAAATGGTGTAACTAACCCGACTTTGTTTTAGATATATAGATAAGTAGATGAAATAAAAAAAAAATTGGATAAAAAATAAAATGGTAAACGTGCATGCAGCCTCCAGTCGGATTCGCATCCAGCACCTTGCGGTCCAAACGCCGAAGCTTTAACCACTGCACCACTCGTCACATAGAAACTACACCTACAAAATTCATATAAAAAAAGATTTTTTTTATTAGATTTTTGGGGCTTCCCTTTTGAGTTTTTCCGACTTTTATTTTTTCCTAAACCACCACTGTATTGAGACGAACAAAATAAAGAAAAACAAAATGTACTAAATATATGAGAAAATGAATTTTCTTGATAACTTTTTTTTGGTGAATTTTTCCAATGTTTTAATAGTTATTATGCTATTCGGAACGGAGTCAAATCCAACAAAACAAAGATCATAAAAATCGGTCCAGCCGTTCTTCAGTTATAAATGGTGTAACTAACCCGACTTTGTTTTAGATATATAGATAAGTAGATGAAATAAAAAAAAATTGGATAAAAAATTGTTATGTAAGAATATTTTAAGCGAAAAAGCCCTAAAATAATTTAATATATTGTACTAGATTAATATTTAGATTAGTACTAGTAATTATACATTGAGGAGCTGTAATCGATTTAAACTCCTATATAAGCTTAACAAACAAATAAAAAAGGCAGTCTCTCTCGTTAGTAGTTAACACGGAGTTGTAAATAAAATATTATTGTACTTACAATATATAAAGTGTATTGTGCTTAAAATATATAAGTGTATTGTACTTAAATAAATATATAAAGTGTAATTACTGTAATTATACCTAAATTTATATAAAATGTATATAACGTGAACTAATAAAACCTAACTTTGTAAAAATATATAAACATAACTCTGTAAAAATATATAACCGATATTCTTGTATAAATTGGAAAAATGTGAAACCTAAAAATTGTTTAATACTAAAACTAATTATTATATAAAAACTTAAAACGTTTAAGTGTTTTAATTAAAGTGACTCTAAAATTCCAAAATGGACTCGCAACGCAACAACCGAGTGGTTAGTACACAACAAAATTTTGGCGCAGCCGGTAGGATATCGTTATTTAGCCACACGGGTTTGATATCGTCAATGTGAAATCCATTTTAATTATATACAATATAACATTTTAATTATATAAAAAAAAAGAACTGAAAATTAAATATGCCGCAATAAACACTTAGTGCTTGTACGTAAAAACATGTGATTAAATCTGGTGTCCTTAACAATTCTAATCCAGTTATTTCACAAAAGAAAAAAAAACGTAAATTTACACAATAAATTCTGTACTCAATTGTGTATGTTATAATTATTATTACGTATTACAAAAAAAATCATTAAAAGAAAACTATCAGTGAAGTTCTAAGAGTTAAAAGGTGAAGCCCAAATGTGCGCGAAAAATTAAATAAAAAAAAAAAAAAAAAAAATTCCAAATATATATACCATATGAAAAGTGTAATGTGATTCGATCTAAATAAAAAAAAAAAAATTTCTAATGAATTAAAGCCAAATAAAAATATTAAGAAAATTAATCCTTTTGGGCGAAATTTAAAAAAAAATCAAAATAGTGAACATATTATGTATGCTGTGTTTGTGAGTTCAACTACCATTATGAAGAATCATAAAATTTCGTAAATTATACGAAATTTAATTAAAATGAAATACACTTGAACATGTAAAGGAGAAAAAAACATCATTATGGATAGCAGTTATGACAAGAAGTAACTGAACTACTTCTCTAAGGTATAAATTTTTCTATCACTTTATTTAAACTCAATTTTAACGAGCTGATCGAATTGGACATTACCAAACGGAATTAATTATGCCGCTTCATTACACCTACATATATGAGATCTCCACCCAACATGAATGCTTACAATAAATTATTCTCAATATATGTAACCGAAAGGGAAACGTCATCAACCACCAACATTTCGTTCAACGTTTCATTACAAAAATTTTAATAATAATTGTACTATGTATATATTAAATAACTCTTAGTCATCTTCGATATTTTATTTTATATAAAACATTTTTTTTATTATTTTCATTCATTTCATTCAACATTTTTTATATTATGTAAGAACAAATAATTTTTTTTCAATTTCATTCAATCATAAAATTATTTTTTAAATTTTGGGAATACCGTTAGTTAAATTAATTGTATATACACTCCTCAATTTATATTGAATTGATATGCTAATTCTATACAAAACCATAATTTAATGCGATTTAATTTTCTTGAGTGCATCGTTTAATTATAAGTCGCGAATCTATTTTCATCCATCATTAATGACCAAGGAAGAACCTTCAGGTATTAAATACTCGCTTAGAACTCGACTTATTTCTACATCTTCAAATACATCCAAAAAGAGTGATGATAACTGTTCACCAATGGATTTCGATTATGGTCTTGCTGTAAAATTAATACCGGAGTTTGGTGGCGATCATCAAACTCCTCTACATAAATTCATCAACTGTTGTGATGGGTTCTACGGAATGTTGTCTAAGGAATCAAAACCTACTTTTCTTACATTCATTCCCCATAAACTAAATGGCCAAGCGTACTCTGTATATCGCTTTGGTACTTTTAAAAATTGGGACGAATTGAAAATTGCATTAAACCATAACTTCAAAACCCTTCGTGCTATGGAATGCATTCAATTAGATTTAATCAAAGCTACTCAAGCCAAGGATGAATCTGTGCAGATGTTTGCGAATAAAATTGAAACTTTATTAGCAGAGCTAAACGAAGCTTGCCTTGAGATGCAAGGCAAACTAACCGATGAGGTACAACAATTAAATTCCAAAACTGCCTTACGTTCATTTCAATGTGGGCTTCGAGAACCTATTGGTATTATTATAAAAGCGGGCGATTTTAAATCTCTAAAAAATGCAATTGCAAAAGCTTTAGTAGAGGAAACTCAATTAACATCGAAAATTGCAATTCAACCAAATATAAATCAATTAAAACCACAAGTGACAAAATGCCAAATTTGCCAAAAGAATGGACACATGGCCTCTGTTTGCTTTTCCAGATATTCGGGTCCAGGTGGCTCTCGAGCTGTTCCACCTCAGGATCTTCGGTCAGCTATAGGCCGTCCTTCAATTAGGATTATTTCGTGTGCATATTGTAAAAAGGAAGGTCATCATATTAATCAGTGTTTCAAAAAGAAACATTCTGACTTACGAATTCAACATCGCTCAAATAATAATAATAATTCAAATCTTACATCGGAATCTGAAGCTCAGGGAAACTCGAAGGGTCTCGAAGGTCAGAAGGGCACTCCCTTCCGAGTACCATTCAAACAATAACTGAGTGTCCAATCAATACAGATTGCTTACCGATAAATCAATCTTGTTGTCCCAATGACAGCAGCCGACTACAATAAAGAGCTAGACACTATAAAATACATAGCCGCAAAAAATGGATTCAACATAAATATTATCCAAAATATGAACGAAAAATTGAAAAATAAAATGGAACGTTTAAATTTGACAACATTGACACCAAACCCAAAAGATCCTAAAAAAATACATCTCATTAATATACAGCCAGCCATATAGCAAAATAGTCCGGAACACCTTTAAACATTATGGATACACAATAGCTTTCAAAACAAATCAAAAATTGTCAGAAAAACTACAATATAAAACCAATCAACCAGAGGATACAGGGATATATAAACTTAAATGCAACGAATGTGAGAAATTTTATATTGGTCAAACTGGAAGGAGCTTTGCAACAAGATTTAATGAACACACAAAAGAAATTAGAAAACCAACGTCCACAATCAAATCCAACTACGCACTCCACATCAAGAACAATAGGCATACATTCACCGACCTAGACAATAACCTATCCATATTACACAAATTAAAAAAAAAAAGGGCAGCATGATGGATAGATTAGAAGAAATAGAGATATACAAACACAGACATAATCCGAATATACTCAACGATAGATCCAAAGTGAACACATTATATGATTATATAATTAGTATATAAGCAGTATATAATTAATTTTAATTTTAATATGTATTAATTGTATCAGTTTAATTTTTACTTCAGTTTTTAAATCAACCTGATGATGAGCAGATAGCTCGAAACTAGTTGTTGTTTATATAATATATATAAAAATATATCACAAAATTAAGAAAGTGTTTTTTATTAAAACTTAAAATATATATAACAATCTTGTAACATTTATTTGGAGAATCATACAGAGGATAATATTTACGTTAAATTAAGCCTTGATATTGGGAAATCTCGTTTGTATAACTTTCTATTAGATACAGGAGCCGATGTCAGCGTAATTAAAGAATCGTGTGTGATTGAATCTTCAATATTTTATCCAACATTAAAATGTCAAATAAAAGGTGTAACCAGTGGAGTTGATGAATCCTTAGGATTAGTGCCATCGAAAATAATTTTTACTGAGACGTTCAGCATTGCTCATAATTTCCAAATTGTAAATGATGAATTTACAATCCCTTGTAGTGGAATTATTGGTAAAGATTTTCTGACTCATTGGCAATGCAAGATAGACTTTGAGAATCTAACGTTAGAAATTCCTTTTGAAGCTACATCAATTCTTCTTGATCTAATAACATCCTCGTCTAAATTAATAATTCCTCCAAGAAGTGAAAAGATCATTAATGTAAGGTATAACAATATCGAAAACAACGCAGAATACTTGTGCTTATCCAAGGAGATAATATCGGGCGTGTTTGTTGGAAATACAATTGTTGAACCTCGCAATCAATATGTTACTCTTAATTTAATAAATACTAATGACAAACCTGTCCAATTTTTAGCCAAGGAGTTAACATTTGATAAGCTTGTACATTATGATATATTTTCTCTCAAATCCTGGAACAATACAAATACTGATCGTTTAAAAACCATTGAGTCATCTGTTTCATTATCACACCTAAATCAAGAAGAACGTGAATCCATTAGACGTATTATACGTGAATATAATGACGTATTTCATTTAGAAGGTGATATGCTAACTGCTGCTCATGGAGTTAAACATAGTATTGACATAAAATCAGATAGTGTACCTATTTATCAAAAATCATATCGAATGCCTGATGCAATTAAAAAGGAAATAAACGGTCAAGTAGATGAAATGCTAAAACAAAACATAATTGAACCAAGTGAAACCCCTTGGAACTTTCCCCTTTTAGCTGTACCAAAAAAATCCGGAGATGGTTCGAGGAAATGGCGTGTCGTTGTCGACTTTCGTCGTTTAAACGACATAACATTAGACCGCGTATATCCTCTTCCAAACATCGTTGAAATACTGGATCAATTGGGCAAATCTTCATATTTTACTAGTTTAGACATGGGTATCACCAGGTGCTGTTGGATGAAGATGCAAAACCCAAAACCGCTTTTAATACTAGTGCTGGGCATTTTCATTTCAATCGTATGCCATTTGGTTTGAAAGGAGCTCCTGCTACTTTTCAACATTTAATGAATACAGTACTATCTGGACTCAATGGCTTAAAATGTTTAGTTTATTTAGATGATATTGTGATATATGGGCAAAATTTATACGAACACAATAAAAGACTACGGGAAGTACTCGATTGTCTAAGAACACATAAATTAAAATTAAATCCAGTTAAGTGTCAATTTTTACGACAAGAATTAACTTACTTAGGACATATTGTAGGACCAGACGGAGTGAAGCCCGATCCCGAAAAGGTTGGTGTGGTTGTAAACTATCCTGAACCTAAAACTCAGCGTGATGTTAGAGCATTTCTTGGTTTCGTAGGATATTATAGGCGTTTCGTGAAAGATTTTTCTAAAATTACCTTGCCTTTAACAGCTCTTCTTAAAAAGGAAACACCTTTTGTTTGGTCTCCGTTTTGCGATGAAGCCTTTAAAACCCTTAAGTCCATAATAATTAAACCGCCTATACTTCAATTTCCTAACTTTGATAAAATGTTCATAATAACGACGGACGCAAGCGATATAGCTATCGGATCAGTTCTTTCCCAAGCATTTGAAGCCGGTGAACTACCTATTGCTTTTGCTAGTCGAACCCTTACCAAAGCAGAGAAAAATTATTCCGTAATAGAAAAAGAGCTTTTAGCTGTTGTTTGGAGTATTAAACATTTCCGTGCATATTTGTATGGTCGAAAATTTAAATTAATAAGCGATCACAAACCATTAGTTTGGTTATTTGGTATGAGCAACCCATCCTCGCGTTTAATGCGATGGCGCTTAGAGCTTGAAGAATATGATTTCGAAATCTCTTACAAACCAGGAGCACTTAACAAAAATGCAGACGCATTAAGCTGTATTTCGATTGATGAATCAAAACTCTTTAAAAATATTTCTTTACAAACTCCTGATTCTTCCAACAAAAGTCTGTCTTTGCCTTCCAATTCTAATAATAATCAACAAACTAGTAGTTCGGAACCGAATTTAACATCTTATAAACATATTAACGCAGTTACTCGTTCACAAACTAAACCCGAAATAAAAAACCTATCAGGTAACCCGAGTATTTCAGAAAATAAACCTTCCAATAATAATAGCAGCAAATTTACCCCTCTCAACGGCACCTCTGATCAGATCCATCCACAACCAAATATAATAGAAATAACCGATCCTAACAACCAATTAAAACAGATACAGGAATTTCATGATACACCTCTTGGTGGTCACCAAGGTATCCAACGAACATACAAACGAATGCGCAAATACTATTACTTTCCGAAAATGCTAGGTATGATTGAAAAATTTATTAAATCATGTGACTCTTGTCAGAAGAATAAAGCAAGTCCAGTTAAGAGAATGCCAATGACAATTACTTCCACATTATATAATAAACCCTTCGAAAAGATTTTCTTGGATATTGTTGGCCCATTATTATCGAGTTATCATCAAAATAAGTACATATTGACTATTATGGATGATTTAACTAAATATGCTGTTGCTGTTCCGATTCCAAACCAGGAAGCTGAAACAGTGGCTAATGCTCTTTTAACAGATTTTGTATAAGCATCTATGGTTGCCCACAGTCAATTTTAACCGACCAGGGTACAAATTTCATGAGTTCGGTCTTTCAAAATCTTTGTAAACTTCTTAGAATAAAGAAAATCAATACATACGCTTTCCATCCTCAAAGCAATGGAGCTTTGGAACGCTCACATCGTCACACTCCTCAATTTATATTGAATTGATATGCTAATTCTATACAAAACCATAATTTAATGCGATTTAATTTTCTTGAGTGCATCGTTTAATTATAAGTCGCGAATCTATTTTCATCCATCATTAATGACCAAGGAAGAACCTTCAGGTATTAAATACTCGCTTAGAACTCGACTTATTTCTACATCTTCAAATACATCCAAAAAGAGTGATGATAACTGTTCACCAATGGATTTCGATTATGGTCTTGCTGTAAAATGCAGTGGCTAATGCTCTTTTAACAGATTTTGTATAAGCATCTATGGTTGCCCACAGTCAATTTTAACCGACCAGGGTACAAATTTCATGAGTTCGGTCTTTCAAAATCTTTGTAAACTTCTTAGAATAAAGAAAATCAATACATACGCTTTCCATCCTCAAAGCAATGGAGCTTTGGAACGCTCACATCGTACACTTATTGAATATATACGACATTTTATAGATGAAAATGGAATGGACTGGGATTCTTGGATTCGATACTCAATGTTTGTGTATAACACCACGCCTCAGTCAACTACGAATTTTATGAGCTAGTTTTTGGAATGGTACCAAACTAACCGCTTTCATTCCATAATAATCCAAATGTTGTTTACAATTATGACGATTTTCTCGTATATTTTAAACATAAATTACAAAAATCCTATGACATAGCTCGACAACATGCACAGCAATCCAAATTGAATTCTAAAATTACAATACTCTTTACAATGTTGGAGATTTAGTTTGGCTAAGAAATGAAAACAAGAAGACCAAACTATCCCAAAATTGGATTGGACCTTATAAGGTGTTAGAAATAATAAGTCCGGTAAATTGTAAAATTGAAATTGGAAGAAAATCCAAAATCGTGCATAATAATCGCCTCAAATTGAAATTATAGAATTGTCATAACAAATTTTAATTGATTACACATCTTTGTAATTTAGAAATAAGTTAATTTAGATATTATAAATTGATGAATTCATGAATTAAAACATAAAAAAAAAAAAAAAAAAAATTTATAAAACTAAATTGGAATTAAAAATTTATAATAAAATAATCTTAGCTGTACATTAACTTTCAAATTAGAAATACTTTTTCTTTGTTTGTTATCTTAAAGATGCACAACATCTTTCTTGAGGAGGAAGGTGTTATGTAAGAATATTTTAAGCGAAAAAGCCCTAAACTAATTTAATATATTGTACTAGATTAATATTTAGATTAGTACTAGTAATTATACATTGAGGAGCTGTAATCGATTTAAACTCCTATATAAGCTTAACAAACAAATAAAAAAGGCAGTCTCTCTCGTTAGTAGTTAACACGGAGTTGTAAATAAAATATTATTGTACTTACAATATATAAAGTGTATTGTGCTTAAAATATATAAGTGTATTGTACTTAAATAAATATATAAAGTGTAATTACTGTAATTATACCTAAATTTATATAAAATGTATATAACGTGAACTAATAAAACCTAACTTTGTAAAAATATATAAACATAACTCTGTAAAAATATATAACCGATATTCTTGTATAAATTGGAAAAATGTGAAACCTAAAAATTGTTTAATACTAAAACTAATTATTATATAAAAACTTAAAACGTTTAAGTGTTTTAATTAAAGTGACTCTAAAATTCCAAAATGGACTCGCAACGCAACAACCGAGTGGTTAGTACACAACAAAATAAAATGGTAAATGTGCATGCAGCCTCCAGTCGGATTCGTATCCAGTACCTTGCGCTCCAAGCGCCGAAGCTTTAACCACTGCACCACTCGTCACATAGAAACCACACTTACAAAATTCATATAAAAATAGATTTTTTTTATTAGATTTTTGGGGCTTCCCTTTTGAGTTTTTCCGACTTTTCTTTTTTCCTAAACCACCACTGTATTGAGACGAACAAAATAAAGAAAAACAAAATGTACTAAATATATGAGAAAATGAAATTTCTTGATAACTTTTTTTTTGGTGAATTTTTCCAATGTTTTAATAGTTATTATGCTATTCGGAACGGAGTCAAATCCAACAAAACAAAGATCATAAAAATCGGTCCAGCCGTTCTTCAGTTATAAATGGTGTAACTAACCCGACTTTGTTTTATATATATAGATAAGTACTTTGTGGTTAAAGTTTAAAAAATAAAAAAAAGTTTCTTTATTATTATTGTGAATCAAATAAAAAAAAATTTAACTAAAAGTTGAAAGACTGTGGAAAGTGGTCGATATTTTTAGTTTAATGAATCCATTCTTTAAGGTTTTTTAAAAAACTAGAAAAATTGCTACACCTTCGAATGTCCAACGGTAAATTGTTAAAAATTATTGGTGCAATGATACTAAAAAAGTTTTTCCGTAGATCTAATCTAAACTTTGGAATATTCTTCAAAAAGGTATGATTCGATCTAAAATTATAACCTGCATGAGTCACAAAATTATTCCCACTTTTGACATAAAATATTCTAAGAACCTTGAAAACGTATTCGTCGTACTAACTGTGAATTAACGTAAGTGCAAACTGATTATTTTAAATAGTAGAAAAATAAAACGTTATAACATTAAAATTTATACGAGAACTTGTGTAACTTTTCGTTTCTAACTTCAAGGAAGAATAACATGAACAAAAAAAAATCATTCAATGAAACAATATGCAGATTGATTCCTTCTAGAAACTTTCTAGTGCATAGTTGTGTTTTGTTATCAAAATAATTTATATAGTGTTGACTGAAAAAAATTAATTAGTATTTGCTGTTAATTTGTGATTTATTTTGTTTTCCAAATATTTTTTGGTTTTCATATTAAGAATAAAAACAATATATAAAAAAAAAATAGAGTGTGTAGCAGTGCTAGATAATGCCGACAATAACTGTCGGCATGATATTCTAGAAAATAATACCAAATCCAAAAATATTTTTTTGGGATTTGACAATAATATAAATCATAAAAGAAAATCTAATAGTGATATTGAAACTTTTAATGCAAAAATGACGAAAAGTACAGAGAATATTAATACTAATGAAATATTATCAATAAAAACAATAATAATAAGAATAAAAATTCTAACCAAGTAAAATCGGAAAAAACTAATGACGCGCAAAAAAAACAAAAATGGACGAAAATCTCTACATCATTTCGGATCAAGGTCCATTTTATGTATTGATTAAAACAAAATCTCCAAAAAAACTACTTTCCATCATAATTTCAAAAAATTTTACTGATAATTTTGTCAAAGTAGTGGACATAACACAAATTAATAAAAATATGGTAAAAGTGGAGTTCGATTCGTTCGATAAAGCGAATAAATGTGTAAGAACGGATGATCCGATCTACAAAATATTAAACGCTAAAGGATATTTACCTTTTATTCCCATTACCTTCACACATGTTGTTGGCACCATTAAGGACTTATTAATTGACTTTAATATGAAAGAAATCAACGATAATATTAAAAGTGATAATAAAATTACTAATCTAGAAATAATAAAATTGTGGGATAATTATAGTAAAGAGCTAAAAGACTCTAATATACTTAAAATAGAATTTAGAGCGAGTGATCTCCCCAAAGAGGTGTATTTTTACGGTATAAAAATCAAAGTTGGTATTTTTATCCCAAAATTAAGATTCTGTACTAAATGCTTGAAATACGGACATATTAAGAAGTTCTGTAAATCTGAGATCATCAAATGTATGAAATGTACATCAGACATCACAGGCAAAGATCTATGCAATTTCTGTATGCAATTTCTGTGAAAATAAACCTCATTTTACAAACTCACGAGGATGCGAAGAAAAAGATAAACAAACTAAAATAAAAATTCACTCCATAAAAAATAAAACTTCATTCACCCAATCCAAAAATATATTGTACTATTCCCAAAAAAACAAAATTTACAATATCCAGGATAATAACTTCCCTGAACTAAATAATAATAATAAGTCACCTAATTTCTGGATCAACAGAATAAATAACAACAGTTTAATTATTAAAGAACAAAAAGAAAAAATCGAAGTATTTGAATCGGCTATTAGTAAAATAATCAAAATTAGTAATAAAATACATAATGAACCAGATCTTTTAATGTTCGACATTAAAAAAGTGATCTTAGACCTAAATTTAAATTAAGATGATTTGCCTAAAATTTCTACAAATTAATATAAGAAGCCTAAAAAGCAATTATAACTTGTTGGACCTATTCATAAACAATAATAACATAGACATAGCAATATTAAATGAAACTTGGCTGAATGACAATCACAATATAAAATTCAAAAATTACAATTTAATTTCAAAAAATAGAGGTGATGGTTACGGTGGTGTAGCCTTCTTAATTAATAAAAAATTTGCCGTTAAGAAATTTGATATCCCTTTTAACTTACTTCATATTGAATTAATTCATATTTCTTTTACATTTAATAATAAATTTTTCAACCTAATACATTTTTATAACCCTCCAAATAATAATAATTATGATATAAATGATTTTAAAAACATATTACATTATAATAATTTTTCTAACACCATAATATCCGGAGATATTAATATGTGGGATCATTCATCTAAGGAAAATAAGAAAGGAAAAAATTTTGCTGACTTAATTAACAATAGTAGTTTTCACGTTCTCAACAATGGAGAGCCAACAAGAATAAATTTTAATAACTATTCTAAATCTGCAGTAGATATCACCCTCTGTTCCAATGATATTTTCAATAGTTTAACTTGGTCTGTCAAGGATATTTTAATTGGCTCTGATCACCTTCCCATATTAATCAATTTTGAAGCTGATGGTTTCCTAAAAGTGAATTGTGTAAATTGGAAAAAAGTTATTTTAAATACAAATAAAATCTCAAACATTAATAACGATAATAATATTGAAGATATTTTAAATAACATTATTCTTGAAAATACTAAACAAGTTAATATCAATAAAAAAATCACCCAAAACCTTGGTGGAATCCATATCTAATAAACTATGGAAAATCAAATTTGAAAAGCAAAAAATCTATAATAAATCCAAAAATCTTTTCACTGCCAAATAGCTTTTAAAACCCATCGCGATTCTAAAAAAAGAAATCATTAAAGCTAAAAGAAATTCATGGAAAAAGTTTCAACCTTGACATTAATAGTAAATATCTATGGCGTAAAATAAATCAAATAAGAAATAAAAGATCTCCTTATGTTAATTTGTTAGAAAACTATGATATGGCAAAAAAGTTTATTAATGATAATTTCCCTTACTCTTTCGAAGACATTAAATTACCGGTTAAAATGTTAAATACAAATAATATTAAAAAATTTAATAGATTCTTTTTTGCAAATTTTCAAAAATAAAATAAATAGTGCTCCGGGAAGTAATAAATTATCAATAAAAATATTAAAAGAAATTATCAATAATAATCCAAATGTGTTGAACCATTTAATTAATTATTTAAATAATATTTATAATAATAATATATTCCCGTCCAATTGGAACACAACAAAAGTTATTGCTATTAAAAAACCCAATAAAAACGATTTCGATATAGATAGTTTTAGACCGATATGTCTGCAAAACTCGCTTCCAAAAATTTTTAACAAAGTAATATTAAAGGACTTAATTCAACATTTGGACAAAAACGAGATTCTTCCTCATAATTCTTATGGATTTCGCAAAGGATATTATATTGGATATTATAATATGGACTACTTCGTAAATCTATTCTCTGAAATAGAGGAAGGAAAAAAGAGAAACAAAAATATGATTTTGATAGTTACAGATATCAAAAAAGCTTTTGATAATGTTAATAAAAACATACTTATAAACAATTTAGATATACCAATATTTAACTAATAGAAAAATTATATTTAATAATGGAATAAATACAATAACTCAGAACACAAATAAAGGAATCCCTCAAGGATCATGTTTAAGTCCTATTTTATTCAATATTTATACATCTAAATTACATAATCTACAAAACGAAAATATTTCTATATACCAATTTGCTGATGACTTAGCCATTCTCAACAAAAACCTAAAAATGGTTGGTGGTTTTATAAAAACCACTCCTATTTCTACATTACTTGCTGAAACTAATAGTTTACCAGCTGATTTGGATAACAAAAAAAACTCATTAAAATTGATCGTCAAAAATGTCTACAAAAATAATAACATATATGAGAAAATTAAAAATAATAAAGGTTTATCTAAATTTAGCGTTTTATATACTAAATATAACTTTTTACATAACATAACTCAAACTAACAAAAAATATAATAAGACTAATAATTTATTGATTAACAATTATTTTTTTGATAATCCTAAGAGTTTGAATAATTTTCAAATATTATCCAATTTTATCCAAATCTCTAATAAATATGAAGAATTCTTTCACATTTTCACGGATGGTTCACTAATCTCAGATACTGGTGGAATTGGTATATTTTTCAAATTTTCAATTAGACTTAAGAATAAAGCATCATTAAAAATATTGAACTTATTGCAATTAAAATCGCTTTAGATAAAGCAATCCAAATGAAATTAGAAAAAATTGTAATTTTTACTGATTCTAGATGTAGTTGTGATTCATTGATTAATTTAAATAATTCAAATAAACCTAAGTTTTATGAGAACGAAATTATTAATATTATAAATAATAATAAAAATATATATGTCATAATTCAATGGATCCCAGGTCATTCTGGTATTATTGGTAATGAAAAAGCCGATTTCTTAGCAAAAAAAGCAATTAATAATAACAATGATATTATTAATAACCTAATAACCATGGAAGATTCCTATAAAATAATTGATGATATAATAAAACAGGATTGGATTTTAACATATAATAATTGAACATCAAATAAAGGAAAATATAACAAAATTATTAATAATTTCCACCAGATAAAACTTGGTTTAAAAACGCCAAACTAAATGCTCATGATATAAAATTAATAAATAGACTAAGATCTGGTCATGCTTATAATAAAAAAATCTTATGTTTAATGGGTTTCGAAGATAACAATTTATGTGACGTTTGTAATGTCATTGAAGACAATAAACATATTATTAGTAAATGTGCTAAATATAATAATATTAGAAATAAATACCCTTTAGTTCTAAATAATAAATTAATAGACATTTTAAAATCAAATAATATCACATATTATAAATCATTATGTAATTATATTAAAGAAATAGATTATAATCTTTAAGTTCTACATTTTATATAACATCATTTAATTTAGATTTTATACTGTAAAAGGTGTTATACAGCTATAAGTGCTAGTTGACCTAAGCAAATGAAATAAAAAAAAAAAATATTTGTTTCGTTTTCACTGTGTTAAAATAACTGTTGACAAAAAATTTTGTTGGTAATTTGTGGGCAATAAACTTTCAATATAAAATTTTTAAAAATCGAATGTCAATTTTTCACAAATACAATAACAAAAAAAATCAAAGAAATTTTGCAGAAATTGTTGTGCTTTGTTTCTTTTCTCTTTGTTTTTTTCCCCTCGGTTTTCTTTTTCAATATTGAATTATAGTTGTTTTTCGAAGTAGTGTTGTGATTATCAAGTGAACATGTAGTGTTGAGCAAATTAGTTTATTGAAATGGAGCCTAGGTAAGTTGAATTGAAACAAGGTGAGTTGCCTGTGGGTCTTCCTTTTCCTCCCCTACCTCTTCCCTATTCCCTTTCCTTATGCGGTCACTAGGATTATTCAGTTGTCTAGAACTACCCACCCCCAACCCTGAGCTTAGCCGACAAACGATGACCGCCTAGACAGCTGGATAGTTGATTTCTGTTAGCATGACCTCTGGTCATGTTACATACTTAATCCATCACTGTGTATCCGCCATATTACTTAAGATTACATAAGATAACAACAGATTACATAAAAAAACATAGCTACCAGGCAATATCATACACAGACGGATCAATATTAAATGAGAAAAGAGGTATTGGAATAATATACCAGAACCGCTGCCGATAAAAACAATTGAAATGATAGCAATTCTTGAAGCAATAAAAATAGCAAATTACAAAAAAATAAAAGAATTAACAATAATAACAGACTCATTATCATCATGCATATCGTTAAAAAATAACACAAGCAAAACAAATACAAAATATTTAGAAAAACTAATACAAAATATATCAACAAGGGACAACATTAACATTCAAATAATATATGGATTCCCAGTCACATAGGAATATATGGCAATGAAGAAGCAGATGTAGCGGCAAAACAAGGAACACATACTAGAAGAAAAATTGAGGTCAAAACCCCTTTAGAAGATAACATAAACATTTTTAAAAATCAGTTATACGAGAAATGGAATAATGAATTTTTGAACAGCACAACAACAAAAGGAATGCAACACAGAAGAAACATAAACGGTAAAGTACTACAGAAACCTTGGTTCCACAAAAAACACCTAGATAGTGGCAGCATAAAAAGGATTGCAAGATTGAGGACGAATCACACATACGATAAAAATACCTTAAATTAATTAAAAAAGAACAAGATGACACATGTGAAACATGCAACATACGAGAAGATGCAAGACATATCATAGAAGAATGCAAAAAATACGACAGTATGAGAATAAAATTCAAAACACTCATGAACAGAAAATTAGCTGACAACAGAATGGATGAATACACGGAATTGAACGAATTCCTGAGAGACATAAAATCTCAAATATAGAAAGGACGACAATAAAGGAAATACAAGAAAATATTAATTAAAACAAAAAAAAAATATATTACAAAAAATAAAAATATAAAATTAATGTCATTAGAACAGAACCACTGAACTAAAATTGTAAATTTTGATCATGTAAACGGTGACGTTTAAGCCAAACAAATAACATAAAAAATAAAAAAAAAAAATATTTTTTTTATTTATTTTTATTAATTTTATTTTCATTATTTATGAGCTGATGGTTTAAAATCAATTTGCTCTAAATATTAACAATTATTAATTATAAACAAATATAATTAATAATTGTTAATATTTAGAGCAAATTGATTTTAAGCAATCAGCTCATAAATAATGAAAATAAACAAAAAATAAAAATAAATAAAAAAAAAATAAAAATCTACTACCAAGTTTTAGTTTTTTCATAGGATACTTGAATTAATTTTGCTAAACCAGTTTAAGTTTAACTAATTCTTCTGTACCGGCTATTAAATTAGAATTAGATTTTAATCAGTTAACAAATGGAATATTAAAAAAGCTTAAATCCAAAGTGATGTTAATGGATGACAAGAAAACATTTAACAAAGTTTTGCTAAGAGCAGTGGCATCCGAATTAATGCAAAAGGGATCGAAACAACAGTTTACCAGTTGAAAGTGTGTAAACAAAGAAGTCGGATAAGCAGAAAAGCACCAGTAGCTTTATTCTGGTAATTCCCGGGGAATTGAAATTTTAAGTTTTGTAGCAGTTTTATTCCCTTTTCCCCAAAAGTGTATTCTGGCTTTTGGGAAAAAATAATTCCTCATTATAGCAGTTTTGACGTTTATTATTCCATACCTATTTTAGGAAAGAATTAACAGGGAATAGAATTTAACGGAAATTTATTGTATTTACTTATAGCAATATTATAGCTGTAAATTTATATTGAAAACTGATATCAATTGGAAACATCAATATCCAATTTCTTACTTTAATAAACAAAATTTATTTTTTAAGTAAAATTCGATTAAAATATCAACAAAAACCAAATAAACGTAGTAAATAATTTTTAGACATTTGTTTTCTTGTTTTATTGCGATCGCGTGCCGACCGCGAATAATTAAATTATTTTCACGTAATTCCCCAATCGCCAGAATTAACTTTTGGGAAACGGGGAATTGGGGAAAATATCTGGGGAATAACTGCTACAAAAAGAAATTATTCCCTATTCCCGGGGAATTACCAGAATAGGGCCACCGGGTTGTAGGTAGTTAGGTAGGTAAAAATCAATGTGTATCGCGAATATCAAAAAAAAGACGGGAAAGATTCGGAGCCGAATTCTATAAGAATTTTTGTTGCCTATGAAATATCAGAAAATAGCTTTTCCACAAAAAATAAACACAAACTTCCACATCTAAACATTATTACCACCACCACCCACTATCCAATTCAAACCCCCACAACCCATCTCACCCGCACCACCTTATACAGCACCACCCATATCATCACCCTTTAACACCTCCATACCTACTCCCCCACACACACACACACCACCCACACAAACCCTCATCCACCAAATCCCAAATTCCCACACCCAAAACACCTCATCCCACCCCCTCCACCTCCCATACAAACACGCCTACCACCACCATAACCACACCACCAACACAAAACCACATCCACACGAGATACATTTTTATTCCACATTCAGAATAGAAAATAGAATAGAAAATAAAAAAAAAATCTATCAATTTTAAGGAGGGGGGTTAACAAAACCCTACATATCTCCGAACACCCTAAACTAAGAAATGTCCAAAACAATAGGGCTCATTCCCATGAATTGTTTAAACTTTTAGTGAAGAAATTAAGTTGATATCTCCATCCGTTCTCAAGTTATCGTGCACACAGACGGCAAACCGAAACCATATAGAATTTTTTTTAACAAAAATGCTTAAAAATAGGATTTTTTTGGGATAGTTCGCGAACAATTTGGAAATTAGTATACAAATTTAAAATTAGTATACAAACAAAAATGAGTGCAAATAACGCAAGGGAGTCTTTAGTTAATCTTTACTGGGTATTGGTTAAAACTCAGTACATACTTGCGGGAGCTACCTAGTGCGGATCAAATACCATATAGTATCGCACAGAATGTATTAAAACAACAACAAAGCTAAAAATAATGTGGAACTAGTAGGTGGGGCATAAAGCATTTCACAATATTTGATTATGGTTTTGAGTGCGGGAGCAAGTGTGAAAAAATTAAAATATTTGTTGCTGTGTTTTAGTAATTAATGGATTTTAGGAAAAATGCGTGTGTTAATATTTCTGGTAAATTCGGCAATATTCAATTAGTATTAGAAAATTATTCAGAGATTTTTTCGTAAAGTTGAGTAAGATACGAGAATTGTTGTTGTAACAGTCAATTTATAGCTGGATTCAGAATCCAGTAACATAAATAAAAAATTGAGGGAAATCGTAAATCATCATGAACACGCTTTTTTGACTGTTATTGACGACTGTTAATGTTGGGAATGTGGACATCTACCGCATTAAAAATAAGCTCATTGCGGGTTTTTTTCTATGAAATTTTAGCACGGCACACTTTATGAAAATAAAACTTAACATACAAAAATATCCGGAAATATTGGATTTTCTGCTGTTTATATCAAACAGTTATATGATTTAATGTTTTAGGTCTATAGTAGGTTAGTAAAACAACTGTAATTCTCATAAATTTTATTCCCATTTTTTGACCAAAATTTGCCCCCCCACCCCCCCCTCCCCTGTGGCACTATTCAGGTTTTCCATGGGAATAGGGAATTGGGAAAAATATTTTCATAGTATTTTTCAAAAAATTTCAAAACAAAGTGTATTGGGAAACTTTTGTTCCACAAAATTTTTATAGGGAAAAATATTTTCCCATTTAACTTTGTTTCGAAAATATTTACACCAAACTTATTTCCTCAGTAGACCAGAAAAACACAATTTAGACAAAAATACTATGAAAATATTTTTCCCCAATTCCCTATTCCCAGGGAAAACCAGAATAGTGCCACAGATCCACTTATATCCACCTATATTGAATACAATAATTACAATTTCACCACTATACTCATAAAACCGTTTTCCTTACACCTGTGGCACTATTCTGGTAATTCCCTGGGAATAGGGAATTGGGGAAAGATTTTATATGTAATTTCAATTTTAAAATTTTTTTTCTGGCATACTGAGGTAAAAATCTAGTGGTAATTTTTTTGAAAACAAAATGAAATTGGGAATAATTTTCCCTGCCAATTTAGATATGCAAAAATTATTCCCAATTTATAAATATTTACATCAAACTTTTCTTCTTAGTAGGCCGGAAAAAATATTTGAACTGAAATTACATATAAAATCTTTCCCCAATTCCCTATTCCCAGAGAATTACCAGAATAGTGCCACTGTAGTCGAAAGAAAAACAATAAATTTTTATTTTTTAATTTTAATGGTGAAATTGTAATTATTATACAGGTTAGGTTTCAGTGGTATACACTTAGGCCAATTTTGGCCCATTGTGATACCACTTCATTCACGCCACATCATTCACCCATTCACCTATTCACCTACTCACACAACTACACAGTATACCACCTGCACATTGCAAGCTCTATGTCAACCTGTACACATTGACGTGGTCGACACTGAATTCTGTCTGCACTCCATCAGAGGGTCTTAGTTGTATTTATTAACATCACCGATTGTTATCGATGATGAAAATTCGATTTGCATCTAGCCTCTGATGGGATTCGAACCCAGTACCTCCCGGTTCAAGAGCCGAAGCCTTAACCACTGCACCACTTCTCCGGTCAATTATTATACAAGTTAACAATTAAAATACACTCATGCGAATAATTTTCCGGGCAAAAGAAAATTTGTGGGCAAAACCCAAAGCACATATTATTAAATGATGGCCCACACGTTCTAACAACTCTTCAACAAAGACCGGATCTCAATAACATAGAGCATTTGTGGGACCACTTGGACAAAAAAATACGAGGTAACCACCAAATAACCAAAAAAAAAACATTAAAATCGGCCATTGAGCTTGATTGGGAAAATATTGACCCTGGATTTTTACGAAATTTGGTGGAGTCTACATGTAGAAAAAATTATATGAAGGCAAGCAATCATTGTTAAAAAACAGTTTGTTTTCAAGAAATTAACTTGTCCGAAAAATTATTCGCATGAGTATTCGATTGATAAATACCGATAATTAACAAACAACTCATGCTTTTGTTTGGCCTACACACAATTACGCAACAGAATAAGCGCCATTGAGTAGACCAAGAAAAAATTACCTATCGACCATTCTTCTACCTTTTTTTACGACTCTGAACTGTAATTATTTTAATATTTATTGATATTTATATTAATATATTATTTAAATTTTAATAATTTATTTAATATTTATTGATACATATTCCAAATTTTAAACTCAAAAATAACGAATTTTTCCTTCTATTGGGTACCCTGCAAACAATTTACCTACCTTTTCGCGATGCAAGGTCAAAAAAACGAGTCGATATTTTTCCATTCAAAAATAGCGTTATAACTTTTCTGTCTATTCTGTGATTACGCTACATCAAAAAAAAACCTACACCTTATTTTTTTGTCACTACATTCATATATTTTCTATACACAACATCTTTAGTACAGAATCATTTAAAAAGCAGTGCGACAAAAATTGGAATATCTGGACTTTTAGCTTGGTGCAAGACAACGATCCCAAACATGCATCCCACTTGTAAAAAAATTGGTTGATCTATAATGCCAAATCCATTTTACCGCACCCCCGCAGCCACAACAATCGCCAGATCCCAAACCCATCGAACATCTTTGGGATAATTTGGAAAAACGGGTGCGACTACATGACATTAGAACAAAAGCCGATTTAGGCCGTGTCCCAAACACCGACTTATTTGCTTATACCGACTTATTCAAATAAGTCTGCTATCTAGGTGACTTCTTTTGAAAGCATTGATGAAAAGCATTTGAAACATTAATGATATTCCACTTAATTAATAACTATTAATACAATATTGTCTTAATAAATTATATAATTAATAGATTTTAGCGATATAAAAATATTTTAGAGATATAAAGAGGATTAATAGAGGTGTGCTTGCATAAAAAATTGTAGCTTGCGCATTTCGCGCATCTCAGCTACAATAATAAATTTTCATCGTGTTTTAATAACTCGACACATTTTTATGTTTTTATTTATTAAATAATTCATTCAAATAAATTATTTTTTATGCATTTTAATTTTTTTATTTTATTATTAAATAACAAATTCCTAAAACATTTGTTGTTTGCTATATCTGTCAAAATAGTCAGCAAAATCGTTTGGGACAACTTGACCGACTTATTCAAGATGGCGTCAAATAATGCACGATTTACATGTTCCAATTTGTTTTTCCAACAATTTTTTTACAGAAAAATAGAGCTGCACGCAAATAACAAAAAATTACTATTTAAAAAGAGACAGCCATATGTAAACAACATTTCCCCAAATTAAAAAGAAAAAACCCAATTTTATTTTACTGGAATTTGTTTCGTGCTCCTCTCGCAAACGAAAATCGTAATATACTTAACCCTTCATTTTTTACTGGAAAAAAAATTGGAACATGTAAATCGTGCAAAAGTCAATAAGTTTGAAATAAGTCGGTGTTTGGGACACGGCCTTAAAATCTAAAGTAATTGAAGAGTGGCATCAAATTACGTCGGAAGAAACAGGAAAACTTGTGCATTCAATGCAGAATCGCCTAAAACAGGTCATAACTCAGAAAGGGTGACACACAAATCATTAATTATATTTATTAGTAATAATACTATGAACTGTATGTTTTTCTTTTGATGTATGTTTTTTTGTTTGACTGCGTTTTGTTATATTGTTGTTAAGTAAATGAATTATATTTTTTTTTTTATTTTTTAAATGTGGTATTATTAGTTAATAAATAGAAAAAAAGACAAATACTAAAAGCTGATATTTACTTGAGACATTTACAACAACAATTGCACTGAACAATTCCTAAACGGAATTAGTTAAATCCATTTTTTTTAGAATTATTTGAATCCAATTCCAATTTTTAATTTTCATACTTGCCGAAAGATGACGACGTAGTTGGTATTTTTTATATTTTATTGTAAAATGTTGTTTAAATGTTGGTGTTGTAAAACTAAATCTAACAATCTTTTTGCTGTTTCCTTGGGAATATAATAAATCCAAATTATATTTTTATCAAGTAATGACAGCTAAAGATGCTGTGTAAAGAAAATATACGAATTTATTGCATAAAATAAGGTGTATTTTTCTTTTTTTGATGTACTGTATGTCTAATTTTGGAGGAAAATGATCTATTGGTGTTTGGATATGAAATAAACCGGCGTTAGCAAAGTACTCGCAAGCAATTCTATCTATATACTCATAGTTAATAAATCAAAAATTGTGTTTTCTTGTGTTTTATTTATCATTGAACATCTACTCACAATTATTTGCAAGTTAAATTTATTAGAATGGTGGATAATAAATGAGAAAAAACTTGAAATTGGTATTTTGTATAATAAAAGCTGCGTTTTTTTTTAAACAATCGAGTAGAGTTCGCGATAGCTATTTTCAAATTTTTTCCAATTCAAAATTAAAAATTTAATTTTTTTCAATTAAATAATTTAGGTTTAATAGAAATCTATGTATAACCAAACAAATCCATCATAAAAGTTTTATGGTTTTCGTTTAATATCGTTGTGCTGTATAGTTCTGTATAATAACGGAGTAGTTCAGAACTAAACAGAACAACGATATTACAAGAAAACCATACAACTTTTATAATGAATTTTTTTGGTTATACATAGATTTCTATTAAATCTAAATTATTTAATTTAAATAATTAAATTTTTAAACTTAAATTGGACAAATTTGAAAATAGCTATCGCGAACTCTACTCGATTATTTTCAAAAAAACGCAGCAAAAGAGTGATAACACAGAATACAAACAGAAGGGACATAACACGATTATTCATGGAAAAATTTCGACTGTTTTTTTATCCTTGATTTGTATGGAAAAAGGTAGAATATAGTGGTGAAAAAAATTGTGTACTGAACTTTTTACATTCAATAAGGGTAGAGTCAAAAATTTGTTTTGGCCACGTCGTACCATATAAGTATATATACTTTATAATATATGGTGATAACCTCAAAAAATTAAATAATTCTTTAGTACAAAAAAACATCAAATTTATTGCACAAAACTGCCCAAATTGCCATAAATGTTTAGAGAAAACGAAATCCCAGTACATATATTAGAACTACAACGTAAATTAAACTACCAATTCTACCTAATTTTCAGTGGAAAAAATTTTAATTAGCTACAAGCATATATTTACTTACTCCGTATACAATTTGAAGAAAGGATCACTTTGAAACCGTTTAATAGCAAACCCTGTGCGCAAGATCAATTCACAAATTTGATTTATTATATCTGTTGTCACTTTACGTGGTGGATCAACATCAATCACTTCTGCCTTTAAAGCCAGCTCAGCTTTTATAAACGGTATTTTTGTAATATTTTCTCGAGGTTTTTCCAATTGAACATCCAAATTTTGATTATTTCGTATTTCATCATCAGTTGGAGCACATTCATCGTGCAATGATAGCAAATATGCATAATCTTGAAAAGCATTCCTAACTAAATTGTAAATACAATTTATAACCATATGATCACAAACGCTTAAGAAATTTGTTAGTAGAACACAATATCGTCGTTTATTCGCTTGGTCTATAGACGTCAAATTTTCTTTCATTTTCTTGACGGATGGAAATAAAAATATTTCATCCTCAGGTGAAAAATTTTTGTCAATTAGAGCCTTATAACATGCATGAACTAAAAAAAAAGAGTAAAATATTTAGATTTATTGTAATTTGGCATAATATCAGTTCAACTTACACAGTATAGTTTTAATTTCGTCTCGAAATTTATTAAGCAAATTTGTCGCATTTTCGTAAGCGGTCATTTGCGATTCTATGAAATAAAATAATAAAAAATTTTCCTTAACTGTAATATCAGTAAATGTTAGCTCTTTAACCACAGACAGTTTACTCTGCAGGTGCAATAACGCTTTCCCTAAATGAGGAATAGCGATATACAAATTATCTCGAATAAAAGCTTTGGCGGTTTCGTATTTCTGCCATTGTAAAGTTTTACGCCAAACTTTGAAACCTTTCCATATACGGAAAGTTTTAAATAATTTTATGTTCATCAAATAACAATACCGTTCGTATTCAAATTTCCATTCATTCAGCTTAGTGAAATGGTTCTCGGTTTCACTCCAAAACGTAACACCTTTTCTGCTAACGGCATAATATTGGTTTCGATCAACTTTGTCGAAGGACACTTCACTAAAAATTATGATAACATTAAAATTATTTTTAATTACATAAGTATGTTAAAAATAGTTACACTAAACTATATGGTGTGAATAGAGGACTACTCTTTGGCACTGCATATGTTAAATATACAAAACGCCCATCTTTGTAAGTTTTAACGCGTTCAATTAACTGATTCAGATCAGACAAGTTGTATTCTGCTTTAGTAGATGGTAAAGAGAGAGTAGTATATGCCGTGCTAACAGTTTCTGTTGTTTTTGTAGATTGTGAAAAATAGGAAAGGCCCGTGTGGCTTATTTCATCGCCTGTAAATTTTAATTTTTTGCGGTTGTCGGGTAGACTATCTAAATCTTCTTCAGTTAGGGCAGGCGACGGCTTGTAATCCCGTAAATTATTTAGCAAATCTGTTTTACGTTTCCGCACTTCAACTTTGTCAAAACAGGACTCATGCGCCACATGGAACGATGCAGATTTTTTATCAAATTCTCGTACATATCGATCATCTTTCACCATTTTTTTCGGCAACAATCTTTTTGAATCTCTTTCGCTGCACGGCTTCTTACCGGAATTGTTATCTTTGGGCGGACGAGAATACATATTTTGTATCTATCTCTTGGACGATTTGCTACTATACCACCACGTCTATTTCACACAAGTCAATACAAAATTATGCTTGCTAACAAATTATTGATTATGTGTTGCTAACGAAATATATTTCAATTAGGGCGAATTAATCAAAAATAAATTAAATACAAATAACATAACATATATAAATATACTAGATTCGAACTATAAAATACCGCGCGTAATTATACATGATAAAACTGAAAAGAAGAAAGGAAAACAAAATAAAGTATAAGAAATTAATTAATTTAAATGAAATTTATCAAAATAAATATAAATTAAAGAATTAATCAATCAAAATATAAAATCATACACACCTATACTAAAAAATTGACCAAACTAAAATAAAACAACAAAAACAGAAATGGTTAGCAACAACAAAAATGAAAAGGATAAGACTACTGCGATTCATAAAAAAAAAATCTATTAAGAAGTCAAACACCCCCCATTCTGACGCATAGTCACTGACTATGGTAAGACGTTTTGACTTCGTTAATAGTTTAGGTCTAAATCGATACACGAAACTTAATAAATTGCCTTGAATAACAGTCGTTAATTACAACTTATTTAACCCATTCTTGACCAATGTATGATTTATCATACCAAAATCAACATTTTTTTATTTTTCTATCTTTTCTATAATACATATTATTTTTTCTGTGTATTGGTTTTAAATCAACAAAAATACTCTAAAGTATTAAAAAAATATAACAACGCACAGAGAAAGTTGGTTTAGTTGTGTTTAAGTTGTGATAAAGGACGCACATATTTGTGACGTAATGAATCGGCGGTGGTAAGTGTCATTTTTTTATAAAATATGTCTTTTAAAATATGTTTTTATTTTATGTGGCTCTATTTATATAAAGTGGACATGCATGCTAATGTTTTAATACCAAAAAAACTACTGATTTTACAAATGCGTTAGAATTATGGCGTTCTATTTTAAATGGTATGATACATCATACATTGGTCTGAACTACGTAAAAAAATGTAGTATGATATATAATATGTATATTGAACTAAAGTATGTAAAAAAATTTATGTGTTTTATACTAAGTTTCTTCAATGTATTATTTATGATTACTATACTTTTTTATATGTTTTGGTATAGTTTTAATGTCGAACGTGATACGGAGGAGATCCTGAAATATTTAGAAGAACTGGATTCAGATGATGACGATGAAGACATCCAAGAGTACGAACTAGCACTAATACCTCCAACTGACGGGGCCGACAGCGATCGAGATGATGCACCTAGTGAAGATGAAGGCGAACAAAACCTACAAAGTCTAGGTAGAAAAATTCTATCTCAAAAATGCGAATTGAATGTGCGAAAAAATGATGAATTGGTGGAAGTACTAACGAACGAGGGAGAAGCCAATATTGAAATTCTCAGTAAGAAAAAGAAAATTAGACATTGGACAGAGGTACCACTAGCAAAGGGAACTAATCGTCTGTTGAATATTTCCAACCAATTCAAGCCAACATACAGCAATAGAATTATCGAAGAAGGGTTGAGACCGATAGACGTTTTTAAGGAATTTTTTAATGCCGATATTATGAGTCACATCTGCTCTGAAACAATCAAATACGCCCAATCTAAAGGAGCAATAACGTTTAAGCTAACAGTTGACGAATTATATAAGTTTTTTGGCATTCTTATATTATCAGGATATGTAAAAGTACCAAATCGGAACATGTACTGGGAAGTCCAGGAAGATGCATTTAATATAATGATAAGTAATGCCATTTCAAGAAATCGATTCAAAATCATTTTACAGTATCTGCACTTCAATGATAATGCCAAAATTGATATTAGCGATAAATTGTACAAAATTCGGCTGTTGATCGAGCACCTCAATGGAAAGTTTCAGCTGCATAGTGAATCCCAGTGCACCACGTTTTCCATTGACGAAGCAATGGAACCATATTATGGCCGAAACAATATGAAACAGTTCATAAGGGGCAAGCCCATTCGATTTGGGTTCAAATTTTGGTGCCTTAATGCTAGTACTGGATACCTAATAAAGTTTATACCATATACTGGTAAGTAATTTGTATTGTAAAACACCTTTCGATTATTATAATTTAAAGTTTCACTATATTTAGGAAAAACCGAACGAAATGCTAACACGCCATTGGGCGAAAGCGTTGTGAAGAAGCTATCCGAAAACATAATTAAAGAAGGCTCTGTGATATTTATAGATAATTATTTTACGTCTCTGCAGTTACTAGAACAATTTAAACAAATAAATATCAATATTGTTGGAACCATCCGGAAAAACAGAGTTGAAAAAGCGCCCCTAGCTGATCTAAAAAAAACTGAACGCGGTGCCTATCATACCATTCGAGACAAAGATTCTGGCATTACAATGATTCGATGGCATGACAACAGCGTAGTTACTATGGCAACCAACATATTGGATGATGCTATCGTTTTATTAGAATCGTCATGTACACGATACAGTGGCAAAGAGAAAAAGAAAGTTTCCGTACCACAGCCACATTTGATTAAAATGTATAATGGAGGAATGGGCGGAGTTGACCTTTTCGACCAGCAGAGAGGGCTATATCGGATTCGGATACGGTCAAACAAGTGGTATTGGCCCATGATTAGATTTATGCTAAATGGTACTATAACTAATGCCTGGTTTCTATATAGAGAAGCACATCCCACGACTTCACTTCTGCAATTTACTAGAGACTTGGTTAGCAGTCTACTTGCAGAAAATCTTCCTAGTAAAACTTCTTCCATTTCCTCAAAGAAACCAGGCCCTAAACCGTCGACAACTAGAACACGTTTTGATGGATTAGGCCATTTAATAGTATTTAATCCAACTCAACGGAAATGTGCTGTATGTAAAAAGTGCGCAAAATTTGTATGCGAGAAGTGCAATATAGGATTACATCCAAAGGACTGCTTCAAGTTGTACCATGTGATGGAAACCTAATGAGAAAATCATTTAAAAATTGACTGCGAAATTGAAATGTGATAAGAATTATTATTTTGAAACTTTATTTTATTGAATTTTGTGATTTTTGTAAACAGCTGTGAATTAGAAAATAAATTTATGTTCCTAAAAAAATTTAGTTGTTTGTGACCAATGTATGATATATCATACCGGTTCCTGAGGCCGTTTGGTGGGATATATAAAATGGTTTTTTCCTGAATTCGTCTATTTAACCCAAAATATGCCTGAAATGTAAATTTGCATGAAATATAAGTAATAGAACATAGTTCGGCCTTGAATGGGTTAATAAATAGTCAGTTTCCCGTGGCTGGACTCCAGTTCATAATTATGAATAAAAATCTCGAATTTGTCATCCCATCCAACCTTTGGTTTTTACCTTTTTCATACAAAAGAGTTGAAAAAAATCGCGGCTGTGAGATGTTGGAATTTGTATCCATATAGTTATGAACCGGACTTGTATATTGTAGTACTGAGACTGTGTGCCTGAGAGCGATTTTCTCGACTACATTGCCGACTAAACGAAGATGAGTAGTCATGCTATTAGTCATCAGTGGCACTATTCTGGTAATTCCCTGGGAATAGGGAATTAGGGAAAGATTTTATATGTAATTTCAATTTTAAAATTTTTTTCTGGCATGCTGGGGTAAAAATCTAGTGGTAATTTTTTTGAAAACAAAATGAAATTGGGAATAATTTTCCCTGCCAATTTAGATATGCAAAAATTATTCCCAATTTATAAATATTTGCATCAAACATTTCTTCTTAGTAGGCCGGAAAAAAAATATTTGAACTGAAATTACATATAAAATCTTTCCCCAATCCCCTATTCCCGGGGGATTACCAGAATAGTGCCACAGGTTTTATCATTTAGACTCCAGCTGAGGTTGCTTGACTATTTAGTTGTCATGTTCATTTTTTGTTTTTATTATTTTTTTATCATATGCATGCGAGAAAAATGTCTAAAAGGAAATGCCCTCATTCATAAATTTCGATTGTAATTTATAATCACATTCATGAATATTGCGATTTCCATGTTCATATTTGTTTTATTTTTTCTATTTCCGTGATTTTCAGTAATAACAAACCGGTGTTGTTGAAAACAAAATGACATATGATATGACTTTTCATTTAGCTTATACAATTTAGTTTACAATCGGAGGCACAGCATATTTAAAAGATACTAGTGCCATCTTTGAAAGAATGATATGAATCAGTCATTTAATTAGTTTAGTCGGCAATTAAGTCGAAAAAATCGCTCTCAGGCACACAGTCCTAGATTTTTTCGAAAATGACATTCGTAAACCGTATTTGTAAACGAGGCTAAATTCGTGATTTTATTGTAATTTTTAAACGTAACTTACAGGAATCATTTTTCGAAAATATGGTAAAGTATCAAGATAGACAAAATAAAAATTACTTCACCATTTCAAAATATTATTCTACAAAAATTGTTCCACAAAATTCAATATTTTTGAAAATACTTCAACAACATATACAAAAATGTATCAACGTCCCATCCCTGAGATGCTTTTATATAACTCGCATTTCCCGAGAAGTGTCTATGAAACATCAAACAAAGCACACTTTAAACATCAATTTTAACCGCGAATTAAACCATCGATATCTACGATTTTAATCTCGACTACTTGGTAAATGCAAACTTAAATTTGATGATTCAAGGATCAAACACACCAAGCAGCAGCAGCGAGCAGCAAATTTAAATTTTGGCTTATTCGCTTATTTAATGATACAAAATCATAGTTTGCGTATCATTAAACGACATTAAGTATTTTGTAAATATAATTGAAAAATTTAAATTTGAAGAAATTGTATTGAATGAAGTTGCATAAAATTTGCACAATCCAATTTTACCACTAAAACAAAACAGTCTGCTGCGCTGCTTGGTGTGCACGCCCATAAGCAGCCGATAGTGTGGATTGCTTGGAATATGTTGCGCTGCTTTTGGTGTGTTTCATCCTTTAGTCCAACGTTTTTCTATATTTTGAATCCCTTCCAAAAAATATGATGGTTCCAACCCTTCAAAATACGTGTTTGTTTCCGCAATAACCTTATCATTAGAGCCATATTTTTTCCGCCGAACCATTTTTTCATATTTGGAAATAGAAAATAATCACTGAATGCTAAATCCAGCGAATATGGTGGATGCGGTACCAATTCGTGTCGTAATTCGTGGAATTTTGCCATAGCGTTGACGAAAGTGTGCACACGTGCATTGTCCTGATAGAAGAGGATTTTTTTGTTTGCGAAATGCGGAAGTTTTTCTTTTACAGCGTGGTTGAAAGGATAAAATAAGTTAGCGTAATACTCTCCATTGATCGTTTTGCCCTTTTGAAGATAGTCAACATGAATTATGCCACGTGCATCCCAAAATACAGTAGCAATGACTTTGCTCGCTGATAAAACCGCTTTAGCCTTCTTTGGCGCAGATTCACCTCGGAAAACCTACTGCTTGGACTGTTCTTTGGTTTCTGACGTACTGTGATGAATCCATGTTTCGTCAACAGTTATGAATCGACGCCAAAAATTATTGCGATTACGGTTCAACATAGCCAAACATTCTTTCGAAATTGACATACGAGCGTGCTTGTTGTCAATAGTGAGCAAACGCGGCACCCATCTTGCTGAAAGTTTTTTTCAAATCCAAATGAGTTGTTAAAATATTTTACACCCGTTCTATTGAAATGGCCACAGTCTCAGCAATCTCACGCACTTTCACTCTTCGATCGTTTATCACTATATCGTGGATTTTATCGATCATTTCTGAAGTTGTAACCTCATTTGGACGACCTCGACGATCTTCATCAAAAACACTTGTACGGCCATGGTTAAATTCTGCTGTCCAATATTTTATGGTTGATAATGAAGGTGAAGAATTCCCATAAGCTTCTTTGAGTTCCGTTTCAATCTCGTGATTTGTTTTATTTTTTAGAAACAAGTATTTTATTACCGCTTGGTATTCAAATTTTTCCATTTTTTGAAAATATAAAAGTTGTTCAATTTAAATGACTAGTAAAAATAAACTAAACCATGGAATGATTTGACAATTTGAGAGTATGGTTGGTAAAGGTTATACTACAGAAAAATGCCACTTTAAACATTTTTGCTACGCCATCTCTTGTGGCCAGTAGGCCAGGTACTTATCATACTACCCTCGTATTATAAATACATCTATAATTCAAGCAGCAACTAACTGGATCAACTAATCATATGCTGCGTTTATACCACAGCTAAAATAGCAATGCTAAATGCAAATGACAGCTGTAGCAACGGTATAAACACGACATACACATAGCTCTAGCTAGCTAAAATAGCACTGCTATTTAGCATTGCTACGTAGCGAGCAATGCTACGTAGCTACTGTATAAACAAGCAACATTGCTACACATGTCAAAATTTAAGTTTTGATTTTATTGTTTACAAAAAAGTTTGAATAAATTTACATATTTTGTAGCTAAAATTGATTTAAATTTTTGGTTCGATAGGAAAATTTAGAAAAAAAAAAATAACAAAACCCTAAAATGAAAAGGGCGAAAAACGTGCAACGTGAAATGACGTGAAATTTTCTGTTTTTGACATTTATAGCAATACACGTTACGAACGCAAGCTAAATAATATTGCCATCTGTAGCATTGCTATTTTAGCTTCGGTATAAACGCAGCAATAGAGATTTCAAATTTATTTTTTGATTAAATTCAACGTCAGGTTAGTGTTGAATATTTGTATTTTGTGCGTTGTGTTAATAATACAGCATATATATGTGACATTTTTCTGTTGGAAATCTTGTTTGTTACAATGGATTTGACATTATTAAAAAATCAACGAAACGGTCATAAGAGTCGGGTGACTTATTTTAAAAATCAGTTCGATAACAATACTGGTCACAGATTCAGGAATAGGAATACGATACGAAAACTGAAGATTCCTATTCAATTTTAAATAATAATCGTACGATTCTGATTCAATTCAAATATGAATTTTGTATTTTCGTTTTCGTATCGTATCGGTGAATTACACCTAGAGTCTACACTATGTAAATTTACTGATATTTTCTATCAAGGTATCAATGTATGTGTGAGTATTTTATATAAATTTTGACACTATCAGCAGATTATCAGGAGGCTATTTCACGATAAATTATCATGAAATTGTTACGAAATGTCATCCTTTTGAGGTTATGTTTCATAATTAATAATTTAATTTAAAGGGTGAAGACATTAGGCTGTGTTGAATTCGTGTGTCGATTTGTGAAAAAAATAATGGACAAACGTACACAACTATTGATACCACGTTTATACCATAGCTACTTTAATAGTATAATAGTATTTTACTAATAAAGTATTTTTCTCCTTCAGTTTACACCATAGTGGTGTGAACACATATTAGAATAGTTTATTAGTTATATATTTCACTAATATTTCACAAAAATAGTTAAAATTTATAACAATAAACAAAAAAAAATCTGAAAATTGACTAAAATGATATTTCGTATCTAAAAAATATTATATTAACAGTTCACAACGCATAACATTATACCAATACTTTTTAGATACGTACAATACTTTAATAGCAAAAATGTATGTGATAAAGTAATAAAGTATTTTACTTTGAGTTTACATCGTCATACTTTTTTGATATATACTTTTATACTACTGTGGCCCTATTCTGGTAATTCCCGGGGAATGGAAATTTTAAATTTTGTAGCAGTTTTATTCCCTTTTCCCCAAAAGTGTATTCCGGCTTTTGGGAAAACTTTTTTTTGGGAAAAAATTATTCCCCATTATAGCAGTCTTGACGTTTATTATTCCATACCTATTTTAGGAAAGAATTAACTGGGAATAGAATTTAACGGAAATTTATTGTATTTACGTAATTTATGTGTTATGGCTGTAAATTTATACTAAAAACTAGTAATATCAATTGGAAATATCAATATCCAATTTTTTATTTTAATAAACAAACTTTATTTTTTAAGTAAAATTCTATTAAAATATTAATAAAAACAAAGTACACGTAGTAAACTATTTTTAGACATTTGATTTCCTGTTTTATTGCGGTCGCGTGTGAAGTGTGAACGAGACTAATTAAATTATATTTTATATAACTTTAATTATTATTTTAATTTTAATTATTTAAATTTGTTCCCCAATCGCCAGAATTAACTTTTGGAAAACGGGGAATTGGGGAAAATGGCTGGGGAATAGCTGCTACAAAAATAAATTATTAACTATTCCCGGGGAATTACCAGAATAGGGCCATGGCGTAAACGTGGTATGAAAAAATTATATATATTAAAGAAAATTAACAAGAATTACGAAAATCACGAATTTCGATATATTAACACAGAATACAGAGTTAAATAAATATACTATAACATAACATAACCTCAAAAAAATGACATTTTGAAATAATTTCATGATAATTTATCGTGAAATAGCCTCCTGATAATTTGCACACATACATTGACACCCTGATAGAAAATATTAGTGAATTTGCATAGTGTAGATTCTAGGTATGCTTCTTCGTCGACTTCGAATTACGTACTCCAAGTTTGGCGACGTTCAGACAATTATTGAAAGTCTTGATGCCGAACCTATAATGTAATTATAATGAACGTGACATATTTGATGACAGTTACGGTGCTCTTGAATCACAAATATTAAATGAAATATGTTTAAGAATTTTTTCGGCTTTTCGGACAAAATATTATTTTAATGGACACCCATACGATGTTTACGACTATTTTAGTCGCAGAAACAAAGAGGCCATTTTTTAACAATATTTCTACCACAAAAGTAGAAAAAACGCGCTCCCCTCCCCCAAACCTTTAACCCCAGGGCAATAGTGTACACAAAGATACACAAACCCTTACAAATCAACCCTCTCAATCAAACTTTTTTATCAGTACGAAACCAAGCTGCCAAGAAGTTACCTAAGGGATTTCTCATTTTTGTAAGGGTTTGTGTATCTTTGTGTACACTATTGCCCTGGGGTTAAAGGTTTGGGGGAGGGGAGCGCATTTTTTCTACTTTTGTGGTAGAAATATTGTTAATAAATGGCCTCTTTGTTTCTGCGACTAAAATAGTCGTAAACATCGTATGGGTGTCCATTAAAATAATATTTTGTCCGAAAAGCCGAAAAAATTCTTAAACAAATTAAATTCACGGACGATTATAAAATTCTTCTTAATTAAATGAAATAGTTCAATTAGAATGTAGGCCTCGTTTAGATTTTAAAGCAACTTCTATTTTGATGGGTGACCAAAACGAAAATGGCTCAGTGAATACTACGCACGCTATTAAATTGCCGGAAATAACTTTACCGACGTTTGATGGTTCGGAATTAGGATGGTTGAAATTTCATGGCATTTTCTGTGATTTAATTCACAATAATATAAAGCTCGATTTTACTACAAAATTTCATTATTTGATATCGTGCCTAAGTGGTGGTAAAGCTTTTCATTTAATAGAAGCCCTTCCGGTGACAAGCCGAAATTACAATGGTGCATGGCTAACTGTATTTGATCATTTTAGTAATGAAATTTCGATAAAGATATTACAGATGAAGAGTATTTACGATATTAAAAGACCAGTCGAAGGGTCCGCACAGTCACTAAAATTGTTTATTGACACGGTGCTTATAAACATGTAAATTCATTTAAAAAAAACATGGGTGTTGCAATTGACCAATGGGATTTATTCCATATTCATCACTTACCTGAAAAGTTGGATTCTGCTTCACATAAGCAAGTCATTAAAAACACACAATACTTCATATTTTGCAATTTACTGAATTCATCGAGATTTTAAGAAAACGAGCTCGAGTAATCGAATGTGTGAAACAAGTTAATAATGCAGTCAACTCGGCCGCTAATGTTTCCGATACGCGAAACAAGCATTTCGTTAATTCGAAACCAGGTCGTAGCTTTGTGTATATAGTAGTGGTATTGGATAAACATTCAATCAGTTCCGTTTTTTTCTCCCCACTGTACTCATGTTTACATTTAACTACTGTAAGAATTTTTTCCAATTTATATAAAAGAATACGAATCATTTAGTTCACAAACAATTGAAATAATGTAATAAATTTATTAAAATTCATTTTCATAAATTTAATAAATTTAATTAGTGAAATTTTAATTCAATTTGATATTTAATTTTTTTTTTAATATTCGACATAATATACAGTGAAAATCCCGAGAGCCGGAAATCACTTATCGCGAAAACTCTCCAAAGACGGATAAAAATTCTAATATGTAATATCCCCGTCAAATTAATTTCGAAGTTATTTTAACCTTTAAAGCTTAGTACTCAGTTCAAAGTGAAATGAAATTTTAACGCGGTCTCCAAAAATCTATTTATTTTCGCGTGAAATAGAAATGAAATTTTATTTGGAGAATTTTTAATTTTAACGTATAAATTTGTAAACATGCATAAATTAATTTCTTTATTTTACGTAAATAATTTAAATTAAATTGGCTTTAATTAAAATTTATGAATTTGTGGTATTAAAAAATTTGTTTTTTCCCAAAAACAAACAAATGTCAAAATTTCGCGTGAAAATAATGTGCCGAGACATTATTTTCACATGAAAATAATTTGGAGAGTTTATGCGCGCCATCTTTGATGTATTGAACACACTTGGTTTTTTCGTTGGAGAACTGAGTACTACAAAACGAAAACAGAAATGAAATTTTTCATTTCTAATTTCACTTTGGTAAAATCGTATGGAAATTTCACGTGAAATCGAACTGAGTACTAGGCTTAAGGCGAAAAATCCCGAGACGCGGACGTAAATTCGCTGCCTATTACAAATTTTTATTTTTGAAACCCTAAGAAGCGCAAATTGCATAATTTAAGGGGCAATTAGCAACTTGTACATACAAATATCAAATGTCAAAAATACATTTTGACTAACGATAAAATCTTAATTATGTACATATTCGTTCATAGTTGCACATAAATATTGCTATAAATTATACTTAATATGTATATGTACTCGTACCTATTAATTATGCGGTAATTTTAATTATTTTTAGAATAAAGTGCGAACATTGTAAAAAGACGAGAGACGCTACATATTTATTTTAAATGTGATAAAATACCAATAAATGAATTTTTTGAAATAAAGTTTGTGGGCAATTTTCTTTTGAAAAACATAAAATTTGTTTTAAAAAAAAAAAAAGTTGCGAAACACGGAACACTCCTGAAAGCCGGAAAAATCATTGGTGCCGTCAGATACCGGCTTAGAGAATTTTCACTGTACACCCTTCCGTCGCAACATACATTTTTTTTACTAATAATGCCTCAACCAGTCAGACTTAAGAGCTTAAGTTACACGCCGATTGCACCACTTCGGTTAGTGCTACAGTCACCAAAATTTTATAGGCTTCTCGTCACAAATAATGCGTGATTTCCATTAAAAATTTATCTCAGTAAAAAATACTGAGAAAACGAACAGAGAAAGGTAATATTAAATCTACAACAGAGGGAAAGAGAAACTTCGATTTGTTTATTTTTTATTGCAAATTTTTATAGTTAAACAATTACAACCTAACCAAAAAATTTCATAATTTTTTCTTAATTTCATAATTTATATTATATTATTTCTTATTATTTAATTTGAATCGATTATTTTAATTTTTGGCATTTTAATTTTTGTTGTAAACATATAAATCTATTTTTAAGATGTCTATGGGGTAATGTATCGGAGTTATAATTATCCACTCATCTGTCACACACCCCAAGTATTTATTTTTATTCACAGGAACTTGACACTTTTAATATATTTTCAATACACCGGAGAAAATATACATATTGCAATAATTTTTACCAAAACGGTTATTTTTATATTTATTATAATTTATTTTACTTTATATAAAAACGAGTAATTACATATTAGTTTTTTATTTATACTATTTTTATTTTTTAATACACCATGTATATCTATTTTGGGCTAGATACTATTTTTCCAACGTCTTGCGATTCTTTTAAAATATTGAATAGAACTGTTTTTTCAAAACAAATAAAATTTTCTTTTATAGAGAAAATTTTGTTATTTACAGGTTTCTAGATTATTAAAAAAAATATAAAACTTAACTATCCTAATGTTGGTATCCCTTCAACTTTTCTTTTTCCTCTGCCATCAAACACACTCAAATTTGCTCAATATAATTTTGACATCTACATGAATGACAATGACATTTCTCTAAATATGACGGAAAAAGCACAGGGGTAAGCAACTGGATTTTGAGTAAGAAAAATAATACAAGAAAAGTTTATATAATATTGTCATTTTCTTTATTTATTTTATCTAGCCGCTACACATACTCCCTTTCCAGTGAAATTGCTACAAAAATTTCACGATAATATTTAATTTTTATGCTCATATGGAAACTAAATGTTGTAAATATTTGAGCGGTGTTTTTGTAATTCTTCCAGTTCTGGTGATTTGTGGTTGTATGTTTTGTGTTGTTTTTGTGTTTTGTGATTGAATATTTTTGTCTGTCTGTGGTAAATTAAAACGGACAGTTTTTGAATTTTTTGAAAGTTTACTTGTTGTTGAATTGTTTTCGTTGTTTGTGTTTAGTACTGTAGTGTTTTTAGTTTGTTCATTGTTCGTTGAAGTAGGTAAATTCTGTAAATTATCTTCTATATTTTCACTGTAGCATGGTTTAATACGGTCGATAGAAACTTTTGTTGCCTTGTTATTTATCATAATTTCGAATTGTTTGTCGTTTCTATCTACCACCAAATATGGTCCTGTATATGGAGGTTGAAGTGCTTTTCGTAGTGCGTCTGTCCTTACAAAAACATATTTACAATTTTTTAGTTCAGCACTTACAAAAATCTTACCAATACCATGTCTCGATGCAGGTTCTGGCTTTAATTCTGCGAAATGATCCCTTAATTTTAAAACGAAATCTGTTTGTGGAATATTACCTTTTCCCGTTTCCAAAAATTCTCCTGGAATGCGAACATTTGTTCCGTATACTAATTCTGCCGGTGAAAATCCTAAATCTTCTTTAATTGTTGATCTCAAACCTAGTAGTACTGTAGGTAGAATTTCTGTCCAGTCAGATCTGTCATGACACATTATAGCTGTTTTAAGTGATCGATGCCATCTCTCGATCATGCCATTTGACTGTGGATGATAACTAGTGGTCCTTTTCCTCTGAAAGCCTAATAAATGAGATAATTCACTGAATAATTGTGACTCGAATTGTCTTCCCTGGTCTGTCACAATGAATTTCGGGACACCAAATCGGGCTATCCAACTTGTGTATACTGCAAACGCCACTGTAGATGCTGTAATATCCTCTGTTGGTATTGCTTCTGCCCATCGTGTGTACCTGTCAATTAATGTTACCAAATATTGTTGTCCATTTGATATTGGTAGTGGTCCTACGATATCAAGATGAACTTCTGAAAATCTTTCCTCTGTGTTGGGATATGTACCGATTTCCGCCTTGGTATGTTTATTGATTTTTGATTTTTGGCATTCTATACAATTTTGTGCCATTTTCCTGACATCTTTTTTAATGGAAGGCCAAATAACGTGATTTGCTAATAATTTCACGGATGCCTTAATGCCAGGATGTGATAAATTGTGGAAACTATTAAAAACATTTTTTCTCCATTTACCTGGAATGAATGGTCTATTTCTGCCTGTTGACGTGTCGCAATAAATTGTTATATTTGAGCCGAATGTTACTGGAATCTGTTCAAACACTAATTTTGAATCTGGAGTATTGATTAATTTTGTTAATTCTTCATCTGAATTCTGAGTTTCTGCAATTTGCTGGTAATCAATACTTTCTAAAATCTCAATGGATTCAATGCGCGACAATGCATCTGCTACAATGTTATTAGCACCCGAAATGTGTCTGATATCTGTCGAAAATTGTGCAATAAAATCTAATTGTCTTCTCTGCCTTGGAGAAGCTTTATCCAACTTTTGCCGGAAGGCAAACATTAATGGTTTATGATCTGTTAATATGATGAAATTTCGACCTTCAATAAAAATTCTAAAATGTTTAATTCCTAAATATATTGCAAGTAATTCGCGATCGTATGTGCTATATTTAATTTGTGTATCGGTGAAACGGACTGAATAAAAACCAAGTGGTTGCCAAATGTCGTCCACGAATTGCTGTAACACTGCACCTGCTGCAAAATCGGAGGCGTCTACCATAATTGCTAGTGGTGCTGAAATAATTGGGTGTGTCAAAATGGATACATTGCTCAACTTTGCTTTGCACATCTCGAAAGCTTGCATTGATTCGTCTGTCCATTTGATTAATGTCTTGCTGTTTTTTTTATAACCTTTTAGAAAATTGTTTAACAGAATTTGTTCGTGAGCTGCCTTTGGTACGAACCTACGGTAAAAATTTAACATTCCTAGGAATCGTTTCAGCTGCTGAACATTTGTAGGTAACGGATATTCATTGATGATTTTTACCCGTTCTGGATTTGGTAAAATTCCTTTGTTAGTAACAAGATGACCCAGAAATAACACCTCTGACTGCGCTAAAATACATTTATCTTGATTTATAATTAGTCCAAAATTTCTTAAACGTTCGAAAACTTGTTCGATATGATGTAAATGTTCATCTTTAGATTTGGATGCGATTAAAATATCATCCAGATATACGAAACAAAATGATAAACCATGTAGGACTTGATGCATTAATCGTTGGAAAGTTTGGGCTGCATTTCGGAAACCGAATGTCATACGTACAAATTCGAATAGTCCGAATGGAGTAATAATTGCTGTTTTAGGAATGTCGTTGGGCTCGACTGGAATTTGATGATACGCTTTAACTAGGTCTATCGTTGAAAAAATTGTGCACCCTTCTAATTGAAATGAAAAATCCTGTAAATGAGGTATAGGGTATGCATCGGGAATAGTAACGTTATTTAATGCCCTGTAATCACCACACGGACGCCATTCTCCATTTTTCTTGGGTACCATGTGCAGTGGGCTGGCCCAAGGACTATTGCTTGGCCTGCAAATTCCCTGACTAACCATCTCATCGAAATGGTCTTTTGCGATTTTAAGCCGATCCGGAGCCAAACGTCTAGCTCTACATGCAATCGGTGGACCTTTTGTCTCAATAAAATGCGTCACTTTATGTTTGATAGTGTTAATATGACCTGTATCATGTGTAATGTCTTTAAATTTGTAAAATATTTTCTGAATATCTGGATCTAATGTATTAGTTTTGTCTACGGAAGATAACGTAGGAATATTCATTCGTGTGATTTGTCCTACTGATGCTACCGTAGTTAGTGGATCTACGATTTTTCCCTGTTTGATATCTACTAATAGTCCTGTTGCATTTAAAAAATCTGCTCCCAGAATTGGTATATTGACATCAGCAATTATAAAGTCCCACTTAAATTCTCTTCTAAGACCTATGTTTAATGTTAATTGTTTTTGTCCGTATGCTGATATGGTGGTCCCATTCGCTGCATATAATTTAGATGACGGAATTAACTGATTTTTATTACGAAATTTTTTTGGTAATACTGACACGTCAGCTCCAGTATCTACCAAAAATTTAATGTTTAAATGTTTTTCCAAAATTAATAAACGGCTAGATGAGTGAATTTCATCAAGACACGCCGCTGGATGTTGATGAAAATTTAAAAATTTGATTTCTCCAAAAATGTGTTATGCATTTTACACCCTGATACACATTTTTGGGCTTTATCACCGAACTTAAAATGGTAATAGCATAGATCTCTTTTTTTTGATTGATCTCTAGATTTAGAACGACGACGGTTTGAACTCTGACGATTAAAATTTCGACTATTGTGGTCTGATGGGTTTTGTCGTTGTACGATCTCTCCCACTTCTGCTAAGATATCCTTCTTGAAAGACTGCATTATTTGTTGAATATCCACTTCTTTCGATCTTTCTCGGATTGCATCTTCCATACCGGATTTGTGAGTGACACCTGCTATTTGATTAAATGATCCCGTGAGTGTTTCCACTAAATCGTCAGCTCGTTCTGCTAATGTTTTAATATCTAAATCGTGTTCAAATGGTGTTAAAATTAATTGAATTTGTGAGGGTAATCGTTGCATCCATAATTGTTTGATGGAAATGGCCGAAAAACCGGAAGCATTCGCCTGAAATTCCTCGAGTAATTGTGAGGGTTTTTTGTCACCTAGGGTTAAACCGTGAAGTATTTTGTTTAGTTTCGACTTCTCTGATTCACCTAAAACACGAATCACCTCCTGTTTGAAAACCGAATATGGTTTGTTCCCTTTATCTCTAGTTATTAAATGCGCAAATTGATTATGTAAGTGTGCATCTAACGCACCGACTGCGTGTGCATACATAGTCTTTTCTGTTTTGATACCTGACACCGCGAATTGTTGTTCTAATATCGCGAACCAGGTTTCAGGATTTTGTTTGTATAATGGCTGTGGTGCTTTAAAAACCACATGTGCCACCTGATTAAGAGGATTACTTGCAGTGACATCTCGTTCATCACCATTTCGGACAAATGGTATATATGAACTTGATGTACCACCTGCTAATAATTCTCTAATACGCGTTTCTACTAGTGCTTGCAGTTGTGTGTTTGTCACGACGATATTTTGCTCCATATTATTTTCGGTATGAGCAATATCGTCACTAATAATTCCCTCAGTTTCTTGTTCTAAAACTGGGGCTGCCTCTACAACACGACATTTTCGTGCTAGATAGCAAATAAATAGAAAACAACAAGCGAAAACGAATGCAATACCCGCCATAGTAAACATTTTACTATATACTTGACGATAAAAATTACAGAGGAACAACAAAAAATCAAATTATTTACCCAAGTGAAAAAATTGATAAAAGAAAAACGAAAAGAAATATTTTGCCCCGTGTGAAAAATGAAAAAATTATATTTGAGCAAAAAATAATTGTGTTTTTTTTTTTTTTTTTAAATAATAATAATTAATAAAATTCAAATTAAATTTTTATTTAATAATTATTTATTTATTTGGCATTTAAAAAAAAAGGAAAGAAAAATTGTTGGAATACTTACAGTTTTTTGTATATACTAAACCCTATATATATACTCCAGAATAGGCTTCTATGGACTGCTATCACAAATGGATCGACTGGGTTGAATATGCTGTATGTTGCTGTATTCCTTTTGATGATCTGGTTGGTGTATCCACTGGTTCGTAATATTATCTTGTTGATAATTCCTCTCAGGATGCCCGCAGATATTTATTTTACATAACCGTTGTTATTTTGATGAATTTTATTTTGATGATATTTTATTTTATTTTGTGTAATCTGTACATATTACATATATGTTTCCGATGATCTGATGATGCCTGTTTTATCACGTCGGGGTCACCACTTTATGGGGTAATGTATCGGAGTTATAATTATCCACTCATCTGTCACACACCCCAAGTATTTATTTTTATTCACAGGAACTTGACACTTTTAATATATTTTCAATACACCGGAGAAAATATACATATTGCAATAATTTTTACCAAAACGGTTATTTTTATATTTATTATAATTTATTTTACTTTATATAAAAACGAGTAATTACATATTAGTTTTTTATTTATACTATTTTTATTTTTTAATACACCATGTATATCTATTTTGGGCTAGATACTATTTTTCCAACGTCTTGCGATTCTTTTAAAATATTGAATAGAACTGTTTTTTCAAAACAAATAAAATTTTCTTTTATAGAGAAAATTTTGTTATTTACAGGTTTCTAGATTATTAAAAAAAATATAAAACTTAACTATCCTAATGTTGGTATCCCTTCAACTTTTCTTTTTCCTCTGCCATCAAACACACTCAAATTTGCTCAATATAATTTTGACATCTACATGAATGACAATGACATTTCTCTAAATATGACGGAAAAAGCACAGGGGTAAGCAACTGGATTTTGAGTAAGAAAAATAATACAAGAAAAGTTTATATAATATTGTCATTTTCTTTATTTATTTTATCTAGCCGCTACATGTCTAAAACCATAGAGTACACAACAAGAATGAGAAAATCAAACCATAAATGAACTATAATCTAAAAAGGTTTGGGAGTGTGGAAGAATTTTGTTCATATTACAATACAATATTTATGTAGATGTGTTGGAATGTAGCAACATATAAAAAATTGAAAAAATTACTCAACGGAGTGCTATAAAAAGTATTCCGTTGAGTAATTTTTTCAATTTTTTATGGCAGTACACTACCACTAATACAATAATGTTGTCAGTAAAATTTTATGGAATAAAATTTTTGTTTCTCTCCCACACTTGACAAATCGATAAGTTGGTCTCGCTTTTTTTTTAATGAGATAAATTTTTTCGTAATGGAAATCGAGCATAAACAACTGGGCCGACATGTTGTAACTATCACCATTTTCGCTTCGACGAAAAAATCGTGCTACTTTGATGAAAATTTAAAAATTTATATGAAAGAGAAAAATGTTTACTTCCAAAATACCGTTATTCTATCGAAAATGTCGGCCCTAACCTCTAAAATTTTGGTGGTCGTACCGCTTTCCTAAGTGGTCCAAAACGGAGCACAACTTAAGCTCTTAAGTCTTACTGGTTGAGGCATAAATAAACTTCAGCAAAACAAATCAAAGTAAAAGTTACAAAACAAAACAAAGAAATTATTATTTTTTGTATTTTCGTGTTTTCTCGTGTGGTAAAATCATTATGACGCGTAATAGCGGAACCAGTCAGAAATAAAAACTTAACTAAATAAAAAAATAAGAATGCGATAAATGGCATTTCAATGTTATTACCCAGTCAAACTTAATTTTCATGTAAGAAACCGAAAGAAACCGAATTTCCCCTTCGTTAAATTATAGCTGTCACTTAATAAAAAAATAGTGCGCGCTATTTGTAACAACAAATCGTACTGTCGAAGAAACAAAGTTGTAAAAGTAACATCATATAAATAAAAAAAATTATAAATTTGGTTGTGGAAATAAAGTTTTATTTTATATGCGAATTGTGTTCAACAACGGTCGATGGTTCTGGATAATTAGATAATCATTATTTTTAGTCGCAGAAATTATCTTTTATCATCCAGTAAACTTCATGCTTAAATATGTACGATTTGTTGTTGTGTTTTATACACAGCAAAAGAAGATAAATTTTTGATACGGGTGGAAGCCATATTTATTTTGTGTACATTTTTTTGTTTACTATTTTATTTATTAAATAAAACTGTTTTAATATTTTTTATGTGATAGTGATAGTTCACATAAAATACTTTATCACACACATACTTTATCACACCATTATTAAAACTATCACATAAAATTATGTGATAGTTTTAATAATGGTGTGATAAAGTAAAAATGGTGTTTTAGTGAATTTTGTTAAAAATTAATTTGTTAATGGTATGATATTATAGTCTGTGGTATGATATTATAGGGTAAACGGTATTTTACTACTATAATATTTTAATTTTGTTTAGTTTATTTCCTTTTTTCTTTGTGATGTAAAAGCATCTCGTGTATGTGTACATTTTCAAATACGAAATTTATATATAAAAATTTATAACAACATGAACAAATATGAAATTTCTCTAAAAGACATTTCACAATAAAAAACAGCTGTTTGTAAACGAACAGCTGTTACTTAAAATTATTATTTTTGGCTGGTTGGAATACAAAAAAAAAAGAAAAACAATTGGGTTCGGTAAAATTCGTATTTTTTTTGTTATGTTCTTATTTCTGACTGGTTCCGCTATAAGCAAAGTGGAGTTGTTGTTTAAAAACGGAAAATACTAAATGAAAATTTCGAAACACTAAATTTATTTATTAAAATTGTCACCAAAAGTTGATTATTTATAGTGATCACTGACAAAATAGTTTTTTTTTTATTTTATTTATGAAATACAAGCGATTTATTGACGAAATCAGCGAACCATAACATTCTTACTATGCAACCGATTTTTTTTTTTGTATTGTTTTGTCAGTTTTTGTTAAATAATACTCATACTAACGTCGGATTTTTAAAATTCGGCCTGTAATTGTAGTGGTATTGATTTCATGTATACTATCAGCAGTAAAAATATCTGACTGAACGTGGACTGCAATTGGTCAAATCATATGAGAAACTAATATGACTTGTCATCACTAAATCATTTTGTCAACAATCAACATACCATCAAAAATCGACTAGTGGCACTATTCTGGTAATTCCCCGGGAATAGGGAATTGGAGAATGATTTTATATGTAATTTTTATTTACAAGAAAAATTTCTGGCATTCTGAGGTAAAAAGGTAGTGTTGAGTTTTTTGAAAACAAAATTAATTTGGGAATAATTTTGCCTGCCAATTTAGGTATGGAAAAATTATTTCCAATTTGTAAATATTTACATTAAACTTTGCTCCTCAGCACGCCGGAAAAATATATTTGAACCGAAATTATATATAAATTCTTTCCCCAGTTCCCTATTCCCGGGCAATTACCAGAATAGTGCCACAGAAAGTATTATTTGTCTTTTTCTTACGCACTTAGAAAAAAAAGTAGGAAAGAGCAAGGCATGTCTTTCGTAAAAAGTTGTTCACATGCATGTTGACAAATTCCCAACTGGGATAATCGCGACACACTAAAGACTCATTAGTCAAGCATGGCACGTATATAGAAATTTATCAGCAAATCCGCCATTCCACACTTTGACTCTTTCGTCGTGATTCTTTGCTCATTTCCTTCCCCTTCACCCATAAACTGTTGTTAGTTTGTGGGTGAAGGGGAAGGAAACGAGGAAAGAATCACGACGAACGGATCAAAGTATGGAATGGCGGAATGGGATTAATTTTCGTTTGCGACATGTCTGAGATTTATCGTTTATGACATGTGTGAGTTTAACTCTGACTGCTTATATTTATACTGTTAATATTGGAGGCTAATAATTATTAGAAATTCTTTGGTTCAACCTAGGTTGAAACTTCAATATAAATTCACTAAAAGTTAACTTGGAGTTAACTAGACTCAACCCAAAAAATTTCTTAGTTCGAGTCGAAAAACAACAACAACAAAAAACTAAAAATTATTAATTTTAATTTTCTTGTGTGAGCAGTGGTATCTAAATACTCAAGCATATTTTTTGTGGTTTTTCCCGATTTTAATTTATTACGTTTTCCCTAAAATTAATTGCATTCTTCCCGCCTTTCCACACTTTAATTCTTTCGCCGTGATTATTTCGTAGTTTCCTTCTCCTTCGCCCACAAACTAACAACAGTTTGTAGGTGAAGACGAATGAAACGAGGAAAGAATCACGAAAGAATCAAAGTGTGGAATGGCGGATCTAGAAATTTTTAAAAAATTTGGACTCGATCCAAAGATAACTCTGCCACTGTAAACACTAGAAGTTAACTTCAAGGTTAACCTCAAGACAACTCGATCTGCAATGTATAATTGAAGGTTTGGCCTAGGTTCAACCCAGGTTGAATCTTTAATGTAAAGAGCATAAATGAAGGCTCAACCTAGGTCCAACCTGGGTTGAACCTTCAAGTGATGGCTTTTTTCAAGAAAGTGTGTCCATAAATTGTCAGATTTTTTTACATTTCTTTAGAAAATAATTACCAAATAATCTGAGTATGTACAATGTTTTTTTTTTCAAATCTTAACAATTTGTTAAATAGTTAACAATTTGTTAAATAGTTAATATCTTAACCATTTTTCTAATAACAACAACAACAAAAAAAGGCTCTATTTAAGTCCAAACCACACAAATGTGTGAGTATTGCTTTTTTGATAAAAAAAAATTCGTTTGTTCTGAAGTACACCCAACACAATTGTGTGTATAGTTATATTGTTTTTTTCGGACAAAAATAAGCTTAAAAGGAATACACAAATATGTAAGTTGGTTCAAAACATATACAAAAATAAACCTTTGACCTGATTCTTTTCGAGTCAAGCTCGGGCAAATCGCTCAAGTGGTTAACTCGACTCAATCCAGAAAATTTCTTAGGTCGAGTCGAAACGCAACAACAAAAATAAACTAAAATAAAAAAAAATAAAAAAATTATTATATTTTTTTTTTTGTTAAAGCGTTTATTCCACAATGAAACATATTTTTTCAGTAAAAAAATAGCGAGATAAAAATATAATTTCGCCACGTACAAAAACGAAACAAAAAAAAATTTCAGTATAGTTTACTGGGGAAATGTTGCCATAAAAAGTATGAAACTCAAAACTTTTTATGGCAACATTTGTTGTCTTTATCACTCTAACGTAATTTTAATATGTATACTCTCCTCTTTTCTCAGTATTTTTTACTGACAAAATATGTGTCATTGTGGAATCCTTTAAGGATTAGACACACCAAGCGTCGGCGGCGAGCGGCGAATTTAAATACGCATTAATTTATTTATGTATTGTATAGAAACGATAGTATAAACAATTATATACCAATTATTTATAAAAAACATTGCAAATTTTGGGTTTTCAAAAGAAAAATTGTAATTTTAAGAAATTGTATTGAATGAAGTTGCATCTGCCGCCGCGAAATTATGTCCCACACCAAGCGGCCAAAAAAGTTCGTCCATCACCGCCGAACATAACCTAAAAATAATGATCTTCGATTGTGGTTCATACATTTCTCATTCGTCATTGAAGTAAGCACTAATATTATTTACCAAAATGAATGATTATTAAAACAAAAGTCTAAAATTCTCAAAATTATCTAAAACAAAAAAGTTGCCGCGCCGCCCTTGGTGTAAACGGATATGCGCGTCGAGTTGTATGGAACTTTTGGAATTTGACGCGCCGCGCTTGGTGTGTCTTGTCCTTAAAGGCTTAATTTTAAAAATGTTGCCATAAAAATACTCGGATCGAATATTATTTATGGCAACATTTATTTTTATGGCAAAATTTTATACTGGTTTTGGCGGTGTAGTGGCTTAATGGGGCATTTACATGTAGAAAATCGTTAAATTTTTGCAGGTAAATAAGAAGAATCCGCTATATAAAAATATTCAATTTGCCAGAAAGAAATAAACATATATATTAATGACGTAATTGTTTTTATAGGATCATTATTAATTTATTTTTAATGAATTCATATGCGAAATTTACATTTTTATCTATGGCGTCTATTTTTATTATGAATCCTCAACATTTATAAATACAAAATAATTTTTTTCTTGTTAATTTTAAAAATGTTGCAATAAAAATACTCGGATCGAATATATTTTATGGCAACATTTATTTTTATGGCAACAATTTATAGTGGTTTTTCCTGTATTATGAATTAAAAATCTTCTGCAAAATTTTGTTGGGATATATTTATTTTCTTGTCTCTCATGTGCAAAAAGTCGATGTTATTTCTCTTTCATTTGCAGAAGAAAATGTTGGTCACATGTAAATGGGCCATTATAACCTAACTACACCCCAGCAGGAAGTTCATTGACGACACACTAGTGACACATCAGCGACATTCAAGCATGACACGTGTATAGATATTTATCAACAAATATGGGACTAATTTTCGTTTGTGGCTCATCTGAGATGAATCGTTTACGACATATCTAAGATGAATCGTTTACGACATGTCTGAGATGAGCCGTTTACGACATGTCTGAGATGAATCGTTTACTACATGTCAGAGATGCGTCGCGTGTCAGAAGTCATAGACGAATCTATATGACATGTCTCAGATGAATTGTTTCAGATATACCTGAAATGAATCGTAATATATGATACTTATGTCTGAAGTAATTTAATGTATGTACATAATATGTGTATACACATATAATGAAACATTTTATTTAAATGAAAACTAAAATTTCTAATTTTATTTAAATACATAAATTATAATTATAAATTAACTTATTTAAAAAATAGTGATCATCGTTCCGTATATGTGCTGGTAATAAAAATGGTTGAGCTTTGCATTTTTACCAAACCTAAAAAAATGAAAAAATATTGGTTACAATTTAAAAAATTTTCGATTAAATCAGTTACAATAAAATATTTACTTACCAATTACATAAACAAACTGTTAACACCTTATACAGAAAATAATATAATGGCGTTGTCACAAAAAAGAACATGAAATGACATGCAAATTATGTTTATTATCCTCTCGATTGTTTACCTACACCATATTAAAAGTACTTGATAGAATAAGAAAGAAAAAAGAAATAATGATTTGAGTGACACCCTATATAAACTTGAAAAAAATGACATTTGTGAATTAAAGAAATTTATCAATGAGTGCAAATTAGAAATATAATTTAAATTAATTATTCATAATAAAATAATATAGTTCAGTAAAATTCTAAAACATAATTAATTTATAATATTTAATCATTGGTGATGTGAATGATAAGTCGTTCAGACCAAACAAATAAGTTATAAATAAAAAAAAAAAAAAAGAAAGACCGAAGACTTGTCATATTTGTTTCGCATAAGAAAGTGGAAATTTTTTCATGTAAGAAGACATGTCTCACAATTGTCGTCGAACGTGGACTGGAATTTGACAATTCATATGAGAAGCTAATATGACTTGTCATCACTAAATCATTTAGTCCATACCATCAAAAATCGACCAGAAGTATTTTTTGTCTTTTTCTTATGCACTTAGATAAAAAAATAGGAAAGAGCAAAGCATGTTTTTCGTAAAAAATTGTTCACATGCATGTTGACAAACCAAATGGGACTCGACTCGACCCACATGTAAACCGCATAATGTAAACATTTGGTTTTGACGTTTGCTCTTCCATAAGATAAATTTAGTTTTATTGGTCGTTAAGAAAATTCTATTATTTTGCGGCCACCTCATCCAATATTATGTCAATTTAACTTTTTTCATTAATATTTCGAAGAAAATCGCTAAAATCGAGAAATATAATACAATTAAACAATGAAACTATTATTAATTATGTCCATGTTTGGACTATCGGTTAACTTGATTAATTGTATCATGTTTAACTTGCTACCAAATACCCAAAAATGTCTTCGAGAAGAAATTCAAGCTGATCAACCAGTTAAGGGTGAATATGAAATTACCGATGCACCAGGGCAAAAAACAGATTACATCGTAAGTATTTGGTTATAAAACTAATTTTAACGATTTTATAATTTAAGTTATTTGTAGATTCGAGATTCTAAAGGACACATTTTATCACAAAAAGAAGATACTTCTCGTGGCAAAATTAGTTTTTCAACTGAAATACATGATACTTATGAGATTTGCTTCATTTCAAAAGTTCCACCACGTAAGTACCCATTTTAAATATTTCCTCAAAGTATAATAATTATTTATGTATTAATTTGATCTTACTTTCATTAATAATAGATCAACGTGGGGTGAACCAAGATGTATCTTTAACTCTCAAAAAAGGATTTGAAACTAAAAACTATGAAGGGGTAGGTTAATACTTTTAAAGTTACTTTTATGGATTTTTAATTACATTAATTTTATATATTTTTATGTAAAACTGTTTATTATTATTTTTCATTTTTAAAGATGGTAAATATTCGTTTTAGTGCTTTAAAAGTTTTTATCACCTTTTATTTAAATAATATCACTGTCTGTGCATGGATCTATGTAATGTTTTCATTTGAGTGAATGAATATAAATCCCTGTCTGATTTGATTTTATAGTATTTATGATTCTAGCCTGGGTAGAAACATCTTTACTTGTATCGAATTTGTTACTTAGTAGAGCTAAAAGATGTAGTTGTATTCATTAAAATCGTTAATTGAAAAGGAGTATTCGCTTTACATCTACGATTATTTTCTTGTTTAGTTTTATAATTTATCAAATGATTTTTGGATCTTGGATTTTAACTAGTAATGTGGTATTTCTTTGTACAGATTGGTGAAGCGGCTAAATTAAAACCACTAGAATTGGATCTGAAGAAGATGGAAGATTTATCCGATACAATTGTAAAAGATTTTGCCATTATGCGTAAGCGGGAAGAGGAAATGAGAGACACTAATGGTAAAAAAACAACCTTAAGTTTAAATTTAAATTATATTAACCACAATTAATTTTGATTTCAGAATCTACTAATAGCCGAGTACTTTTCTTCAGTATTTTCAGTATGTGCTGCTTGTTAGGTCTTGCTACTTGGCAAGTATTATACTTGAGAAGATACTTCAAAGCCAAGAAACTTATCGAATAATCTGAATAATTTTTTTTTATTTCCGATATGTTTAAATTATTTTAAAAAATAAATAATTAATAATGTAATATTTTTCATTAAACAAATTGTATTGCCAAAATTCATGATATAGGGGTTGATTTCGTCGGTGGTTTAAAATGCGTATTAAACTTTGTGGTAGTGCTCAAATCATATTTCTTACGATAAGGTGCCTTGTTGCCCGATGAAGACGTACCATGATTTTGAAAAAACTGCTTAGTTGACTCTGTTTTTATCGAGCTGGGTGTTGACTTAGGTATAATCGAAGTCGAGAATAATGAACTAGATGGACTTAATACTGATCTTGATATCTGGTTATTAGAACTGCTAAATTCAGATGTCCGCCGTTTCACGGATGTTTTCATTCTTGTCTGACTAGTATAAACACTTTTTAATTGTTTTTGTTTTAGCTTTCGTAAAGCTCTAAGCTTTTTATACCGTTCATTGTACTCAATCAATTTTTTCATACCACTCTTATTTTCTTCTAAAATTTTTTCAGTTTTTGCAATTTTTTTAGCCAAGTTCATCGCTTGTTTGTACTGAAACTCTTCCACATGAGAATCATAACTAATTTCGGGTTTAAATAATCTTGAATACTTTGGTTCCATCTAATCCAAATACGTAATATAAAAACAATTAGTTTTACTTTACAAGATACGGAAAAATTATAATATGAATTTTGTGTTTATGGTATATTTACCTCTTCTTTAATAATTTTGAATGAAACGAATTTTTTACATATTGTACAAAACGGCGTTCGCCCGCCTTTTTTTAAACAATTTCTGCACATGACATTGCAACAAGATAAAATATAAAAATTATCACTTTTCTCATAAAGTTTGTAACAAGAATTACAATGAATCCATGGAATATCAGCCGGATCCGAAGCTAAAATATTATTTTGCTGATTGGTTGCCATTTTATCTTGTAACGTTATTGCAAATCGGTGTATTTTTGTAACAACACTCATCCCAAACTTTTTAAATGTTCCCTAGCTACCAATCCGCTGTTCCACACTTTGAATCTTTCGTCGTGATTCTTTCCTCGTTTCCTTCCCCTTCACCAATAAACTTAAACCGTGGAGACTCAAAGTGTGGAATGGAGGTGAGGCCCGGACAATGCGGTATATATTGATATATATATATATATATATATATATATTATATATATATATATATATATATATATATATATATATATATATATATATATATATATATATATATATAT